>OX123185.2:93659568-94859568 GCA_944739405.2 Euclidia mi
ACTCAGGGTTTGTTATGAGAAAAGTTTGAGTGGTTGAATAGTTCTTGACAGTGAACACAAACACAGGGTGGAATGAGCCTCCGTTTATACTGCACTTAGCAACTTCACTTGTAATATTTAACTCTGTTTTGCTTTAAGTTCGTTGGCTTTTCGGAATTGCCGGTGCGTTTGAGTTTTGCTTCTGGGTTTTATGGTCGTTATTGCGATAACTGTTCCTGAAAGACATGCAAGGTATCGCAATCCGCACTTGATCACCGAGGCTTTAACTTTTTCTTAATGAGGAACGGCCTGTGCCCAGTTGGACAGATTATGATTACCACAAACCAATGATGCTTTTTATTTGCGAGTGCGCTCAGTCATTAAATCTATGAGCATGTAATTTGTAGTGTTTTTAAGGATAGATAGATTCAGTATACTAGGTCCCCTTCAGAAGGAAACGCGTCAGTTCCCTAGAGTCTCCTTATAAAGTTAGGCTGCAACATGTGCATTAACACCTCATCCTAGACCATTATGAATTAGGATGAGGTGTTAAGAGCGTTTACGCCGTACAGCTTTCATACAAACTTTGAAGTCTTTATTTTTCGAAATGAATGAAACAATTTCAATGAAACTTCATACACATAAGCAGGATACATAGGTCTAAAAAGTTAATAGAAAATATTTTCGAAAAAAGTGTTACAGCTAAATTAGGCCGATTATAAATAGAAACAGATATTTCCAATTATCTTTTTTTAAGATATTTCGAAAATGTTTTCTATTAACTTTTAAGACTTATGTATCATGCTTATGTGTATAAAGTTTCATTAAAATCGATTCATACGTTTCGAAAAATAAGGACTTAAAAGTTTGTATGAAATGGCGTACGACGTAAACGCTCTTAAGCAATGTTAAATAACGACGACTAAATCCAAAATGTTTGCCTCCCACTGGAAGCTTTATGGAGGCTGACTGCTCCAATACTCAATGGTTCAATTCGTTTGACACAGGATAATGTGTGTTAAACTTTTCCCTTTGATAATAATCTATCATTCTCGATTTATTTACCTAATTCGATATTTGCATCTGCTGTTTTTGCGGGTCTGGGTTACAAAATTCAAAATATCAAAATATGCATTAGCTTGTGAGCAAATAATGGACTAAACTATTTATTAAACTGGTGCATAAAAAGGTTAGTTAGGCTATAACAATCTTAGATTAGTACTGAGTAGATCATGGTTACCCCGACATTCACTTTAGAAACTCGTAAATAATGTCTACGATAACAATTTCTTGGTGTCACTCTCACAGCCACTATTAATTTATATATTTAAATTTAATAGTAATATTACAACAAGAGATTCATTGGACAGGCCAATTGGCGATGCTAAGATTATCCGCGCGCCTCTAGCGGCGAATTTGGAAGTTGGCCGGGTACAACACCTTTGACAGCTCAATACAATTACCACTATAACTATGCTATAACCTCGAAGCAAAGTTGTATTGAAAGCTGTTTAAAGTGTCGTACCTGGACAACTTCCAAATTCGCCGCTAGAGGCGCGCGGATAATCTTTGCATCGCCAATATTCAGTGGACTTTGGCAGGCTGATGGTGACCATTACAACAAGATCGTATCATAATCTCTGCGAAAAGACGCCCTGAGCTAATCATAAGCCTCCCCGAGGCTCACAGAACGATATTGAGCTGACCGGCTCTCAACCCAACCTGCTCTGATCCCAACACGATTGTCAGTCCACCTTGCAGGTAACCTACCTCTGCTGCAATGTCAGATACGTGGCCGCCACTCTAAAACCTATGTGGTCACTCACTAGGTATGGAAATCATCAACTCAAAATCATTCAAAGGGCCATGGAGGGAGCTATGCTTGGAGTTTTCCTGTGAGCATTAATCAGAAAGTCAACATAAGTATCTCGAAGAACCAACGGCCTTGGGTAAGAAAGGTACAAGATGCTATATTAAAATAAAAACCATATGGATCAACTAAGCTTTAAAACTAAAAAACTGCACCGTATTTAAACAACATCATAACTGGTCGTTTATTGTTTACGTAGTTACGTATCGTGTATTACGTATTAAATTGATAATGATCACTTGCTTATCGGTGAAGGAAAACATCGTGAGGAAAACTGTATGTCTGAGAGTTCTTCTTAATGTTCTCGAAAGACATGTGAAGTCTGCCAACCCGCACTTGGCCAGCGTGGTGGACTATGGCCTTACCCTTCTCATAGTGAGATGAGGCCCGTGCCCAGCAGTGGGACAGTATAAAGGGCTGATGATGAGTTACATATAACTAGTTTCACCTAACGTACAATGCGATGCCTTTTCGACATCTAAAAGGCATAGCGCCTTTTAGATGTCGAAAAGGCATCGCCGGATCTAAAAAGAAGGTAACATCCTGAATCTGATCATCTGATTATTTAAGTACTGAAAATGAAAGACAGCGACAGCCTAGTGGTGAATGCCATGCGAAGGATAACGGATTCAAACCCACTTTCCGTTTCTTTTTCGTCACCATAATTTTATACGTATTGCTAAATATCACTTGAACCGTGCTTCGAAGAACACGTCAAATCATCGGTCCCGGCTGCCATGAAATGTAATTGGTATAATGAGAAAGCATCCTTAAACATCCTACCGTCAGCAGAAAAGCTTTAGATGCAACCGGCATAACCTAAGGACGATGATATTTTTTATTTGAAAAAGGTATTGATCGAGATAGTTCTACGATTTAAGAAAATCTGAAAAGGAATTTTCATGACGTGTTTATATTATTTTTGTTGGAAATGATTTAATTTATTCTTCCGAATGATTAATTATGTATTGAAATACTTAATCGTAAATAGCTACGATGATTAGTAGCCATTATATATCTTGCTCATCTTACTCATAAACATTGATAGTTCAATTCATAGCTAAATCGTAGCTTAACCTTATTATTTAGTTGATCAGTAGACACCTCGAAGAGTCTACCAGGATGATGATGATCATGAATCGCATTTAGATTCAAATTTTGATTTATTTATTTATCTATAGTCTCACACCTGTATCCCCGAAGGGGTAGGCAGAGGTGTAAATATTACACCCACATTTCGCCATGAATTTTTAGGGCCTACGATTCAAATTTCAGGTAAATATACTTCTGTTTTCACCGCGACCACGGTCGTAATGGTCAAGCCGGATTCATGCTGAAATTAGCAAGGCTATCTAATACTACCTAGTAAATGTTGTACTCTTGTATGTGAACTCTTTCACCAATATAATCCTTTTAGCAATTACCTGCCGGTTCCTACACAGATCTTGCTCATTTCCATTAAGAGGCTACTCAGTTATTAACCGATGTTGTGATAGCCATTTGCTGTTTACTGATGGACGAGGCGCATTTGCCTAACGTCACGATTAGGTAACTCATAAATACACGTTAATACGTAACATCTATCCAGCAATACGATCCCAGGCTATTAGCAAATTAACAGAAACCTATTTAGTACTAAAATACGAGATGTATCTTGACTAAGATAGGAAATAGTTTAGGTAGGTTTAGTGAAAAACATACAGATACTAGAACTCAAAATGGCGCCATAAACTTTTTAAATAACAATAAACTCATCAACAAGTCATTACTGGAAAGATTACCCCTGACCCCTGAGATTACCCTTGACCCCTGATGGTGTCTGGTACGAGTGAGATCGAATCGAGAGTCGTTTCTCAACGAGAACAAACTCCATACATTTTTACCTATTGGATAATAATGGTCTGTAGGGACCAGAGTACTGAATACGAACAGTCTATCTATTAATCTATTATATTAAGTGAAAGTTGGATATGGCATAATAGACGTGAAAGTAGAAAAAATGCTGTAGAAATGAGAGCACTGAGAAGTATGTGTGGAGTGAATGAAGCAAGAGAAATATGTCAGGATCGTAGCAAATGGAGTTCCGTAGTCTCTGCCTACCCCTCCCTGAAACAGGCGTGAAACTATGTATGTATGTATTAATAAACTTATTATAAAATAAAGTCCCCGTCTCGTCCCGTTTGCATGCACGGGTTCAACTCAATAAAAATTGTGAAGCCTTTCACAGAAAGACTACATCTCATAATTTTTCAAATGTGTAGTTTCATAGCTTCGGAATAAAGTGGCTGTGATATACGGATGGACAGACAGACAGACATGGCGATTCTACAAGGGTATTTTATGCCAGTAGCAGCACGGAGTCTGGTGATGTGGCCGGTAACGGCAATAGGCTCGCCCCCTATTACGTGGGACTAAAATAAATCTGGTGAAAGTGCTCTTCGGGTATGTATGTATTTACAACGTAAATCACATCCTTCAAAACAATATTGTTAAACGACAATAGCTGCTTATAACAACAATATGTCAGTTGGTATAACACGCATACTAATTATTTATACTAATTAGTATAACGAGTACGTCACACGTAACTAATCGTCAGAAAAACATCACATACGATCAATAGCACTGCTGAGTAGCCAACTCGTACAAATAGGTATCCATGTAATCTCCATAGAACGCCTGTGATTTCGAGCCTATTACCGTTCTAGCATCAACATCTTTTTGATGTAAATGCCTCAACTGACAGCCATCAGTTGCTTCTTTGCCTATCTATTAGGCTGCCTTCACACTAGCGTTTGTCCAGTGTAGGCGTTCGATGAACGTATGCGCAGCGCAGCGCGTGCGTTGCGTTGTCGTAACGTTTCCTCGGCAGTTCATTAAACGCTGCGCTAGCGCGGCGCAGACGTTACACAATGTCGTTGTCGTTTCGAAGCCGAAACGACACCGGGTGTGTGCGACGTACTGATTGTTCCAGTAGAGAAGCGGCGACAACGCGACGCACGCGCCGCGTGAAGGCAGCCTTATGGACGTTACCTACGTTATGAGCGCTATCATAACCAATTATAAAGTAAGGCACCCAAAGTAAATTAAGTATCCCACCTGTCAAGTGTATGCTATCCTAAGAAATAAGATGCAGTCTTCGAAATTAACCATGAATGTGGCATCTCATACATTGGATAAATTAAGACAAGCTTTGGCATTCAGGTTAAAGAACATTATATTGTCAGAATACTTATACTCAGAAGAGAAGAGACAAGGACTCAAAACAATATCTCCAAAAGACAGAGCCAAATACCACTACGGCACGCGAGCAGACTAAATCTAAAATAAATACAGAACTCCCAAAAATGTAACACAAATAATTCTACATCTATAAAGTAATTTAAACCAGTTTCAAGCAAACGGTTACAATGTATCATGAAAATCATGATCTGTTCATGTTTAATTACCATCGTAATTATTACAGTCGTGGCAGAAGGGCCATCGTGTTCTCACGCGAGACGTCTACAATACAGCACGCGAAACTGATAGTTGGCGACAAACAATTTGTATTTATTGCCTGCAATCAATCAATCAATCTGCCGATTGCAGTTTACTGCTAGACATAGGCCTCTGCAAACTTGCGCCGAAGCGACCAATCTCTAGCTTCCGTATCTAGCCCGTCCGGCCATGTTTTGTAGGCCGTCAGACCAGGTGGTCTGTCGGGTTATGGAACAAATATAAAATCTTTTAATAATACAAGCATTAAATAAATTAAAATGATTACCAAAAAGTCATATTGCTGTAGTGATATACAAGAAAGAGTAACACGACAGATGATCAACGTTGGATAAGCAGTACCTAGTGCCGCCTGCGAGAAGAGTGATGGGCAGTCGGTAGACTTCAATGGCCTGGGAAAGTTATTAAACTGTAAATAAAGTAATACGTTCTACATAATTATGTTTTGATTCTCATCGAATTCTACTGCATAACTCTTACTATTGATTTGAAGCAGTTCATCTCCCAGAGTAGCAAGGTTACAAAGTGCCAGTAAAGCCATAATATAATGCCAATTTTTTCACTTGATTCAGTTTAGCTAGTCTCAAATAAATAGTTTAGTCGATTAAGAATTATTTTTCTATTATATTTATTATTTAAAAAGATGTTTCTTGTAAAACATACATCTTTTTTATTCTAACTGTATGAATCTCCACTTAAATAGTGCCATCAAAAATTTGTCATTTTTACAAGAAAGTACAGTTCTGCTTGTAGCTTTGGTGAGCTCATTCACAATGCCTTTACAAAAGTTTATGAAAAACAAGAACGGCCGAAACCAAATCCTATCGAGATTGTTCGGAAATCTATGCGTTCACGGTACGAGTATAAACATACCACAAAAATAAATCTAAATATGAATGTCGAATTATTTTCGGTCTCATTATAAACAAAGTACTTAACGATAAAATTGTTATTGAAACGCCTTTTGTCGACAGCAGGTTATTGGCGTCCTTACAACGTTTTCCTCGACATATACATATAGCGAGCTCTACGCGCATACAGCAATGTTGCTGTCATTTGAACAAGCGGCTTCGCGAAGTAATCAGTTTATATTTTGCTAACGATCTGATAAATAAATAGTTTTGCTTTAGGAAAGTAATAATGTAAAAAAAATATTCAGTGTAAAAATGCCTATAGAAATCTTTAATGTGCTCTACATTTTCTAATGTATATTAAATAGAGTGAAACAAATATGCAATTATTGAACTCGAATAGGCTAAAAGATATTTTAATTCAGTAAAATTTTGATAACAAAATATAAACTTGGAACTAATTAATATTAGTACAAAACATGTAAACATACAATTTGCATGCAGCTAAAGATCATCCAATCATATTTAAAGAAGGCAAGATGGTTTCAAAAGTTTATGAGTTAAATACGATTCCAATCGATACCAAAACACCAAATATTGATAGTTGTGAAAAAGTGAAATCAACGGAAGCTGACGAAAAGCAAGACAGTTTGGAAAGTGTATTAAGTGATTTAAAACTGTCTGGACGCTACCATTTGAAGTTTTTGTTTCTTATAAGTCTACTTGCAATCACCAGTAGTCAACATAGCATTAATTACATATTTGCTATTGAAAATGTCGATTACAGGTATGTAGTTTACTATAAGACTGCCTCGTTGGTCTCGCGGCATAAATGTGCGCGTGGGATTGGGAGGTCTCGGGTTCGATTCCCGGGTCGGGCAAAGTGTTATTGGGTTTTTCCGTTAGGAAATTCTTAGTAGCAGCATGGAGTCTGGTAATGTGCCCGGTACGGCAATAGGCTCGCCCCCTATTACGTGAGGCGTAAAAAGTCATCGCGAAATGTGGGTGTAATATTACACCTCTGCCTACCCCTTCGGGGATACAGGCGTGAGTCTATATATAAAAAAAGTTTACTATTCTATAAAAACATCTGTATAATTAAACCGTCTATTTGTGTATTTGTAAAGACAAGGTCATTTTTTTAGTTAAGTAATTACTATTGAAACAATTTACAGGTGCAAAAATGTAAACTGTGGCGTCGCAGATTTATCAATACTAAAGGCAAATTCAAGCATAGATTTAAAATGTCATAAGTACGAATTATTCCATCAGAATGATACCTGTTCCGAAGATAATTTTGATTTGTCGAGTGTCACTGATTGCTCTGAGTGGGAGTACAAAAAACCAAACAGTTTTGTGGCTGAGGTAAGTTTGCTTATGTATTTTTCACTGTATGCTTCGACAGTTAGTCTGTTGATTTTTGATGGGTCTTGGATTCGATTCCACTACAGGACAACTCGTTTTTACCAATTATTGCGTGTATTTATCTTTAAACTATAAAGTTAACAGGTTACTTATTAAAATCCCTACCTATGTTGGGATCAGTTGTAAGCGTGATTTGTTCTAAAATATTATTTTTAACCATAACTTTATTTACCTCACTGTATGTAACAGTCACTGATTGTTGCTAATGTTCACCTCTGTATGTATTATTTCTGGGTGCCAAAAATTCACACTTTTCATCTTCTGCAAGACGATACATACAGACTTCCTACTACTTTTCAGAATTTATCGAAACTGATAGCTAGAATAATGAGAACTACTAAACTTACCAAGTAGCCAGCTAAATAATTTACGCTGTGCTACTGCATTTTTTACACATGACGAGATACAACGTATTTTTATTAAACAGACACAAGAAACGGCATGTGAATCTATGTAATCGAATTTTTAATAGGTGATGATGATGATTGCTAGAACATATTATTATGATTGACTTCCTGTTTGAAATATAAAATAGACTTGTAGTCAGATGAAAATAAAGTTGTATGTCATTTTTTTTTTCTAGTTTAACCTTGGATGTCAAGACTGGAAGCGAACGCTGGTGGGAACTATGCACAGTATTGGCTATATGCTTGGTTTACTACTGATTGGGCCTATGTCAGACAAGTAAGATAAAATTACTTAGTAAAATATCGCGGCGATAGCCCAGTGGCGTTCGTAACGGACTGCCGAGACTGCTCGATCCTCGGGTACCCCGGGCACACACCTCTGACTTTTCGAAGTTATGTGTGTATTAAAATTGTTAATTATCGGTCGCTTAATAATGTGCCCGGTAGATGGCAATAGGCTCGCCCCCTACTTGGTACATTGGGGCCGAAACATAACTGGCGAAGTGTGGATGTATAATACACTTCTGCCTACCCCTTCTGGGATAAAGGCGTGAAATTATGCTACTTAGTAAAATTAGTCGTGAATATCATTGACAGACGTTACAAATAATCATTACTCTAAAATAAACAGATACTGGGCAACCATAAAATAAACCAGTCAAGTGCGAGTCGAACACGCGCACCGAGGGTTCCGTACAAACCTGTAGGTATATATAATTATTTGAAAAAATATGTGATGTAACTAAAAATTTTAAGGTTTTCAAAATTTTTCCTATGTGCTATAAAACGTTGCTTTATGCCAAATTTCAAGATTCTAGATAGACTGGAAGTACCCTTTAGTTTTGACTTGAGCATTTGATATGAATTTCAATTTTATATCTCTATGGATTCATGAGGAATGGGGTAGTTTTTAAAATTATTAAAAATATTTTAATTATATGATGTTACTAAAAATTTACGGTTTTTTTGAAATTTTTCCTTTATCTGTGCTATATATCACGTTGATTCGTGCCAAATTTCAAGATCCTGATTTCAAGGGAAGTGCCCTGTAGGTTTTGATTCCCTTGCGCGTAGTTGCGAGTTTGAAAATATGTATGCTTAAATTATTGCTGTTTCTGTTGATTACGTTGACATAGAAGTTTGATTTTATTACAAGTTCACGGTGTTATAGACCTTAGTATTTGATATGAATTTCGTATTCTCTACGCGTTCATGAGGAAAGATTTAATTAAATAAAATTCTCTTTAATTTTTTTTAAATGTTTTATTATAAGTATGATGTAACTAAAATTTTCATTTTTTGAATTTTTTCCTTAATCTGTGCTATAGGATAGCCTCGTACGAAATTTCAAGATTCTAAGTTAATGGGAAGTACCCTGTAGATTTTGATTCCCTTGTGAGTTTCGAAAATTTGCGAGAAATGGCGGCATAAACAGCTGTATCTTTTGATTGCGTTGGCTTAAAAGTTTGATTTTCTTACCGCTTAAAGATATTATAGACCCCAGTATTTAATATAATTTTCAATTTAATACCTCTACGCGTTCATAAGTAAAGGGTAAACTTTAAAATAATTATTATTTTTAGGGTTCCGTACCTCGAAATGAAAAAACGAAACCCTTATAGGATCACTTTGTTGTCCGTCCGTCTGTCAAGACCCTTTTTCTCAAAACCGCGTGGAGGTATCAAACTGAAATTTATATCAAATAATCAAGTCTATGGTCCCTTGAAGCTGTGACTAAATCAAACTTCTAAGCCAACGCAATCAAAAGTTACAGCCGTTTATGCTGCAAATTTCTGCAAATTTACGAAATTCGAAAGGAAATCAAAACGTACTGGGTACTTCCCGTGAACTCAGAATCTTGAAATTTGGTACGAAGCAAAGGCTTATAGCACAGATCAAGGAAAAATTGCGAAACAGTAATTTTTTTGTTACATCATATAAAAACAGTTTTATTAATTTTAAAGTTACTATCCCTTTCCTCAGGAACGTGTTTAGTTATTAAATTGAAATTCATATCAAATACTCGGGTCTATAATACTTTTAAGCTGTAATAAAACCAAACTTCTATCTCAATGCAATCAAAAGATAAAGCAATGTTAATATATAAAATCCTTGCGTTACTTACTGACTGACAGACACGCTACAGCCGAAAGTATTAGGTGCAGGAAGCCGAAATTTGCATTTTGCATGTATGTTCCTTGGGGTCCCCAAGGAACATACATGCAAAATGCAAATTTCGGCTCACATTTCTACAGCATTTATTCTACTTTCATGACTCTTCTGCCATACCCAACTTTCACTACCATACATACGTGTAGGTACTAACACCCTTCTATGTACAGCCAAACGTGGCTTTTTGACACGTTTTGACTGTGAGGCTTTCGTTGACAGATAAATGTTTCAAAGTTATTCGTTCGGTGGCATTTTCATTTTAAAATCATTTCTTATTATTATCAGCACTGTATATATACTTATGTCCCACTGCTTGACACGGTCCTCTTCTAACTGTCAGAAGGGTAAGGCCATAGTCCACCACGCTGGCCTAGTGCGGGTTGGCAGACTTCACATGTCTCTCGAAAACGTTATGGAGAACTCTCAGACATGCAGGTTTCCTTAAGATGTTTTGCTTCACTGTGAAGCAAGCGATAATTAACAATTTAAAATCATAATTTTGAATAAATCTTAGCTGATCTTTCTGCAGTAACCATTAACCATTAAAATCCTACTGTTATCGTGTAATAAGGTTTTTTTAATAATTAGTAAAAGCCACTACTACAATTACTTTTACGGGCCTGTGCAAACCACGTTTTTTAAACGCGCAGGATAAATACGCGCGTTTTTATAACGCGCGTCGACGGCGCGTATTTATCCTACAGAGCAGTTTGTTGTCGTTTGTATCGATACAAATGCGCGGCACCGGTGCGTCTGTATTGATACACACGCGTGTTTGCATCTCGTCTGTATCGCTACACAAGCGCGTCTGTATTTCTACAAATGCGCCGTCGACGCGCGTTTCTGAAACACGCGCACAATTTTCCTACAGAGCAGTTTGTTGTCGTTTGTATCGATACACATGTGTGTTTGCATCGCGTCTGTATCGCTACACACGCGCGTCTGTATCGCGTATTTGAATTTATACAGGTGTGCCAAGGTCTACAGACTGCGTCTGACTTGCGTGCCTATCGCGTCTGTATCGCTACAAACGCGCATCAATGGCGTGTTAGAGGTGCACTAAGCAGGGATTTTCCGAAATTCCCACGGGATCGCCCAAAACGGGTAAATTTAAAAAAATTGCAGCTGTAGCTGCTGGCGTCCTCTAGTTTAAGTGCTTGGCCATAGTAGCGCGGGCAGCCTGCGCGCGGGCCGCGCGCATCGCCGCGCGCGTCTTCATGTGTCCGTAGTGGCGCGTTTGCGGGTGCAGTGTACAGTGTTTGTCAAATTTAGGATCGCGGCTAGATTAATATGAATTTTAAGTTAGATGACGTTAACACTCACCATAGCAACACTATGTCAATTGTTCACCAAATTCGCAACTAACTGATAACAAGGCTGTAGCCGTGCGGATAATACAACCGCCTCACGGTCTGAGGGCGTGGGTTCAAATCACATTCATAACGGCTATAATAATTTTGGTTTTTATGATATTTGGAAAATCATTATAAATATTTGGCAAATATTAAAAATAAAAATAATATTTTGAATAAAAATTGGAAAATTCTAGTAACTCCAGGAACGACTGGAAGGGTTAAAAAGAGATATGTGGTAATGTAAATAAATAAAACAAATTAGAATTTATATAGATACTTTGCATTTTTAAGTTCAACAGTATATAATACTAGCTTTTGCCCGCGGCTTCGCGCGCGTTGAAATCGGGGTAACATTAATTTACTTGCAGTCTCAAGTTGTGTGAGACTCCTGATTAGTCTAAAGAGTTCAGAAACTCTATAGAGTACAAAGTAATTCGGTCAGTATCCATGATATTATCTACCATTACATATACCGAATATATATCTATAAACACTTTCGCATTTACAATATTAGTAGAGTATTTCTGAAGATTGACTGATATGTAAGTAACCTATCTTTAGGATTCCCTAGCCAAAGGCTAGGAGGCTTAAAACTGAACCCCTGATAGATTCGCCATGTCTGTCTATGTATCCGTTTCTATGTCACAGCCACTTTATGCCGAAACTATTAAGACAAAATTTCAAAATTGGTAAGTAGATGTATTCTGTGAACCGCTTTATGATTTATAGACCAAAAAAATATCTGTCCTATACTAGCGGGGTGCCTATGGAGATTTTTAAATTTAAATTTTGCTTCCCAAAACCCTCTAATGTATTATGTAATTGATTAACATTATAAAGTTTAATTCAAAGCAATTTACATTTCAATTGGTATCTTTAACAAGTGTATTTTAACAGAAATAGTTTGACTGCTTGCATTATGTAATTATAAGTGTAATTTTTGCATGCCGATTGAGAGCTGAAACATGCTGTACCTACTACGTGATTGAACTATAACTGTACCATCTGTATCTACCATGTTTCTAGCAAATAAATAATTATTCTATTCTCTTCTATTCTATTCTATTCTATTCTATTCTATTCTATTCTATTCTATTCTATTCTATTCTATTCTATTCTATTCTATTCTATTCTATTCTATTCTATTCTATTCTATTCTATTCTATTCTATTCTATTCTATTCTATTCTATTCTATTCTATTCTATTCTATTCTATTCTATTCTATTCTATTCTATTCTATTCTATTCTATTCTATTCTATTCTATTCTATTCTATTCTATTCTATTCTATTCTATTCTATTCTATTCTATTCTATTCTATTCTATTCTATTCTATTCTATTCTATTCTATTCTATTCTATTCTATTCTATTCTATTCTATTCTATTCTATTCTATTCTATTCTATTCTATTCTATTCTATTCTATTCTATTCTATTCTATTCTATTCTATTCTATTCTATTCTATTCTATTCTATTCTATTCTATTCTATTCTATTCTATTCTATTTTATTGGTGCTCAATATCAATAAACAATATCGATACACAAACACTACAGAAACCAAAGTTATTTTTGCTGCCCAAAAATTGATAGTGATATTTGGCTGGGGGCTACGTTATGCTTATGTTAAGTGAATCCCTCTACTACGTTAACCTTGATGAGCGAGTTCGACTCGCACTTGATTTCATAATTACTCATAATATTATTGCTCATAAAAGTTTGAGGTCCGCACGCTCCGCATTGTTTCCCGCTTGCCGCCCGCGCATTCACTACGGACACTTGTATGAAAGTTCTATGGTTTGAGTTGCCCGCGTGCTTCCCGCGCTGCACCGCTCGCCGCCCCGCTCGCCCACTACAGACACTTCTATAGAGCTCCATAATTATGTTTGAGTTTCCCGCGTCGCGCCCGCACCCGTGCCCGCCTTTCACTGTGGCCGACCACTAACTATATTTTCAAACTCGCAACTACTCGCAAGGGAATCAAAACCTACAGGGTTCTTCCCGTGAACTCAGAATCTTGAAATTTGGTACGAAGCAATGTCTTATAGCACAAATAAAGAGGAAATTGCGAAAACAGTAATTTTTTGTTACATCATATAAAAAAATGTCTTATTAGTTTTAAAATTACTATCCTCTTTTCCCATGAACGCGTTAAGTTATTAAATTGAAATTCATATCAAATACTCGGGTCTATAATACTTTTAAGCTGTAACAAAATCAAACTTCTAAGTCAACGCAATCAAAAGTTACAGCTGTTTATGCCGCAAATTCTCGCAAATTTTCGAAACTCACAAGGGAATCAAGACCCTTTTGCTCAAAAACGCGTGGATGTATCAAACTGAAATTAATATCCAATAGTTAAGTCTACGGTCCCTTGAAGCTGTGACTAAATCAAACTTCTAAGCCAACGCAATCAAAAGTACAGCCGTTTATATGACAGTTGATTTGACTATTTGATATAAATTTCAGTTTGATACCTTCATGCGTGTCTGAGAAAATGGGTCTTGACAGACGGACGGACAACAAAGTGATTCTATATATTCCGTTTTTTTCATTTCGAGGTACGGAACCCTAAAAACGTGTAATATTGCTATCCCTCTGGGTTGCGGCGGTCATACCGATGTCGCTCTGTGGAAAAGCTGATATTCCATTTAATCTGGTTAGGCCAGTAAGCGAACCCCGGGCTCCGAGGCGTGTAAGTCTCGGATACAAGCAGGTAGGGATAACGCTAAGATGATGATGACTTCAAACCTATAAACATAAAGTACAATTTTGAGGATAACTCACAAACTACTCGTCAGATTTTGAAAATGGGATCACACGAGAAGCACCGGCATCCAAATAATCATCAAAGTCGTAAGTCACCTAGTAAAAAGTACTGAAGTAACACAAACACATTGACGAATTGAGAACCTCCTCATTTTTAAGTCGGTAATAAGCAGAAGTGGTTGCATAGAGGGTGTTTAATTGATTGTTCATAGGCTTTTAAATTTTTCTCTTTCGATGAAATTTTATATTGGTTGGGTTTCAAATGCCATACAGTTACTTAACAACATTTCTTGTGTTTTAGATATTATACGAGTTTTGGTGTTACGCGTGTATGTTGGAGCTAGAGTGCGTGTGTCAGAATCACCACATATGTATACATAAAAGCATATATATATTATTAAATACACCATACTACAATTTACACTTTGGAACTTAAGATGCTTATGTAAAAGTGAGGTAGTTCTAAATAAAAGATAGTTTGTAGGGTTTAAAGACTTTAATTAATTAATTAGACTGAAATGAAACATATCTTGTCAAATTATACCTTAAGTAGATTTATTCATAGAAAATAATAGTTACGGCATTTAATATTAGAGTATAGTATATCCGTTACATGAGTTGAGGTTTCAATTACTTACAAGTATTATTACTGTATAAGACGAATATACTTTATACATGTGTGCATGCGATGCAATTTATTTTAGAATAAAATTTACAAACATAACTTCACGCCTTTATCCCCCAAGGAGTAGGCAGAGGTGTATTACACACCCGCACTTCGCCAGTTATGTTTCGGTCCCAATGTAATAGGGGGCGAGCCTATTGCCATCTACCGTGCACATCATTGAGCGAGCGATAATTAATTTATAATGCACACATAACTTCGAAAAGTCAGAGGTGTGTGCCTAAGGTACCTGGATTCGATCCCCAGAATAAAATTTGCTCAAAGTCAATGCAAATCGTCTCGTATTGTTTTCGCTTAGCAAAGATTACGCCATCTCCAGATATTGTGACTTTATTTTTCCAGAATAGGTAGAAAGAGGTTAATTATATTCAACATAGTATCAGCTGCAGTGATTGGAGTATCAAAGAGCATGGTCGTATCATATTGGATATATATAGCGCTTGAAATGATTGAACCCATGTTCGGAGATTGCTACGCTGCACTCTTTACTATGGGTAAGTAAGTAATTCATTTATTGTCACACTATAACAACGTACAATCATTACGTTACATACATAGGTACTTAATTACATATTAATATAAGTTATCTTTGTTACACTTTTATAGTATTTACAAAACAATACTAATAACCTTTCTGCCAGGCGCAAAAAAGCACGTTCAAAAGATTCTGGTAAATGTTTCCATGGACTTAGCAAGGCGACATGTTTTTTTATGATCGTGCTCACGACTCTTGAAGGTAATCTATTCTTTAATATAATAAAGTTGAAGAGTTTGTTTGAACGCGCTAACCTCAGGAACTCCTGGTCTATATTGAATAAATATTTTTGTGTTGGATAGCTCATTTATCATGGAAGGCTATAGGGGATAAAGCATCACGCTACAAGTCACGAGTGCGAAGAAGTAGCTCTAAATAATGCAGGTGCAACCGCGGGCTGAGCTAGTCATACTAGAAATGTAGATAACAAAATATGACTTTCACCTACAACCTTTACGCCTCTGAGTCTGTGTAATTATTGTTTTTTTTTTATTTGTTTAAAAAAAGACAACTCCTGCATTAGGACTAATTTACAAATACAACTAACGAACACAATGAACACCCAGACTCGAATCAACAATTTCTGAATTACACAAAGTGTTATCTCGTGTGGGGATCGCACCCACAACACTCGGCGCAGTGTCGAGCGGCGAGGTGACCGCTTAAACTACGCCAACCGTGCAGTCAAGTTATTAAACCGTCATGTTATTTTTTAGCTATCGAAATGGTCGACTATTAGTATCAATAATGACAACCGTTGGCCAAATACTAATAGCTGTAATTGCCTACGTCACACCAAGTTGGCGAATTTTCGTAGCAGCAAATTACGCACCATCATTTTTCTACATCCTGTACATTTTCTGGATGGACGAGAGCATAAGATGGCAGCTGATTAACGGAAAGAAAGAAGACGCGGCAAAAACGATCAGAAAAGCAGCTAAGATGAACAAGATAACTATAGAAGAATCTAGAATAGTCAACTTGAACTGTGAGAAAAGTTCAAATACCAGTTTATGGACTTCGATAAAGATAACTGTGTCTTCGAGAAAACTATTTGTGAGGTTGCTAATGTGCTTTTGCATGTGGTTTACCTCATTGTTTAATGCTTACTCACTTCTGATCAATTCTGTGTCGTTGGAGGGCAATAAGTATATAAATTATGGACTTGTATCGCTAAGTGGTACGCTGGCTGGTTTTATTTTGCTGTATGTTTTGACGAAGTTCAAAAGAAAAGCACCGTTGATCCTCGCTCTGACGTTGACTGGAGTTTTCTGCGTGGCGCAGTCTTTTATTCCTAAAGGTAGGTTTTATTTGTAACACTTCTTGATGTTAAGGCAGTTTACTAGCTTACCGCTTAAACCAGTAAGCTACCCGAGCAGTCAACCCGAAAACAAACCATAAATACTTAGCTAATTTCTACACACAAAATATTGTCAACAATTTTGTATCACACTATTTTTAAATCATTGAAAATATATCAAGCAGCAGAAATAATCTTTGTATTACACATGTCATATGTAAGAAAACATATATGACTATTATTATTTGCACAGCAGTATGCTAAGCAATGAAAACATTTACGTTTGTCGTTTCCCGTGGTATCATTTTGCTCTTATGTTTGTGAATAGCTTGTAATAGTATTTAGTTCGTCTTAGGTTGAACCCTGGATCGTTTCAATCACTTTTAATATTTTTTCTTGTTTACATTTTCTCATAAGAAATCATTTATACCTAGCGTAGAGAGACCTGGACCATAGTAAAAACAGAATAGTAGGATAGCTTCATACAAATCGGCCGCCGCCGCCGTGCTGGTTTGAATGTATGCGTGAGTCGCCGGGGCGCCGTGTAAGCACGCACTTTTCACGCACACAATCTCACCAGCGCGGCAAGCTCGGCGAAGGGATGCGCCGCGCGTCTGATCGCGCGCATTCATGTAGGTACTACACTGCTCGCCCGCTCGAATTGTTTATGTACATTCAGTTTTGTAATAAACTTTATTAATATTATACAATGTGTTAAACGACAGTAAATTAAAGTTGTTAAATTTTTCTCGCTATAAAGGGCATTTAGATAGTTATATAACGCTTAGCTAGTCAGTAGGTATTTGAAAAAAATATATGCAAGCTTAAATTCTGTAGTATTCAGCGCAATCACTTAAAAATAACGGCGAAAAAGCGCGCGCGCCGACAAAGCCGGCGCCGCGGTGTAAACACGTGACAACCCGTGCGTCAACGCAAGAGTAGGCAATTAACTCGCCGAGCGGCCTTAGCTAGCTTACTATTCTGTTTTTACTATGCCTGGACTGTCTGACTAAGGTGGTTTTTTTTTAATCACGTAATACTTCGTTAGTGAGAAGACAATGAAGAGAAAACATTAATAGCAAAACCTTCAAAGGATTAGTAAGCCAAATGGCAGCAACCTGTATGTAATGCATTAATTAACTTTTTCGCTCGAAGCCTTCACCTTGATATAGCCTTTTAGAAATCTATTCACACGCACCTAGCTTGTAGAACATTTTACCTTAATCCTGTGCGGATATGTCATCCATTATCTTGAAAAGCATGAGAGGTTGTATGGACATAGGAACGGTAGTTACCTTTTCACTCAAAAACAAGTTAACAGATCTTGGTGAAACTTTGCAGTGATATACAGCTTAATTATTATCTTATACCTCAAAATGACATAGTCGCGGGCAAAGTCAGTTCATCTATAAACTTGACATATTGTAATTAATTACTGACTGCACGTATAGCGTAGTGGTTTAAGCAGTGGCCTTGCTGTTCAGCAGAATTTTGTGGGTTCGATCCCTACACGAGACAACACTTTGTATTTTCCACAATGTTTTATTGCGAGCCAGGGCGTACGTTGATTGGATGTTTGTAAAATCACAAGATATTTTCTAGTGCGGGACTTACCTTTAAAAAAATGCTCACATGACTTCTATACTTAGCCTTTAGAATAAATTATAAAGTCTAATCATTGCTATTCACAGAATACCGATGGCTGTCTACACTATTATACCTGTGCGGTAAAGTGAACTCGAGTATAAGCTTGCGGATAGCATACCTGTACACTACGGAGCTATTTCCGACGTATACCAGGAACACTATGCTTGCGTTATGCTCGTCTTTGGGACGCACGGCCACTATACTTGCGCCTCAAACTCCTCTGTTGGTAAGTTATCATCGATCACCGATATCGTTCTAGCGTTATCGCGGTTGCATCCAAATTTTGCATGCCTTGGAGCCCGGGGTCCGCTTACTAGTCTGCAGATATGACAGAATATCAGCTTTTCTAACCTCCGCAACCCAAAGGGACAGCGATGTTCAATTATTTACACTAGTATCAGTACCTACTATCAACAATCTTCATGACTAATAGAAAGTTTAACGTGCTGTCCGAGGCAAGCGATGATTAACAATTTATTACGCAAAGTCAGTGGTGCGTGCCGTGGAGTTGAACCCGATCTCCTTTGCCCTCTGCATTGGACTTTGTTGGTATCTCCATTAGGCTCTCGCTACCTGATCTCACCTATACATCATCTGTCTGTCTATCTTTCTGTTTTTCCGAGGCAATCATTGGAATGGCTGACCCGATTTCAAAGGCTTAGAGTTGCTGATCCAAAATCAAAACCAATAACACTCCTATTTTACGAAATAGATTTTTAACAGTCGGTCTAATGACCTGCTTAGCCCAAGCACCATTAAAAAATCAAACTGGATTGCCTCAAATAAAAATAAATTTCTTTCATTCCAGCTGATGTACTGGTCGGGTCTACCATCACTTCTGGTGGGAGTCCTATCACTGATGACAGCAACTGTGGTGACATTCATACCAGACACGTCAGAAGACGTTTTGCCTGATAACGTGAAGCAAGCAGAGGCTGTAGGCAGCAAACAGAATACGAAGACAATAAATTGAAAGTACTGAAGATCACATTGCTGACTTTTGTTTTATTTGCTTTCATCATATGAGATGAAAGACGTCCTCTCCAGATCTGCAGGAAATAGGCGTCCTCTAAGCCGCTTCACATAAAACGATCTTGAGCTACCCACATCCATCAGTCTCCCATGGTCGCAACAAGATTGTCGGTCCACCTTGCGAAAGACCCATTTTTGTCGTGTTAACCTTAATACGCCGTAATAAAAAAATTTATATACGCATTTGATTTTGTCAAAAAGTCAGTGCTACATGCCGTAAGTTTGAATTCAAACCTTTCTGCGTAGCAGTCTTTAGTCTCTCCGTTAGGCTGTCACTGCAAAAGTCTTACATCATCATCAGCGTACTGCTTGATATAGGCCTTGCCAATGGCACGCCACTGAGCCCGATTTTCGTGTCCAGCCGCTGCAACGCTGCAAGTCAATTTTATATCGTCACTACACCTAGCCGCTAATGTATAGTAATAGATATATGTATACTAAGCATGTTCCATCATACCAAAGTGATCTCCAAATGCTTAGCAATCAAATTACTTCCTTTGCGCGCTCTTTCCGGTTTATTCATTTCCTTCCTTTTGTTACCGTATGATTTAACATTCCTTTTTCCTGGTCAGTTTTAAAAAAATACCCTTCAAATTATACGCACACGTATTAAGGAATCCAAACCATACAAGGAAGAAGTAGAGTTAACTTTGCATTCAGAATAATAAAAAGTACTTCACAATGACATGGCTGATTTGATACTTCAAAGGTCAATATCAAAGCTATTGATAAAAACTTATCACACTAAAGTGATAAATGAATTCAAGAAGTATTCTAATCACCATCATCATCTTCATCCGATGGCGCTCCCGAGTGCGCTAGATAGAGCCGTTATTTAACCATACGTAAATATTATGTAAAAATAATAACATACAGATAGCAGTACCTCCGTTGTCCAGTGGATAGCGTATGCGACTGCTGATCGGAGGTCCCGGGTCGGGCAAAAGTGTTACTGGGTTTTTCCGTATTCTCAGTAGCAGCACGGAGTCTAGTGATATGCCCGGTAACGGCAATAGGCTCGCCCCCTATTACGTGGGACTTAAAAATTAATGGCGAAATGTGGGTGTAATATTACACCTCTGCCTACCCTCTTGGGGATATAGGCGTGAGTCTATAAATAAACAAATAAATAAAAATATCAGTTACAATACCAAAACACTTACAGAGTCTCCACGAGTATCAAGCAAATTGCACTTAGGAACCAGTATGGATAATACATTATTTTCTTTCTTTTTCTTTTTGAAAAAGACAACTCCCGCATTAGGACTAAATCCTGTGTCGCGGGGGACTTTACAAACATACAACTAACGGACACAATGAACACCCAGACTCGAAACAACAATTTATGAGTCACACAAAGTGCAGTCTCGTGTGGGGATCGAACCCACAACTACTGTTTGAAATGAATGAATTTTATGTATCACTAAACTTCGCCCGCGGCCCTGCCCGCTTGGGACCATTTTCAATGCCTAAGGGCGAAATTTCTGAAATATCCTCTCTGAATGCACGCCAGTAATGGAAGCGATTTCAATAGACATAACATTTTAAAATCAATCTCAGTTTACGGATTGTATTGGTCTCTTCTTTGAGCCGTTATCCAAATGCTGCCTAAAATAGCTACCTACTAAAACAGTAAATTTGAAATGTAAGTACTTCTCAACCATTTGAAACAATCATAAGGGCTTGTCATTCTTGAACCCTTTAACCAAGTTAACAGTTTACTGGCAACTTTGTATGGACCGTCCTATAAAGGGTTAGCCTGAACAGAATGTGACCAGAAACCAGCCAAATAGTTTTCAAAATATATTCTTCGGAATAATCCATAATGGATAGTGTGTCACATATTCGGATCACGTATAAATTCTCGGTCGGTCGGCGACTATATTGAATCGGTTCTCGTGTCGCCAACGTCGCGTCCCGTCGCAGCGTCGTCGCTCCAACTAACACACTATTACACCACAAAGTTCAATTTTAACGAGTTTCACTTGTACCGAGTGGAAATAGTGAATGTTATTGAAATTCTCTGGGGCAGACTAGGGTAATGCTCTGAGAGCAAACAAGGGCTGTGTTTCTGAGGCGAGTTGGGTTTCTAGACGTAGACTCTAAAGCTGGGATAGGTATAATATGAGAAATACGATTTGCATGTGGTGTTTGCTTGTGCTGTTGGAATTAAAGCCCGAATGCTTACATATGCTATTGATGATAAACTAACGACTGTTGGACCCTTAATAAGTGACATTACGCAGATTTGGTAATTACGAATCTCGCAGTACTTCCAAGCTGATCACCGTCCTGTATCTCAAACTTAATCAAATTTTGTTAGGTCATAATGGACGTAATGAGATGCTTATAAACGCCATATTTCAATTCTATTAATTTGTGCATCGGTTCCGTGCATGACCGAAACCAGCTTATGAGGACTTCAAGCTATAAAGTAACATAACATAACTTCACGCCTTTATCCTCGAAGAGGTAGGCAGAGGTGTTTTACACACCCACACTTCGCCAGTTATGTTTCGGTCCCAATGTAATAGGGGGCGAGCTTATTGCCTTCTACCGGGCACGTTGTTAAGCGAGCGATAATTATAATTTATTAATACACACTTAACTTCGAAAAGTCAGAGGTGCGCGGGGTATCTGGGGATCGATCCCAAGACCGTCGACTCGTCAATCTGTTACGTACACCACTGGGCTATCGCCGCTACTAAGCTATTGAAGTTCTGTGCGTAAAGTGACCTAGGTTTGGTCTTCACCCATTGTAAGAAACCTCCTTATGTATTGAAACTGAGCTATCTTTGTGACATTCGATTCAATATCGTACTTATAGTAAAGCATACTTATTGCTGAAGTCCACTTTGAGATGTTATTAATAAAACTAATATGATGCTGGTCTTTTTGGCTACCTGTGTTGTTTGGTTTTCAAACAAAGATGTTCGTTATTTTAATAAGCACTATTACCTAAATTAAAATCGGGTTTTGATTACTTCGATGAGTGATCGTCATCTTCAATATCTCGTTTATCAGAAAGACAGATGATCCTAAGAGTACCTCGTCCGGATCATCAATTGTCAGACAATTATTACGTCGTTAAAGTTAAGCTGATTGCCCGATTGTTAAGTGTCGGTTTACTATCGGCAAACGTGAATGATCCCTATTTAAGAGCTTGTACAAAGCTAAATGTTTTAGTATAAACTTCAAAGTTCTTAATCTGAAGTAAAACGTACAGTATCTACACGACTTCTGAATATATTAAAAAGTAACAAAATACTCATTGTACTTAATACATCGCTATTAGCTCTTCGAAATTAAGCATTCATTTATCTAATATTAAATTTATTTACATTGGTCGTCAAAGAGGCAGGCCGAGAAAAAGATGGCGCGATGATTTGGACAATTTTATTAAAGACTGGCAAGATGATATGGTAAAAGACAGGGACCAGTGGAAGAATGTGGGGGAGACCTTTGCCTAACATTGGGACAGCAATGGTTAAAAAAAAAAAAAAAAAAAAAAAAAAACATTGGTCCTATAGAATTCGGGATTCGCCCCTTTGGACATCGCAATTACTTTTCTTGTGTACTGAAATTGTCCGTTTATTTTATATCGTAAACTTGTTTAACAGTCTATTAATTAGGTTTAATATATTTCTGATGCTATATTGTAATAATATAACGTTTGTATTTATTGTGTGCCAAATTTCATACACCTCTGTTTGCTTAATTTTTATCAAATTGGGTAAAATTTCCTGCACATGTATATGTGTAATATATGGGTCTATAATAATATGTAGATACGAACACGATACCATTGTCTTGAATGATATCCATCATATATCAATTTTCCAGCAGTAATTCGATCATCCTTTTCAAAGGACTTCACTTGCGGCCAATATGGATTCCAAGCTACATTGAAGCACGTTCGTGTCTCTTCGGCCACACTCGGTAGTTTCCGCCATCCATGTGACGTGAAGCGATGACGTCACACCCTGAAACTAAGCTACATTGGACGTGAATTAGACGTGGCTTGATATTGAAGTCCGGATTCGAAGGACTGGGGGTTTAAAGGAGACCAAATTTGTATGGAAGATGGGCTAAGTTTGCTTCTCGATGATATGACCAGTAAAATATAGTAAATATACTCCTAATTAAATTAGGAAAAAATTAATACGATATTCGGCGGCAGTTCTTAGCTATCGGACATTAAGGATTTCAAATATTTTGAGGTTAAGTATTGTGATAGTTACATGTAGTAAATTAGTTAATTATCGCCCGTGCTTCGAGGAGTACTTACGTTAAGCCGTCGGTCCCAGTTGTCATGAAGATCTTTCACCATCGCACATCGTTACGGGGAGTCAGTACCCTCCATTAAACCGATACTTACTGGTCTAAACCACACAATATCGCCCGCTATCGCCCTTTGGGTTATGGCGGTCAGACTAAGGAAAAGCTAATATTCTGTAATTTCTGGTTAGACTAGTAAGCGGACCCAGGGCTCCTAGGCGTTATAGTCTTGGATGCAAGCGACATAAGGCTAGGACGATGATGATATGATTGAATCATATTACCGGCATTTATTAGAAGCCTCTATGTATATTATACAATATATTAGTTTGCGGTTTTTTCAGTCTGATATATTTCTTACTGAGAATTCTCAATACCATGTCGTACAATTAATGACAACTTCAGTGAGGCTAGTTCACAAAAGATAAGCTCATTCCATTGGACTTTATTACACAGTTGGCATTAAAACTACACTGTTTTATGCTTAATAGGTAAATGAAACACAGTTTTTATGTTATTCTTCATTTTATTTGTTATTATAAATCTTCTTCAAATAGATCACCTCAAAATGAAGCAGGAGCTTGTATATCGTATACCATAATGTGGTGCAGGTATGACCTCAGAAGTTACAACAGCTTCAATTAATGTGTAGCATCCTAAACATAAGACTCCGTTCAATTCCTGAAACAAACAATTAAAGTCGTTTGAATATTTGGTGAAGAGAGCACAAGAGAATTGTAGGGATTGAGAAGAGTAGTAGCTAAACAACACTTACACAGACTAGCGATCCATGATGTCAAATTATTGAGCGCCGAATCAGATAGCTTGTCCAAAGAACGGACGTGTTGCTGCCGAGGTACCACAAAGGAAGAGTTAACATAGCCGCAATCCTCACCACGGCTAGTTCTTCTCCGTCCAGACGATAGATGCCAGTATAATAAAAATGTGTTCCCATATTTTCGATAAGTACAAAACATTATTTCGTAGGTGTTGCAAAAAGGATAAACATATTATTTATAGAAAATATTTAACCACAATAAATTTTTCAAAATATCATAAGATTATGGTGTTATTTTGCTTATTAGAACTTTTATTATAACACACTGTTTTCACTATGAATGTCATTTTCCCTAAACTGTAAACATTTGCCGAAATATGCAAAATGAGTTTTGAATATGAAATGGCGATGTCACGAATGGAACAACGCAGATACTTTTATTTTACAACAAAAAATCCCCATTACGCTTTGAAATAAAATTAATATATATATAAAATTATAAAATAAAAGAAGATTTTCCATGTATGAATGTTTTGGTCATTCTCCTTTAAATTGGTCGTAGAGTAGAGCATTTCGGTGTGCCTATGACTTTTTGTTGTATGTACGAGTTTTGCTAAATGAATTTGACGGATCAGAGCCTCTGCTTACATTGAGTGGTTAGTTGCATTTTTTTTTTAATTTCATAACAAGTTGTTGGTGAGCCTTTCCTGTTAAGCTCTAAATTTTATCAGAACTGGGTCAACTTCATTGCTGCATTAGGGTTTCCATCTCTTTGAATGACGTTGCGAAGCATTTCTTATAAAGATGTTTGTTTATTTGACATTTCTATATTAGCTTCAAATCGCGTTTGATATTTTGAGTGGTAGTGTCACGCTGGTTACAGCTTGAATGGCTTGACTCGACTGTATTGGTACCACCGTCTCACAGATGATGTAAAGCATCTAGTGGTCCACGACCTGCCTCCTTTGTGATAGGAAAAGGAGAGATTTTGAAGAAGGGGACTGAGATAGATTAGCCTTATTCTCTTTTTCCCTATAGTACGTGAACGAATATGTCAGAAAACTCATACTTTGGTTCCAATTTACAAAGGATCGTATCTAAAAATTAAGGTCTACACAGTAATCGTTGAACTGGGTCTAAGTGTTGTGTTTTTCTGGGTAAGTAGGTGCTCTTTCGAACAAGTGATGCCTGGTTAACATTCCTAGCTTCAAAAGGCTAAGGACTAAACTTTCAATATTTCATTCAAAAGTAACACACACCCGATATTTTTTACATATTACAAGTAGCGCAGAAGACTTACCAATCAAAGGATATAGAATACTAGCTATCTATGACTCCAAGATTATTTTGGATATAAAAAAAGCAATACTATATGGAAGCCATGTGAAGATGACCATTAAAATTCATAGCAGTGCCTGTAATTGTCAGTTGCCACACATCGGCAGGTTAATACACGTAGAACCATATTAGCATCAGTTAATTACATTCATGACCGAATAGTTCTCTGTTAGCTTCAGCTAGTTCGCCGTGCGTTGAACTCATTGACGTTGAGAATATACGCTGTTGTACTAAATTAAACTCAATCATGGTTGAAGATCATTTGTTAATCTATTGATAGCCATTTTTTTTTCTATGTTCAACCTGGAGTGACCTTTTGCCCGAGGCTGATAGTAATTCATGCCGAAAAATTTTTCACAGATTATCTGAATTTACATCTAATAGAGGAAGTTCGTCGATCGACTACTACCAAACTGCCATTATTTGTCTTGTCTGCTTGTAGCTCGCAATAGACAGACAAGCCAATGGCCCATTTGACGAAGTACCCTGGCTCATACACATGGCTATGTAAGATAACACAACCAGGCCGCTGCCTATTCGTAGGATACTAAAAAAAATAAGAAGAAGAAAGAAGAGAAGGATGAGGGAATAGAAAAAGGGGATGAGGTCACCGGCACTCTCACATACTAAACAAAAGGCAATATAGTATCTGTTACTTTTCGTGGATGTTCACGACTGAACTTTTAGTCTAAAATCAGCACAACTCTACTATCTACAAACGTTTGTTTATGTCATAACTCCTTTTTACACATATTCTTAGTTTAATTACCAAAAAGTGTCATCATCATCATCAGCCTTTAACAGTCCACTGCTGGACTAGGCCTCTCCTTCTCTCCTTTGAAAGGAGGAATTGGCCTACTATACAACGCTGGCCAAACGGGTTGGTATAGGGTTTGTATCAAGTTTTCCTTCTCTTACAGTGCTGTTCTCTGCATAATATGCTCCCTCTGTCGGCTCTTTCGACACCCATGGGATGAAATGGGGTGGTGATAATCCGTATTCTTAATCCGTCACCACACGGACTAAACGAAAAAAAAGTGTAGCATATTATTATAATGTAATTTTAGTTGTAAATAATAGTTTTAAGTAGAGTTCGTCATCATCATCAGCCCTGTACATAAATTGTCCCACTGCTGGGCACGGTCTTCTTGTAACTATGAGAAACCAAAAAAAAATCATAGTTACCTTGTTCGTAATACTGGTTTAATGAGGTCGGTTATATTATAACTTTGTTGCCTGCGAAGCTATAGTGAGGAAAACCCACTAAAAATGTGTTTTATGAAAATATCGTTAAACGGATCTTTGTTACTGAATAGTTTATAGAAATACCTTATAGTCATCATCATCAGCCCTTTATACTGTCCCACTGCTGGGCACGGGCCTCTTCCCATTATGAGAAGGGTAAGGCCATAGTCCACCACGCTGGCCGAGTGCCTGTTGGCAGACTTCACATGTCTTTCGAGAACATTATGGAGAACTCTCAGACATGCAGGTTTCCTCACGATGTTTTCTTTCACCGTTTTGCAAGCGATAATTAACAATTTAATACGCATATAACTCCGAAAAGTCATCGGTGCGCGCCGTGGATTCGAACCCGGACCCTCTGCGTGGCAGTCTGTCGGTCTCTCCACTAGGCTATCACTACTATACCTGATAGTACCTGGCCCAATACCGAAGATGAACTACCAGCAGAGCACCATCTTATAATCAGCATCATTCACCATGACTTCTTGGGTATAAAAAGGGCTGTAAACATTTTTCTGCTGTATATCTAATGAACTTTGATCTTTAGTTCCAGTTAGCATGTCAGGACTGGAAGAGGACGTTGGTTGGCACGATACACAGTCTGGCCTACATGTTCGGGCTGCTGTTTGTGGGACCTTTATCAGATAGGTGAGTTCATTACTTTCCATGGTCAGTGGTTATCATAAATGATGGATGACAGGGATAATTTTTAGGAATAGTTTAGGGTTTGAATTCCTTTATAAAGGTAACTTGCAATATGTTTAAGGAATGTGATGTGAATCCGATCTAGCCATGGATTTATAGATTCATTCTCTTAGCCTTATCTCAGTTTCAATCTGCGGTCCGCTTACTAGTCTAATCGGATTTGGCTGAATATTAGCTTTTCCACAGAGCGACTGCCTGTCTGACCTCTGCAACACGAAGGTATAGCGATATTCCATGGTTTAGACTAGTGTAAGTTTATTAAGAAGGTACTGAAGCCCTGTAACAACTGTCAAAGATCTTTATGACAACCGGGACCGAGCGACGGCTTAACGTGCTCTTAGGTACGGGACGAGCGATAATTAACAATTCAATCCGCACATAACTCCGAAAAGTCATTGGTGCGTGCCGTGGATTCGAACCAGATACCCTCTGCATGTCAGTCTGATGGTATCTCCACAGGCTATCGCTGCCTGATGCTGATTTGGCGATTATATATGTATATTTATCATGAATAAAATATGTCGAATATGTATCTCTAATGACCAAGTATATTCCGTGTGGTGACGGATTAGGAATACGGTATGACATCACCCCATATCATCCCATGGGTGTCGTAAGAGTCGACAGAGGGAGCAGAGACTGTAAGAGAAGGAAAACTTGATACAAACCCTACACCAACCCGTCTGGCCAGCGTGGTATAGTAGGCCAATTCCTCTTTTCAAAGGAGAGGCCTAGTCCAGCAGTGGACTGTTAAAGGCTGATGATGAATCACCAAGTCCATGGATAAATCATATACTGGGCCCGACGGTTAGAGACTACTGTCAGGGAATGCCCGTGACGTCCGTCTCATCTGTAGTGGATCAGTCCATCCATTTTGATAGGCTGATCTCAATCCCAGGAACAGAATTTTCACATGCTAGCTTAATTGTGATAATTATGTTGGTCTATAGGTTGGCAATGTTTTTTTTTTCGTGCATAAACAGTCATATAACGTGTCAATAGAAAACTTAGTGTATTGTTACAAGCCAAAGCCGTCTGCGGTAGTCGCCCACTCGGGTCCGAAGCGCCTTTGTATGGAACCGCGTGGGTAGCCTCTTAACGTAGTTTTAGGTTGACTCTTCTAAAAATATTCACTGCGTTGCTAGAGTAGAGGACGACATTTGGCCTATTGTGAGTTATAAAATTTATAACGTGTATCCCAATTGTTAACTTTTTAAGTTGTCTAAGTGCTCGCCGCCAGTACATACAATCATACAAATTTTTCATACTTTTGAACACGCTTTAATTAGCTTGTTAGGGTTCCGTACCTCGAAAGGAAAAAACGGAACCCTTATAGGATCACTTTGTTGTCCGTCCGTCTGTCAAGACCCTTTTTCTCAGGGATGCATGGAGGTATCAAACTGAAATTTATACTAAATACTCGAATCTACGGTTCCATAGAGCTGTAAAAAAATCAAACTTCTAATCCAACGCAATCAAAAGATACAGCCGTATATGCTGCAAATTGCAGCATATTTTCAAACTCGCATTGGAATCAAAACCTACAGGGTACTTCCCGTGAACTCAGAATCTTGAAATTTGGTACGAAGTAACGTTTTATATCACATATGAAGGAAAAATTGCGAAAACCGTAAATTTTTAGTAACAGCATATAAAAAAATATTTTTAATAAATTTAAAGTTACTACCCCTTTCTCTTGGACGCGTGGAGGTATTAAATTGAAATTCATATCAAATACTCAGGTATATAACACCGTTAGGCTGCAACAAAATCAAGCTTCTATGTCAACGCAATCAAAAGAAAGAGCAATATAAGCATATTTCTAAACTCGTGCCTACTCGCAAGTGAATCAAAACCTACAGGGTACTTTCCGTGAGCTCAGAATCTTGAAATTTGGTACGGAGCAAAGCCTTATAGCACATATAAAGGAAAAATTGCGAAAACCATACATTTTTGTTACATCATTTTAGAAAAATATTTTTAATAAATTTAAAGTTACTACCCCTTTCTCTTGAACGCGTTGAGGGTGTTAAATTGAAATTCATATCAAATACTCAAGTATATAACACCGTTAGGCTGCAACAAAATCAAACTTCTATGTCAACGCAATCAAAAGAAAGAGCAATATAGGCATATTTTCAAACTCGCGACTACTCGCAAGGGAATCAAAACCTACAGGGTACTTCCCGTGAACTCAAAATCTTGAAATTTGGTACGAAGCAACTTCTAATATCACTTATAAAGGAAAAGTTACGAAAACCGTAAATTTTTAGTTACATCATATAGTAAAAATATTTTTAATAAATTTAAAGTTTAAAAATTTTACCTTACTCTTGAACGCGTAGAGGTGTTAAATTGAAATACTCAGGTATATAACACCGTTAGGCTGTAACAAAATCAAACTTCTATGTCTACGCAATCAAAAGAAAGAGCAATATAATCATATTTTTAAACTCGCGACTACTCGCAAGGGAATCAAAACCTACAGGGTTCTTTCCGTGAACTCAAAATCTTGAAATTTGTTACGAAGCAACCTTTTATAGCCCAGATATAGGATGCGGAAGGCTGAGGACCGTGTGCTGTGGTGCGTGTTGGAAGAGGCCTATGTCCAGCAGTGGACTGCGATAGGCTGATTGAGATTGAGATTTCAAATAATTACATAGACTTCAAACCTTTTTGCTAATTATTCTGTACTTTATAAGGATTTTTATAACAGATTTCTAATAGTCATAGTAAAAACTTTGTAAATCAATAACTTTGATAAAAAATCTTACCATCATTCATCAGCAGACTTTTGCAAGGCTGCTGCAAGGCTGGTATAGGTATTTAAGTTATATTATAAAATAAGCGATATATGTTAATATAAAATAAAGGATGACTGATTACAAACGACAAAGACCCCTTTTTCTTTAATTAATGCTCCTCCAGCTTTCCATATTGTAATGTTATGGATTTCATTTGGCAATAAAAATACCATAACTATGACTGGTGACCTTTTACTTATATACCTACAGGTTTGTACGGAACCCTCCGGTGTGCGAGTCCGACTCGCACTTGACCGGTTTTTTTTTTTCATACTCTGTGTCTTTTTTGTTATTTGTTAGAACTATTCTTAAGGCCATCGCGAGACAATAAGTAAACCTGCTGCGGGATTTCCCTATAAAGGGGTCATCTACCTTTCTGGCGTTTCATTATAATGGTTCCGAAGTTATTGACGATGAATTACTACTGTAAGAATATAATGATAATATACGTTGTATAAAAACGCAGTACTTAATATTCTTATCTTAAATTTGGTATGCCAATTAAAATTATACACGAATATACCAACGTATGTACTTGATCAATTTTCTTGTACAAAAATAAAGTTAAGAAAAATACTTTTATTCAATTAATTGTATTTATAATTCAGGGTTCGTCTTAGTATTAATACACAAAATACCGATATGTACTTTATTTGTGTTGTATACGTAGGTAGAGATATATGAATTGCGTCTTATTTTGCTATTTGTTGCGGTAGGGCCCATTTAATTTTTAAAGTTATAACTTCATTTTCTTTTTTTTTTTAAATACAGTTCCCGGCTTTATGAGTAAACTCTGTATCGCGGGGAGACTTTACAAACATTCAAGTATCAGTCAAGTTAGGAGAAGTATTTTGACGATTTTCATATAATATTGAATATTTTTTCAATTGAGTCTTTCATTATATTCAAAAGGCAATAATGACTTTGTACATCGAGAATAAACCGCACTGTATGTCGGATATTCATCATCATCTTTACCAGTGCCTTATCCACGATTCAACAAATCCAATCGTTTTGTTTTTATAATTTATTATTATAATTATAAACATAACATAAAAATAATTTCTTGAACTGACATACATACTATATTAAAATATAATTATTTTATCTTTCGAACTGACATACATATTACTGCTTTGACATTGTTTAATTAAATAGTAGATATCACAATTATCATTTACGGAAGTTCATATTAATTTGTTGTTTTATTTAAGGTTTTAAAATAATTAACACTAAAATAATATCATTTGTGTTTTTGTCTACTAAAACAAATATTTGCATACCATATGTAATGGTAGAATGTAAATGGCCAATTTATATTTAAGACCATACTCTGTATACTTACCTACATTCTGGCAAATAAAGGACTTTGACTTTGAAAGTATATCATAATACATACATACATACATACATAGACTCACGCCTGTTTCCCGGAGGGGTAGGCAGAGACTACGGAACGCCATTTGCAACGATACTGACATATCTCTCTTGCTTCATTCACTCCCATCAGATTCCTCATGCATGCTCTTCTGTTCAGGGTACTTCTAACCTGCCCTGGTTTTAGGATGTCTCCAATCTGGTCAGAGAACGTCCGCCTAGGTCTTCCCCTTCGTCCTGTCCCATCCACACTTGCCTTATATATCTGCTTAGTCAGTCTTTTGTCATCCATCCTCTCCATGTGCCCAAACCACCTTTGCATACCTTTCTCGATGCTTGTCACTACATCTTCTTTTACCCCACAACACTCTCTTATCACACAATTCTTTACTCTGTCAGTCAAAGACACACCACACATACTTCTCAGTCCTCTCATTTCTACAGCATTTATTCTACTTTCATGACTCTTCTGCCATACCCAACTTTCACTACCATACATAAGTGTAGGTACCAACACCTCTCTATGCACAGCCAAACGTGCCTTTTTGGATACATTATGACTGCTCATAAAAGCCTTCAAAGCTCCATTGTCCATTCACCCTATTACCTGCATTAACACTTATTTCAATATCTTCTTCATTCTTACCATTCCTAGTAAACAGCGTACCTAAATACACAAAATCATTCACTTGTTCCACTCGTTGTCAATCGATCATAACATTACAAGCCGTAACACATTACTCCTTTTCAAAAACCATAACTTTCGTCTTGCTCACATTCACTTTCATTCCTTTCCTCCCTAAAGCACCATGCATGATTGTTACCATCTCCTGCAACTCCTCCGCTGAAGACGCAAGTATTACCTGATCATCAGCATAAAGGAGGCATTTGACGAGTAACCCATTCATCCTTAATCCACAGTTACTATGTTTCAAATCTTGCAAACAAGTGTCCATGAAGAGGTTGAACAGCCACGGCGACGCTATACATCCCTCTCTAACACCTGTCTCGATGGTAAACCAGTCAGTGTACGACCCGTTTATCCTCACACAAGCTCAGGAATCTTCATAAATTATACAAAAAAAAATTGTAGATACCTATCCAAATTCAAATTCAAATTCAAATTTTTATTTGTGTGAAATTGGGTACAGTGTAGGTCTTAAAATTAGTACAGCGGATCTCTAATATCTGCCTGGCGGCTTACACAATTTCATTACAATACATGCAGGCATTTCTTTTAACAATGAATTAATTAAGGTATCAATAACTGAATAAAACGAGATGCAAATATTAAAATGTCAAACAATTAGTGACATATTCAAATTTTAAAATTAATAAAGAGAATAATTAAATGACAAGATTAATAATACAATGAATAAAATATCAAGATTAATTATACAAATAATAAAATGTCAAGAATAATAATACAAATAATAAAGTGTCAAGATTAATAATACAAATCATAAAATGTCAAGATTAATAATACAAATAAAATGTCAAGCGTAATAAACAAAATCATAATAACATGTCAAAAATAAATGGATATTCAATATGTGCAAAAGAGAATTAAAATTTAATGTATTTTATAATTTGTCATTTAAGAAACTGTCTATTGTGTAATAACTATTATCTATTAGAATTTTTTTTAGGTTATAGTTAAATTGAGAATTATTTAAATCCTTGATGTAATCGGGTATTTTATTAAATATTTTTGGCCCCATGCAAAAGACGCTTTTGTGCATCAAGGATGTTTTTGATTCTCTTAAGCATAATTTATGTTTATAGATGTGTCTGGTCGATCTCGATTGGCACTCAGATACTTTTTTGAATAAATTTATGTTTTGTCTGACAAATATAGCTACCTCGTAAATGTATATGGATGGAACTGTTAATATTTTTAAGTCGGTGAAATGTTGTTTGCAACTATCTGTTATTTGAAGTCGACATATGGCTCTGATGCATCGTTTCTGTGCCTTAAAAATTATCTCCTTATCGGTAGAGTTGCCCCAGAATATCACTCCGTAACGTAATAAGGTAACCATGTAATGTAAAACCATGGTAAGCAGTTACCACTGCTTCACGGTTAACTTTTTTGCGAAGTGAATATAATGCGAACGCGAATTTTCTTAGCTTTTTACTCAGTTTTTCTATATGCTCTTTCCAAGTTAATTTGCTGTCAATGATTAGGCCTACAAATTTTGTGTAGGTAACTTCTTCAATTATTTCGTTATGAAATTCTATAGGAGTTTTTAAAGGGGTTAGGCGTTGATAAAAGTACATTATCTTTGTTTTGTTAAGATTTATTAACAGATTGTTCTGTTCTAACCATTTGACTGACTGATTTAAAGCAGTTTTGACATTTATATCGAGCTTTTTGTTTGGTTCGTGTTCAATAATTACCGTGCTGTCGTCAGCAAACAAAACTATAGGAAAGGCTACATTTTTTGGAAAGACGTTTATGTATATCAAAAAGAGTAAAGGTCCTAAGACACTTCCCTGTGGCACGCCGTATGTAATAGTACGTTCCTTCGAGGCATATTTTAATTCTCTTTTATTAGTTAGGTATGATTCTAAGACAGCTAAAACATTACCACGAATGCCGTAGGCATTCAGTTTCAACAGTAGTAATTTATGATCCACAAGATCAAAGGCCCTTGTCATATCCATAAATATGGTACATGTCAAAGATCTTTTATCAATATTTGTCATAATTCTATCCAGAAATTCGTAAATAGCCATATTAATAGTTCTGTTTTTTCTAAAGCCCTTTTGTTCATTTACCAAAATATTATATTTTCTAGATAAGAATATATAGAATCATACAGTATCCTCTCAAATACTTTCGAAAAAACTGGTATAAGAGCAATCGGTCGGTAGTTTTTCATATCTTTTTTATTTTCCTTTTTGTACAATGGCTTTACTATACTAACTTTTAATTTCTCTGGGTACACTCCTGCACAAATACTTAGATTAATAATATAACTAATTGGCCTTGATGTAATATCTGATACATATTTGATAGGTTTGGTTGATATACCATCGTAACCAATACTAGATTTATTTTTTAAGTTATTAATTACATGTCTTATTTGATTAGGTATCGTTGGTGGCATAAAAATTGAATAGGTGCATATATTTTGCATCGAGTATTTAGACTTTTGAGTGACAGGTCTTGTAAGATTTTCTGCTTGGCTAATAAAATAATTATTGAAAGCATTAGCTATATTTTTAGGACTGCTAATTATAGTACCATTATGTTATATCTCTAAAATATTTTCAAGATGTCTGTTACGTATGTTTTCATTAATAATCGCCCATGTTGTTTTACATTTATTTTTAGATGATGAAATTCTATGATTATTTTTTGCATATTGAGTGAAGTTGATAATTTTTCTAAGTCTAGTTGAATATTGTCTTAGTCTAGTATGACTTCTTCTACTTGGCTTTAATCTATGCATCCATAATAATAGTCGTTTCCTTTTACTACAACATTTTATGCCAGGTGTTATCCATGATGGTCTTTTTATGTTAGTTATGGATTTGTTTAACCAGGGAAAGCATAAATTATAATATAGTGTAAAGGTTTCCAGAAAACTGTTATATGCTATATTTGTATCATCTGTCATGAATACCTCATTAAATGAAATTGAGGACAGACATTCTTTAAATTTATTAAGGTTTTCTTTACTAAAATCACGATATTTTATACGCCAGCTATGTAATATACAGGTTTTTTTAACAGGAAATCTAAAAATTTGAGCTGTATGATCAGACATATTCAAATCCAAAACAGAGTTATGACAAACATTTCCCTGAAATATTATGAGCAAAATTATCAATACAAGTGTTGCTTGACAATCTGGTGGGCTGATCAATTTCCAACTTAAGGTTATAGTTCAATAAAAAGTTATGGAATTCAAGAGAGGCTGTGTCTTTTTTTAAAATGTTAATATTAAAATCGCCACATATGATTACTTGTTTCCGTGGTTTATAACATATAGATTGTAAAACCATATTAAATTGCTTATAAAATATTTCCAAATTATGCCTAGGAACTCTATACACACATACAATAATAACATTATGGTTCAGTAATTCGATTGCACAGAATTCAACAATGCCTTGGATAGAGCACTTTTTAACATCTAAAATTTCTTTATATTGAATTCCTAATTTTGTGAGTATACATGACCCTCCTCTTCTCACGTTTCTCGAATAACATGCTGCTAATTTGAAATTGGGTAACGCTAAAATTTCTTCTTGACCGTTTACAATAAAGTGCTCGGTTAAGCAAATTATATCTACGTTTACATTGTTATTAGAAAGTTCGTGAAGGTGTAGGGTCAATAAGTCCGATTTATTAATTAGTCCCGCAATATTCTGATGTAATATAGTCATTTGGCTAAAGAAAAAATTGTCTATGTTTTGGTCTTCTTTACTGTGGTCATCTTGGATAATATATTGTTTATTTTCGATCTCTATTTCAGTCATAAGCTTCTCTAAGTTATTAAACACGTTCCTCATACCTGTGTTATTTAGGTGGCCCGTTCGGCCTGAGAACATAGAAGAATCATAAGCGAGGTTGAGGTTCGAGTCCAAAATGTAGGTATATTCATGTGTCAAATTATCTAAGTAGTAGATTGTTAAACATTTCTACTCTGTAGTTGTGTAAGGCTTTCAGTTCACTGTTTATAAATGTAGGTAAACATATGATGACATTGGTGTGTTCTAGTTCATTTAGTGTATATTTTATCAGAAATATGAGGTCATGGTAATTGCCTGTTCTTAAAAAGTCTCTTTCGCCTAATAGTAATACACAATAGTCATTCTTGTTAAAATATTTTAATTTATTTCTCATGCCATTAATCAACTCCTTAATACCGCCGTTATTATACAGGTAGTGACAGAAATCATAAGTGTTACCAACGGTTGCCTCAGTTATTCTGCATATATTATTGCGTGAGTTGTTACTTATTATACACAGTTTATTCTTTGTGGGCTTACGTTTCACAGTATTGGTAAATGGATCTATAAGCGGTGTGTTTGAGACGCTTTTATTATTCGTTTCCTCTAATGTTTTGTTTAAATTGCTGGCGATAATGTTTTGTTTACGAGTTATTTTCGGCGTAATATTTTTTTTCTTCGGTGTTGGTTTTATCTCGCTAGTAGTAAGCTTTTTGTAGATGTTCTTTTTCTTTGTGAGATCTTCTATAGTTTTCTTCAAATTATTAGTTTCGAAGTTGAGTGTTTCAACCTCACGATGAGCCGATTGCAACTCTGAAGTTAATTCCTTGATTTGCCTTTTTAACTCAGATATTTCATCGCTGTCTTCGTCTTCTGTTAAAGGCAAGCTACAATTCATACTAGTAGTGCCCTCTAGATCTACCTTTGAGTCATCTTCGCTATATGTAACAGAGTGAGTCCAATTGCGTCGGAATGTAATATTTTCTATGAAATTCATCGTAGAATATTGCTGTGTTAACTCAAGTATTAACTTTGAATTTTAGCTTAATAATATTTGTATTAGGCAGTTATATCTCAAAAACAACACTTGGCTCCTCGGATTCGATCTTGAGATATTATTCTCAAAGTACTCAACTGACGCGTTGTGCCACGGTATCAGTGATCAAAAAGTTGAAATTGTTCTTCTTATGTGGCAGTAAGCTAATGTCATGAATTGTCGTTCACCACGGGAAGATAGATGGCTCAGTATTAAGTTGTTTGAAATTTTAGTTCATTAATAACGTTGATCGTTCAACAATTCGTCGATAGATGGTGTTTGACAGAGTCACATAGTTTCAAATAAAAAACGGAACACTTAAAAACTTCAAACTTGAATTCACTTGAATTTAACTTGTATATTTGGGATACAATTAGGTCAATTTAGGTTACGATAGTTTTAGAGTCTGTTTATACGTACTGTGAAACTGTGATAAAATATTGACATTTATCCTTGAAATTGCATGTCATTCTTCATAGTATGTTGTTAACACTATATTTTTGTTATTACTAATTTTTAAGCGTCACTAACATTCTCACACGTGATTCATGACTCAAATATCACTTTTATGCACTGTTTATTGTCCGGTTTTATCTTTAGAATATTTTAAATAATTTATTTTACGAGAGCACGTACAAAAGCAATGTTTACATTTAAGCGCCATCTAGCGGTACTCCATCCATAAATTAGATGAATATAAATAAATTAGGAATCCATAAATTAGATTAACTTGTTTCAAAATATAGCTACTTATAATATTTTTAACAAGCTGTTTCCCGCGGTTTCACCCGCGTCCTGAGGGAACTACTTCGCGTACCCGGTTAATTTATAGCCCAAGTTACTCCTTGGTACATCAGCTATCCGTCAGTGAACGTCCCGTCAAAAGCGGTCCAGCCCTTCCAGAGATTAGCGAAAACAGACAGAAAGACACAGAAAAATTGTAAAAAAATCATTTCAGTATATGTACCGTGTAATACATCCATATGCATTTAGTAAAAAGCGGTTATTTTAATATTACAAACAGACACTCTAATTTTATTTATATGTATAGACTAGAGGACGCCAGCAGCTACGCCTGCAATTTTTTTTAATTTACCCGTTTTGGCCGATCCCGTGGGAATTTCGGGGAATCCCTTCTTAGTGCACCCCTACGGTCCCCAAGGAACATACATGCCAAAATTCAGCTTCCTGCGCCCAACAGTTTCGGCTGTAGCGTGTCTGTCAGTCAGTCAGTAACGCAAGGATTTTATATATTAAGATTACGATTAATGTTTTATTTATTTCTTGGTGTTTGCTGATTAGGTCCAAGTTTAGGTTGGTATATCTATTTTGTTGTGTAATTGTTGATTCAAAATAAACCATTTAAACCATTTGGCATCTGCTTTCTAATAATCATATTTCAAAATATTAATCATAGACAGGCTGCCGTCTATCTTTCGGATATACTTGATTTTTCTACACGTATGTATGGCGTAGTGGTAAAAAGGAATAAAGAAAATAAAATATTTTCTTAGGGTAAGATTTTGGCATTTCCTTATGATTTTTTTTTTTTTTTATGTCTCTATAGGATAGGTAGAAAGTCGATGATAATACTGACGGGTGTCATTGGTGGCGCGCTGGGAGTCGCCCGGAGTTTCGTGACGTCGTACTGGCTCTACATCGTGTTGGAGTTCCTCGAGTCGGCCTTCGGTGATATCTGCTCACCCGCTTATATTTTGAGTAAGTGTATAAAAAATAGTTTTAACCGTTTTTCAATACAGAAGTTTGTTGTTTGGTACTAATCACATTTCACGCTATCAATTTTTGGAACTTATTGAGATTGAGCAAATCAGACAGTACCACAATTTTATTTTTGTGATTTTGGTGAACAGGTGTTCCAAAGGGTAAAATAAATACTTAACAAATTACCAAAATTACACTGAAACATAAAGTAACTAAAGCCGACATAAAAAATAAACGATATGGAGGACATTTTGAATGAATTTCCTTGTGAAAAGAAGAATTTTCTTGCCAAAAGTGATTTTCCTTGGAACTCCCAAAAACAACCAATGATCCTGTCAAAAATTTGCCTGCATTCGTGATTTATCAAGACTTTCCGATCTTATTGCTTTATATAAATATGTACTAATACTTTATAAACTTACAGACGTAGAAATAATAACCAGCAAGAAGCGAGTGCCTTACTACATGATAACTGGTGTTGGATACACCGTAGGCGCTCTGTACAAGACGTTGATAGCTTGGCTGTTCCCCGACTGGCGAAACTTCTTAAGAGCACTCTACTCCCCAGCATTACTATTGTTCTCCTACTACTACCTAATAGACGTAAGTCCCAGGTGGCTGCTAATAAAAGAGAAGAAGAAAGAAGCAGTCGAAATCATAGAGAAAATAGCAAAGAAGAACAAAGTAAAACTAGAGCCAAATCTCTTAGAAAACCTGTCTTGTGAGAATGATAAAGAAGAGAATGTTAAATTTTCGGCTGTGCTAAGGAGTACCTTTAGTTCTTCTGCTTTGGTCAAGAGATTTTTGGTCTGCGTTGTTTGGTGGACGACTTTGACGTTCGTGAATTATGGCATGTCTATCACGTCTGTGTCGCTACAAGGAGACAAATACCTGAACTATGCACTGGCATCGCTGACTGATCTGCCAGGGAGTTTGATCGCGATGTACGTGCTAATGAAGTATAGAAAAAAGTACCCGTTGATTTGGTCATTCCTGATAGCCGGTGTGTTTTGTATTGGATAACCGTTTTTACCTACGAGTGAGTGTGCTATTTTTCTATCTAATAAATTATGGTTTGTTTAAACGTATACAATGAGAGTTCTTTGGGTTGACTTGTAAGTGTCAAATTGCATTGATTAACTGAACCGAGGTGATAAAAGACCTTATAGATTATAGACGTAAAGTAACCTAATGTAACCCTTGCATTCCTTTCTCTGGCTAAGGATACCAATTCTTGCCACCGTCACCAGCATGTTACCCCCTCATCTCTTCTCCCCCACTACTTATTTCGTCCCAGTCTTTGTTCTCTGGTTAAGGATACCAGCTCTTGACACTCCTACCAATATCTTCCCTCATCATGTCATCTCCAACCTCCTTATTGCCTTCTTCTCGTCCCCTATCTTGTAATGATGTAATGCATACCGCATTGTTGTTTATGTCGTTTTTGCGATGATACGGAGCCTATACTTAAATCGTGAGCTGTTACATAACTTGTCACTGTTAAAGTACGTCACTTAATTGTGTTTAGCAGTGGCGTCACTATATTGTCTTGGCCCTTACATACATACATACATAGACTCACGCCTGTTTCCACGAAGGGGTAGGCAGAGGCATATTAAACGCCCACTTTTCGCCAGTGTTTTGATCCCACGTAATAGGTGGAGAGCCTATTGCCTTAATCGTCCAACAATCATTGTTTTGTATTCTGCGATTCGAATTAATCATGAGAAGCGGTGTCTCCAATTGCTAGTAATTATTTTACGCGAAACCGCAGGAACTCATCGTTATACGTGGTATTATTTATATAAGTGTATACAAACATGAATAGCAAATAAAAGTGATGCTATCATTTCTTGTAGTTGCGATTTTAGTGCCAACACAGTAATTGGTAAAGTAGCCTGTTGAAATAGAACCGCCACTATAGGTTTAACACTCGAAGCTACAAAAAATATCATCACCAAATTTTTTTTTCAATATGGGCTTACATCATCGAATTTGATTCAACATGCGTCACACCAAAGCAAAGTGGCAGGCTTAATTTTATTAGTTTACAGCCACCAAATATAAAAATGTATCGATATAAGTAAATATTACAGATAACTTCGCATCTTTTTAACAAACTCTTTCCTTTCCAGACCTGAACTGGTTATCAATAACGATGTTCATGATCGGCAAGTTGATGGCATCATTATACTTCACCATAACGTACATCTACACGTCAGAGCTGTTTCCGACTTACACGAGGAACTCTATGCACGCACTGTGCTCATCGTTGGGAAGAGTTGGATCTATCGTGGCACCGCAGACACCATTACTGGTAAGATTGATTACATAGTTATATTCTTATATAACTATGTAATCAGTCAAAGAAGGTCCAGCGATGATAAGATTTTTTTAAGGTCTAAGAAAAAATACTCGTCACAAAATTAATGAAGACACCAGAACGGAAAAAGATAATAATCTGAATTAAGGTTGTTGAGTTATTCAGAAATAATTTATTTTTCTTTATTGAAAACAAGCGCTCTTAGTTATTGAATAAAACTAATATCAATTCAGGATATTAATTTTATTCATGAAAATATATTATTACAAGTCATTAACGCTTAAAGCATTTTTCATTCAAAGACAAATCGAGTCAGTAGTTAATCGAGTCAAAGTAGTTCGTTAAGCGTCATTATTTTACATTGTTTAAGTGATTTTACACAAAGCTTCAGTGTGCATCTTTTATTTTCAGATGGTTTACTGGGCAGGCCTGCCATCACTAATATTCGGTATCGTATCAATAATCGGTGGACTGCTCACATTCTTAGTACCTGACGTCGCCAACGTATCCCTACCTGACACAGTCAAACAAGCAGAAGCTATAGGAGCCAAAGAAGACGACAAAAATGAAACATGCCATACCGTTCAATCATATAACATCTATCTAAAGATAATAGTTTAGATCAAGAGGCAGGTGTTAAGAATAAAGGGTTTGAATGGAAAGAGTGAAAACGAAACTTCCCACGATATGCGATATTGCGCACGGCCGACAACCACGGATAGTCATGCACCACTCACGATGAACCAACAGTACTCGTCGATCTGTGATTTACAGATTTGCAGTGATGGATCCAATGCATCAATACATATGCTAGATGCGACCGCGTTGTTACAGACGCACCCCTTTGCATAGTGTTTCGTGTGGGCTGATTGGCAATATTGCGCAATATGGGAATCCAGCTTAAAGTGATATGATCCCAGACATTTATTAGTGCAGTGTTTCAAAAGTGTTTGTTATAAAAGGACGCTGTGTGCTAATAGGAAATTACCGTTATTTGATTCCGTGTTTTGTGAACATTGTGTTACAATTATATTTTTTTTCTGCTACGTAGCAAGCAGTCAGGGGACAATACGCTATTCGTTTGATCGTTTTCACTGTCAAGGTATATAATGTAAGTAACTTATTTTCAATATGTAGTGCACTATCAGATCGTTTCATTGTGATGCAAATCTAGAGCTCAACAATGGAATGTCTTAACGCTTTAATCTATCGAGAGTGACGTGACATTGTCACGTCATAGTTATGTCATATTTATCACGGAAGAGCGCTTTCCCACTATGTTGCGATATATATAGTCTAAGGTTGCAACGTTAAATCTTTCTTAGAACAACTGTCATATTTAGATGTTTCCAATAGGTATGTCGAATCTGTTGTCACTGAAAAAAGTCGTGGATGTCAGTTAATTATATAATTCTTTAAAGAATACCTGCATTTAAATAGGCACAAAAATCTGATAATTACTTTTAAAGCACAGACAAGGGAAATTATTTATAAAGCATAGGTTGGGTAGGTACCTTGTTTTGTCACTAAGAAATTAAGTATGTCGTAAACTGTCAATACAATAATGTTAAAAGAGCAATCTCTTCACATGATTGTCATGACTGTGTCACTACAATATTACTGAAAGAGGTGATATAAAATGCATATTTTGTATAGGTTTTATTTATTATTCGTACCTACTATAAAAGCTAGTTCAATTTTAATGTAAATAAACATAGTACATACGAAAATAAAATTAATTTAAATGAAACGCATTAAGTTATTTTTAACCCATTAACTAAAAAATAAAAAACCGGTCAAGTGCGAGTCGGGACTCGCGCACCGAGGGTTCCGTACAAACCTGTAGGTATAAAAGTAAAAGTTCACTAGTCATAGTTATGGTATTTTTGTTGCCAAATGAAATCCATAACATTACAGTATGGAAAGCTGGAGAGAGCATAAATTAAAGAAAAAGGGGTCTTTGTCGTTTGTAATCAGTCATCCTTTATTTTATATTAACATATATCGCTTATTTTATAATATAACTTAAATACCTATACCAGCCATGCAGCAGCCTTGCAAAAGTCTGCTGATGAATGATGGTAAGATTTTTTATCAAAGTTATTGATTTACAAAGTTTTTAGTGACTATTAGAAATCTGTTACAAAAACTCTTATAAAGTACAGAATAATTAGAAAAAGGTTTGAAGACTATGTAATTATTTGAAACCTCAATCTCAATCAGCCTATCGCAGTCCACTTCTGGACATAGGCCTCTCCCAACACGCACCACAGCACACGGTCCTCAGCCTTCCGCATCCTTTATCTGGGCTATAAGACGTTGCTTCGTACCAAATTTCAAGATATTGAGTTCACGGTAGGCTTTGATTCCCTTGCGAGTTTGAAAATATGATTATATTGCTCTTTGTTTTGATTGCGTAGACATAGAAGTTTGATTTTGTTACAGCCTAACGGTGTTATATACCTGAAGTATTTGATATGAATTTCAACTTAATACCTCTACGCGTTCAAGAGAAAGGGGTAGTAACTTTAAATTTATAAAAAAAAAATTTTATATGCTGTAACTAAAAAGTTACGGATTTTGCATTTTTTTCTTTATAAGTGATATAAGACGTTGCTTCGTACCAAATTTCAAGATTTTGAGTTCACGGAAAGAACTCTGTAGGTTTTGATTCCCTTGCGAGTAGTCGCGAGTTTGACAATATGATTAAATTGCTCTTTCTTTTGATTGCGTAGACATAGAAGTTTGATTTTGTTACAGCCTAACGGTGTTATATGCGTGAGTATTTGATATGAATTTCAATTGAATACCTCCACGCATTCAAGAGAAAGGGGTAGTAACTTTAAATTTATTAAAAATACTTTTTTAAATGCTGTAACTAAAAATTTACGGTTTTCACAATTTTTCCTTTATATGTGATATAAGACGTTACTTCGTACCAAATTTCAAGATTCTGAGTTCACGGGAAGTACCCTGTAGATTTTGATTCCAATGCGAGTTTGAAAATATGCTGCAATTTGCAGCATAAACGGCTGTATCTTTTGATTGCGTTGGGTTAGAAGTTTGATTTTTTTACAGCTCTATGGAACCGTAGATTCGAGTATTTACTATTAATTTCAGTTTGATACCTCCACGCATTCCTGAGAAAAAGGGTCTTGACAGACGGACGGACAACAAAGTGATCCTATAAGGGTTCCGTTTTTTCCTTTCGAGGTACGGAACCCTAAAAATTGACATATTATTCAAGATAGTCCAAAAGAAACGACACAATGATATAAGGTAGTACAAAAAGTAGAAACTATGTAAATTGTATCATTGTTTCCCGCACAGCAAATTCTACAATAGTTTGCACAGACCAACATCACTGGCCGTGAATAGGTTTTTTTGATTTTTAGGTCGTTTTCTGAGATGCTAATGAAATTTGGATACGAGCAAAACTTATTGGGCTGTTAATTAATGGAGAGTCCTTTCCTAAAAAACTAGACAAACAGGGAGAGAGAGAGAAAGTTCAAGACTTATGGCTTTTTATTGGGCGATATTTAGAAACTCGGCAACATTGAATAACATTTAGCAGTCTTTGGATTTACCGCTAGTCGTTTGTTTTAAAATGTGTGTGTGCTATTATGACATTATAAAATTTTGCTTAACAAAAAGTAGCTGCAGTGTGGATGCACCATTGGTCTATGATAGAAACCGTCACTTATCTAAACACACCAGTCGTGAATTATAACAGTTTTCAGAGCCTGTATCTAAGTTATGTAACGTTTTATCATCATTTTATGCCCTGCATATAAACTGTCCCATTGCTGGGCACGGGCCTCTTCTCACCAAGAGAAGGGTAAGGCCATAGTCCACCACACTGATCAAGTAGCGGGTTAGCAGACACCACATGTCTTTCGAGAACATTATGGAGAACTTTCATACATGCAGGTTTTCTCATGCTGTTTTCCTTCACTGTTCAACAAGCGATAATTAACAATTTAATACCCACCTGGCTTCGGAGTGTCCTTGATGCGCGGCGTGAATTCGAACCCGACACCCTCTACGTAACAGTTCGACAGTCTCTTTACGAGACTTTTGCTATGTAGCGTTTGTGCATATGAAATATTAACATTAAAAAAAATCTTATTCTCAAAATAAAAATACTCAAGAATTCATAATAGTACAAGATTTTAGTGATGGTAGTAGAACAGGTTATGACAACCTTGATCACCCAGCAACAGATTGAGCTTGTATAATTACGAGTGCAGCCGAAGCTTGCCGATGTGAGCAATTTTGGCAATTTGTCGGCGGCCACCTGCGAGTGTTCGTGCAATATTAATACTGCAGCGATGCGCGCTGCAATCTCAGGCTAGGAGCCAGGCGATAGCAGATAGATTTATTGAGTTGGGTATTGGATTTGTAAAAACCTTTTGCGAAACTTTGAATAAGTGATCATCAGTTTTAATTTGTATTGGGATATATACCATGTACCTCCGCTATATATAAAATCCTAGCGTTGCTCACTGACTGATAAAAACCACACAACCAAAACTATTGTTCGCCAGAGGCTGATATTTGGCATGTTACATGGGGACTGTAGGGGTGCACTGAAAAGGGATTACCTGAAATTCTCACACAATCGGGAATAAATGTTTAAATTTAAGTAAAATGCGCAGGCATAGTTGTGAGCATAGTCTAGTCCCGAAAGACAATGTACCTAACACTAATAATAATTATAACAAAGTTAAATGTCTTTATGAAGTCATCATCAACATCATTAGCGTAGCATTATCCCAGTTACATCCAAGATTTCATAAAAACTGGGGTCCAGTTAATAGGCTAGCCAGATTTGACAGAATATTAGCTTTTTCCAGAGCGGCTGCTGTCTAAACGCCGCTACCCACACAATATGCCATGACATACACCAGTTTTAGTACATTCAAGGAATAATTATATAGAAGAATTAATCAACAAGACTGCCAAATATCGGCAAAACATTAAAATGTAATCATTCTCAATTTTATTATTCACAAAATTCAATCAAGCTATAAAAAATCTTGCAAATCTGGTGATGAACTGATGATTGAACAAATTGGCACTTTTTATAAAAGTTAATTAATGTTAAACGATGACGCAGAACTGCGTCACGTTTTAACCAAACAGGTTTAACAAAGGAAGCAAATTAAGTTTATAACACAGCTATAGTTTGAGATTACCTTGGTAAAGATATGAAAAACTTGTATATAGTATATTTCTTTGTTTATAACTATCGTTTTTATTATCATATATCTACTAAAGTTAAAAAATAATATAAGATCCAAATGATACAGCATCTTTTATTCCTTTTATATACAAGGTATTTTTAGAATAGTCCAAACCTCTTTGGGGTGATAAATATCATTATTATGAAAAACTTTTTTGTTTTTTTTTTTTACTTTTGATAGGCTAACGTTTGACCTCTGATGATACATACGGTCGAAGATGGAGCACGCTTGCCTAGAAGGTACCTATTCACCCGTGACTTGAAAACACCCAGATTGTACTCATCAGGAAACACAGACTCAGGCAAGGAGTTCCTTTGCAGTACGTTTAAAAAATGAGGAAGCAAAGCATTTTGTGCGTATGGATGGGATGTCAACCATATAACGATGACGATGACTAGTTTGTCTGGTAGTCCGATGGTTGGTAGGCCGTGTGGTTTACGGCATAGAATACAAGTGTCACCACCCCCTTTCTTCCCGTGGGTGTCGTAAGAGGCGACTAAGGGATAACACGATGCAAATACCATCTTTGCGTAGAGACGGAAAACTCGACATCAAACCCTATACGACTGTCTGTCTCGCGGCATAAATGTGCGCGTGGGATTGGGAGGTCCCGGGTTCGATTCCTGGGTCGGGCAGTGTTATTGGGTTTTTCTGTCACAAAATTCTCAGTAGCACAGTAGCAGCACGGAGTCTGGAAATGTGCCCGGTACGGCAATAGGCTCGCCCCTTATTACGTGGGACTAAAGTATATCTGACGAAAAGTGGGTGTAGAAATACACCTCTGCCTGCCCCTTCGGGGATAAAAGGCGTGACGATATGTATGTATGTATGTCCGATGGTAAAAAGGGGATGGAGGAATCAGTTTATGTAGTTCCTCTGCACACTCTCCGAAATGTAACCTATAAAAACTGACAGACTGGCAACACTGCGACGATGCTCCAGGCTTTGGAGTTTTGTGTTAACCAATTGGTCATCGTGAATGAGTCTCCTACCTTTCCTCTCAATAGAGTCCAAAGTCCCTAGCTGGTATTTCGCTGAACCATCGCAAAGGTGAGAACAGTACTCCATGTAGGATCGGACTTGTACTTTGTAAACATTAAGCAACTGTTCCGGCGTAAAGTACTGCCTCACCTTAGTAGATCTGTAATTAAACATGTAATAATATCAAAATGACTTTAGCCCAATTATTTTTCTTAAAAGTTGGTAATTACGTGTAGATTAGGTGATATCATCATCCTAGCGCCATCCCGGTTGCGATCCAAGTCCATCGCATAATAACCCGGGATCCGCTTTTCTACTGCACTTCGCACAGTCTTCGGCATCCCTGGTGGTTAGTCTATTGGCACGCATGTCATACCTTACATTTCTTGGGATTGCCCCGTTTACCGTGTGTAAAAACAAGATGTTTTTAGGTGATAATAAAATAATATTTTACAATAATGGAAAGAGAAGAGGAACCTTCCACGTAATCGGATTGACAGTACCGAACTCTTTTGATGAAAACGGATTGGGTACCAGGAAGATACCTGACTTGCAGTATCCCGCTGTATGATTTTTCCACTACGTTGAGCTGATGTTCATCATCTTGAAGAATTAAGTCGTGGTCAGCGGGCTCCTCTAAAGTCATATCTTTGGCTATATTTTCAATCTGATCAAGTGACTGCAATGAAGATCATCTGTTTTGAAAGCAAACCCGTGCCCTGTTTTATCAACAGTTAAAAAATATATTTTGGTAATGGCACGAAGTTCAACACAAAACAAAGAAATGGACACTTCAGTTACAAACACAGAATGTTTTTCGAAACACTGAATGTTAGGCGTACAAAGGTAGACACGATACCGCGAATGTATAAAAACAATGCTTTGTAAGCGAGCTGAAGTAGCAATATGCAGGTCACACAAAGAATCGACTAACGTCGAAAGAAAACTTCTAGGAAGCAGCCATGAAAAAAAAAACACAACGTGAGATGTCTCTTTACGATCCATCACTATTTTGATTTAGGAACTTCCTAAATCAAATAGTGATTGATCGTACAACAACCGCTTTCTGACCCGAACCAAAGAGATAGCGATATGCCATGGCTTAGACAAGTGTCAGTATAATCAAGAGAACTACTACTCAAAACGACTGCCAAAGTTCTGCAATCAATTAAGCAATAAAACGATAATCACATTTAATACAATATATTACGAATTGATTAACTATAAAAATAATCTTGGAAACTATTATAAGGCAGCGAGTGCCTTAAGTCTTAAATATCTTTATTGGCCTAAGATTTTATTCTGAAGCATCAAAGTCTCAAATACCGAATAAGCTGCTTAAATTCACAATCAAATTATTTTACATCATAAATTAGCGCATTTCTCATTAGTTTTTACCGAATTCATTAGTGCCGTCACGGCTTCACAATGGAGTTTAATCGCCATCGCAATTAGATGGAATGAGCCTTCCAATTAAGCTCCCATTAGTATACGAACGCGAACGATTTACACATCCGGATTATAGATGGATTTTACAGCTATTTGCGTATATTTTATGTGTTCCGGACGTTATAGCGATAAATGTGTATTTAAAAATTGTTTAGTCTGCATGCATCCATTATAACAACGCGGCTACACCCGCACATTATTTATTATTTTACAATGTTACCATTTTTTCCGATCCCGTGGGAATTTTGGGTAATCCCTAGTAAACGGAACGAATACGCCGAATAGTTTTGGCTGTGGCTTGTCTGTCATTTGGCAAAAAATGTTATTTATACAGGGTGTTGATTTTCATTTGCATAATATTTTAAGGGGTTAATATGCTACTATAACTGAATACAAATACATGAAAAATAAGTCACTAAAAGTTTTAAAAATATTTCGTCATCATGCACTTCGAAAATTAACTCGGTGTATTGACCGCCGTCGCCGCTCAGCTGATCGCCATTGCAGGTGCCTAACACACACAAGCCTACGTACCTACAGTGACTGCGCGATACAGCTTATTTTGCACGATTTAATAGTTTATTGTGATTTACTATCTAAGTAACATTTAATGAAAATAAGTTTTTATATCATCGCACACTGTTTAAAATAATTTTAGGTGAGTATACTGTCTATATTGTATTACTAAAATATTTTGCAAATGCAGATCAACAGATTGGCGATTAAATTGTCTGTAATTTCCTATGAAATAAATGTGTTTAACGTTGTAATTATATTGTTAACCCTAGATCGATAGATAATTTCTTTATTATACATCATATTATGATCAAGGTAAAAGTAATAAAAGTAAAGAAAAGTCACAATAAGAAATTTTCAATAGGCAGCCTTATCGCTACAAGCAATTTGTTCCAGGCAACCTTCAGATGAACAAGACTGAGCTAGCGAAATAAAATTATATAATGGCTTAGTAATATAGTAGAAGCAAATAACACAAAATGAAATCAGATTACAAAATATTTCAAGGTCGCTTTAGAAATTATAAAAAGTGAGAATATGAAAAATAAATGGAGACTTCAACCGCAGTACTTCACTATATTAATTACTTACTAGCTTCTAACCGCGGCTTGGCTCGCGTGGGTCGGATATCACGACAAAAGCTAGCCTATAGGCTATTCTCATCTTTTTTTTTAAAGACACCTCCCGCACTAGGAATAAATCCTGTGTCGCAGGGGACTTTACACACACACAACCACGGGCACAATGAACACGCTGACTCGAAACAACACTTTATGGATCACACAAAGTGTTGTCTCGTGTGGGAATCGAACCCACGACACTCGGTGCAGTGTCAAGCGACAAGGCGACCGCTTAAACCACTACGCCAACCGTGCAGTCAATCAGTCATCTACATGCTATATTGTAGACTTGAAACTCAAAATCGACTCAGTAGTTTTTGTGTCAAAAGAAACAAACATTAATCAATCCTCACATTTCTTTACAAAGTAAATCAATATATTCTAGAGAGGCCATTGGAAATTCATTGGATAGATAGACAGTAGATACCATTAATACTTCATCATCATCAGCCTTTAACAGTCCACTGTTGGACTAGGCCTCTCTTTTGAAAGGAGGAATTGGCCTACCATACCACGCTGGCCAGACGGGTTGGTACAGGGTTTGTATCAAGTTTTCCTTCTCTTACAGTGCTGTTCTCTGCATAATATGCTCCCTCTGTCGGCTCTCATAACACCCATGGGATGATATAGGGTGCTGACATTCCGTATTCTTAATCCGTTACCACACGGACAACTACCAACTAACCATTAGTACTCACTAACTATTAGTACTTACTAGAAAATAAAAATATACAGTTGCATATTTCGACTTTCTAATAAGTAGCTAAATAAAATTATTCTAGACAACCTTAGTACAACAACGTATAGTAGTGCAAAATGAGAACTGACTTCCATTTAGGTAGGAGCATTACGCGACAATGGTTTCTCAAGCACTTGCTTCTATTTTATAATAGGCACCATTAATTAAAAATGTTTATGAAAAGAATTGTACACATAGAAACAGTGATTAAAAGAACCAGACAAGTTTCAAGTTGTTTCAACTTGGACACATAATAATAAGTTTGTATCTTGGTGAAGTAAGGAGTAGAGCCTTCGTGATGTCAGCATGAATGGGCCAGCATGACTGAGTAGTATTTGACTGAGTAGTACTGTTACTTTACGTCGATTTCCCTCACGAGAAATCGACGTAAAGTACCAGTACCTAAGTATACCGGTTCGTTTCGTGTGGTAAGTGGGAGTGCCTGAGGGCCCATCCCCTATTCATTCTCCCTCATTCCATTCCTCCTCCTTTACCTTTTCCCAACCTAATGGGTGGCAAAGCACTTGAAACTCCTCTGGTGTTGCTTTTGTCCGCGGGCGGCGGTAATCGCTTACCATCAGGCGATCCGCCGTATTTTGCCGCTTATTACATAAAAAAGAGGCCCACGAAGGCACTGCAACGCCACAATGAATATAGTCTAGATAATCAAGTAATCTAGTTAGCCCTCTCGGGTCGCTTTTGGGGCGTCCGGATCGAGAAATTTTGGAACTCCACCGTGAGGAAGAATTTATACTTCAGTGAAGAAAAGTCCTCACTTGATTGTGTCCAGGTAAACAGAATTTCAAAGCAATAATTTTATTCGAGTTGTCGCCAAAGTGAAGGAGCGAGAAGTGTGTAGGTAATGTTTAGACGAAGAAACTTTTTTATATTCTTTCGATAATCCAATCTTCGAGTCGAGAAACTCTCTCCGTGTAAATGGGCCTTTAGGCAGTAATGCAAAGATACGACTCAGCGGGAAAGAGTGCGACACAGGGTTGTCTGCCAAACTACAGATCCGAGAGTCTAAAAGGAGTGATGATCTCCGGCTCACTTGGAGAACCCTACACATTTCATACACTTTCTCCTTCCTTAGAAATACTAAAACTTCACAAGCTTAAAAAAATTGCACACAGAACTAAAACAGTTAAAACATATAATTTTCATAGATGTGCAGCCTTATTACATCAGCTTTCCGTCAATAACAATAATTTCAAAGTTTATCCGCAATATACAGATTTCTTTATTATTAGCTTCGACATGACTTTACTTTCATGAACATTTAGTAAAAAGTAGTAGCGATCATAAACTTCACAAAAACTAACTGTAATCAAGAACTTAGTCACAAACCCAAACTAACGCCAAACAGTTTTCAGCAGTCCAAACATCATTGAACCTAACCCCACAGAATAAAAGCGTTTTGCAATTAGAAATTCAAATTATTCAGCTGACTCACAGTTTATTATGAGAAAAGTTTGAGTGGTTGAATAGTTCTTGACAGCGAACACAAACACAGGGTGGAATGAGCCTCCGTTTATACTGCACTTAGCAACTTCACTTGTAATATTTAACTCGGTTTTGCTTTAAGTTCGTTGGCTTTTCGGAATTGCCGGTGCGTTTGAGTTTTGCTTCTGGATTTTATGGTCCTTATTGCGATAACTGTTCCCGAAAGACATGCAAGGTATCGCAATCCGCACTTGATCACCGAGGCTTTAACTTTTTCTTAATGAGAAGCGGCCTGTGCCCAGCAGTTGGACAGATTATGATTACCACAAACCAATGATGCTTTTTATTTGCGAGTGCGCTCCGTCATTAAATCTATGAGCATGTAATTTGTAGTATTTTTAAGGATAGGTAGATTCAGTATACTAGGTCCCCTTCAGAAGGAAACGCGTCAGTTCCCTAGAGTCTCCTTATAAAGTTAGGCTGCAACATGTGCATTAACACCTCATCCTAGACCATTATGAATTAGGATGAGGTGTTAAGAGCGTTTACGCCGTACAGCTTTCATACAAACTTTGAAGTCTTTATTTTTCGAAATGAATGAAACAATTTCAATGAAACTTCATACACATAAGCAGGATACATAGGTCTAAAAAGTTAATTGAAAATATTTTCGAAAAAAGTGTTACAGCTAAATTAGGCCGATTATAAATAGAAACAGATATTTCCAATTATCTTTTTTTAAGATATTTCGAAAATGTTTTCTATTAACTTTTTACACTTATGTATCATGCTTATGTGTATAAAGTTTCATTAAAATCGATTCATAAGTTTCGAAAAATAAGGACTTAAAAGTTTGTATGAAATGCCGTACGACGTAAACGCTCTTAAGCAATGTTAAAAAACGACGACTAAATCCAAAATGTTTGCCTCCCAGTGGAAGCTTTATGGAGGCTGTCTGCTCCACTACTTAATGGTTCAATTCGTTTGACACAGGATAATGTGTGTTAAACTTTTCCCTTTGATAATAATCTATCATTCTCGATTTATTTACCTAATTCGATATTTGGATCTGCTGTTTTTGCGGGTCTGGGTTACAAAATTCAAAATATCAAAATATGCATTAGCTTGTGAGCAAATAATGGACTAAACTATTTATTAAACTGGTGCATAAAAAGGTTAGTTAGGCTATAACAATCTTAGATTAGTACTGAGTAGATCATGGTCACCCCGACATTCACTTTAGAAACTCGTAAATAATGTCTACGATAACTATTTCTTGGTGTCACTCTCACAGCCACTATTAATTTATATATTTCAATTTAATAGTAATATTACAACAAGAGATTCATTGGACAGGCCAATTGGCGATGCTAAGATTCTAAGTAGCGACTCTAGCGGCGAATTTGGAAGTTGGCCGGGTACAACACCTTTGACAGCTCAATACAATCACCACTATAACTATGCTATAACCTCGAAGCAAAGTTGTATTGAAAGCTGTCAAAAGTGTCGTACCTGGACAACTTCCAAATTCGCCGCTAGAGGCGCGCGGATAATCTTTGCATCGCCAATATTCAGTGGACTTTGGCAGGCTGATGGTGACCATTACAACAAGAGGCTATCGTATCATAATCTCTGCGAAAAGACGCCCTGAGCTAATCATAAGCCTCCCCGAGGCTCACAGAACGATATTGAGCTGACCGGCTCTCAACCCAACCTGCTCTGATCCCAACACGATTGTCAGTCCACCTTGCAGGTAACCTACCTCTGCTGCAATGTCAGATACGTGGCCGCCACTCCAAAACCTATGTGGTCAATGACTATGGAAATCATCAACTCAAAATCATTCAAAGGGCCATGGAGGGATCTATGCTTGGAGTTTTCCTGTGAGCATTAATCAGAAAGTCAACATAAGTATCTCGAAGAACCAACGGCCTTGGGTAAGAAAGGTACAAGATGCTATATTAAAATAAAAACCATATGGATCAACTAAGCTTTCAAACTAAAAAACTGCACCGTATTTAAACAACATCATAACTGGTCGTTTATTGTTTACGTAGTTACGTATCGTGTATTACGTATTAAATTGATAATGATCACTTGCTTATCGGTGAAGGAAAACATCGTGAGGAAAACTGTATGTCTGAGAGTTCTTCTTAATGTTCTCGAAAGACATGTGAAGTCTGCCAACCCGCACTTGGCCAGCGTGGTGGACTATGGCCTTACCCTTCTCATAGTGAGATGAGGCCCGTGCCCAGCAGTGGGACAGTATAAAGGGCTGATGATGAGTTACATATAACTAGTTTCACCTAACGTACAATGCGATGCCTTTTCGACATCTAAAAGGCATAGCGCCTTTTAGATGTCGAAAAGGCATCGCCGGATCTAAAAAGAAGGTAACATCCTGAATCTGATCATCTGATTATTTAAGTACTGAAAATGAAAGACAGCGACAGCCTAGTGGTGACTGCCATGCGAAGGATAACGGATTCAAACCCACTTTCCGTTTCTTTTTCGTCACCATAATTTTATACGTATTGCTAAATATCACTTGAACCGTGCTTCGAAGAACACGTCAAATCATCGGTCCCGGCTGCCATGAAATGTAATTGGTATAATGAGAAAGCATCCTTAAACATCCTACCGTCAGCAGAAAAGCTTTAGATGCAACCGGCATAACCTAAGGACGATGATATTTTTTATTTGAAAAAGGTATTGATCGAGATAGTTCTACGATTTAAGAAAATCTGAAAAGGAATTTTCATGACGTGTTTATATTATTTTTGTTGGAAATGATTTAATTTATTCTTCCGAATGATTAATTATGTATTGAAATACTTAATCGTAAATAGCTACGATGATTAGTAGCCATTATATATCTTGCTCATCTTACTCATAAACATTGATAGTTCAATTCATAGCTAAATCGTAGCTTAACCTTATTATTTAGTTGATCAGTAGACACCTCGAAGAGTCTACCAGGATGATGATGATCATGAATCGCATTTAGATTCAAATTTTGATTTATTTATTTATCTATAGTCTCACACCTGTATCCCCGAAGGGGTAGGCAGAGGTGTAAATATTACACCCACATTTCGCCATGAATTTTTAGGGCCTACGATTCAAATTTCAGGTAAATATACTTCTGTTTTCACCGCGACCACGGTCGTAATGGTCAAGCCGGATTCATGCTGAAATTAGCAAGGCTATCTACTACTACCTAGTAAATGTTGTACTCTTGTATGTGAACTCTTTCACCAATATAATCCTTTTAGCAATTACCTGCCGGTTCCTACACAGATCTTGCTCATTTCCATTAAGAGGCTACTCAGTTATTAACCGATGTTGTGATAGCCATTTGCTGTTTACTGATGGACGAGGCGCATTTGCCTAACGTCACGATTAGGTAACTCATAAATACACGTTAATACGTAACATCTATCCAGCAATACGATCCCAGGCTATTAGCAAATTAACAGAAACCTATTTAGTACTAAAATACGAGATGTATCTTGACTAAGATAGGAAATAGTTTAGGTAGGTTTAGTGAAAAACATACAGATACTAGAACTCAAAATGGCGCCATAAACTTTTTAAATAACAATAAACTCATCAACAAGTCATTACTGGAAAGATTACCCCTGACCCCTGAGATTACCCCTGACCCCTGATGGTGTCTGGTACGAGTGAGATCGAATCGAGAGTCGTTTCTCAACGAGAACAAACTCCATACATTTTTACCTATTGGATAATAATGGTCTGTAGGGACCAGAGTACTGAATACGAACAGTCTATCTATTAATCTATTATATTAAGTGAAAGTTGGATATGGCATAATAGACGTGAAAGTAGAAAAAATGCTGTAGAAATGAGAGCACTGAGAAGTATGTGTGGAGTGAATGAAGCAAGAGAAATATGTCAGGATCGTAGCAAATGGAGTTCCGTAGTCTCTGCCTACCCCTCCCTGAAACAGGCGTGAAACTATGTATGTATGTATTAATAAACTTATTATAAAATAAAGTCCCCGTCTCGTCCCGTTTGCATGCACGGGTTCAACTCAATAAAAATTGTGAAGCCTTTCACAGAAAGACTACATCTCATAATTTTTCAAATGTGTAGTTTCATAGCTTCGGAATAAAGTGGCTGTGATATACGGATGGACAGACAGACAGACATGGCGATTCTACAAGGGTATTTTATGCCAGTAGCAGCACGGAGTCTGGTGATGTGGCCGGTAACGGCAATAGGCTCGCCCCCTATTACGTGGGACTAAAATAAATCTGGTGAAAGTGCTCTTCGGGTATGTATGTATTTACAACTTAAATCACATCCTTCAAAACAATATTGTTAAACGACAATAGCTGCTTATAACAACAATATGTCAGCTGGTATAACACGCATACTAATTATTTATACTAATTAGTATAACGTGTACGTCACACGTAACTAATCGTCAGAAAAACATCACATACGATCAATAGCACTGCTGAGTAGCCAACTCGTACAAATAGGTATCCATGTAATCTCCATAGAACGCCTGTGATTTCGAGCCTATTACCGTTCTAGCATCAAGATCTTTTTGATGTAAATGCCTCAACTGACGGCCATCAGTTGCTTCTTTGCCTATCTATTAGGCTGCCTTCACACTAGCGTTTGTCCAGTGTAGGCGTTCGATGAACGTATGCGCAGCGCAGCGCGTGCGTTGCGTTGTCGTAACGTTTCCTCGGCAGTTCATTAAACGCTGCGCTAGCGCGGCGCAGACGTTACACAATGTCGTTGTCGTTTCGAAGCCGAAACGACACCGGGTGTGTGCGACGTACTGATTGTTCCAGTAGAGAAGCGGCGACAACGCGACGCACGCGCCGCGTGAAGGCAGCCTTATGGACGTTACCTACGTTATGAGCGCTATCATAACCAATTATAAAGTAAGGCACCCAAAGTAAATTAAGTATCCCACCTGTCAAGTGTATGCTATCCTAAGAAATAAGATGCAGTCTTCGAAATTAACCATGAATGTGGCATCTCATACATTGGATAAATTAAGACAAGCTTTGGCATTCAGGTTAAAGAACATTATATTGTCAGAATACTTATACTCAGAAGAGAAGAGACAAGGACTCAAAACAATATCTCCAAAAGACAGAGCCAAATACCACTACGGCACGCGAGCAGACTAAATCTAAAATAAATACAGAACTCCCAAAAATGTAACACAAATAATTCTACATCTATAAAGTAATTTAAACCAGTTTCAAGCAAACGGTTACAATGTATCATGAAAATCATGATCTGTTCATGTTTAATTACCATCGTAATTATTACAGTCGTGGCAGAAGGGCCATCGTGTTCTCACGCGAGACGTCTACAATACAGCACGCGAAACTGATAGTTGGCGACAAACAATTTGTATTTATTGCCTGCAATCAATCAATCAATCTGCCGATTGCAGTTTACTGCTAGACATAGGCCTCTGCAAACTTGCGCCGAAGCGACCAATCTCTAGCTTCCGTATCTAGCCCGTCCGGCCATGTTTTGTAGGCCGTCAGACCAGGTGGTCTGTCGGGTTATGGAACAAATATAAAATCTTTTAATAATACAAGCATTAAATAAATTAAAATGATTACCAAAAAGTCATATTGCTGTAGTGATATACAAGAAAGAGTAACACGACAGATGATCAACGTTGGATAAGCAGTACCTAGTGCCGCCTGCGAGAAGAGTGATGGGCAGTCGGTAGACTTCAATGGCCTGGGAAAGTTATTAAACTGTAAATAAAGTAATACGTTCTACATAATTATGTTTTGATTCTCATCGAATTCTACTGCATAACTCTTACTATTGATTTGAAGCAGTTCATCTCCCAGAGTAGCAAGGTTACAAAGTGCCAGTAAAGCCATAATATAATGCCAATTTTTTCACTTGATTCAGTTTAGCTAGTCTCAAATAAATAGTTTAGTCGATTAAGAATTATTTTTCTATTATATTTATTATTTAAAAAGATGTTTCTTGTAAAACATACATCTTTTTTATTCTAACTGTATGAATCTCCACTTAAATAGTGCCATCAAAAATTTGTCATTTTTACAAGAAAGTACAGTTCTGCTTGTAGCTTTAGTGAGCTCATTCACAATGCCTTTACAAAAGTTTATGAAAAACAAGAACGGCCGAAACCAAATCCTATCGAGATTGTTCGGAAATCTATGCGTTCACGGTACGAGTATAAACATACCACAAAAATAAATCTAAATATGAATGTCGAATTATTTTCGGTCTCATTATAAACAAAGTACTTAACGATAAAATTGTTATTGAAACGCCTTTTGTCGACAGCAGGTTATTGGCGTCCTTACAACGTTTTCCTCGACATATACATATAGCGAGCTCTACGCGCATACAGCAATGTTGCTGTCATTTGAACAAGCGGCTTCGCGAAGTAATCAGTTTATATTTTGCTAACGATCTGATAAATAAATAGTTTTGCTTTAGGAAAGTAATAATGTAAAAAAAATATTCAGTGTAAAAATGCCTATAGAAATCTTTAATGTGCTCTACATTTTCTAATGTATATTAAATAGAGTGAAACAAATATGCAATTATTGAACTCGAATAGGCTAAAAGATATTTTAATTCAGTAAAATTTTGATAACAAAATATAAACTTGGAACTAATTAATATTAGTACAAAACATGTAAACATACAATTTGCATGCAGCTAAAGATCATCCAATCATATTTAAAGAAGGCAAGATGGTTTCAAAAGTTTATGAGTTAAATACGATTCCAATCGATACCAAAACACCAAATATTGATAGTTGTGAAAAAGTGAAATCAACGGAAGCTGACGAAAAGCAAGACAGTTTGGAAAGTGTATTAAGTGATTTAAAACTGTCTGGACGCTACCATTTGAAGTTTTTGTTTCTTATAAGTCTACTTGCAATCACCAGTAGTCAACATAGCATTAATTACATATTTGCTATTGAAAATGTCGATTACAGGTATGTAGTTTACTATAAGACTGCCTCGTTGGTCTCGCGGCATAAATGTGCGCGTGGGATTGGGAGGTCTCGGGTTCGATTCCCGGGTCGGGCAAAGTGTTATTGGGTTTTTCCGTTAGGAAATTCTTAGTAGCAGCATGGAGTCTGGTAATGTGCCCGGTACGGCAATAGGCTCGCCCCCTATTACGTGAGGCCTAAAAAGTCATCGCGAAATGTGGGTGTAATATTACACCTCTGCCTACCCCTTCGGGGATACAGGCGTGAGTCTATATATAAAAAAAGTTTACTATTCTATAAAAACATCTGTATAATTAAACCGTCTATTTGTGTATTTGTAAAGACAAGGTCATTTTTTTAGTTAAGTAATTACTATTGAAACAATTTACAGGTGCAAAAATGTAAACTGTGGCGTCGCAGATTTATCAATACTAAAGGCAAATTCAAGCATAGATTTAAAATGTCATAAGTACGAATTATTCCATCAGAATGATACCTGTTCCGAAGATAATTTTGATTTGTCGAGTGTCACTGATTGCTCTGAGTGGGAGTACAAAAAACCAAACAGTTTTGTGGCTGAGGTAAGTTTGCTTATGTATTTTTCACTGTATGCTTCGACAGTTAGTCTGTTGATTTTTGATGGGTCTTGGATTCGATTCCACTACAGGACAACTCGTTTTTACCAATTATTGCGTGTATTTATCTTTAAACTATAAAGTTAACAGGTTACTTATTAAAATCCCTACCTATGTTGGGATCAGTTGTAAGCGTGATTTGTTCTAAAATATTATTTTTAACCATAACTTTATTTACCTCACTGTATGTAACAGTCACTGATTGTTGCTAATGTTCACCTCTGTATGTATTATTTCTGGGTGCCAAAAATTCACACTTTTCATCTTCTGCAAGACGATACATACAGACTTCCTACTACTTTTCAGAATTTATCGAAACTGATAGCTAGAATAATGAGAACTACTAAACTTACCAAGTAGCCAGCTAAATAATTTACGCTGTGCTACTGCATTTTTTACACATGACGAGATACAACGTATTTTTATTAAACAGACACAAGAAACGGCATGTGAATCTATGTAATCGAATTTTTAATAGGTGATGATGATGATTGCTAGAACATATTATTATGATTGACTTCCTGTTTGAAATATAAAATAGACTTGTAGTCAGATGAAAATAAAGTTGTATGTCATTTTTTTTTTCTAGTTTAACCTTGGATGTCAAGACTGGAAGCGAACGCTGGTGGGAACTATGCACAGTATTGGCTATATGCTTGGTTTACTACTGATTGGGCCTATGTCAGACAAGTAAGATAAAATTACTTAGTAAAATATCGCGGCGATAGCCCAGTGGCGTTCGTAACGGACTGCCGAGACTGCTCGATCCTCGGGTACCCCGGGCACACACCTCTGACTTTTCGAAGTTATGTGTGTATTAAAATTGTTAATTATCGGTCGCTTAATAATGTGCCCGGTAGATGGCAATAGGCTCGCCCCCTACTTGGTACATTGGGGCCGAAACATAACTGGCGAAGTGTGGATGTATAATACACTTCTGCCTACCCCTTCTGGGATAAAGGCGTGAAATTATGCTACTTAGTAAAATTAGTCGTGAATATCATTGACAGACGTTACAAATAATCATTACTCTAAAATAAACAGATACTGGGCAACCATAAAATAAACCAGTCAAGTGCGAGTCGAACACGCGCACCGAGGGTTCCGTACAAACCTGTAGGTATATATAATTATTTGAAAAAATATGTGATGTAACTAAAAATTTTAAGGTTTTCAAAATTTTTCCTATGTGCTATAAAACGTTGCTTTATGCCAAATTTCAAGATTCTAGATAGACTGGAAGTACCCTTTAGTTTTGACTTGAGCATTTGATATGAATTTCAATTTTATATGTCTATGGATTCATGAGGAATGGGGTAGTTTTTAAAATTATTAAAAATATTTTAATTATATGATGTTACTAAAAATTTACGGTTTTTTTGAAATTTTTCCTTTATCTGTGCTATATATCACGTTGATTCGTGCCAAATTTCAAGATCCTGATTTCAAGGGAAGTGCCCTGTAGGTTTTGATTCCCTTGCGCGTAGTTGCGAGTTTGAAAATATGTATGCTTAAATTATTGCTGTTTCTGTTGATTACGTTGACATAGAAGTTTGATTTTATTACAAGTTCACGGTGTTATAGACCTTAGTATTTGATATGAATTTCGTATTCTCTACGCGTTCATGAGGAAAGATTTAATTAAATAAAATTCTCTTTAATTTTTTTTAAATGTTTTATTATAAGTATGATGTAACTAAAATTTTCATTTTTTGAATTTTTTCCTTAATCTGTGCTATAGGATAGCCTCGTACGAAATTTCAAGATTCTAAGTTAACGGGAAGTACCCTGTAGATTTTGATTCCCTTGTGAGTTTCGAAAATTTGCGAGAAATGGCGGCATAAACAGCTGTATCTTTTGATTGCGTTGGCTTAAAAGTTTGATTTTCTTACCGCTTAAAGATATTATAGACCCCAGTATTTAATATAATTTTCAATTTAATACCTCTACGCGTTCATAAGTAAAGGGTAAACTTTAAAATAATTATTATTTTTAGGGTTCCGTACCTCGAAATGAAAAAACGAAACCCTTATAGGATCACTTTGTTGTCCGTCCGTCTGTCAAGACCCTTTTTCTCAAAACCGCGTGGAGGTATCAAACTGAAATTTATATCAAATAATCAAGTCTATGGTCCCTTGAAGCTGTGACTAAATCAAACTTCTAAGCCAACGCAATCAAAAGTTACAGCCGTTTATGCTGCAAATTTCTGCAAATTTACGAAATTCGAAAGGAAATCAAAACGTACTGGGTACTTCCCGTGAACTCAGAATCTTGAAATTTGGTACGAAGCAAAGGCTTATAGCACAGATCAAGGAAAAATTGCGAAACAGTAATTTTTTTGTTACATCATATAAAAACAGTTTTATTAATTTTAAAGTTACTATCCCTTTCCTCAGGAACGTGTTTAGTTATTAAATTGAAATTCATATCAAATACTCGGGTCTATAATACTTTTAAGCTGTAATAAAACCAAACTTCTATCTCAATGCAATCAAAAGATAAAGCAATGTTAATATATAAAATCCTTGCGTTACTTACTGACTGACAGACACGCTACAGCCGAAAGTATTAGGTGCAGGAAGCCGAAATTTGCATTTTGCATGTATGTTCCTTGGGGTCCCCAAGGAACATACATGCAAAATGCAAATTTCGGCTCACATTTCTACAGCATTTATTCTACTTTCATGACTCTTCTGCCATACCCAACTTTCGCTACCATACATACGTGTAGGTACTAACACCCTTCTATGTACAGCCAAACGTGGCTTTTTGACACGTTTTGACTGTGAGGCTTTCGTTGACAGATAAATGTTTCAAAGTTATTCGTTCGGTGGCATTTTCATTTTAAAATCATTTCTTATTATTATCAGCACTGTATATATACTTATGTCCCACTGCTTGACACGGTCCTCTTCTAACTGTCAGAAGGGTAAGGCCATAGTCCACCACGCTGGCCTAGTGCGGGTTGGCAGACTTCACATGCCTCTCGAAAACGTTATGGAGAACTCTCAGACATGCAGGTTTCCTTAAGATGTTTTGCTTCACTGTGAAGCAAGCGATAATTAACAATTTAAAATCATAATTTTGAATAAATCTTAGCTGATCTTTCTGCAGTAACCATTAACCATTAAAATCCTACTGTTATCGTGTAATAAGGTTTTTTTAATAATTAGTAAAAGCCACTACTACAATTACTTTTACGGGCCTGTGCAAACCACGTTTTTTAAACGCGCAGGATAAATACGCGCGTTTTTATAACGCGCGTCGACGGCGCGTATTTATCCTACAGAGCAGTTTGTTGTCGTTTGTATCGATACAAATGCGCGGCACCGGTGCGTCTGTATTGATACACACGCGTGTTTGCATCTCGTCTGTATCGCTACACAAGCGCGTCTGTATTTCTACAAATGCGCCGTCGACGCGCGTTTCTGAAACACGCGCGCAATTTTCCTACAGAGCAGTTTGTTGTCGTTTGTATCGATACACATGTGCGTTTGCATCGCGTCTGTATCGCTACACACGCGCGTCTGTATCGCGTATTTGAATATATACAGGTGCGCCAAGGTCTACAGACTGCGTCTGACTTGCGTGCCTATCGCGTCTGTATCGCTACAAACGCGCATCAATGGCGTGTTAGAGGTGCACTAAGCAGGGATTTTCCGAAATTCGCACGGGATCGCCCAAAACGGGTAAATTTAAAAAAATTGCAGCCGTAGCTGCTGGCGTCCTCTAGTTTAAGTGCTTGGCCATAGTAGCGCGGGCAGCCTGCGCGCGGGCCGCGCGCATCGCCGCGCGCGTCTTCATGTGTCCGTAGTGGCGCGTTTGCGGGTGCAGTGTACAGTGTTTGTCAAATTTAGGATCGCGGCTAGATTAATATGAATTTTAAGTTAGATGACGTTAACACTCACCATAGCAACACTATGTCAATTGTTCACCAAATTCGCAACTAACTGATAACAAGGCTGTAGCCGTGCGGATAATACAACCGCCTCACGGTCTGAGGGCGTGGGTTCAAATCACATTCATAACGGCTATAATAATTTTGGTTTTTATGATATTTGGAAAATCATTATAAATATTTGGCAAATATTAAAAATAAAAATAATATTTTGAATAAAAATTGGAAAATTCTAGTAACTCCAGGAACGACTGGAAGGGTTAAAAAGAGATATGTGGTAATGTAAATAAATAAAACAAATTAGAATTTATATAGATACTTTGCATTTTTAAGTTCAACAGTATATAATACTAGCTTTTGCCCGCGGCTTCGCGCGCGTTGAAATCGGGGTAACATTAATTTACTTGCAGTCTCAAGTTGTGTGAGACTCCTGATTAGTCTAAAGAGTTCAGAAACTCTATAGAGTACAAAGTAATTCGGTCAGTATCCATGATATTATCTACCATTACATATACCGAATATATATCTATAAACACTTTCGCATTTACAATATTAGTAGAGTATTTCTGAAGATTGACTGATATGTAAGTAACCTATCTTTAGGATTCCCTAGCCAAAGGCTAGGAGGCTTAAAACTGAACCCCTGATAGATTCGCCATGTCTGTCTATGTATCCGTTTCTATGTCACAGCCACTTTATGCCGAAACTATTAAGACAAAATTTCAAAATTGGTAAGTAGATGTATTCTGTGAACCGCTTTATGATTTATAGACCAAAAAAATATCTGTCCTATACTAGCGGGGTGCCTATGGAGATTTTTAAATTTAAATTTTGCTTCCCAAAACCCTCTAATGTATTATGTAATTGATTAACATTATAAAGTTTAATTCAAAGCAATTTACATTTCAATTGGTATCTTTAACAAGTGTATTTTAACAGAAATAGTTTGACTGCTTGCATTATGTAATTATAAGTGTAATTTTTGCATGCCGATTGAGAGCTGAAACATGCTGTACCTACTACGTGATTGAACTATAACTGTACCATCTGTATCTACCATGTTTCTAGCAAATAAATAATTATTCTATTCTCTTCTATTCTATTCTATTCTATTCTATTCTATTCTATTCTATTCTATTCTATTCTATTCTATTCTATTCTATTCTATTCTATTCTATTCTATTCTATTCTATTCTATTCTATTCTATTCTATTCTATTCTATTCTATTCTATTCTATTCTATTCTATTCTATTCTATTCTATTCTATTCTATTCTATTCTATTCTATTCTATTCTATTCTATTCTATTCTATTCTATTCTATTCTATTCTATTCTATTCTATTCTATTCTATTCTATTCTATTCTATTCTATTCTATTCTATTCTATTCTATTCTATTCTATTCTATTCTATTCTATTCTATTCTATTCTATTCTATTCTATTCTATTCTATTCTATTCTATTCTATTCTATTCTATTCTATTCTATTCTATTCTATTCTATTCTATTCTATTCTATTCTATTCTATTGGTGCTCAATATCAATAAACAATATCGATACACAAACACTACAGAAACCAAAGTTATTTTTGCTGCCCAAAAATTGATAGTGATATTTGGCTGGGGGCTACGTTATGCTTATGTTAAGTGAATCCCTCTACTACGTTAACCTTGATGAGCGAGTTCGACTCGCACTTGATTTCATAATTACTCATAATATTATTGCTCATAAAAGTTTGAGGTCCGCACGCTCCGCATTGTTTCCCGCTTGCCGCCCGCGCATTCACTACGGACACTTGTATGAAAGTTCTATGGTTTGAGTTGCCCGCGTGCTTCCCGCGCTGCACCGCTCGCCGCCCCGCTCGCCCACTACAGACACTTCTATAGAGCTCCATAATTATGTTTGAGTTTCCCGCGTCGCGCCCGCACCCGTGCCCGCCTTTCACTGTGGCCGACCACTAACTATATTTTCAAACTCGCAACTACTCGCAAGGGAATCAAAACCTACAGGGTTCTTCCCGTGAACTCAGAATCTTGAAATTTGGTACGAAGCAATGTCTTATAGCACAAATAAAGAGGAAATTGCGAAAACAGTAATTTTTTTGTTACATCATATAAAAAAATGTCTTATTAGTTTTAAAATTACTATCATTTTTTCCATGAACGCGTTAAGTTATTTAATTGAAATTCATATCAAATATTCGGGTCTATAATACTTTTAAGCTGTAACAAAATCAAACTTCTAAGTCAACGCAATCAAAAGTTACAGCTGTTTATGCCGCAAATTCTCGCAAATTTTCGAATCTCACAAGGGAATCAAGACCCTTTTGCTCAAAAACGCGTGGATGTATCAAACTGAAATTAATATCCAATAGTTAAGTCTACGGTACCTTGAAGCTGTGACTAAATCAAACTTCTAAGCCAACGCAATCAAAAGATACAGCCGTTTATATGACAGTTGATTTGACTATTTGATATAAATTTCAGTTTGATACCTTCATGCGTGTCTGAGAAAATGGGTCTTGACAGACGGACGGACAACAAAGCGATTCTATATATTCCGTTTTTGCATTTAGAGGTACGGAACCCTAAAAACGTGTAATATTGCTATCCCTCTGGGTTGCGGCGGTCATACCGCTGTCGCTCTGTACCAGACCAGTAAGCGAACCCCGGGCTCCGAGGCATGTAAGTCTCGGATACAAGCAGGTAGAGATAACGCTAAGATGATGATGACTTCAAACCTATAAACTTAAAGCACAATTTTGAGGATAACTCACAAACTACTCGTCAGATTTTGAAAATGGGACCACACGAGAAGCACCGGCATCCAAATAATCACCGAAGTCGTAAGTCACCTAGTAAAAAGTACTGAAGTAACACAAAAACATTGACGAATTGAGAACCTCCTCATTTTTTAAGTCGGTAATACGCAGAAGTGGTTGCATAGAGGGTTTTTAATTGATTGTTCATAGGCTTTTAAATTTTTCTCTTTCGATGAAATTTTATATTGGTTGGGTTTCAAATGCCATACAGTTACTTAACAACATTTCTTGTGTTTTAGATATTATACGAGTTTTGGTGTTACGCGTGTATGTTGGAGCTAGAGTGCGTGTGTCAGAAACACCACATATGTATACATAAAAGCATATATATATTATTAAATACACCATACTACAATTTACACTTTGGAACTTAAGATGCTTATGTAAAAGTGAGGTAGTTCTAAATAAAAGATAGTTTGTAGGGTTTAAAGACTTTAATTAATTAATTAGATTGAAATGAAACATATCTCGTCAAATTATACCTTAAGTAGATTTATTCATAGAAAATAATAGTTACGGCACTTAATATTAGAGTATAGTATATCCATTACATGAGTTGAGGTTTCAATTACTTACAAGTATTATTACTGTATAAGACGAATATACTTTATACATGTGTGCATGCGATGCAATTTATTTTAGAATAAAATTTACAAACATAACTTCACGCCTTTATCCCCCAAGGAGTAGGCAGAGGTGTATTACACACCCACATTTCGCCAGTTATGTTTCGGTCCCAATGTAATAGGGGGCCTATTGCCATCTACCGTGCACATCATTGCGCGAGCGATAATTAATTTATAATGCACACATAACTTCGAAAAGTCAGAGGTGTGTGCCTAAGGTACCTGGATTCGATCCCCAGAATAAAATTTGCTCAAAGTCAATGCAAATCGTCTCGTATTGTTTTCGCTTAGCAAAGATTGCGCCATCTCCAGATATTGTGACTTTATTTTTCCAGAATAGGTAGAAAGAGGTTAATTATATTCAACATAGTATCAGCTGCAGTGATTGGAGTATCAAAGAGTATGGTCGTATCATATTGGATATATATAGCGCTTGAAATGATTGAACCCATGTTCGGAGATTGCTACGCTGCACTCTTTACTATGGGTAAGTAAGTAATTCATTTATTGTCACACTATAACAACGTACAATCATTACGTTACATACATAGGTACTTAATTACATATTAATATAAGTTATCTTTGTTACACTTTAATAGTATTTACAAAACAATACTAATAACCTTTCTGCCAGGCGCAAAAAAGCACGTTCAAAAGATTCTGGTATCTGTTTCCATGGACTTAGCAAGGCGACATGTTTTTTTATGATCGTGCTCACGACTCTTGAAGGTAATCTATACTTTAATATAATAAAGTTGAAGAGTTTGTTTGAACGCGCTAACCTCAGGAACTCCTGGTCTATATTGAATAAATATTTTTGTGTTGGATAGCTCATTTATCATGGAAGGCTATAGGGGATAGAGCATCACGCTACAAGTCACGAGTGCGAAGAAGTAGCTCTAAATAATGCAGGTGCAACATCGGGCTGAGCTAGTCATAGAAAGAAAACAAAATATGACTTTCACTTACAACCTTTACGCCTCTGAGTCTGTGTAATTATTGTTTTTTTTTATTTGGTTAAAAAAAGACAACTCCCGCATTAGGACTAATTTACAAATACAACTAACGAACACAATGAACACCCAGACTCGAATCAACAATTTCTGAATTACACAAAGTGTTATCTCGTGTGGGGGTCGCACCCACAACACTCGGCGCAGTGTCGAGCGGCGAGGTGACCGCTTAAACTACGCCAACCGTGCAGTCAAGTTATTAAACCGTCATGTTATTTTTTAGCTATCGAAATGGTAACAACAAAAGATCGTCCAACCGTTATACTATTAGTATCAATAATGACAACCGTTGGCCAAATACTAATAGCTGTAATTGCCTACGTCACACCAAGTTGGCGAATTTTCGTAGCAGCAAATTACGCACCATCATTTTTCTACATCCTGTACATTTTCTGGATGGACGAGAGCATAAGATGGCAGCTGATTAACGGAAAGAAAGAAGACGCGGCAAAAACGATCAGAAAAGCAGCTAAGATGAACAAGATAACTATAGAAGAATCTAGAATAGTCAACTTGAACTGTGAGAAAAGTTCAAATACCAGTTTATGGACTTCGATAAAGATAACTGTGTCTTCGAGAAAACTATTTGTGAGGTTGCTAATGTGCTTTTGCATGTGGTTTACCTCATTGTTTAATGCTTACTCACTTCTGATCAATTCTGTGTCGTTGGAGGGCAATAAGTATATAAATTATGGACTTGTATCGCTAAGTGGTACGCTGGCTGGTTTTATTTTGCTGTATGTTTTGACGAAGTTCAAAAGAAAAGCACCGTTGATCCTCGCTCTGACGTTGACTGGAGTTTTCTGCGTGGCGCAGTCTTTTATTCCTAAAGGTAGGTTTTATTTGTAACACTTCTTGATGTTAAGGCAGTTTACTAGCTTACCGCTTAAACCAGTAAGCTACCCGAGCAGTCAACCCGAAAACAAACCATAAATACTTAGCTAATTTCTACACACAAAATATTGTCAACAATTTTGTATCACACTATTTTTAAATCATTGAAAATATATCAAGCAGCAGAAATAATCTTTGTATAACACATGTCATATGTAAGAAAACATATATGACTATTATTATTTGCACAGCAGTATGCTAAGCAATGAAAACATTTACGTTTGTCGTTTCCCGTGGTATCATTTTGCTCTTATGTTTGTGAATAGCTTGTAATAGTATTTAGTTCGTCTTAGGTTGAACCCTGGATCGTTTCAATCACTTTTAATATTTTTTCTTGTTTACATTTTCTCATAAGAAATCATTTATACCTAGCGTAGAGAGACCTGGACCATAGTAAAAACAGAATAGTAGGATAGCTTCATACAAATCGGCCGCCGCCGCCGTGCTGGTTTGAATGTATGCGTGAGTCGCCGGGGCGCCGTGTAAGCACGCACTTTTCACGCACACAATCTCACCAGCGCGGCAAGGTCGGCGAAGGGATGCGCCGCGCGTCTGATCGCGCGCATTCATGTTGGTACTACACTGCTCGCCCGCTCGAATTGTTTATGTACATTCAGTTTTGTAATAAACTTTATTAATATTATACAATGTGTTAACACAGTAAATTAAAGTTGTTAAATTTTTCTCGCTATAAAGGGCATTTAGATAGTTATATAACGCTTAGCTAGTCAGTAGGTATTTGAAAAAAATATATGCAAGCTTAAATTCTGTAGTATTCAGCGCAATCACTTAAAAATAACGGCGAAAAAGCGCGCGCGCCGACAAAGCCGGCGCCGCGGTGTAAACACGTGACAACCCGTGCGTCAACGCAAGAGTAGGCAATTAACTCGCCGAGCGGCCTTAGCTAGCTTACTATTCTGTTTTTACTATGCCTGGACTGTCTGACTAAGGTGGTTTTTTTTTAATCACGTAATACTTCGTTAGTGAGAAGACAATGAAGAGAAAACATTAATAGCAAAACCTTCAAAGGATTAGTAAGCCAAATGGCAGCAACCTGTATGTAATGCATTAATTAACTTTTTCGCTCGAAGCCTTCACCTTGATATAGCCTTTTAGAAATCTATTCACACGCACCTAGCTTGTAGAACATTTTACCTTAATCCTGTGCGGATATGTCATCCATTATCTTGAAAAGTATGAGAGGTTGTATGGACATAGGAACGTTAGTTACCTTTTCACTCAAAAACAAGTTAACAGATCTTGGTGAAACTTTGCAGTGATATACAGCTTAATTATTATCTTATACCTCAAAATGACATAGTCGCGGGCAAAGTCAGGTCATCTATAAACTTGACATATTGTAATTAATTACTGACTGCACGTATAGCGTAGTGGTTTAAGCAGTGGCCTTGCTGTTCAGCAATACGCCGAGTTTATGGGTTCGATCCCTACACGAGACAACACTTTGTATTTTCCACAATGTGTTGTTGCGAGCCAGGGCGTACGTTGATTGGATGTTTGTAAAATCACAAGATATTTTCTAGTGCGGGACTTACCTTTGAAAAAATGCTCACATGACTTCTATACTTAGCCTTTAGATTAAATTATAATGTCTAATCATTACTATTCACAGAATACCGATGGCTGTCTACACTGTTATACCTGTGCGGTAAAGTGAACTCGAGTATAAGCTTGCGGATAGCATACCTGTACACTACGGAGCTATTTCCGACGTATACCAGGAACACTATGCTCGCGTTATGCTCGTCTTTGGGACGCACGGCCACTATACTTGCGCCTCAAACTCCTCTGTTGGTAAGTTATCATCGATCACCGATATCGTTCTAGCGTTATCGCGGTTGCATCCAAATTTTGCATGCCTTGGAGTCCGGGGTCCGCTTACTAGTCTGCAGATATGACAGAATATCAGCTTTTCTAACCTCCGCAACCCAAAGGGACAGCGATGTTCAATTATTTACACTAGTATCAGTACCTACTATCAACAATCTTCATGACTAATAGAAAGTTTAACGTGCTGTCCGAGGCAAGCGATGATTAACAATTTATTACGCAAAGTCCTTTTGGATTGGATTTGAACCCGATCTCCTTTGCCCTCTGCATTGGACTTTGTTGGTATCTCCATTAGGCTCTCGCTACCTGATCTCACCTATACATCATCTGTCTGTCTATCTTTCTGTTTTTCCGAGGCAATCATTGCAATGGCTGACCCGATTTCAATGGCTTAGAGTTGCTGATCCAAAATCAAAACCAATAAAACTCCTATTTTACGAAATAGATTTTTAACAGTCGGTCTGATGACCTGCTTAGCCCAAGCACCATTAAAAAATCAAACTGGATTGCCTCAAATAAAAATAAATTTCTTTCATTCCAGCTGATGTACTGGTCGGGTCTACCATCACTTCTGGTGGGAGTCCTATCACTGATGACAGCAACTGTGGTGACATTCATACCAGACACGTCAGAAGACGTTCTGCCTGATAACGTGAAGCAAGCAGAGGCTGTAGGCAGCAAACAGAAAACGAAGACAATAAATTGAAAGTACTGAAGATCACATTGCTGACTTTTGTTTTATTTGCCTTCATATTATGAGATGAAACACGTCCTCTCCAGATCTGCAGGAAATAGGCGTCCTCTAAGCCGCTTCACATAAAACGATCTTGAGCTACCTTCATCCATCAGTTTCCCATGGTCGCAACAAGATTGTCGGTCCACCTTGCGAAAGACCCATTTTTGTCGTGTTAACCTTAATACGCCATAATAAAAAAATGTATATACGCATTTGATTTTGTCAAAAAGTCAGTGCTACATGCCGTAAGTTTGAATCCAAACCTTTCTGCGTAGCAGTCTTTTAGTCTCTCCGTTAGGCTGTCACTGCAAAAGTCTTACATCATCATCAGCGTACTGCTTGATATAGGCCTCGCCAATGGCACGCCACTGAGCCCGATCTTCGTGTCCAGCCGCTGCAACGCTGCAAGTCAATTTTATATCGTCACTACACCTAGCCGCTAATGTATAGTAATATATATATGTATACTAAGCATGTTCCATCATACCAAAGTGATCTCCAAATGCTTAGCAATCAAATTACTTCCTTTGCGCGCTCTTTCCGGTTTATTCATTCCCTTCCTTTTGTTACCGTATGATTTAACATTCCTTTTTCCTGGTCAGTTTAAAATAAATACCCTTCAAATTATACGCACACGTATTAAGGAATCCAAACCAAACAAGGAAGATGTAGAGTTAACTTTGCATTCAGAATAATAAAAAGTACTTCACAATGACATGGCTGATTTGATAATTCAAAGGTCAATATCAAAGCTATTGATAAAAACTTATCACACTAATGTGATAAATGAATTCAAGAAGTGTTTTAATCACCATCATCATCATCATCCGATGGCGCTCCAGAGTGCGCTAGATAGAGCCGTTATTTAACCATACGTAAATATTATGTAAAAATATGAACATACAGATAGCAGTACCCAGTACCTCCGTGGTCCAGTGGATAGCGTATGCGACTGCTGATTGGAGGTCCAGGGTTCGACTCCCGGGTCGGGCAAAAGTGTTACTGGGTTTTTCCGAATTCTCAGTAGCAGCACGGAGTCTGGTGATATGCCCGGTAACGGCAATCGGCTCGCCCCCTATTACGTGGGACTTAAAAATTAATGGCGAAATATGGGTGTAATATTACACCTCTGCCTACCCTCTCGGGGATATGGGCGTGAGTCAATAAATAAACAAATAAATAAAAATATCAGTTACAATACCAAAACACTTACAGAGTGTCCACGAGTATAGAGTTAATTGCACATAGGAACCAGGATGGATAATACATTGTTTGAAATTAATGAATTTTATGTATCACTAAACTTCGCCCGCGGCGCTGTCCGCTTGGGACCATTTTCAATGCCTAAGGGCGAAATTTCTGAAATATCCTCTCTGAGTGCACGCCAGTAATGGAAGAGTTTTCTATAGACATAACATTTTAAAATCAAGCTACCATTTACAGATTGTATTGATCTCTTCTTTGAAGCGTTATCCAAATGCTGCCTAAAATATCTACTAAAACAGTAAATTTGAAATGCAAGTACCTACTTCTCAACCATTTGAAACAATCATAAGCGCTTGTCATTCTTGAATCCTTTAAATCTAGCCTGTGCATAATGTGACCAGGAAACAGCCAAATAGTTTTCAAAATATATTCTTCGGAATAAACCATAATGGATAGTGTGTCACATATTCGGATCACGTATAAATTCTCGGTCGGTCGGCGACTATATTGAATCGGTTCTCGTGTCGCCAACGTCGCGTCTCGTCGCAGCGTCGTCGCTCCAACTAACACACTATTACACCACAAAGTTCAATTTTAACGAGTTTCACTTGTACCGAGTGGAAATAGTGAATGTTATTGAAATTCTCTGGGGCAGACTAGGGTAATGCTCTGAGAGCAAACAAGGGCTGTGTTTCTGAGGCGAGTTGGGTTTCTAGACGTAGACTCTAAAGCTGGGATAGGTATAATATGAAAAATACACTTTGCATGTGATGTTTGCTTGAGCTGTTGGAAGTAAAGCCCGAATGCTTACATAATTATGCTATTGATGATTAACTAACGACTGTTGGTAAACCCTAAATAAGTGGCATTACGCAGATTTGTTAATTACGAATCTCGCAGTACTTCCAAGCTGTGACCGTCCTGTATCTCAAACTTAATCAAATTTAGTTAGGAGTAGGTCACATAGGGACGCTCTTAAGCGCCATATTTCGATTCTATTAATTTATGCATCGGTTCCGTGCATGACCGAAACCAGCTTATGAGGACTTCAAGCTATAGAGTAACATAAGATAACTTCTACCTTTATCCCCGAAGGGGCAGGCAGAGGTGTTTTACAAACCCACACTTCGCCAGTTATGTTTCGGTCTCAATGTAATATACGAGCCTATTGCCTTCTACCGGGCACGTTGTTAAGCGAGCGATAATTTAAATTATCATTTATTTATACAAACTTAACTTCGAAAAGTCAGAGGTGCCCAGGGTATCTGGGGATCGAAGCTAAGACCATCGTCTCGGCAATCTGTTACGTACACCACTGGGCCATTGCTGCTACTAAGCTATAGAGGTTCTGTGCGTAAAATGACATAGGATGATATGGGGTGGTGACATTTCGTATTCTTAATCCGTCACCACATGGACGATCGTATTCATATTTTATTCAAAAACAATTTTATAGTCTGTTCGATCTGGACCAAAAATCTTATCACATTAATCTTAGCATGGACCTACGCTACTGAACGTGTTCAATAAGTATGTAGTCTACATAATTATTGTGTGATGGTTGAACCAATTCGTATCAAGATTCGATTCGTACCTGCACAATGTGCATGTAATATGTAGGTTTAACAGTTATAACATTTGCCGTAGTTAAAGAATAGGTAGGTATGAGCAGAAGAAAAAAATTAAGAAAATAATTTTGAAAGCACACAAATGATACGATGATATTCGACTAGCAACAATAGTAGTTATATCTAAGTAAGAACACTTCACAGACATAGCATCTCGACATACAAAACAGCCTTTAAACGATAACATTGAGCCGGGCCTATCTGTCGAACATCAAATGTGCGTCTGACTGACATCTCAACTACCCAAGAAAGGGTAAATATATTCACATTTCTTTCCCCAAACAATTGTACATTGGGGCGATATTTGAAAATTGCTTGCGTTTACCCCCCGCGCGTCCGATAGTTGGACATTTAGACAGATCCCTGATTGGGTTCTCTGTATTTTCTACTTTGTACAGTCGGACAAAAGCGGCACGAAGAAAACTAGACCTGCCAGGTATGGGAGTGAAACGTTTGAATGGAAATTGTGTTTCCATTCTATCTGAGTAGCGCACTAATTTCAATGGTCCGTGCTTACATTGGGAGGCATTTGATCGACATTAGATACGCGACTTATAAAGACCTTTCTTTTTTTGTTGTTGTCCGTAGAATCTGTCTGTTGGCTGCTTTTATTAAGATTGCTTACAGACGATCCGAATGTTTTAACTACATTTTATGAGAAATATGTCGTCATAGTCGTAGAATAGTGACGGATCTGACAAATATCAAAGTTTACAGGGCAGCTATTTCAAATTATAAGGTTAGATTTTTTTATATAACTTTTTAAATTCAAAACCTGTAGTTATGAAAATTAGAATACAATGATAAAATATGGTTCTTTTTTAAATAGAATAAAAATAAAAACTTAATATTATAAAGTTTTCCAGATAAATCACATGCTGCATTTTTCTCCGGGCTCAACACAGTCATATGGTATAATCCGACATTGTTCTTCGAAAAGATACCGTGCAAAGAATGACGGATGTTACTTTCCTGTAATGTTCTACCGACTTACTGATTAATATTTTAGCGGGTGTGTTATGGGACATATTCTTATTTGACCATGATTAAGTAGGAAGGCAGGCGGTAGGTAAATAAATACGTAGGTACCTATCATATTTTAAATGAAACACAGTCTATTTACTCAGATCTTTGGACTCTGTTTTAATCAATACAATGAACATATCGTTTGAATTAACCATTGATAAATAGCATTTTTGCATAATATAGACTTACTTAATTAGGTGTTAAAGCTATTTAGTATATTGACAATCAAAATCTTAAACATGAATAAAAGCAAAGCTTATTACAATAATTCGTATAAGTATTTAGGGTAGTAATCATATTAAATAAAATTACAAATTCTGAGATCAAATAATAATAATTAAGTATCTTTGAATATTAATAAGTAAACAAAAAGTATAACTAAGAGTTACTGTTGAACCTATTTGGTAAATTACCAATCAAGATCTTAAATATTAACAATTTTTTATCATAGCTTATCACGTTAATTCTTATAAGTATGTAAGGTAATAAAAGTGTTCATAAAATCACAACTTCTGAGATCAAATAGTAAGAATTGAGCATATGTGATATGTAAGTAAACAAAAAATATAAAACTATTCTATTATTTATTTTATTTATTTAGTCAGACACATTGTTATCATCAGAAACATTGCTTCCATGAGTTAAATTACGGAAAAAGTTATGATATTTTGTGGGTATTATTGAGGATTCGCAAAGACTAACAATATCCTTATATTTATCATTACTAATTGGAATTGGACCCATATACGCTTTGTGTAAGGTTGGAGTACTGTAATTTCTAGTCTCTTTTCGAAGTACAAGGGTCATATAATCATCAGATAAATCATACTTGTACCGAATTTTATTGCCCTGTGTTCCATCGACACAAACTTCTTTAATGCTTGTCCAAGTAACTTTGTTGTTTGCTGTATTTTTCACCCAGTTCTTATTTTTTAGCTGATCCTTAAAATTAAACACCGAAGACTGGTTTACCTCTATGACTTCATAAGAATCACCTGTCACCTTAGCCCACCGTACAAGTAATTTCCATTCGTCTGGTGTATAAATAGTTTTATGCTCAGCGGCCCTTTCTATCACACTGTGGACAGAATCCCCTTCATTTTGGGTGTGACCTTTTTCAAGGAATCAATGTGTTACAATTATATTATGTTATTCAGCTATTTCTACATACATGTTAAATACTATGCAATTTCGATTCTGGCCGGCGCAATTGTCTGACCAGAATCGAAACTCTTTCACACCCTTCGATACAAACTTCTTTATGAAGTCATAAAGGCAACTAGCTACTTCGTTAGCACCACGTTTGGCAACACTTTCATCCCACATATAACAATAACCTTGTTTGTCAACCATATCGTATATGGTGAAATTATAACATGACAATTTACGTTTGTAATATAATACACTCATTTGCCCGTGAGGACAGGACAAAACCTTTTGAAAATCAAACGTGGCACAAATAATTTTTATCATTTTGTTTCATCCGCGATATTTACATGATTTGTGTACTGTTTTCTAAGCTCGTCAGATGGATTTTGTGTTTGTGTGAAACTGTGACATTGATCACAAGTGTCCTTTTTTTGGTAGATGGAAAATCAAATTAAAATGCGTGTTAACTATATCTCTGTACTGTCTTATGCTAGAAGCTATTTGAATAATTATTGAATTCGGGCCATTCTTTGTACAATTTGAACATCCGAGAGATGCTCAAGCCACCATCTAAATACAGTCTTTTGGATGCTGCTCTATTATAATGTGATTCTACCGGTACAAAAGAATTCACGTGGGCACACACCGACTTTATCATTTCATCGTCCACAATACGACAATGGTTCTTATGTTTCCCCCTCAAGTCTTTTTCTATTATAATGCTTCCGTCATATTTATCCCAAGCTGTCCGAACTAACCTTTCACTAATCGAATATGTACTTAAAAACATGGTTTTACAAACTTCTATCTTTGATGAGCCCTTTGGCAAAAAATACTTGTAAGTGAATTGACGATTATGCTTTAAATCTCTTTGAAGACCTCTTTTCTTTTTCTGTTTTGTAGTATAATTCGCAACATGCAACCATTGTTTCTCACGATCACCTAATTTCCAAAACTTTTCAAATGCATCCTGTCTTTCTTCGGAAGTCAACATAGTGTAACATTTATATCTACACGTGCAAGGCTTACCTATAGTTTTTGCTGGAACAATGACACCCTTTTTAGAAGAGTATTCTGTTCCTACATTAGCTAAACGCTTTCTTTTAATTTCTTCCCAATTATCATAATTTCGAATACGTTTTTTACCTCTACATCGAATAAGAGGCGCTGGAGATGAGTGGCACGAAGACATAGCTGTGCTGATTGACGGATAGTTACTATAGTCACCATCGTGAGTAGGATAAAAAAAAACGTAACATACTTCACTATGGGACTTCGCTGGTGATGGCATAGGTGTTTGTACATTGTTGTCACTAGCCGGGATAACTGGCTGAGGAAATGGTGACAGATCTGATATTTAAAGGGGTTAAGGCTGCGCTGATGTTTGAGAGGGACACGCCACCATGCTGATTTTCTGATGGAAGTAGATAAGGTGAGGCTGTAATTGGATACATGGCCATAAAAGGATCTTCTCCATGAACACACGTAGGTGATGGTATGTTCGGGTTCATATTTTCATCTGTTAATATTACGGCTTCGCTCATTTCACGTACGTTGTCTGAAAAGATGTCCTCATAAATTAATGTCTTTCATATTTTCTGTTACGTCCCGTGCTCCTGGGGGTAATGGTGAAATGCACTCTGAAAAGATATAAATACATAAATGTGAAAAGTACATGTGTAAAAATTATTAATAACGTAGGTCATCATCTACTAAAAACCGTAAGACTATTCCTAATAAAGTTTCTATGAAAATAATAAAATTTACGTATTTTATTTATACAGGTGCATTAATTACATAGATCAGATTATTTTTGTATGAAAGTAAATATTAAATAAATAGAAATAATCATAGTTTGACAATAGAAAAAAGGCGGAAATGAATTAAGATCCAAGAACAAAGTGGGATGGTCTGATACGACAGTTAGGTAAAAACACATGTCCGCAGAATATCGTCGGTTGTGATCAAGCGTCACTATCATGTCCATAGAAAAATGTTATGTAGTTATATACAACTTGAAATTTTAAATTGTCAAATATAACACAAATTTAAGAAACTAATTGTAGTACTATCAGTAAGCAAATATAATTTTAATGAAAATTTAATTTTAAATTGATATTTAATTTTTAATAGAATACTGACGGATAACCAGAACCGGCTCTTTAAATATTTACTTTGTGATTTTTTTGTAAATTAAATACAAGTATTAAACACGAGCAACATGTTAATATATATTTACTAACTTACCTGGAGTACCTGGTATATAATCCACCTCATCACTGCATTCTTCATGAGTTAGATTCGTAACTTGTTCATTTTTGTTTGTCTCTGTCACAAGTTTTAACATAAGTTTTGATCGTCCTGTTTTCATTATAGCACAATTTTTAAGATAATATGTCAAAAGTAGGCATAAAATAACTATAAAAGAGGCAAATATAGATAAAATAGCGTAATTGTTTACGAAAAATCAATTCCGTTGCAAGTTTGCAACGCGTGAGCGAGCTCGACGAATAATGGCGATAGCGCGGGTACGCCAGAAGCGGGAGGGGGCGGCGGGGGATTCCCGCGCGTCATAGAAAGACGAGTATACGCAAACGTCATTTTACTATGAGCGCTCTTCAAATACGTCAGTTTACTTACTGATTAATTTGAAATCTAAAATACATATATATTTTTTTGTTAATGCAGATAAAATGTTTCGATATTGTAGGATCTAATTCGACATTGTCCTACTAATATTATAAATGTGAAAGTTTGTGAAGATGTATGTATGGATGGATGTTTGTTACTCTTTCACGCAAAAACTACTGAACGGATTTGGATGAAACTTTACAGTAATGTAGTTTATACATCAGAATAACACATAGGCTACAATTTATAAAGATTTTGTATAATGTTGCCATATTATAAGGAAAAGTATCAAATAAGTCGGCAATAATCCTGAGCTCTGAAAGCTGTCTTCGCGTGCGTTGCCTAAACCGTTAAAGGTACTTGAAGATAATGTACGGTGAAATTGTTTATCATAGAAAGCTCATAATGAAAATTTCTAGATGGCCGCCGTCACAAAATGGCGGATTACTTATTTTGCACAAATACCTCAATACGGACATCAAATGAAAGGGCTTGATTCGTAGAATAGAGCTCACTATAAAAAATCTAAGATGGCTGTCGCCGCAAAATGGCGGATTACATATTTGCCACAAATACCTCAACATGGGTAACGAATGAAAGGGCTTGATTGGTAGAATAGGCTCATTATGAAAAATCCAAGATGGCTGTCGCCGCAAAATGGTGGATTACATATTTGCCACAAATACCTCAATATGGGCATCAAATGAAAGGGCTTGATTGGAAGAATAGACCTCACTATGAAAAAATCAATATGACTACCGCCACAAAATGGCGGATAACTTATTTGCCACAAATACCTCAATATGGGTATCAAATGAAAGGGCTTGATTTGTAGAATAGGGCTCACTATGAAAAATCCAAGATGGCTGCCGCCGCAAAATGGGTAATATATATTTTCCACAAATACCTCAATGTGGGAATCAAATGAAAGGGCTTGATTGATAGAATAGACCTCACTATGAAAAATCTAAGCTGGCCGCCGCCACAAAATGGCGGATAACTTATTTCCCACAAATACCTCAATATGGGTATCAAATGAAAGGGCTTGATTTGTAGAATAGGGCTCATTATGAAAAATCCAAGATTGCTACCGCCACAAAATGGCTGATTGTTGCCGACGATACCTCAGTGGAGTGGTTAATAATACTAGTGGACTGTAGTTTTAAAATGTATACTGATAATAACAATTAAGTACAATACTTGGGATAGATAATCGTGCGAATATAAAGCAAGTGTGTATAAGTTGCGCGAGTGCGGCCATGCGATATTGAATCTGTCAGCTGACTGCCGGTGCCGTGCCGTTGCCGACGGTCGCTGTCGGTGGGGCGAGGCGACAGGGTCGTTGACCTCACAGACCGGTCAGCCACGATCCGCCGTAGATGTGACATGTCGAGTACTCGACATACTCCCCCCCGTTGAAGAATCTTCAACAGCGCTGACTGGCAAGGGGCAGATCGTGTTGAAGGCGCGCCAGATGACTCCCTTGCTGGTGCGGATGTCGGCGACTCTTGCGATGCCATCTCTGCCAGGCAGGACCTGAATAATACGGCCCAAAGACCAAATCAAAGGGGGTGAGGTTTTATCCTTTATGAGGACTAGTGTTCCAGTCTTCAATTCTCCCGTGGATCGGCGCCACTTGGTTCTCTCCTGCAGCCAAAGAATGTATTCATGAGAAAAACGACTCCAGAAATGTTGCTTAATGCATTCTATGCGTCTAAATCTCTGGAGACTGTTAATGTTGAGTTGTTGTATCTGTGGATGTGGCAACATAACAAGTGAGCGTCCTATTAAGAAATGAGACGGAGTCAAAGGAATAAGGTCAGAAAGATCTTGTGAAAGAGGAGTCAAAGGTCTGGAATTGAGAATAGCGTCTATCTGAATCTAACACGTTGCCATTTCTTCAAACGTCAAGTTTGTCAGGCTTAAGACGCGTCGCAAATGATGTTTTGTGGATTTTACGGCGGACTCCTACAAGCCACCGAAATGTGGAGAGTACGCGGGAATAAAGTTAAAGTTAATTCCTGGATCGATTTTACTTAGTTCTATGTCCTGTGACAGAAGATTGGCTAATTCATTGAAGGCACCTACAAAGGTAGTGCCATTGTCAGAAAATATGTTACGTGGTTTCCCCCTTCGAGCAATAAACCGAGACAAAGCAGCTAAGAAAGCGTCCTTGGTGAGATCTGACACAAGTTCAAGGTGGAGAGCTCTGGTAGCCAGACACACAAATACACAAATAAAACATTTGATAAGTCTACATCCTCTACCCTTTCGGTCAGCTATCATGATAGGCCCTGCATCGTCTACGCCGGTATCTAAAAATGGAAACTCTAAGTGTAAGCGTTGTTCTGGTAGGTTACCCATGATAGGTTGTATGGTGTTCGCCTTCATCCTGCAACATTTCACGCATTGATGGGTGATTTTCTTAGCCAAGTTTCTACCTCCAATTGGATAATAGTGATGACGTACAGTGGCTAATAAGAGCTGAGGTCCAGCATGCATGAGTCTAAGGTGGTACATATGGAAAATTAATTTACAAATATGATGTCTGCTTGACAGTAAAATTGGGTGTTTAATATTGTAATCATAGAAGGAGTTATGTAATCTACCGCCAACACGAATTAAATTGGCAGCTGTATCGAAGAAGGGAGATAATGACAATAATTAGTTTTTTGCTGGCAATTGTTTGCCTAATAATAATAAATTGTATTCTTCAGGGAATGCCTCCTGTTGACTTAACTTTAATAATAGGTTTAATGAACTATTATATTCATGTGATGTGAGAGAACCATATTCAAATGATTGTCTCTTACATTTACTAACAAATCGCAAAATGTATGCTACTACGCGCTGTAATTTGAAAAATTGCGAATACTTCAAAGTTAGGTTAGATATAAGATTACTAATAGTGTTATTTGAAGTATCAACGTGTAATGATATTGCTATATCTGGTAAGTTAGACAAACTTTGCTGGTTTGATTGAAGAAACACGGGCCATGACGATTCATGACTAGACAGAAATTTAGGTCCCGACCACCACAAAGAAGAAAACAGCAGCTTATCAGCGCTAAGTCCGCGCGAAGCGAGGACTGCCGGGTTTTCTTGTAATGGAACGTAACGCCACACGTTGCCAGCGGAAGTGTCAATAATCTCTGTAACACGATGACGTACGAAAGTCTTTAGTTGTACCGGTGGAGTAGCTAACCAACCTAAAACTATGGTTGAATCGCACCAAAAGGTTACGCCACCTAATGACAGAGTGAGAGATTGACGAACCTTATCGTAGAGACGAGTTCCAAGTAACGCAGCGCAGAGCTCAAGTCGCGGTATTGTCACAAATTTAACAGGAGCAACTTTGGTTTTAGCAGTAAGAAGCTGAACCTTTATGTCACCGTCATCCGAAATGCTGCGAACATAAACACATGTTCCTAGAGCTCTTTCAGATGAATCTGTGAACACGTGAAGAGATATATGGGAACACGATTTTGATAAGACCCACCTGGGTATATTAAGTTTGTTTAAATGTACGATTGTATTTTGGAAATTGCACCAGGCATGTTGAATATCCTCAGGAACTGGTTCATCCCATGAGCATTTCGCAAGCCAAAGACGTTGCATAATTATTTTTGCTTCCACGATGCAAGTTACAGCCAAGCCAATAGGATCATAGATTTGGGCTATGACAGATAAGATGCGCCTTTTTGTAACCACACCGGTGGAAGACAAATTAATTGAAAATGATAATATATCACTGGCACAATGCCAGTTGAGACCTAAAGTCTTTGAAGTTTCGCCGTCACTAAGCTCGACGGATTCAGAAGTATTATGACTGTTACAAAGAATTTGCATAAGTTCGCTAAAATTTGATCGCCATTTACGAAGATTGTACTTGGCCGACCTAAGAACTGCAATCACTCCTCGACACTGGCTTACTGTATCTGGAACCGATGACCCACCGGATAAATAGTCATCGATATAAAAGTCATGTGCTATAGTGAACCTTGTCGACAAGTCAGAGCATTCCTCAGCAAGCTGCAGAAAGCACCTAGTAGCTAGAAAGGGGGCAGACGCGGTGGCATACGTCACTGTATTTAATTTGTAAGATTTTAATTGGTGAGTAGGCTGTGCTCTCCAAAGAATTTCTTGCAGCTGTCGATGACTTTCATGGACCAGGGTCTGGCGGTACATTTTTTCGATGTCCGCGCACACAGCAATTTTATGCTGACGGAACCGAAGTAATATCGAAAATAAATCGTCTTGTACCGTAGGTCCTACCATCTGAATATCATTAAAGGACTTGCCTGATGTTGTACGGGCCGAGGCATCAAAAACACACCTTAACTTCGTAGTCGAACTTGACTCATTTAAAATGGCATGGTGGGGCATAAAGTAACTGACTGTGGATTCTTGTATTTCATGGTTATCTTCAGACATACGACCTAAGTCTATATACTCCTGCATAAATTCTGTATATAGCTTTTTAAAATATGGGTCTCTTTCAAATCTACGTTCAATAGACAGGAAGCGAAGCTTTGCTATCGTATACGAATTACCTAATACGGTAGGTGATTCTTTTAGGGGTATTTGAACTACGAATCGGCCATCCGAATTACGATAGGTGGTAACAGTAAAAAGCTGTTCACATGATCGTTCTTCAGATGTGAACTTGTGTTTCGGGGATACCGAATCTAGCTCCCAAGAGCGATTTAAATCTGTATGTAAGCTATCAGCAAACATACACACATGAGACGAGGAGCCTGACTGTTTTATCTCACCGGAAACTAACCACCCTAATTTGGATTCTAATAAAATAGGCATATGTTTACCTAAGGCTATACGACTATTGCCCACAATACTCCAAAAGACTTCTGCGCCGACTAATATGTCTATCGAAGACGGCACATAATATTGTGGATCGGCAAGACGTACATTTGAATGCGTGTGAATATTGCTAATATCAACGTATGTATTTGGAACGCATGATGATATTTTTGGCAATATTAAGCATTGGATGTCAATTTTGTAATCACCGTTGTACGATTTTAATGAAATTGAACATCCTTTTGCACAGTTTGATGAATGAAGGTTTATACCTACCACCTTGGACTTGGTAGAATAGGTAGTTATTTGAAGCTTTTCAACAAACTCTTCAGTGACAAACTCTTCAGTTCGCTGTACTTGCGTTATCCAACAAGACTCGTGCGGGATAAAGAATTCCTTCAGCATCCATTACTTCCACCCGAACTGTGGAAAGTAAAATAAGTCGAGATGTAACAGGCTGATTAACAGATAATGCGAGTGCTTGTGTGGTAGTAGGAAAAACAGAAGTGGTATCTACATGTAACAAGCTATTATGTTTCTCAGAACAGTGTTTACAATGTGACAATCTGCATTTGGCAACATCATGACCTGGTCGCAGGCAATTGAGACAAACATTAGAGTTGTGGGCTTTTTTAATACGCGCCTGTACAGGTAAATTGGCAAATTTTGTGCACTGGTACAAATAGTGATCTTGTAGGCACACTGGACATGTATACATATTTTTTATTTGAATTGGAATTACTGAGTGAAGGAACAGAGAGACTCGAACTAGGCTTGCTATTTTTTGTGAGGTGACCTTCACGCTTGTATCTTCGTGAAACAGACTCCTCCAGTGTCTCTAATAAATCCGCTCTGTTGCTGAGAAATGTAACAAAAATATTTAATGTTGGAGGTTCAGTGAAAGAATTTCTGTGTTCTTCCCATTCTCGGCTTGTAACCTGATCGAGCTTACTGGTAATTATGAAGATAACAAGTGTATCCCAATGTTGAACGGGTTGTCCAAGACTTGCTAAGGCCCTAAGATTTTTGTTGACGGTATCGATGACGTGACGTAATGACTTACTTGACTCTGTGTTGATCGTCGGGATGTTGAAGAGTGCCTGTACATGGTTGTTGACAAGCAGTCTTTTACTGTCATACCTTTCGCACAATAGCTTCCAGGCAGCATGTCGTAGTTGTCTGAACTAAAGTCTAGGTTATCAATAACAATGCTAGCGCTTCCCTTTAAGGAAGCGCGTAAGTAATGCAGTTTGGTTATTTTATCTATGCTAGTGTTTTCATGTATTATGGAAATAAAAAGATCCCTAAAAGGTAACCAATCACTATAGCCACCCGAGAATTTCGGTTAATCTATTTTAGGTAGACGTATTGTGTTGTGTTTATGTGTGTCTGAATTACCAGAACCCACCTCGCTTGAAGCATCGCCCGAAAGAGACTTGCGAGCTTGAGAGATCAATTGGCGAGCAGAAGCCACCAAATTGTAGTACTGCTTCTCGAACTCTTCACGCTCAGCAAATTGCTCGGTAGGGTCGTCAATAGCTGCCTCCAACTCACTCTGTAACATGTCGTATTTCTCGTATAAGCTTTCAAATATATTAAGACGGTATTCAACCTCGATTGTTTGTGTGTCACTTAACTTCTCGCAAGACTTAGAAACGTTAAGATATGTAGCAAATTGCGTAAGTTTAGCCTTAATAGATGCTCGCTTTTTAATAAAAGATTTAACATCAGCCATATTTAAGCTACATTATTAAAATTGAAGCGCGAAAAAAATATCTGCCGTGATAGACTAATTGTGAAAACAATACAAAGTGTGAAAGCTGTGTGTTGCTTTTTATTTAATTCAGGCGCTTAAGCAATTGCAAAGAAAATGATAAGTAATAAAATAATATGAGAAAGAAAAATGTGGGTACTTAATAATTATGTATGTGCACTAATTATTATCAACCAAGCATTAATTATAATGAAAATAACACTGTTTATACTACTATGAATATAATTAAAACTAATGAATGATTGAATGTATGAAGATATGGATAATGTTTGATCAGACGTGAAACTGAAGATGATTGAATGACTATGCACTTATTGCATTGTTGTGTCTAACGAAATGAATTTTAATTTAAATGATTATATTATGAAATGGATATGAAGATGAGTATGAAAAATTATAAGGCAAATTGATAAGGAAATATGGAACGATCTCACTGTTTTGTAGCAAACCACTATGATGATTGTGGCGCAGGAACTGCTTGGTGTTGATTCCAAATCACGACGACAATCTGACGATGTGGGGCTTCCAGTGAAGATCTTGTATACATAGTTACGTCCTTGTTTCAAATATTCTTCGTTCTTGCACCCGTGGAAAAGGCAGGAATTCAACAAAGGCGGCGAATGTGTGACCGTGTTGATATTCTTGTAGTCCCAAGGCAGGTACAATCCCAGGAACAGATGAAATGCAACTTCTAGTCCAGTTAACGGCTTCGACTTCAAAAAAATTTCTTTTTACAGTAAGTATTTTTACAGTAAGTAGTTTGGACGAATAGTTTAAAAGTTATCACGATCACAGCGGGGCGGAGGGGCTGTCTGATTATGTACTTTGCGCCTATGGTAATGCTTTCAGTTTTTAATTTTGCTGCTATTCTATTCAGTAGATACATAAGATCTTCAATAACTTTAATAATATACCTACATACAAATCTTTACCTGAAGTTTGACGACTATGAAAACAAAAGTAATTTTAAGTATTATCTGTTTATATGTATGCTACACGGCTAATGTATAGATCAGTTTGTGATGAAATTTGATATGGATAGTCTTAAACCTGGGGAAGTACAAAGGCTACTCTTTATTAAAACTTCATGCGGGCGAAGCCGCGGGCGAAAACTAGTAGGATCTAAATATGACAAAAAGTGAATTTAGCATTTTTTTCAAAACCGTCATTTTACTACGATTATGACGATGTGCAAATAGTAAGTGAAGTTTAATAGAAAGCGTGTTATAAATGTAGATTGCGTTTATAATAATTTCAAGTCAAATAATAATAATATTCTGCCACATTCACACAACACCATCTAGTCCCAAACTAAGCAGAATTTGTATTATGGGTACTAGATAATGGATAAACATACATATATACTTTTTTTTTGTAAATACAAACATATTATAAACAGTGCTACGGTGCAGCTTGGAATCTATATTGGCCGCAAGTGAAGTACTTTGTAATAGAAAAGGATGATCGAATTACTGCTGCAAAATTGATATATTATGGATATCATTCAAAACAATGGTATCGTGTTCGTACCTACATATTAATATAGACCCATATATTGACCCATATACATACATCTGCAGGAAATTTTACCCAATTTTATAAAAGTTACGCAAACAGAGGTGTATGAAATTTGGCACACAATATAGAAACGTAATATTATTGGGATACAGTATATCAAAAATATATTAAATCTGACTGCCTCCGTGGTCCAATGAATAGCGAATGCGACTGCTGATCGGAGGTCCCGATTCTCGGGTCGGGCAAAAGTGTTACTGGGTTTTTCCGAAATCTCAGTAGCAGCACGGAGTCTGGTGATGTGTCCGGTAACGGCAATAGGCCCACAATATATCACAAAGTTACCATCAAAGGCAATTGATGGTAACTTTGTGATATATATTTTGGAACAATTGACATTTGTAAAATTGTGAATTGTGTGACGTTGCCATGTGCCTTGAAGATATCACGTTTGGAGTATAGCCAGCTAAGTAGATATATCATTCAATCTATCGTGGCCACTTTAGTTTTGTGTTTTTATCTAGCTTGGCTCCAGAACTGACACCAGTGAAGATCCAGGTAACTGCATATTGTATTTGATTTTTAGCGCTGAGTAACATAGCCAATATATGTCAGACTTTTGTTTGCTCTGGTCAAGTGGATGTAAACTAAGCTCCCACTGCCTTCTGCAACAATTCCTACCTGCCTAAGGCAACTCTGGAACATAATTAATCACATTTATTTAGGGTAAAATAGAAAAAAGTCACTGACAGTGTCATTGACTCAATTAGAAAAAAATCTCAAATCTTAATATAATCATAATGTAAAAAAAACAGTAAACTGTAGCTGTTTTAAAGATCCCTGGGTGTGTATGAGATCTTTTAGAGAAATGAGCTCATGTTACTTAAGTAGTATGCAAACATTTAACAAGTAATTTTCTGTCAGTCGTGTCCAGCGTGTAAATCCTGTGTGTAAATCTGTGACTGTATACATAGCGTAGTGGTCGCTTCGCCACTGTCTGTCGTGGGTTTGATTGCCATGTGGCCGCACTTTTTGTGAGCCTCAAGTTATGGCTCCGAGTCTGAGTGTTCTATGTGTCCATAGACTGAAAGTTTGTAAAGTGCCTCGCAATGTAGTCACTAATAATATGAGTCGCCATTTTTTTCAAGAATTTATCCTAATACAAAATGTAGGTATTTGCCTACGGCATAGGGATACCAGTAAGAAATCTCATTAGTTGTCACCAACATCCAGTGATTGTCCGGTTGTGATCCAAGTCGTCCGTGTGATGACGGATTAAGAGTACGGATTGTCACCACCCCATATCATCCCATGGGTGTCTTAAGAGCCGACAGAGGGAGCATATTATGCATAGAACAGAACTGTAAGAGAAGGAAAACATGATACAAACCCTATATCAACCCGTTTGGCCAGCGTGGTATAGTGCGCCAATTCCTCCTTTCAAAGGAGAGGCCTAGTCCAGCAGTGGACTGATAAAGACTGATGATGATGATGATCCAAGACACCAGCCTTGGAGCCCGAGGTTCACTCAAGAAATCTCGGATGATTTTTAGTGTTTCAAATAAAGCGCATTACAAAAGTTGTAATAACGCAGCCATCACGGTAACACAGTTATTCATATGCCCACACATTCTATTATATCCAACTAGGGTTGGCATGCAAAAATGTCTAAAAGAAATCATAGATACCTATATGAAAAAATATTTACTTAAGTATTTATGGTTTTTAATATGGTTAATCAATGGGCTTGATATGTGCATGATTTGGCAGGCTTGAATATATTATATATCTAATGATATGTACAGTATTTTAACTTCATGCAAACGGTCGGAACGCGAGTTATTGTTCTTGGTCAAGAATTATGTACTTTTATGTGAAGTTCATTTTTATTTAAGTCAGAGCGAATAAGTATAACGTGACAGTTATAAGGTCAACTATCGATATAAAAAGAACGAATACAGATAAAGGTGTTGTAGGTACTCTTAAAAGTCTGGGCCAACCCTACAGCCAGCCAAAACATTTCACGGTCCAGTTCACTTCGTAATGTGAACCCAAAACTTACTGAATAGGAAATCAGGATTCCAATAAAATGCTGTCAAACTGACGGTACGTACATGACGAAACAGGTGTACCATAGACAAGTAATTTTTACTTTTCTCTTGTGACAAGGGTGTGGGTTATTATACGGATGGATAGTGATACGCGTTTAATATCTGTGAGTGGAAAGAAAACGTGAACTTGGACTTGCCCCATTAATGTTTTGGCGAGTTTAGTGGCATGTAATTAAATAGGTTTTCTCCGTTGTCTGTCTTCATTCCGATCTGCTTCTGTACATCATTATCAGCCCTGTATATGAACTGTTCCACTTCTGGGCACGGGCCTCTTCTAATTATGAGAAGGGTAAGGCCATAGTCCACCACGCTGGCCAAGTGCGGTTTGGCAGACTCGACACTTCGATAACATTATGGAGATCTCTCAGACATGCAGATTTCCTCACGATGTTTTCCTTTACCGTTTAGCAAGCGATAATTAACAATTTATTATGCACATAACTACGAAAAGTCATTGGTGCGCACCGTGGATTCGAGACCCTCTGCAAGACAGTCCGTCGGTCTCTGCACAAGGCTATCGCTACTAATTCTCTCTAGTTATAGTATATCATCTTTGACTACTTCATCTGTTAACCAAATAATCACTGTGGCTCACGATGAATTCATTTAAATATCTGACACTAAGCATACGGAAGAACATTGCCATATCTCACATTTTTGGTTTGTGAGAGAGTCTCTTGCTCATACTTTAAAGTGACATAGCGACAGAAAATCCATTTATTTTGTACTTCAATGTAGCCCAACGTCCAGTTCAAAAATCGAACAGTACCCACATTGTGTAACACTATTGTTCCAATAGTGCGGTGAAACAATTTCTAATCGATCACACTAATCGATACCACTCGAATAGTACAATTATCGGCCACTATTAATCATTCCCGCTTTCGTTCAGAAATCTTTTCACGACCAACAATGAACACTCATCACGAATGGGACTTGGGCCTTTGTCCCGGCCTGGTCGTGACGTGTTCCGATAATTATTTAATAATTAAGGGTCTCTCCATTATCCTTTAATGAACGAGTTTCATTTCTTTAGTGTTTATGTCCATTGCGACGTATGCTTTAACTTTATTGTTTCTGGTTTCATTCCTGAAATTGGAAGTAAAAGATTTGGAGTGTTATTGGTCCATTTGTTAAGAAATTGGAGGGGATTATAATCGGTTGAGGAGAAAATACAATGATCCTTTTTAAACGTTGGGAAATAGCTGCATATAATAAGCAGCACAGCATACATTCATAAGTTCTAATGATCTTGATTCCATTGATGGTATGATGGTGCACGAAGTATAAATATAATTTGTTTATATTCTTGCATAGAGCTATAGATTAATGTGAAAATGTTAATAATGTTCCTAGAATGAATAAATTACTATATATATATATATATATATATATATATATATATATATATATATATATATATATATATATATATATATATATATATATATATATATATATATATATATATATATTAAAACAAAGTCCCCCACCGCCAAGAGTCTTCTGGCCTTCCTCGAAGGGCTGGGGTGGCTCGAATGAAGACACCATTCCCACCCGCACGTAAAATACACGCCAAGACGTGGAGTTGCGGAAACAGCCCGTGCCATCAAGTATCAAGTAGTCCCCCACCGCGTCTCTCTGTCTGTCTGTTCTCTCAAAACTCGAAAAGTACTGGACAAATTTTTATACAGTTTTCAACAACATCAAGAGTGATCCCTGAGGAAGGTTTTAGTTATTTGTTTAGTCTAGTGTGCAAACTGACGATATTACGACGATATTACTCGTAGTTCAACGCGCCGGAAAAAATAAGCCAATCGGGATCTTTCCTCAGAAACGCTACCAAAACTTTTTGAGTTATAACAATACAATGTATGGTGGAATTGTGCCTCTTTAATAGTTGAACAACAAAAAGTTTGCGATGGTATATGTCTATCTTCCAAGAATAACCCACAATAACCATATTTTGCTTTTACATATGACAATAAAATGATGGGTTATTTTCGAACCTATTTTTAACAATACAGTATTAATCCTTATTAAATTAAATACGTTAGATACGTTATGTATTTAATGTAGATCAAAATTGCCTGTTACATTATAATTATTATATCTAATGAGTTATCGCAAAATAAAAATTTCAGGTCGAGAAATTAATATCGATGAAGCGTAGCGAAGATGTCGCTCACTTGCTTTTAGCCCTCCCGCACCGCGCCTACCCGCCCGCTGAGTTATCGCAAAATAAAAAATAACATCAATAACACTAAATCCAAGAAAGGGCTATACTGGCAATAACCAATGAACAAGTTGATAAAATACATAATATAATTTCATCAACATTTTAAGCATCTTCCCATACTTACTACTCTGTCGACACAGTGGTGAATAAAGAGGAGGCAATGCAATACCTACCCAACAGATTTTTTAAATTCCTTGACACCTCCCGGAATTCCACCTTACAAATTAGTATTATAAGTAGATTCTCCTATTATACTTCTAAGAAATTTAAATCCACCAAAATTGTGCAATGGTACCTACTAGACTAAAAGAACTTAATTTAAAAACATATTTAATTGAGTACACCATATTAACTGGTACATCAACCGGTGAAACTGTTTTTATACCAATAATCCCGATGATTCTCACAGAATTGCCTTTTCAATACATGCGGATCCAATTCCCCATAAAATTGGCGTTCGGTATAGGTAACTATAAACGAAGCTCAAGGTCAAACGATATAAATTGCTGGGATTGACCTTACAACGCAATGTTTTTCACACGGACAGTTATATGTTATATGTCACCCTGTCACGTGTTACATCAAAAAATAATTTATTTGTTTATACAGGCAATCAACAAAAGGCAACAAATATAGTATACAAAGAAATACTTGGTCAAAGAACATAGAGCCATCGCTATTTATATTTATTTATCTACCAAAATACCCGTGCGTAGCCGGGACGGGTTGCTAGTCAGATATAAAATAAACAGCTTCCAGAAAAACTTGATAGTTCTCTCCAAAATATACTCTGTAATTCTCTCACATGTGATAGAATACTTTACTTAATATTTTTCATCTAATTCAAAACCAGAAACATTCAAAATTTCGCGCGACTTGAAAAACAAACACGACCTTGCCGAAATAATTCAACCAGCTCTATATGTATACAACTCCTAATTATTTAAAAATCCAGCAAATATTCATCATCCATTAAAGCCGGGCCCTCAAACCTTTGATCCTCGCATAAACCTTTATACGAATAAAATGAAGTGAAAATGAACTGCAATTAGGTAAATTGCCAAAAGCCCTAACGTGCAATCCCGAAAAAATCTCGCCCGAATCTCCCCAAGAGTGAATGCCCCCCTTACGTGGGGTAGAGGGAGGGATTGGACCACTTTGGGTGACAATTTGTGGGGACGTCCAAGGAAAATGGAATCGTCCAGTAAAACAGTGAGTATGCTCTAAAATTATTCATGCAAAGAACAATGGTCGGTTCCCATACAAAGGTGGACCAGATTTTTTATTTTCACGTCTATTGCTGTGGAGTTATTTATCAATATTTTTATGTTACTTTATTTAACTTTAGTATAGATATGAATTTTAAAAACTTGGGAATACCTTTTTATTCTTTATAAAGTATGTTTGAGGTTATGAACTAAATTGTGATTTTATTTAGTTTATTCGTAAAAATATGTAAATTAAACAATTCTGGTACCTAATATATGTGTGTAGAAAAACATGTTCTTCTAACAAACAAACTTAAACACTCAATTCACAGCAAGCGAGGAACGACTACGACGTTGATGTACCGGGTATAACAGTGACAGATACAGAAATGGCGTATTCGTTCCATTTCACGTCATTGTCATTCACGTCAAATCTTAGATTTTTCATTAAAAAAACAATATAATTATTATATTAATAACATAAATAATTCTTATTTATCATATCGTATAATGAAACGTATATTTTGACAATAAGGTTATGACTGCGTTCATAACATTTTATTTTTGTTTAGGGGTACAGTTTAAAAAATAAACTGTAAATACATTATTTCTTTCTCCCAAGTCCTAAAAATATGTATTTGCTTTGATCAAAATAATAATAAAATGTACTTTTTTTTGGTATAGGACTCATTATCAGACGTGCTAAAGGCCAAAGTGACCATTGTTCTTTCCGCCAATGATAGGAATGGTGCATTTCAGTTCAAAATGTCGATTGGCAACCAACAATTAAATTCGTATCCGTGCAGATTTATACAATGGATTCCGTTTATACTTTGATTAATGCGAATTGATGTAACTATGTTATGTCGGTTACTTTTTATTTTATTTTAGGACATTCGCTGTCAGTTCATGCCGATGGATTTTTTTCATAGATAAAAGTTCCATCTGTAGATTCGCCCTATGTAAAACATTTTCTGCATACAAGCTGCTTTGTGATGCGTTGAAAAATATTAACGGTATGTACAATGTACAATCAAACAAGTTCGTGGTCGATCAGTTTAAAAAGTTTCCTTTGGCTCACTCATAGAGTCGAGGCACACGCAAAATCACTCTCCAATATTAAGTTTGACTAGGGAACTGTATGTGACCAAATCTTGCTGAGCGATTTTCGCCTTTATGGTGTACTAGCGTCAAGTTTGGCCATTGTACGTTTTAAAGAATGTTAATATTCCTAGGAAAAAGTATCCAATAGCCTTGTGTCCTAAAATGTAATTAGCGATTGATTCGTTCCTTTATTAGATGTTAAACTGAAATACCTGATTTTTCTTCGAAAATCGATCAGCAACATTACTAATTACGGCTTTTTGAAAACCTTTTTGAATTTAACACGAAAACTATCATGGCAGTTGAGTGATATCACTATAACAAACCGTGAATGAAGACTGGTCTGATGTACCCACTTTTATTTTATTATATTCGATTTGACAGGTAGAAAGTTTGACGTTTTAGTTGTATTTACTACTAAAACGTCAACAACATGAATGGCGGACGTACTGTTTGACGTAATGCTCTCTGATTGGTGTTCACTGTCACAAGAATAAAAACATTAACTATTTTTAGTTTTAGAATCCTAAAAATAACATTAATCTTACCTTTTTATAATAAGTAATAAACTTTATTGACATCTTAAAATCATAATGAATCTATAGATACTACAATCAAACCGATTTATTCTTAGTGGACACAAGCCTATTCTGCATATATTTAAAATATTTTTTATTATTTATAAAGCGAATGACTTTCGTATTCACAGTTTAATCCAACCGTTGCCAGTCATTCCGTCATAGCGAATTCAATGGCTTTGTCTACCTATAATTATGACGAACGAAAAATACAGATAAATAATTATAAACCATACTTTCATTTTTTGTGTTTATTCTCCATGAGGCATTTAATGACTGCCAATATTATTATACAATTTTATAGAGTAACAGTAAAATCGTCACCAAATAACTCTATAATAACTCAGTTTGATAATGATGTTCATCGCCAATGGAGCTAATCATTGCGTATTAATGATTAAAATAATGATCTGATCAATTTAATATAATAGAAAGTGTAATTTATAGTTCCTACAATTTTCATTTCAAACGGCTCATCGTAGCAAATCTGTTACGGTCTAATAATTACAACCACACAAACTAATAACCTTACCCTTGCGGTTACGGCGGGTAATATTGCAATGACCATTATTCATAAAATATGATAACTCGTAAATAATGCTTTTAAATATTAAATAAATAAACTTCAAACTACGTAAATTCTAAGATTTACTAAACATACTTACGATGTACTAAACTTACTTGACATCTTAAAGAAATAAAGCATTTTTAACTGGCAATGTAACTTGCCGGGTGTTTTAGCTGAGAGCTCTTAAATATTTTGATTTGTGTACTAAGTTTATGGAGGGAAAAGGAGGGAAAAGGAAGATCAAAATGTAGAACAGTTATAAAACATATTGTATTCATAGCGTGACGCTTATGTGGCATTTATATTAGAGCACTATCGTACAATGTCTCAAGACGAAAGTCTTTGACCAGTGTGTGTTGCCAGTGATGATCTACGGAGCCGAGACGTGGTCGCTTACTATGGGCCTTATCCGGAAGCTCAGGGCCACTGAGGGCGATGGAGAGAGCTATGCTCGGAGTTTTCCTGCGAGATTGAATCAGAAATAAGGAGATCCGCAGGCGAACCAAAGTCACCGACATAGCTCTCCGAATAGGCAGGCTGAAGTGGCAGTGGGCAGGGCACATAGCCAGAAGAACCGATGGCCGTTGGAGCAGAAAGGTTCTGGAGTGGCGGCCACGCACAGTACGTCGTAGCAGAGGTAGGCCTTTCGTAAGGTGGACTGACGTTCTTGTTGTGGTTTCGGGCAGTGGATGGATGCGGGTGGCTCGGGATCGGTCTATGTGGACAGCCTTGGGGGAGGCCTATGCCCAGCAGTGGACGTCTTTCGGCTGATATGATGATGATGATGAATACTTCACAGGGTACGAAAAGCAGTAGTTCCCGGTTCTTATCTCAGGGCTTTCAGGCGGTATAAAATACCAACACCAGAGTTGGCCACACACTCATACGAAAAAAATGCAAGCAAAGGGATCGTGAGCTAAAAGGCATCCAATCAGTAGATACAATCAGTAGCTAGTTAGCTTTAGTATTACGAATAAACATAATAACATAACATAACTTCACGCCTTTTATCCCGAAGGGGTAGGCACACATCCACACTAATACTAGTATTAATAATGTAATACATATTAGTAGTATATAACTATTTTCAAACAAAAAACGTAGTCTATGTAACTTGATATTAAAAACATTTAACATTTTTGATGTAATTAACCATCCAGTGAAGTGTTATAAAAAAAAACATACCGCATGCAAAAAATATGAATATTACAAATTCATAGTGGGAAATGTTGCATTCATAAAAAGCATGTAGGCTGCGCATATTTTTAATTAAACTCTGGCCACCCACCTGGGGCTTACACAAGTGAATTAATACCGGCTATAAGTACACAAGCAAGGGGTAAAGGGGAGATTTAATGGGGAAATTATGGACCAGATTATGAAGAAATCTGTTTAGGGTTAAAAAAGGGTGGAAAAAGTCAGTCATCTATGCTGGATGACTGACATTTTCCTTAATGTAAAATAGAGCAGAAACTACAACGAAAACAACATAGTAGTCGCGTCCATACTGAGCTTATTACAAGCAGTTTAAAATGACCGGCTATGGCGTCTCTGGCGTCGTATTATGTACTTTTAGGTAGATAACAGTATATAATGTCATGGATACTGACCGAGTTACTTTGTGCCCTATAGAGTTTCTGAAGTCTTTAGAATAATCAGGAGTGTCTTCACACAACTTGAGACTGAAAGTAAGTTTGTGTTACCCCGAATTTAACGCGCGCGAAGCGGCAGGCAAAGGCTAGTTATTTAATAAATGTATTTAGCGGCTATACGTCGCCCGATACTGTAGCTATGAGCTGCTCACAGCAACTCATAGCCGACGAGTTGTTGGCATTTATTCAACATGCCATCGACACCATGGACGAGGTCAGCATTTTGCAGATCTGTAAGTCCAACTTCAAAGAAGAAGACGATAATGGTAGCAAGAGGCTACTTTATCAGACCCTGGAAAAGTTAGACGAGATGCCGTCTCGGCGAAGGGATGGCACCGAGAAGAGTATCCAGGACATCATCTCCTTACTGAAGGTGACCGATCCTGACGACGCGCCTACTTTTGTGGCGAAGGATTTGCACAAGCTGCCGCCCGTCACATTCGACCACATCGACGTAACCAGGTTGCTGAAGGAGATTACCTCCCTGAAATCAAGCCTGGTCGAGCTGCAGTCCAAGTTGGAGAAGTCGGACAGCACTATTAGTGAGCTACGTGCAGAGGTAGTGTTATTACGTAACGCTATTTCTACAAGTAGGTCGCCAGTCGCGGGGCTCAAAACGCATCTATCAGCAGTTTTGAGTCAGCGAATTTGCTTGAGTTGCCTATCGCCGGTAATGCAAGCGGTGGGACTTGTAACGTTGCTGAACTCGGGTCATCGACACCGGTCAAGGTTCTGACGAGTGTTGATGCATCAATGCCAAAAGCAAAACGCAGCAAAAACGGCCGGATGAAAAAGGGGGTAAACAGAAGCGTTGTGCGCCTCTTCATAACAAGGTCGTGGAGCTACGAGCCCCACAAAAGGAGAAATGCGACGAGGACGGTTTCAACAAAGTGGAGAAGAAGAAGAAACCTACTTGTCGTAACCTCTGTGGTACCGGGTTAGTGGGACCGAAAATGCTGCTGCGTCCCGCCGTACCAACCACGCAGTTGTACGTGTCTCGGCTGCATCATTCCACAAAGGACGAGGAGGTCGTAGAATACATACGCCTGAAGACCAACTGGACTTCGAGAGTCAAGAGATTGAAGTCACGGCATAACACCAACTACAAGTCGGACGTGATGCGGGTGCCGACTCATCATCTCGAGACTTTCCTCAAGGAAGAGTTTTGGCCGAATGGTGTTGTGTATCGGCGTTTTTATGGAAGGTTACACAGTACCACTCAGCGTAACACTAAGCCGTAAACAACACCTATGTCTTTGTAATATTTTAATGTTATTGTTAATGTATGTTAGTCTTTAAGGTAGGTATATAATTATGTTAGTCTGTGGGTTGTAATTACCTGAAATTAAATGGTTATTATTAAATTAAAGTACCTATGTAAAAATAATGATACAGTATTAGGTATGAATGCTTCTCCACGAATACACCCGAAAGATCCTAAAGCAATGACTAGCAATTTAATACGCACCTAATTTTGGCAAGTGGTTCGTGAAGTGGTTTGAAACCAGATACCCTCTGCGTAGCAGTCTGCTAGTTCCCCATTAGGCATACGGCATAGCAAGTCACAAAAATATTTGCTGAACATTTAACACAAAAACGAAACATGAAACATCCGTTCGAAAGTAATTCACGAAAAATGCGGCAAAAAATATTGTTCCGTCCACAGATTAAAATATATGCATAGACAAAAAGTAGTGCAATGTCCATGGGCTTATAAAAAATGGCTGCCTATATTTGTTCGACGTCACTGCAGGGTGTTTGATGGACTGCCTTTATTGATAAAAATAAAATAACTCAGTATAACCGATGCTGCACACTGAAAGATATAAAACTGAAATATTTTTCTACTTGTCTTTGTGACTTCAGTTACGACTTGGTGAAATCTATAGACTCAATAATTAGTGACTTTTGATGGACAATGATGGAACTACGAAAAAACTATAAATTAAACACACACACACTATTTAAGGAGATGAATCGCGCTATTAAAATGTTTACACGCGCTAACATGCTATAATACGTAGACCAAGAACTAGTTTTTGTCTGGGATCTGGCGCTTTCTTTCTTTATTTAAATTAAATTTTGAATTGAATTCTCCGCCGCTACTTTCAGTAGGAAATTTTGTATACATTTTCGACGAAAATAGAGTCAAACTTTAATTGTTAAAAAAAATAATACACTCGCATAAGCCTGCCCCATTTCAGTACACTCGCTTCGTCCAAAATTTAAAACACCTCTCACTTCTCCAGTACATTTTTGCTTTTACGATTCTTTTTCTGGGTGTTTTGATATGCCTCTATGTTTTAAAAGACAACTCCCGCTCTAGGAATACTTTTCTTTTTACATACCTACAAACTTTAATTATGTCCAATCTAACATACTTGATGCATAATGCGCTAGTATAGATGAGCATTATTGTTTCCTTTTGAGATCACAACTCCTTTATAAACAATCAAACAACGGACACAAAGAACAAATGCCTCAGAACTACAATTTGTAGATCACACAGTGGCGCCCTGGCTGTAGCGAAATAATTACAAATGCCACTGCATCATGCGTGCAGCAGTAAACGAAGAATGTATTTCATTAAAGAAGGAAAAAGAGGCAGTGATTGCCTAGTGGAGAGACCGACAAACTGCTACGCAGAGAGTCTCGGGTTCGAATTCATGGCGCGCACCAATGATCTACCGAAGTTAAGTGCATAGGTATTGAATGGTTAATTAGCGCTTGCTAATTGGCGAAGGAAAAAATCATTAGGAAACCTGCATGTCTTATTGTCTAAACACACAATGCCGAAGGTACGCGACCGAAGTTCGACATGATTACACCTGCAATGCTATTTGAATTACTGACAACACATACCGAAATTATGTTGCGATATAGCGTACAGCTTACTTCGGTCGGGCATAATTTCAGCGGCAACTTTTCTAGTAGTAGAGCACAAACGTAGTTCGTAGCACGAGCGTAAGTTCGCCACTGATTGTGTGTCATATCAGCCAAATACATCGGAACGAAAAATCAGGCGCCAATCTTCGGTCACGTACCTTCGCGGCTCTTCTACGGAAAAACAAAGCAACTAACGTATTTTCCAAAATCAGTTTTTTTACATATTTGGAACATTTTGCCTATGATGGACGTTGCTACATTCACAGAATCGTCAAAAAGGCTTTATTTTTCGAAATAAAAGTTAGTAAAATAAAGTAACTGCAGGTACTTGTCCAACATATCTACGGTAAAACAAAGTAAACCACAATGTCTAAGCAAAAACAAAGTAATTGCACGTCGATTACATTGTTTTTACGTTGTGAAATGATTTAATTGGCTTTTCATTTGATATACATTTTTTAAGCCCCTTTATCTAGCCATAAGAAAATCAAACAACTTTACTTTGTTTTTGGATTGTTAAAAACGGTCAAAATGGCAAAGAACAATGGCCACTTCTCATACATTGAATGACCTGATAATAAATTATTGCGTATATAGATAAAATGTATGAAAACAAGTAGCTCTATGATCAAGAAATTATACTGAAAAGCCAGTTTTTCTTATAAATGTCTAGGAATTACATAATACACCGAAATTAGTTCGTATTAATTTGACAGATTCTCCCATGTCCAATGTCACCAGCGGCGTCTTTACGTCAAAAACGTTCCGTTGCATCCTTATCCAATGTTTTCAACGGCAGAAATACATTTATATTTATCTTTTTATATCTTTTAACATAAAAAATACATTCATTTATGATCAGCTTTTAACCCTTTAACCGCTTGTGTCGCATATATGCGACACATCTTTCCGTGTCCCTACCGCTCGTGTCGTATTTCTGCGACAGAGAACATGCATGATTTTTTCGTTCTATTTTCGTCCTATTAACTGTGTGGTACAACTAAAACTATTATTAAATAGAGCTATTATATATAACAACTACTAAAAATTATGTGTCATAGCTCAAAGCGTTGAAAAAACTTAAACAAAAAAAGTAACCGGCAGCTCGGACTTTTCTTCATTGTCTATCGCGCGTGTGGCATAAATATGACCATAGGGATGGGATACAATGCAATGCGCATTTTAAAAACGAAATAACACACAGCTAAATAAGCAGGTATAATGCATCATTCAGCATAAAAAAACAGTGTCATACAAAATAAAGTTAAATTTAACAACATATTGCCTTGTATTATTAATTCTTTTCCTTATTATTCACAGAAAAATATCCCTGAGGATATTTGTATTATGCCAACATTTGACGTTAGTTCCCATCCCTAGACGCCTATGCATCCAACATATTTCTCTAGTTAGTCTAGCGCGGCTGTCACATTAATACGACCGCTGCCTACGTCATAAGCGAATCAAACGAAATGGAACTTTCCATTAATGTTGTTCATGGATATCTTCACATTGTCGATAAAATAGCACAGAATATATAGTCACATTTCAATAATGACGACTACTGAGGAATTAATTAGAATATTAGAAGGTGACGACGAAGAGGAATTATTCGAATCTTCGGAAGAATTTAGAAGTGATGGAGAGGTAAGTACCTATTTCAATTTCTTCTTATGTTCGTCTTATTATTATTAGGTATTAGGTATAAATAAGACTTCCGTTGGGTTTAGGTAACTCTTTGAAGAATCGAAATAGTATTTTCAACATTGTGATGTAATTCTGTTATTATATTACCTACTTATCTACATATCCTATTGATTGTTTAAATTAAGAACTATTGTGTTGTCCATACCATTAGTACCTACTGTGACAGTACCTACCAAGTCGGACAGGCACTCGCACTCGCGTTTGTCTCTTTTTAACGAACGGTTACTGCTACTTTACTGTGCTACGGCGTTGCCCGTTTATTAAAGTTATATACCTACCTACCCACCATTTGTTACGAAATGTAATTTGGACCTAATGAATATAAAAAATAATATACGTAATTAATTTTAATTTGTCATTTCAAGATCATGAGGACAATGAAGTTTTTGACACAAAGACATGAGCGGTTCCTTTGTGTCGCGCATGTTTGTAGGAACCATAAGCAGGCCTCTGTCACTCGATGTACTTGCGCGCGTTAAATTATTATGACATTTGATCGATTATACATACATACATATCGTCACGCCTTTTATCCCCGAAGGGGTAGGCAGAGGTGTATTTCTACACCCACTTTTCGCCAGATATACTTTAGTCCCACGTAATAAGGGGCGAGCCTATTGCCGTACCGGGCACATTTCCAGACTCCGTGCTGCTATTGTGCTACTGAGAATTTTGTGACAGAAAAACCCAATAACACTGCCCGACCCAGGAATCAAACCAGGGACCTCCCACTCCCACGCGCACATTTATGCCGCGAGACCAACGAGGCAGTCGTATAGGGTTTGATATCGAGTTTTCCGTCTCTACGCAAAGATGGTACCTATTTGCATCGTGTTATCCCTTAGTCGCCTCTTACGACACCCACGGGAAGATAGGGGGTGGTGACACTTGTATTCTATGCCGTCAACCACACGGCCATTATGACCGATGGAATTAGTGAAAGTCATTTTATGTCATTTCACGATTATGGCAACTGAAGCGCTAACTACCTACCGCTAGCCGGGCCGCCGCCGGCGGCCCTTACCGCAGTGGGTTGTCGACCTTCTCTCGCGTCGCGCGCGTACTTACCTATTATTGACTTGGTCTGAGTTTAAATGGATGTAATGGAATGGATAAACAAAATCTTTCTATTTTCAATTTACCTAGCGATGATCCTTCGGCTGTGGCTTTAAAGGGCGAAACAGATTACCGATTTGACTTAGGTACCTACTCAAAATGCCTTGGTATATTATATAGCGGGATATTGACTTTACAAATGCAACAAGCAACATTCCTGTCCAAAATTCGCTTCCGCAGTATATAAACAGTCCACTGCTGGACTAGGCCTCTCCTTTGAAAGGAGGAATTGGCCTACTATACCACGCTGGCCAAACGGGTTTGTATCAAGTTTTCCTTTTCTTACAGTGCTATTCTCTGCATAATTTTCTGCCTCTGTCGGCTCTTACGACACCCATGGGATGATATGGGGTGGTGACAATCCGTATACTTAATCCGTCACCACACCACACCACACGGACTTTATATAATTATACCTACTTACTATTAATCATTACATAAAAATAAAACATATGTGAGTACATTTTATAGTTTGTGTATAAAAACAATTGAAATTGTACATGTATAATAAAACATTTCAAACTTAAAATAAGCGTAACTTTATTTACCTACTTAAATAATTACCTAATTGTAAGAAGCAACCCTACGCTCAGTCACGGTCGCGGCAGTGTGCGCTATCGCATTGGAATAACAGTCGAACGTCTCAGCTTTTAAGGTTCATTTTCACACGCAGCTGTCACCTTCCAGAAACTGTAGGTCTTTAAAACAGTAGGTATGGAAATTTTTGTAGGGAGTGATTTATCTGTTACGTAGTAACTATTTAGTAATCTGTGCCATAAGGCTGATTTAAAATAAAAACATAAAAAAACTTTTTGACTATTTTTATCGATACAACGATTGCTCCTCCTTATTTATTGTAGGTATTATTTTATCGATTTGTAGCCGCGCGCTAGGGGCACGGCAATTGATATTTAGCCAAGCGCTTAAAAGGTTAACAACTTGATTCAATTTATATTTAAAATTAAGTTTTCTCGAGGTTTTGACAAAACCAGTTGCTAAAGATGTGGTATAAGTGAAATGGAACGTTAGCTAAACAAGGAAGTGTTATCGGGCACAGATAATATAATAATGCAGCGAATAAAAATATTTTGATAAGGATGCGTTCACGAGTTCTAAAACATCTTTACAACCCAAAACTTTTATTTTTACCTAGACTTCCATAAAATATAATTGTTAGTGAAATCATTACACTAAAAATAACCTTAATTTTAAAATAAGTTTTATCTCTATACATGTTTAGGTCAAAAATGGCCATTCTTCTTTGTTAACGTAAAAATAAAGCAAGTAAAATGACAAATGTTAAACAAAGCAACTGAAGAACAGTTGCTTTGTTTCTTTATTGTAAATCAATTCAAGCTATTACTATATCCCATTCACTTGGTTTTTAATACGCTGTCATTTATTTGAAAATTTCAAATGTCTAAATTATTTGACATTGCTCGGTTTTATCACATTTCTGAACGCACCTTTCAAATGTCACTTTTCCCACAATTAAACTTGTCAGTTACAACACTTACAACTTCGTGTCATAAGTTAGCCGAGGCTGTGATTCTTGTGTGTTTTGTTTGGAAAATGTTTAATTTGGACGCCATAACCTTTGTCCTAAATTTCGAGATGAAAAATATAAAGATTTTGTTCTTTTTTATTACAATTTTTTAATGGAGATACGAAATATTTCTTTTTATTGAATATATATATTAGCTTCTTTAATAAAAAGACGGTGTCCGAAAAATGGTCTACATAAAACACTGTGCGCTGTCAGCGAGAGATTTGTTAACGAGGAAACCGACACCGCCCTGAGAGATCTGAGTTTTCCATCTCTTCGCAAAGATATTATTCGCTTTTTGCAATTTCCTTAGTCGCCTTTTACGACACCCACGGAATGAAATGGGGTAGTGACACTTGTATCTTTATCCGTCACTAAACGGACAGTTTATTAACAAATTGATTATTATTTCTTATAGACAACCAAATCAAAACAGAAAATAGGTACTACTTCATGTATGTCAACGATATATTTTCGTAAATAGGTATTTACGAAAAGTTAATTATCGCTTGTCCCGTGCCTCGGAGAGCACGTTAAGCCGTCGGTCCCGGTTGTCATGAAGATCTTTGACAGTCATTACAGGGCGTCAGTACCTTCTAAATAAACTGACACTAGTCTAAACCATGGAATATCGCTATCCCTTCAGGTTGCAGAGGTCAGATAGGCAGTCGCTCTGTGGAAAAGCTAATATTCAGCCAAATCCGGTTAGACTAGGAAGCGGACCCCAGATTGAAACTGGGATAACGCTAAGAGGATGATGATGAGGTATTTACGAAATGTAAACACACAATAGGTACAAATTGGACATTTGCACTTATATTTGTGCTAACTGTACCATAGTTCGCGAACGTAAACTGTGGCTATTTTGCATTTTAAAATGCATATCTTTGCGAAGAGATGGAAAACTCAGCCCTCTCAGGGCGGTGTCGGTTTCCTCGTTAGCAAATCTCTCACTAACAATGTTGTATAAATAAGCAGTGTGTCGACACGGGTAGCGTACCTCATATTAAGGGCCACCGACAGGTACTCTCTGAAGGTGGTACAGGTATATGCGCCGACCTCGACATACTGCGATGACATAGTCGAAGCCATTTATGAGGATATTACTAATGCTCTACATCATACCACCAAGACACACTACAGCGTTGTTATGGGGGATTTTAATGCCAAAGTGGGAGTACAAGAACGCGGCGAAACGAAAATCGGATCCTATGGCGTAGGGCGCCGAAATCATAGGGGGCAAATGCTGGTCAACTTTCTGGAGTCACTGGAGCTCTTCTTAATGAACTCTTTCTTCAAGAAGAAGCCTCATAGAAAGTGGACATGGCGAAGCCCCGATACTGTGAGAAGGAACGAGATAGACTTCATCATTTCTGATCGGAAGTATATATTTAGAGACGTCTCAGTGATCAACAGGTTTAATACCGGTAGCGATCACCGACTTGCCCAAGGCACCTTAAATATAGACTTCAGAACTGAGAGGTTTCGCATGATGAAGTCTATTTTTAGACCTACTCCGCTTCAGATAGCAGTAGGATCCGAAAAGTTTACACTGGAACTTGAAAACCGACGCTGTGGTCAAAACGCTACAGGATGTGTCTCGACGGGTGTTTCCCGGCAAAAGCGTTAACAAGCAAAGTAAACTGTCGCTCTAGACTCTCGAACTTATGAGGCAAAGAAGGGGAAAATCATATGCGCAGACGTCTTCGACGGATGGAAGAAACCAAAACAAGAAGATACGGAAGCTGGTGCGACGTGACCGCCGATGTTTCAATACCCGCGCCATTACGGCTGCGATTGAACAGAATCGAGGCACCAAAGTCTTCGCTCGCCAGCTACCAAGCTGTCTTTTAGAATTCATCTGTGTTGAAACTGCGGATGGCAAAACCGTAACCTCCAAATTCAAGATTTTCGCTGAAATTGAAAGTTTCTACAACGCATTACGGATGTTTAAAACCACGAGACCCATCGATGATGACCACAGAGCTCAACTCACGCGCCATTAAACGGAGGACATCCCTGATGTCAACCAGGGCGAGGTAAGAGTGGCTCTCGAGCAGCTTAAGAACAACAAGTCTCCAGGGGATGACGGAATCACCACAGAGCTCTTAAAAGCAGGTGGGACAACAGTTCTGAAAGAGCTGGCGAGCCTGTTTGATTCCGTTATCCACCAAGGCCTAACACCTCAGGCGTGGAGTGGGAGTGCGGTGTTTCTGTTTTTCAAAAAAGGTGACAAAACCCTGCTGAAAAACTATAGACCCATCTCACTCCTGAGCCACGTCTACAAGTTGTTCTCGAGAGTCCTAACAACCCGCCTCGCCAGAAAACTCGACGATTTCCAGCCATCGGAACAAGCCAGGTTTCGAAAAGACTACAGCACCGTAGACCACATCCATACTGTTCGGCAGAGACGGCAGAAGGACTTCGTCGTTGGCTCTTGTCTGCGACGGACGCGTGCGCGTGTCTCCGCCAAAAAATTTAATATTTTTATTCAATTTCGCCAACCATTTGTTCGTGTTTTACCTTAGAAGCTCGGACCCTCCTTGTCTCGCCTGGGTACTTGCCCATAAGAGGCAGCGGCCATCTTTGGTTTAGTACGGTGAAGACAAGGAGCGCGAATCTCAGTGACGTTTTGTGACAGTGACACTTGTGATTTGAAGTTTTGACGCGATAGTGACGTTTGAGGTGCCACCTCACCCCGCGCTTAGTGACGCTTATCCCCCCGCGCTAGTGACGCTATACCCCCTTCCGCGACAGTGACGCTTCGCCCCCGCGACACGGACGCCTCTGGCGGCTCCCTCGTACATCGCGAGTGTAGTGCAGTGAGTGCGGCAAGTGTGCGGCCACCCATCCACGCGGCGTGTGCGACCGGCGCGCTTGACCGCGTCGCCCGCCGAGACTTAGTCTCTGCTGCGTGCGAGCGTGGTGCGAACCCATCCGCGCGGTGCGCGCGACTTCGTTTCTGCACACCCATCCGTGCGGCGTGTGCGGCCCGGTGCCTTAACCTGCGGCCGCCACCCATCCACGCGGCGTGTGCAGACTAGGACTCATACCAGGGCCACTGTTCAGTGGCCCCGGGTAAGTGACTCTGTTGGTGTGTGTCGACGGCCCGTGCACCGTACTTGTTTTTCGTGTATTAACACTCAACAGTACGAGTGTGCAACGGATATACCGTCGGCGGACCTTACCGTAAGATAGTGACTTTTACAATTTTTGACAATTGCGCTTTTAACGATATTTGTGTGTTGTTATCGCTAGAAAGTGTCCCAGACCTGAAAATAAGACTAACATTTTTCAGAAAATTTCGCGTAATTTTCTAAGTCCCCAGGACTTAGAAATTTTACATTTTCGACCGATAGTAAGTGAAAATTTTCTAAGTCCCAGACACTTACAAATTACTCTAAGTGTTAGACTAGTTGGTTAGTTGGTATTAATAAAGAGGTGCCATAATGGAGGAAGAGGACGCCGATCGCCAGCGGCGCGCAGACCCTGAGTCCGCGCCCGCGGGTGAAGCCGCGGCCGTTTTCAACCCGAGAAGTTCGCTTCTACGCACGCCCCCGGGCATGTTTAGCACGCCCTACGCCTCGCCAGTCCAGACTCAGCCCGCCGTGCACATGCCGTCACAGGCAGGTGGAAAGCGGCTGATGACCTCGCCTCAGGAAATGCCGGAGCAGACCAGGCGCAAAGTAGCCCCTGCGCGTAAGCAAACGGCAACCCAGCCTGATTTGGCCGCGGAGGCTATCACCACTGCGGCGCCACCGACGACACCGGTCACCCCCGTGCCTGCATCCTCCACACTTCAGCGGAACTTGTTGACCTCGCCACAGAAGCGACCGGCGGGATTATGGAGGCCGTCCGCTCCAAAACTAGCAAGTTAAATAAGGACGAAATAGCGGCCATTGGATACTACGTAAACAACGTAAGCTCCGTCGTGATGCACCTTGTCGCAAGGCTCGCGGCTGCTGAGCAGCGGGCTGCAGTAGCTGAGGAGCGCGCCACACAAGCGCAGGCATCACATCACCTAGCTACATCCTCGCCGAACATCGCACAATACCATGGGCCGGCTCAAGTAACCTACACAGGCGCACTGAAAATAGGCAGGAATACTGAGCCGGTGCCTCTGCCTACACGCCTGGGTCCAGCAGTGGCAGTCTTCCCCGCAGAGGACCAGCGAGAAACCATCAAGACCGCGGAGGAAACCAAGAAGGTTCTGAGGGCAAGTGTTGATCCTGCTGCGCAGGGCTTCCGGGTGCATGGCGTCCGGAAGATGGGAGGGGCGGGGCTCATTGTGGAGACCCCGTCGGAAGAAGACGCGCGCCTGTTGAGAGCGGCGGTACCGGCAACACTAAAAGTCTCGGCACCGCGAGAACGCCAGCCACTTATCTCCCTATCGGGAGTGGACGCCGACCTCAAGCCTAATGAAGTACTCGCCCACCTCCAGGAACAAAATCTCAAGGACCTAACCATCGAAGAGGTCACTAAACAGATCCGACCACTGTTCAACAGGAACCGACGCGGTAATAGAAAAATGTGGATATGTGAGTGCGCACCAGCGCTGCGCGAGAAACTTGTAGAGCGTGGGCGAGTGTACATCGGATGGGATGTTGTGGAGGTCAATGACCACATTGACGTAACGTGTTGCCGCCGTTGCCAAATGTTTGGACATCCAGACAAATACTGCCGCTCCAAGACAATGACATGCGGGAACTGCGGGGAGGACGGGCACAAAAATTCGGAGTGTCAGGCGAAGCAGTCGACGTGTGCGACGTGCAAAAAGCTGGGGCACAAGGGCGCCGACCATAGAACGAACGCGCGGGACTGCCCGGCTAGACGCCACGCTGAGGGCCGCAAGCTAGCAACCACCGACTATGGCCGACAACATTAGGATAGGCCAGCTGAACCTGCAAGGATCGGCGGTGGCAACAGCGGGGCTGCCCTCCATAGCGGGGGGACTGGGGCTGGATGTGGTTCTTGTCCAAGAACCGCATTCCATGCCTCACCTCATCACCACCGCCGCCGGTCCCATCTGGATAACTGCTGGCGAAGAAAACAACATGGAACAACAGCACCCCAAGGCCGGACTCCTACTGCTTCGCCGCGACATTCCGTGCGTTCGACTTACTCACCTAAGCAATAGCCACTGCACCGTGTGTCACCTAGACCTGAGCCCGCACACCTCAACAGCACCGGACACGTCGCTGTATCTTGTCAGCGCCTACTTCCAGTACTCGGATGACATCGCCATACATCTGCATCACCTAAATATGGTACTGGACGCCCTGCGAGGTCACCGAGTGCTGATAGGCGCTGACACCAATGCGCACTCACCAATGTGGCACTGTAGCCCGCGCAACTACCAAGGCAGAGGAAGTGACGTGAATTATAGGAGACGTCAGATGGAAGACTTCATCGTTGGCGGTGGCCTCACCATCAACAACACAGAGGACCAACCTCACACCTTCTCCACGGTCAACGGTGAGTCCAACATAGACCTGACATTGACGACAAGAGGTGTCACGATATCAAACTGGAAAGTGCACGAGTTTGTCAGCAGCAGCGACCACAGGCTGATAACTTATGGATTGGGTGGCACACGGTCTACGTCTACATCTGCAGCCGCGGAACCTCTGGGGGAGCCGAGGAGGTTCCGCGAGCGCGGCGTGGACTGGGGACGCTTTCAGACTGCGATCCACGAACGTGTGGGACGTATTGACTGGAGGAAGCCTGCGAGTGTGATTAGCAAGGTTTTTACAGACATGATTGCCAGGACTGCGACTGAGTGCTTGGGTGAATGTAGCAATAGTAAGAAAGTTAAGGGATACGAGTGGTGGTCTCCAGCACTGGAGACTGCGCGTAAGAAAGTTAACAAAGCGAGAAAAGTATGGCAGACAGCTCGAAAGAAAGGTATGGGGGTCTTTGAGGAGATTGCGCGCAAGGATTTTCACGAGCGCCGCAATAGCTACAGGGCCCTGATGGGGAAGGCGCAGACCGATTTCTTCCGGGGACTTGCTGGCGACGGCAACCAGGACCCTTGGGAACTGGCCTACCGGGTGGCTAGTGGGCGGGCGAGACCGCCCCCCAACGTCATCAACGGCACCAGGTTCTCGGAAGGATTTGCCGGGGACGCGCGGACCGCCATGGGGGTTCTTGTCAAGGCCCTCTGCCCGGACGACGACCCCAGCGCGGATAGCGTTTACCACCGCAAGGTGCGCCTACTGGCGGCCTGCGCGCCCTCGGGTCGTGACGCGCCCCCCCATCAATGAATGTGGTGGGAAATATAGTCAGGGACTTACCCAACACGGCACCCGGTATCGATGGGATCACCGCCCGCATAGTGAAACATGTGTGGCACGTAGCTTCCTCCGAGCTAACGCGTATTTTCGGACTCTGCGTTGAGGAGGGCACCTTTCCAGATACGTGGAAGGACGGCCGGCTCATTGTCCTGCCGAAAGGCAACGGCAAACCGCTGACCGATCCTAAAGCGTATCGCCCTATCACGCTCCTTTCGGTCCTAGGTAAGATCTTGGAACGAGTCATGCTCCAATGCGCACCTTCCATCTCGCGCAACATCTCGACCTGCCAGCTCGGTTTCTCTCGAGGTCACTCAACGATATCTGCACTACGGTCCCTTCAGGACGTAGTTGCCTCCAGCCAGGCTAAATACGTCCAGGCATTGTTCCTGGACATCTCAGGCGCCTTTGACAACGCGTGGTGGCCCATGATCCTGCTGAAGGCGAAGCAAGGCGGGTGCCCGCCCAACATCTATCGGATGTTGGTCGGCTATTTTACCAACCGCCGGGCTGGTCTCTTCGTCGGCAGTGGGGTTGTGTGGAAGCCACTGACTATGGGCTGCCCGCAGGGCTCAGTTTTGGGACCCTCTCTGTGGAACCTACTCATGGACGATTTGTTTCGGTTACCATACCCAGACGGAGTTCAACTTGTCGCGTACGCCGATGATGTTACAGTCCTCATTGAGTCTAAATCTCGCGCCGGCATCGAGGCTTCAGCCTCATGCGCCATGGACCTCATTAGCCAGTGGGGCCAGCGGAACCGGCTGGGCTTCTCCCCCTCAAAGTCATACTCTATGACATTGAAGGGGAAAATGCCTGGCCGCCCGCCGACCATCAGACTCAATGGGACCTCAGTCAAGAGCGTGCAGTCGACAAAGGTTCTGGGTTTGGTAATCGACTCAAGCATGTCCTTTAGGGAACATGCAGAGTCCATAGGGGAACGTGCCGCAGCAGCATTCGGAAAGATGTCGCGAATATCCGCCTCCTCCTGGGGTGTGCGTTATAGGGCCCTCAAGGTCCTATATCGCGGCACCTATGCCGCGATACTGACGTACGCCGCGGGGTGTTGGTGGAAACGAACGACCACGTTCATGGTCAGAAGCGTGTTGTTAAGGACGCAAAGACCTGCGCTGATTCTACTAACTAAGGCCTACAGGTCCGTTAGCACCGCGGCTCTCCCCGTGTTGGCAACAGAGATGGGAAGGTGAGGAGAAGGGTAGGGAGCTCTATCGGTTCTTCCCGGACGTGGCGGCCCGACTCAAGTATACTTGGGTCGAGCCGGACTATCAAGTCTCGCAAGTTTTGACAGGTCATGGATGTTTTAGAAAGAGATTGTATGACATGAAGCTGAGTGAGGAAAGCGTGTGCTATTGCGGCGAAGAGGACGAATGTTTGGACCACATCTTGTGGCGATGCCCCCTTTACGAGGATATTAGAAAAGAGATGATGGATGGGATCACCAGTCCAGAGGGCCCTCCGTTCTACGCCGAGCTCGTAAACTCCGAGGCGAACTTCCGGCGGTTGAGAAACTTCGCGCACCATTGGTATAGGACGAGGAGAAGCCTCGAGGAGGAGAATTGGACCCAGGCCGACGACGAAGCTGTTAATGTGTCGACAGCTGTACTAACAGCGCCTAGCCTACTCGCATAGTAGAGCCGCCCCTGAATGGGGAGAGTGGCAAAGGGACGTAATTTGTAGGGAGTTTACAACGGGCGCGCGGGAAAGAGCATACAGCAAGTACCGCGCGTCTCTCCCATGATTCGGTCCATATACCCATATGGGTGGTGGGACCATGAGGTGGAGGAGGGAATGTTCGGCAGATTGTACAGAAGACCAAACGAGTACAATCAGCCGCTGTGTATGGCTTTAGTGAACTACTAGAAAGCCTTTGACTCCATCGAAACCTGGGCGGTTCTGGATGCTCTGCAGCGGTGTCGCATCGATTGGCGCTACATCAAGGTGTTGAGATGTTTGTACGACACGGCCACTATGACCGTCCAGCTCCAGGACAGTAAAAACAGCCCCATTGAGTTGCGTACAAGGGTGAGGCAGGGGGATGTAATATCCCCTAAGCTCTTCACCAACGCACTCGAAGACGTCTTTAAAACGCTGGACTGGACTGGACGGGGCATAAACATTAATGGCGAGTACATACACCTTTGGTTTGCCGACGATATCGTCATCGTGGCAGAGAGCCTGTAAGAGCTGAGCGAGATGCTGCACAGCCTAAATGGAGCCTCTCGACGGGTTGGTCTCGGCGTGAACTTGGATAAAACCAAGATTATGTTCAACGAACACATTGTGCCGGGACCAGTTTATGTCGACGGATCGATGCTCGAAGTTGTTCTAGAGTATGTTTACCTTGGGCAAGTAGTCCATCTTGGTTAAAACAACTTCGAGAAAGAAATCGACCGCAGGAACCAACTGAATCCTACTGAGACGTAGTTTGACAAACGCTGCCCAACCCAAGTGGGTTGGGCAGCGTTTGGCAAGCTACGTCGAGTTTTCTCTTTGCCCCTACCGCAATGCCTGAAGACCAAAGTCTTCAACTAATGCGTCGTACCTGTTATGACGTACGGTGCCTAGACGTTGACACTCACAGTGGGACTAGTTCACAAACTAAAAGTCACGCAGCAAGCTATGGAACGGGCTATGCTTGGCGTCTCTTTGAAGGATAAAATCCGAAACGAAGTTATCCGACAAAGAACCAAAATTACCGACATAGCTCACAGAATCAGTAAGCTCAAGTTTCAGTGGGCTGGCCATATCTATAGAAGGACTGATGGCTGATGGAGTAAGCGTGTCCTAGAGTGGAGACCACGCCTCGCCTCGGCAAGCGTAAGGTAGAGTGGCCTCCGGCTAGGTGGACCGACGACTTGAAAAAGGTAGCTGGGACAGACTGGATGCGGAAGGCTGAGGACCGTGTACTGTGGCGCGTGTTGGGAGCGGCCTATGTCCAGCAGTGGACTGCGATAGGCTGATTGATTGAATACTTCATTATATGGTCACAACTTATATCCATGATTTTTTAATTTATTTTAGGTAACCCGTTATATACATGCCCTATTCCTTGAGTGACACTTATCTTAATAAATCCTAAAACTAGTTTTTACAATTCTTACAAATTATGTGATTCATAAAAAGCAAAAGGCAACAAATCTTATAGTAGATATATTAATATTTAAATGGCTTCATTGTCTTTGTTAAAAACAATTAAATGCATTTGATTTGTTATTAAAACTAAAACCTAACTTGTCCATCTCTTTTTAAATTATTTAAAAAACAAAGTGACTGTAGTTATTTTGTTACTGAATTATTATTTTTATTTAATATTAATTTTATGTCTATAGAAATATATTTTTTTCAGTTTAAAGGAAAGTTACCAATAATAACTCAAAAATTTCTTTAAAACAGAACTAATTATTTTACAAATTATGAAATAACAAAAGTACTTCAGTTGTCGCCAGTACGTTTTAAATTTCTAATTTTCGTTTTTTTGCTCCTCCTGATAATTTTGCTTGACTGCAATTACTTTATTTTTCCGTAGCGCAGCCGTTCGACATAATTTGTTTAGACACTTAGAGCTCTCCATAATGTTCTCGAAAGATTTGTGAAGTCTGCCAACCCGCACTTTGCCAGCATGGTAGACTCCTTAGTCTACCATGCTAGCAAAGTGCGGGTTGGCATACTTCACATTATCCGTCTCACAGTGAAAAGAGGCTCGTGCCCAGCAGAAGGACAGTTAATAAACAGGGCTGAAGGTGACGATTATGTATCTCAAGATTGATGTATCGTTTTATCTGGGATACGATGTCGAGACAGCACAGTCATGACTTTATACCTCGAGTAAAGCAAAATAAATGTTATGTTTAAAACATTGACCCAAATTGAAAGTTAATTATGATATTCAGCACCTTTGATGTTAATCTTAATATATAAAATCCTTGCGTTACTGACTGACTGACAGACACGCTACAGCCGGAACTATTGGGCGCAGGAAGCTGAAATTTGTCATGTATGGGCCTTGGGGACCGTAGGGGTGCACTAAGAAGGGATTTCCCGAAATTCCCACGGGATCGGCCAAAACGGGTAAATTTAAAAAAATCTCGTATCGTCCTCTAGTTTAATATTTAATTCACATCGTTTCCATAATTAATATCCGGAATAATATCTTAGATGAATGCGCAAGCTAATAAACCTAATAAATTCTCTGAAGATTATAATTGTTTTTTTTTATGATGGAGGATGACGTAGTCGTTTAAGCAGACGTCTCGACGCTTAGCTGTGCACAGTGTGTACTCGCTAAGTGAATACGATCCCACACGGGACAAAGCTTTGCAATCCATAAACGTTAGATCCGTGACTAGTAGTGCTTTTTTCTGCTTTTAAACATCTTCATCATCATCATCAGCCCTTTATACTGTCCCACTGCTGGGCACGGGCCTCTTCTCACTATGAGAAGGGTAAGGCCATAGTCCACCACACTGGCCAAGTACGGGTTGGCAGACTTCACATGTTTTTCGTGAACATTGTGGAGAACTCTCAGACATGCAGGTTTCCTCACGATGTGTTCGTTCACCGTTTAGCAAGTGATAATTAACAATTTAATACGCATATAACTTCGAAAAGTCATTGGTGCGTGCCGTGGGTTCGAACCCGAGACCCTCTGCATAGCAGCCTGTCGGTCTCTCCACTCGGCTATCGCTGCCTGCTTTTAAACATAATATATTATGCATATTATAAAATGTTGTTTCCCTTTTTTAAACTTTCGCGATTTGTATACATCATAGACATCAGTCCTGCCGCGACCAAGGCTGTTGTAAGACGGCCGAAACGTCGGTAAAACATAAGTATTTATACCTTAAATTAATTAAATATCGCGTATAAGACCCGTTTCAATAAATTGTATGATGTTGTTTCCCTTTCGTCCTGCCTGCTGAGCTTATCGGGTTCATACAGTGAACTCGATAAACTACAAATATACCGAACGGTGGTTTTGTACGGAGATGCATCAATAGACAATGTGATTCCTGAGGAAGGTTTTGTGGTGTCATTCAAGAGGGCGAAACCACTGGCCCAGTCTAGTTAGATTTATAATCGGAATTTAATTAATGCTTCGTTGGTCTCGCGGTATAAATGTGCGCGTGGGATTGGGAGGTCTCGGATTCGGTTCCCGGGTCGGCCAAAGTGTTGTTGGGTTTTTCCGTTAGGAAATTCTCAGAAACAGCACGGAGTCTGGTAATGTGCCCGGTACGGCAATAGGCTCGCCCCCTATAACGTGGCACCTAAAAATTCATGGCGAAATGTGGTTGTAATATTACACCTATGCCCTACCCTTCGGGGAAACAGGCGTGAGTGTATAAATAAAATAATGAATGCGTTATTTATTCAAAATCAAAATCACGAGTGAGACTTTATAAATAATCATTGTTACATTTATAGGCACACGCCTGTTTCCCATAGGGGTAGGCTGAGACTACGGAACGCCATTAGCAACGATTCTGACATAATTATCTATCTTGCTTCATTCAGTCCCATCAAATTTCTTATGCATGCTCTTCTGTTTAGGGTATTTGTAACCTGTCCTAAATCATTGTTACGGACACCCATCCAACAACCCGCCACTATCTACACATTTCCATCTATTGTCGCTTCACGTTACTATATAATCTAATTCCTTCGCGAATATTAGCAGGAGCCTTTCGTGTTAACGCGTGTAATATTAAAATATAATTAATTTGGTACGCACGCTGCCGACATTAAAACCTTTTTGCTGTACCATTACAGGTATATACATATTATACGTACAGTGTGCAATATAAAGTTGCCATTGAAGGACTCAGTACCACCTTATTTATTATGTGAAATAGAAAATAAATTGTTCGAAGTTTAGTTCTAGCCTATCCTTATCTATCCTAATATTATAAAGCTGAAAAGTATGTTTGCTTGAACGCGCTAATCTCAGGAACTACTACTTTATTACAAAACGAAGTCCCCGCCGCGTCCTATCATAGGATCGCGATAAACTCAAAAACTACCGAACAGATATTTTTTTTATAGTAATAGGCGGCAAACGAGCAGACGGATCGCCTGATGGTAAGCAATTACCGCCGCCCATGGACACAAGCAACACCACAGGAGTCACAAGTGCGTTGCCGCCCCTTGGGGTCGGAAAAATGGATAGGATGAGGAGTGGGATGAGGGAGAAGGAATAGGGGACAGGGCCTCCGGCACTCACTCTCACTCATCGAACGAAATGCAACAGTTTAAGTACTGTTACTTTACGTCGATTTTCTGTGAGATTATTTATTTTATATGTGATTTTCATCAAGAAAGGGTGATTCCTGAGCAAGGTTAAGGTGTATAATTCACGTGGGTTGAGTCGCGGGACTCACGGGCGAACTCTTGTTTAGACTAAAGGTAAGTTCATTTGTGTAAATCTTCTGTTCCAAGAATTTGGTGAAATAAGGATCACTGAGGCACGGAGCAAGCGATAATTGACCGTGTGCTAAACATTCAAACAAATATGAATTAATGAGGCTATTGCCGCTACCGAACACTTTGCCAGACTCCGTGCTGCTTCTGAGAATTCGGAAAAAACCAGTCACAACTTTCAACTTTTGCCCGACCCGAGAATCGAACCCGGGAACCTCTCGATCAGCAGACGGACTTTGACGAGGTACGCTTTACACGAAAACAGTCACAGTGAACTAAAATAAAATAATAAAGTATTATTTTATCGCACTCTGTATAAATCATCATTATAACAATTTTGGCACCGCACTCCCGTTTGCAATATCCCAATTAATAAGTCGTGAGTTAATATTGAATTATTTTGATATCACACGCGTAAAGATCAAAAGGAAAATATAAATGTTTCGGATGTTAAGTAACGCGGTTACTTTTAATGGATCAAAGAGTCAAACGATTTAAAAAATATATTTATTTATTTTTAATTGATCTGGAACGTGGATTTATTTATTCTGGTAATCGATTCGATGTGTGTATTACAGACATTTTACTGTAATAATATGTTACTTTGTAGAAACAAAAAAAATTCAGTAAAAAATATTTGACTACGCGCGCTTTTAAAAAAGTTCACGCTTAAGAAGTCTCTGCGCGACCACGATCGTTGCAACGATCGTGGTCGCGCAGTGACTTTCGAGAGAGACGACGATCGAAACGTCGGAAACAAATAGGTATAGTAATATATACCTTAAATAAGTAAATTTTACGTGATTAAGAACCGCTAAATTATATGTACAATACTAAGAAAAGTCACCGGGTCCATGCAAGAATTTGTGTCGTCTCTACACACGACCCGTGCACACTACATCGACGCTGAAAAAGAAAAATATCTTATTTGATCTAGACATGACGCGTGAACGTTGAAAATGTTTGTGCCTAGACCTGAAATAATTCTTGTCGTCTACATGTTGATTCGGTCTTATCTGAGGCATCTTATTACGGCAAACTATATCTTAAACAAAACAGTTCTGTCTATCCCCTTGGAAACTATACCGTGTCATGAACATGATATCTTTTTATCAAATATACTCATAACTCCGTTTCATACATACATACATAGACTCACGCCTGTTTCCCGGAGGGGTAGGCAGAGACTATAACTGCGTTTCACAAAGGTTTTACTATATCACTGAACAATTTCTTTAAAATCGAGTCGATTGTCTGTCGCGATGATGTCGAACCCTTTTCAAGATGACATTACACTATATTCCAAGAATAGTAATTCGATATTGAGGTTATTCTACCAAAAGCCGTAAGGACATTGAAGGATAATGTGTGCCCTATAGATGCAAAGGTTAAGTGTGTCCGAGCTTTGTCACATTATCTACAATGTGACAGCATATAGGTATAGTCAACAACATCCTCATCGTCCTAGAGTTAACCCGGTTGAATCCAAGACTTTCATGCCTTGGAGACACCGGTCCGCTTTAGATTAGCTTTTCCATAGAGCGACTTCCATTTGACCTCCTTAACCCAAAAGGTTAGCCTTATGTCATGGTTTAGACCAGTAATATTTTAGTTTAAAGGTACTGATTCCCCGTAACGATTGTCAAAAATCTTCATGGCAGTCGGGACATTAATAACAATTAAATACGCATAACTTCGAAAAGTCAGTGGTGCGCGCCATGGATTCGAACCCGATACCCTCTGCCTTTTAGGTATGCCTACAAGTAGACTATAGCCACACTGTCGCATTATAGTTTAGTCCTGTAAAGATGATTCTTGAAGGTAATAGAAAATACAGTACTTATCTAAAGATAACGTCATCATCAACGTCATCTCGTCAAAACAAGCTTATTTCTTCCATCGAGATAGAAACACAATTATATCAAGTCCGCTATGATCACTAGTTTAACTTGATGGCCCGATAATGCCATTAGTAGCCGGCACAATCAACGAAGTCGAGCCGCTAACTAAACTTGACGCTTACAACAGGCCTCGTATTAACGGGAAGTGGGCTGGACACTTTGCGGCCGGTTTCGATATTCAATCTAACCATGGGTTGCGGGATTCGAGATATATGGTTGACATATTTTGTATAAAGGTTATGTCAAATATGAAACTCAAATCTCAAACAATGGATAGATCTTATATTGAATTTAGTGGTTAGTAGAGCAACATTCCACCCTTCTAATTATATCTGAAAAAAGGCACATAGCAGGTTTTTGACTTTGACTACACGTATGGCGTCTTTATCATTGGTCTAAGCGATTGCCTCGTCGTTTACGTTCAATATTCTTACACGAAAAAACATTGAAATTAAACTACAGTTTACGGCTTTTACAAAGTTTCACCAAGTTATTACATTTAAACCGAATGATCTAGAAACCAATATTTTATCACGATAAAATCCGTAAACTGTTGTTTAATTCGCGTAAACCAGAGAAGATAATTATTACGAAAAAACACTTTGTGTGATACACAAATTGTTGTTTCGTGTCTAGGTATTCTTTATGGCCATTAATTGAATGTTGTTAAGTCTCCCGTGATACATGATGTATGCCTGTTGTGGGAGAAAATAAAAACAAACAGTTTTGAAAGAAATTCAAATTCTTTAACTAATTTGCACTAGTGGTGACTGAGTTAAATCCTGAAAGCACAAAAGATATGCCAAGCTCTGGCTACTATCGCCAATCTAGTGACACTTTAAATTCCAAACAGACAACCTAACACGTTTCGACTGATCTTTATGTCCGTTTTTAGGGTTCCGTACCTAAAAGGTAAAAAACGGGATCCTATTACTAAGCCTCCGCTGTCTGTCTGTCTGTCACCAGACTGTATCTCATAAACCATGATAGCTAGCTAAAATTTTCACAAATTATGTAAATTAAAAAAATGAAAATATAAAGGGGTGTTCACTTACGTAATAAACGTGTTTTTTTTTCGTATTTTTTGCTCAAAATTACTAACGGTAACATGTAGCCGCTTAAAATTTTCACAGAATATGTAATTGTATATAACCTTTCAAAATAAATAATTAAATTAAAAAAAGTAAATAATAAAGGGGGCTCCCATACAACAAATGTAATTTTAAGCAATTTGTTACTTGATCTTAATAAACAGGTAGAAACTTAAAAAATATTTAAGTATATATACAACAAACGTGATTTTCTTTTATAGTTGATGGTGCGGAACCCTTCGTGCGCGAGTCCGACTCGCACTTGCCCAATTTTTTTACTGCTTTTGACGAGAGTTGTGTTTAAGAACCAAAAATGACATTGCTCGACCCAGTAATCATATCTAGAGGTTTAATCTTAGAATACATTTACCAATAGTTCACATATAGGTATTTATATGTTTTTAGTAAGAAACCTAAATATTTCGGCAGCAAGTACAACCACAGCAACAATTTAAGTAAAATACTTAACCGCCAACATTCCTAGACTTGCGAGAACCGAATACTTGGACAAGTAGCGGTCTTCAAACATTCAAAACAGCGCGTCATCTGATTCAATAAAGCGTCTTAGTTCACCTCAAATTGTAGCCAAACTCAAATATTTGTCCAAACATTCACTATTGGACAATGCTAAGTAAGCGCCAAGAATCTACGCTGTCTGGGGGTGCCTTTGAGAACCGCGTGAATCTTTAACCATTTATTATGGGCGCCAATATCCAAGCCATACTATAGTTAGAAAGTACATATGATATATCATGGACCCATACTTTGTGAACAAAGCATGGTTCAGCTTGAGGTAAGAGGACACTTGAGCTCATCTCTCTACACACTCAAAGCTGTCATTTGTCTAGTACCCATAGTACAAGCTCTGCTTAGTTTGGGACTAGATGGTGATGTGTGAATGTGGTAGAATATTATATTTTATAGCAAATGTAGACATTTACTTGCTACTTTGATAGCATATAATATTAACTGTGTTATACAAAATACAGCAAACCCCTTAGCTGACAGATCAACATTGACTGGTTACTCTAGTAACTGCTATACTGACAATAGTACTTATAATGTACCGCAGATCATTATTAGTAATCACACTAATATTCTTATTGATAAGACTCTAACTGATTTAAACTGTTAGGTGAGACAACGGGTAGGCCTGGGAAAATGGTTCTTGTTCATCAGAACATACAAGGTCTGTCCGGCAAGGAGTTAGAACTAAGTTTATTTTTGGAAACACACAATGTTCAAATACTATGTCTGACTGAACATTGGTTGAAGTCATTTGAAGTACCATTTTTTAATATTGAACATTTTAGTGTACAGAGTGTGTTTGTGAGAAGTAATGCCTTTCGAGGTGGCTCACTTATATTGGTCTCAAATAAGTTAAAATATAAGGAACGTCTAGATATAGTAAATCTTTCTATTGAGCGCACAGTAGAATTGTCTTGCATTGAACTTGAGCAATACATTATAGTCTGTGTTTACCGCCCCCCCTCAAGTGACTTTGGTATATTTGAATCAGTAATGGAAGATTTACTTAATAAATTAAATTATAAACAAAAGAGGGTAATTGTATGTGGGGATTTCAACGTTAATATTCAAGATTCTTCCCCATTTAGTACCAGACTACTAAATCTATTCAATTCTTTTAATTAGCAAAATTTGTGTTTTGAACCAACCAGAATCACAGCTTCCACTTCGACTTGCATTGATAATATATTTACTGCTTGTGATACTTTAGACAAATTAGTTGTGAGCAACATTACATCTGACCACTGTGGACAATTAGCTTGCTTCCCTATTACAATACCGAATTCTGAGTATAAGATAGAATATCGGCCACACACAACAAAGCGCTGTAACAATTTTAAGGCAAAGGTAGCAGCCAAATTAAAGCCCACTATTATGAGTTATGACAACCCTAATGATATGTACGAATCGATGTTCGAAGTAGTACAGAGCGAGTTCCAAAATATTTTTAAAATGAAAATTAAAAATGTTAGTGGTAAGTCGGTTACCTTTAATCAATGGGCCACGGACGGTATTTATAAAAGTAGAGCGAGACTTTACGAGCTGTATGGCATGAAAAGGTATAAATTTGACGTTCCATTTATAAATAACGTTAGTAAATATTCTAAAATATTTAAAAAGGTTTGTGCTTTAGCTAAATCAAAATTTATTAGCGATACAATAAAAAACTCGAATAATAAGATAAAAGCTACATGGAAAATTATTAACACTCAAATGGGTAAATCACACTGTGATAATAGCCTGGTAATAAAAAATAACGACAAATACACCTAATTGCTGTACCATATTTAAATTTGACAATAATACCTAATTGCAGTACCATATTTAAATTTGCACATATAGGGCCGCAAGATGTAGTCAATGCCTTCAACTCGTTAAATCCTAAAAATACCGGTGACTTTTGGGACATATCCATTAAACTTTTGAAGCATGTAATAGATGACGCTACGTCCTATTTATCTACCATTTTTAATAAGTGTATTGATTTAGGTATCTTGCCCGACCTGATGAAGCTTAGTAAAGTTCTACCTTTGTTTAAGTCTGGCAGCAAAAATGAAATCAGTAATTTTAGACCTATATCGATACTGCCAGCGTTCAGCAAAATATTTGAGAAGTTGATACTAAAGCAACTATTAACATATTTCAATGTAAATTGTCTGCTTCATGGGGATCAATATGGTTTCACGAAGGGCCGTTCGACAACTGATGCGGGCGTTGTTTTGCTGAAACACATATTTGACGCGTGGGAGAGTTCGAAGAATGCCATTGGTGTGTTCTGTGATCTGTCTAGGGCGTTTGATTGCGTCTGTAGAGACACGCTTATACGCAAATTGCGATATTATGGTATACAAGATATGGATCTGCAGCTGATTGAATCCTATCTGAAAGACAGGATACAATGTGTAGACGCTAATGGCAAGAAATCTTCTGGTCTGCCGGTCCAATTAGGCGTACCTCAGGGTTCAATATTGGGCCCTTTTTTATTCTTGGTTTACATTAATGATTTGTCTTACTGTTTAAAGGATATTTGCGATGTTGTACTGTTTGCTGATGACACCTCTTTGATTTTTAAAGTAGACAGAAATAGAAATAATTTTGACGACGTAAACAGTGCACTCCCGCAAGTCACACAATGGTTTACTGCAAATAACCTTGTTCTTAATGCCAAGAAATCGAAATGTGTTAAATTCGCTATGCCCAATATCAAAAATCTTGGGCCCGATCTTATTCTTAATAACGAAGTTCTGAAAGCTATTGATTCTACAGTGTTTCTCGGGATAACAATAGATAGCAGGCTACAGTGGGGTCCCCACATAACTTGCCTTGCAGGAAAACTCAGCTCTGCTGCTCATGCAGTCCGTAAAATTAGACAGTTCACTGATGTGGAAACAGCTCGTCTGGTTTACTTTGGTTACTTCCACAGCGTGATGTCCTACGGTATTTTGCTGTGGGGCAATGCTGCTGATATAAATAACATTTTTGTGTTACAGAAACGGGCTGTTAGAGCAATATACCAGCTGGGAGCGAGAGTGTCTCTAAAAGAACGATTTGGGGATATTGGTATTCTCACTGTCGCGTCTCAATTTATTTTTGCTAACATAATGTCCGTGTGGTGACGGATTAAGCATACGAAATGTCACCAACCCATATCATCCCATGGGTGTTGTAAGAGCCGACAGAGGGAGCATATTATGTAGAGCACAACACTGCAAGAGATGGAAAACTTGATATAAACCCTATACCAACCCGTTTGGCCAGCGTGGTATAGTAGGCCAATTCCTCCTTTCAAAGGAGAGGCCTGGTCCAGCAGTGGACTATTAAAGGCTGATGTGATGAACATAATGAATGTTAGGAAAAATATCCACCTTTTTACTAAGCATAGTGATATTCACAGTATTAGCACTCGGAATAGACACAGACTGCATGTTCCTTTCCACCGACTGTATAAAGTACATGACTCATTTGTGGGGCTTGGTATCCGTATATATAATAAACTACTCATTGCCTTGCTACAATTACCTTCAAATATATTTGAAACGAAAGTTAAAGCTACTTTGCTGAAGAAAGCTTACTATACAGTTAATGATTATTTAAATGACAAGACAAGTTGGTCGCTTAGTTGAACTGGAATGATATCTGCAAATAATAATTATGTACACAAATTACATTATTTTATGCTACTGTAATTTTCTTCTTTTTTGGTGTTTTGTTGAGAATTTTTAAAATGTTATAATATTTAGTTAATTTGTTATGAACAAATTGAAAACTTTTTTATATAATTTAAATTTTTAATCATTGATAATGTAATTTATTATATTTATACCTACAATGTTTTTTTTTAAATGTAATAATTCTTATTTATGTAATGTTATTGACGTTCAAAAGTGCCAGGAAATGGTCTATTTGAAATAAAGAACTTTGATTTGATTTATTATATATTATTTCTTCTATTACTATAGAAACAAACGATAGGTACAACTGCTAAGCGGTTGCACTTTTGCAATATGGCTGCATGTTTTGAATATCATAAAATTAAGGTTATAATGGCACAGATCATGTTTCATTCATAACGAAGCGAATGTCTCGGCACGTAGCAGCGCCAATGTGTATATTTAAAATTGGACTAAGGAAGCAGGGAGAAGCTGAAAAAACCGGTCAAGTGCGAGTCGGACTCGCGCACCGAGGGTTCCGTACAAACCTGTAGGTATATAAGTAAAAGTTCACCAGTCATAGTTATGGTATTTTTATTGCCAAATGAAATCCATAACATTACAGTATGGAAAGCTGGAGGAGCATAAATTAAAGAAAAAGGGGTATTTGTCGTTTGTAATCAGTCATCCTTTATTTTATATTAACATATATCGCTTATTTTATAATATAACTTAAATACCTATACCAGCCTTGCAGCAGCCTTGCAAAAGTCTGCTAATGAATGATGGTAAGATTTTTTATCAAAGTTATTGATTTACAAAGCTTTTAGTGACAATTAGAAATCTGTTACAAAAATACTTATAAGGTACAGAATAATTAGCAAAAAGGTTTGAAAACTATGTAATTATTTGAAATCTCAATCTCAATCGCAGTCCACTGCTGGACATAAGGCTCTCCCAACACGCACCACAGCACACGGTCTACAGCCTTCCGCATCCTTTATCTGGGCTATAAGACGTTGCTTCATACCAAATTTCAAGATTTTGAGTTCACGGGAAGTACCCTGTAGGTTTTGATTCCCTTGCGAGTAGTCGTGATTTTAAAAATATGATTATATTGCTCTTTCTTCTGATTGCGTAGACATAGAAGTTTGATTTTGTTACAGCCTAACGGTGTTAAATACCTGAGTATTTGATATGAATTTCAGTTTAATACCTCTACGCGTTCAAGAGAAAGGGTAGTAACTTTAAATTAATTAAAAATATTTTTTTATATGCTGTAACTAAAAAAATACGGTTTTCGCAATTTTTCCTTCATATGTGATATAAGATGTTACTTCGTACCAAATGTCAAGATTCTGAGTTCACGGGAAGTACCCTGTAGGTTTTGATTCACTTGCGAGTATACGCGAGTTTGAAAATATGCTTATATTGCTCTTTCTTTTGATTGCGTTGACATAGAAGCTTGATTTTGTTGCAGCCTTACGGTGTTATATACCTGAGTATTTGATATGAATTTCAATTTAATACCTCCACGCGTTCAAGAGAAAGGGGTAGTAACTTTAAATTCATTAAAAATATTTTTTTATACGCTGTAACTAAAAATTTACGGTTTTCGCAATTTTTCCTTTATAAGTGATATAAGACGTTGCTTCGCACCAAATTTCAAGATTCTGAGTTCACGGGAAGTACCCTGTAGGTTTTGATTCCAATGCGAGTTTGAAAATATGCTGGAATTTGCAGCATATACGGCTGTATCTTTTGATTGCGTTGGATTAGAAGTTTGATTTTTTTACAGCTCTATGGAACCGTAGATTTGAGTATTAAGTATAAATTTCAGTTTGATACCTCCATGCATTCCTGAGTAAAAGGGTCTTGACAGACGGACGGACAACAAAGTGATCCTATAAGGGTTCCGTTTTTTCCTTTCGAGGTATGGAACCCTAAAAAGACAAAGAACTATTAGAATTCTCTGAAGAGTGTTGAAAACCGGCTTGTACTTCTCCAACGCAGGTTCATTATTATACATATACATGTAACAGGTCTCATTGCATAATCATTGCTAAAATAAAGGTAAAATAATGTTCCCTGACGTTTGGGCATGGCTGACACCGTCCATGATCACGGGATGACTTACGCCCATTTTCAATATTCAATCCATACATGGATTTTGAGATTCGAGATTCGTGTTGTCAAAAACGAATCTAAAATCTACAGATCTATCTATAGATCGAATATCGAATTCCGTAGTTAATCTCCTATATACAAAGGTACTCTGTGGACTTAATAAGGATCATGACGTAACTAGCACGACTCAATCGCTGCTATATTCACCATTAATCCACAAAATCGCCCGTTTACTAGCCGACCAGTATAACTTCAAACACAGTCGCCGGCTTCGTTCTAAATCACACGGAAGCTCGTTTGAGCCGTTGCCAACCTTACTAAACCAAATCGGATTTAAGCCTTCACGTTAACGAATTTTAAATATGGGTAGTTAGCTCCCTGATTTCTAAAGGACTTGCCAAACATTATACAGACTTGTTGGAAAGTTTTTAGAAAACGTCACTTTTATTCCGCGTGTCTATGTCATATGTTAATGATCACATAGAAAAGGCCAGCCGGATTCAGTTGCGTGCTTTCGAAGAAACGTATAACCAGCAGCACACTGAAGATGATGATGATTAAAGATCACTTTGCCAGACCTTCAAATCAGTTTTTGAGATATTCTAATTACGTTTTTCAGAGGCACGGTGTATATTTGTAGAAAAACATCACAGTTATTAAGATACGCAACGCAGCGTAATACAAATCAGCGCAACTTGTGCTAATTTGTAATACTTACTTGATCGAGTTAATTTATTGAACGATTCTTGATTGCGTCGAATAATTTAGACAGTAAATATCTCGGCTTTTCTCCGACATTTCGACCAGTCATGATAGCAATTAATAGAAAACATTTTAATGACAAATACTTAATGACAACCATATTATTATGTATAAATGGTCATAGTTCAAATTATGAACTCACATATTGCTTAAAATAAGTAAACACTGCGCTTAAAGAGATCATGACCAAAATGAACACCTTGGCGATTTCGTCGCTTTTAGCTGATATCCGCCTTTTAGTAAAAGATTTGACAGGATATATTGTTCATTTACGGCGCCGTGTCACAAAGCCTTTAAAATTGTTCTATGGCTTAGACTGTAATGAACTCTACCGTTAACCATTAAATAATATATTTTCACTAAATTTTATTTTAGCTAACATCGATATATGTATATTAGGCATTTTCTGAAAGTTACATAAATCTTAATCAAATCACAACTTTCTACTTTCCAAAATAACATTCAAATATATGACCAAAAAGTATAGAACAAAACAAAAGGAATACATTTCCAGCTTAATTCACACATCCACAGCGTCCCATTCCAACACTACATGACTACCAAATCAGAAAAAAATCAACCCCATCTGCGATGAAACCCGACCACGGTTGAAATTTAATAAAAGATAAAAACAGTAAAATATTGTTGCCGAAAAAACAAATATCAAAAGTACAATATCGGCGAGATATCGTTTAGAATAATCAAATCTGTGAGCAAAAACTTTTGAGGTCCATGTTAGGGTTCGAAAAAAATATGCAAATGGCCGGTACCGGTAACAGACAATCTTTGGACCCCGAAATCAAAGGTCCTTTGGTACACCCACATAAAAAAGTTACTATATACTACACTTATGAAAATGAATTTTTGAGATACGTAGATCGAATATTGAACGTTATAGATGTGGTATACATTTAGTTGCTATGTGTTGGACAGATATGGTCATCTGCTCAACACTGCATCATGCACATATTGTGACAAAACTAAAGCTTTGTAATTAGAATAGCAGAGAGTATGGACTTATATATAGTCTAAGTAGAATAGCTGTGACAAGAGAAATGATTTTCATATAACACTAGCTAATCACTCGTACATAATTTATTATCATACCCTGTAAAACACTTTTATAGCTTGTCGAAATTTCGAATTACTTCAAAATGTATGTTCAGATAGTTGTTTCCTGTTGTATGTTGCTAACATTATTCGTTTTAAATGTAAGTACCTACTTTATCTCATCAGCTACGACAGCCCGGTTAAGAGACCAAAAGACTGTCAACCAGAAGGTCTAGATTGAATCCGCATGCCTCGGAGAGCTAACTGGCGGACTTGGTGGTCACGACTCAGGAGGACCTCTAGCGAGCCAGTTTGATCAACTATCCTGTTGATCTAAACCATAGAATACCTAATGATATTTATTTGGATTACGGCGGTCAACGATCGATGGTACTCGCACTATAAAACAGCTAATAATCTGTGAAATCAGGATACACTACAAAGCAGACATCTTGCTCAAAGACGAAAGTCTTGGATGTAACTGACATGTAGACCCAGGATGATCATGCTCACTCATTTTATGTATAGACAACAATAGCCTATCCACAGAGCTGTTTTCTTTCATCTACGTTGATAGCAGTATTCTATGAGTCTGAGCAAGTTTTACTATAAAACATTTTGTCGAACTTTAAGTGAAATAAATCTAGCTCACTAGAATATTCTTTTATGCAAGAATAAAAGAATATTCTAGTGTGCTAGATAGATAAGATAGATTAAATCATTTAGTAAGTCGTAACTTTATAGGGTTTCTTACAGTAAACTTTCAAATAACCGTCATTATATCTCGAAATGCATTTCGAAGACAGCAAGACACTTGTGTGAAATTGAAAATATCATGCAGTGTGGCTATCGCCATACATTTATCTTAGGCACATTTCATGACGTGTTAAATAGGTTCAAAGCTATTGTAAGTATGGCCTATTGTAAGCTATTCTCATACTAATTTTTTTCCAGTATTTTCAGAGGTCTACACAAGGAGCACCAAACTCGGCATAAATAAAGCGGCTAAGCGTATCGCACGTATATAGTTCTTTATGTGAGTTGTGTGCCTGCGAGCAAATCAAACTCACAACCCACAGCGAAGTGGCTAACAGCGAAGCAACCGGTTCAATCACTTCTCCACCCGTACGGTAGCTCTTAAAAGAACTCGTCGCCAGCATATTTAGAAAATAAAGGTTAATAGCAAATAATATCAAAGCATCTAGCTACCATGTCGAACACCTAAAAGATTCAAGAGCAACACACTACATAGTGTGACACTAACGATGTTTTCGCTAAGACACTATTTATTGCCCGGACCAAACGTAAAGTCCGACTCATTAACGGTGCCCGAGGGAGCGGGATGCGTATATTTTTCTTCTCACCTAAACAAATTACGTCTTATTTACGGGACTATGGGGTGAAATTCTATTCTGCGTTGTCACACCGAAGTGTTAAGCAGAAGAGTGATGGTGGCACATTTTCCGTCATTCGTCTGGCGGGATATAGCTGTTTACTGCTTTAAGTAGGTTTGGAATTTGGTTGTGCAAGCTTCATTAGAAAGGTATGTGATTATTTTTAAATATTAACAATAAATTTGTTACAGAACGACTCATGTTCTTACATAAAAATAAACGACATTGTAAGGCATAAAAATATGATTTTAACATATATCAAATACCTACGTGCAGTTATGATGAATTAAACAAACAAAAATAATATTAAATGAAACAAAATTTATTAGATTATTCTTATATTTTGTAATACCTAATATGCATATCTCCTATTAAAGTTGTCCTTATATGGTTCCAGATGTATCAATGTCCGCGCTCTGGTCTAACCAGATTTGACAGAATATTAGCTTTTCCTCAGAGCGATTGTCTCCGCAACCTAAAAGGGTAGTGATGTTTCATGGCTCAGACTTGTGTATATTCAAGTGTACTGTCCCATAACAACTGTAAAAGATCTTTAGGACAGCCAAACCGTCAACCGTCGTAACATAACTTCACGCCTTTTATCCCCGAAGGGGTAGAAAGAGGTTTACTAAGCACCCACGCTTCGCCAGTTATGTTTCGGTCCCAATGTAACAGGGGGCGAACTTATTGCTATAACTATTAGCGGATTAAACTTTGTCCCCATATAAGACGTGGGATCTAAAAAGAATAAATGCATGGCTTCGTTAATATCTAGTTCAAACCGAAGCCAACGACAAAGTGTCCCACCGCAAACGTAATTGACAACCGAATATCGGCATAAAAGCCTTCTAGACTTTATCTCTCGAATACAATTCTAGGATTTAGTCCACGCTCTTATGTCTGCTTACCGGTATCGATTTTAGCTCATGGAACTTGTAATTGAAATGAACCGAGATGTTTACGTGGGCAAATGAATTGAAAAATGAATTTAAGCTTCGAACAAATTAAATTCTGTATTATAGTCTTTTCAATGCATTTCTTGTTCAGGTTTAGAAGGACTTGAAGAAAAGGTTGTTTGTGCAAAAGGAACTGTATAAAATGTTTTTAACCCTGGAAACTTTGCCTCCCATATGTATCTTAAAGTCATGGTTCCGTACATGGTTTATTTTTTTTACTGTTAGCTAAGTACTACTTATTGTTCATTTATGTTGTTAGTTCATAATTGAAGCTTCTGGACAATATCTAATATTAAAAAATATGAAGTTTGTGTCGCACAAATGCATAGTACTGAAAATGCTTTTGCTATCAAAATGTAGATACTGCTGAGTAATTACTGGTACTAAACATTTTTATTTTACAAGTTAAATTTTTGTCCCGCAAGATAATTCTTAAACCAATGCAACATTCTAGTAAACTATTATGTAAGGTTTCACAAGTTTGCTTTCAAGTTGTTAAAACATAAGTCCACAATATCTTGTTCCTCTGACACTACAATATCACGTAACAAAATATAATTTTAGCAGCGAGAGACTATGAGAAAGGTAGTGTCATATAAATGTCTCCGCAATCTTGATCTAGTGCCCACTTAATTGCCGTTTGGTGTCAATCCTGACGTCTACTTATCTTAATAATTCTGGCTGCGTTAGTATTAAGTAAGAATTTCGAGCCTATTAGAATTTTAAAGTGACTACGCTGAAATTACATTGCATTTTGACTGCATGCAGAATGGTTGAAACAGTAGCCTCGCCATTTACACAAGCTCGACTTCGCTCCTCGAATGACAATCTTATATACTACTAGAGGACGCCAGCAGCTACAGCTGCATTTTTTTTAAATTTACCCGTTTTGGCCGATCCCGTGGGAATTTTGGGCAATCCCTTCTTAGTGCACCCCTACGGTCCCCAAGGAACATACATGCCAAATTTCAGCTTCCTGCGCCCAATAGTTTCGGCTGTAGCGTGTCTGTCAGTCAGTCAGTAACGCAAGGATTTTATATATTAAGATTATCCAATAGACTGCCATGCAGAGTGTAACGGGTTCGAATCCACGGCGCGCACCAATGACTTTTCGGAGTTATGTGCGTATTGAATTGTTAATTATCGCTTGTCCTGTGCCTCGGAGAGCACGTTAAGCCGTCGGTCCCGGTTGTCATGAAGATCTTTGACAATCGTTACAGGGCGTCAGTACCTTCTAAAATAAACTGACACTAGTCTGAACCATGGAATATCGCTATCCCTTCGGGTTGAGGAGGTCAGACAGGCAGTCGCTCCGTGGAAAAGCTAATATTCAGCCAAATCCGGTTAGACTAGTAAGCGGACCCCAGATTGAAACTGGGATAACGCTAAGAGGATGATGATAAAGCTGAAGGGTTTGTTTGTTTCTTTGGTTGAACGTGATAATCTCAGGAACTACTGGTCCGATTTTAAAAATTCTTTCAGTGTTCGATAGCCCATTTATCGAGGACGGCTATAGGCTTTATAACATCGCGCTATGAGCGACGGGAGCGGAGCAGTAGCCTTAAATAACGCGGGTGTAACCGCGGGTATCTTCTAATAAAGTATATATGTTTAGTATAAAATGTACATAAAATTCTGTTACTGACTGACTGACAGACAAACTACAGCCAAAGCTATTAGGCGCAAGAAACTGAAGTTTGGCATGTACTCGTATGTTCTTTGGGAAGTGTAGAGGAGCACTAATAGAGGATTCTTGGAAATTCTCACCCTAAGGGATTAAAATGGCCCACGCAGCCATAGCCGCGTGTGAAGGCTAGTACAAAATTTGTTAAAAAGGGATTTGTTCAGTATTACTGCGTAAGCTAACGTAAACGAAACAAGTCAAGTAGAACAAATACGAAAAGTGGCGCGCCGTTTTTACGAAAACCGTAAACACTACGCTTATCTACTTAATAAATAACCAAATCAAAATAAGCATTCCATTAGTTAATTAAATTCATGTGAACAGCAACAAAGTTTAGTTAGAAAACAAACAGTTTCCTCCAAGAATTTGGCAAGAAACTGCATCTATTCTCAGATGAGTTCGGGACAAGGATATTAGTCCGATAGATACCGCAAGCTTCTCAACAAACATTTAATAATAATAATAATAATATTTTTTTTATTTGCATAAAATGTAGGTAGATAAGTTGAAATATATAATAGGAGCCATATACATTTTGTCAAACTGTGACATGCAAATCTTAATTAAAATCCAAAATAATTATATTAACATTAGATACAAATAACTATTAAATTGTAATTTATTTCTTAACCTATTATTACAATTTACACTCATTTTTTACGGCTTCAAAGTATTCTTTTATTGAGTAGAAGGATTTCTCAATGAGCCAGTCTTTAAATTTCTTATAAAATTTGTGTGTAGGTATTTGTTTAAAACTACTAGGTAACGCATTAAAAATGCGTCCACACATTACAATACTACTGTTTAAATACATAGCCGTTCTGGGTACTTTTTGCATTACAATTCTTTCTGGATGTCTGCTGTTACGAGGGTACAAGTCTATTGCTTTTTTAAAGAAGTTAGGATGTTGCATAACAAATTTAGCTGACTCCAGTATATACATACAGGGTAGAGTGAGTATGCGAGACCGTTTGAAAAGCGGCTTGCAGGACTCCCATGGTGGTATGGCATGAATGGCGCGAACACATTTCTTTTGTGCCAAAAAAGCACGTTGTACCTCAGTAGAGTTGCCCCACAATATGAGACCGTAGTTTAGTACCGAGGATACGTAGCCGTGATATGCCGCTAGCACAGTATGTTCAGTGGAAGTTTTCCGTAGTTTGTAAAGGACATACACGAATCTATTTATTTTACTGCATACATTTTCTACGTGCAACTTCCAATTTAGATTTTTGTCCAAATGAAATCCTAGGAAAGTTGTGCTTTTGACCTCATTAATTTCCTGATCCTTATAGTTTACTTTTATATTTTTATGTGGATTCCCATAGGTGCTAAATTGAATAAATTTTGTTTTATTTAAATTTACTTGCAAATTATTATTTTCGAGCCATATTATTATATTATTAATTGTATTACTAATGTCAGATGAAAATTTATTAATGTCAGCATTTTTATCACATGTCATAATTAAAGAAAAATCGTCAGCGAATAATATACATGAGTTGGAAGTGATGTCAGGTAGGTCATTTATATAAAGTAAGAATAATAAAGGCCCGAGAACACTGCCCTGGGGAACAGCAAATTTATTAGTGAGAAAGTGAGATTTGTATATTTGTAGTTCTTTTTTATCATTTATTTGTTGTATTACTACTGATTGCTTTCTGCCTATTAAATATGTTTCAAGCCAACTTAGAGCTGGGCCTCTAATACCATATCGTTCAAGTTTTTGCAATAGAAGGTCATGGGACACCAGGTCGAATGCCCTTGTCATGTCAAAAAACACAACTATTACCGTCTTATTACTGTCTATATTCTCAACTAATTGTTTTACTAAGTCATAGCACGCTAGCGTCGTAGATTTTCCTCTTTGGAAACCGTATTGTTAACTTTTCAAAATATTATTCCTATGAATGAAACCAGTCAACCTTCGATGCATTGCTGATTCAAATATTTTTGACATGATTGGGATCAAAGAAATAGGCCTATAATTATCTAAACATGTTTTTTCTCCATTCTTAAAAAGTGGTTTTATTACGGATAGTTTAAGTGGTTCCGGAAAGCGACCAACACTAAACGAATGATTGACCAGATGTGTGAATATTGGAGTAATTTCTTGTGCACAATATTTTAATGTTTTCGTACATATTTCATCATAACCCTCTGAGTTGGTGTTCTTTAAAGACATGATAATTGTGTGAATTTCATGACAAGTAAAAGGAGTCAAGAATATACTATTGCTTATAGTAGTTTTGCAAGTGTTTTGTATGGAGTTGGAAGATGCAATGGTTAGATTCGAGAATAATTCATTAAATGCATTTGCTATGAGGTATGGGTCATTTAATAATTTACCGTCCTTGTTGATACTGTTTATATTTTCCAACACTTTTACAGACTCAGATACCTGTTTTATTAATCTCCAAGATGTTTTACACATATTATTTTAATTTAAGATTATGTTAAGATTTTGATTTTTAATAGATTGATCTATGCATTTTCGCAAAACTTTTGTGTATTTTTTGTATTTAATTATAGTTTCCTTACCAGCATTACCATAGCATTTGTAACGTAGCGATTGTTTTGTTCTGCAACTTACTTTTAGACCCTTGGTTATCCATCTTGATTTACGCGCTTTGTTAGCTATTTTGATTCTAATTTTAGGAAAACATAATACATAGAAAAGAGTAAACATATCATAAAAGTATTGGAATGCTGATTCGAAATTATCATTGTTGTAAACATCACTAAATGATAAACTCGACAAACATTTTTTAAATTTTTGCATGTATTCTGTAGCATAGTCACGTTTATAAATAAAATATTCGGTCAATGGAGTATCCTTATTAGTCGTGGGGATGTTAAGCAATTGGGCTTTGTTATGATCGGATATCTCGAGATGTAGTAATTCACCAGTTGCAAAAGGCATGTTGCTTATTATGTGATCGATGCATGATTGCTTTCGAGTGGCCTGATTTATGTGTAAGTGTAAATTGTAATTTTTTGTGATGTCTATTAAAATTTTTGTTTCATTTTTATTAGTTTGTAGTATGTCAATATTAAGATCACCAGCCAGTATAATCTTTTTATTATATCTGTATGTCATTTTATAGAGTAGTGTATCAAGTTTATTAAAGAAAATTTTACAGTTTGAGTCAGGTGTGCGATATAAACAGATGATAAACATATTTTGTGAAACTAACTCTATGGCACAACATTAAAAATCTTTGTCTACTGAGAGGTCTGAACAAAATGTGACTTGCTTGTATTGTAGCCCTTGTTTTATTAAAATACATACGCCCCCTCGCTTTTGTTTAGCGTGTCTACAGAAGGAAGCGGCGAGACAATAGCCAGATATATTTACCATTCGTTCATGTCCTTTTTGTATAAAAGTTTCAGTCAAACATATTATATCTACATCTTTCTTATTATCTAAAAGTTCATTAAGATTTAATTCTAATAAATGTCGCTTGTTAAGTAAACCCGCTACATTTTGATGTAAAATTCTAAGAAAGCTAGTTTTTTTGACGAAAAAGCAAATCACCTGATTCCGTTTGAGTACTTTGATCCTTTGTCAGAACATTGTGTTTTTGGTGCATTACCTCAGAGATAGAATACGTCGACCCCACATCATACCAGTATGCATTACGCCTAGAAACAGCTTTGTTTGCTTGCACTAAAAATGTTTGATTATAATCAACTAAATCCAGAGCAGAATTGATGTGCTTACAAATGGTATTCCAGTAGTTATATGAATTCTCATAGTCAATATCAATGAATGTACAATGTGTATACTGTTTTGAAATATAACGTAAAAGAGAATTTAATTTATTTTCATTTAAATATTTATTTTTAAACACCATGATTAAAAATACCTGGCATTTCATAGACTTCAGAAAGGCAGACAATTCAGTCTCATCTCATTAAAAATGGATTTGAGTCATTCTGCCCTATAGACAATATTACTCTGTCATGTTCAGTTACATCATAATGTTTACTACTACTAATTATTTCTTGGGTTGTGGCATTTGGTTTAATAAATGGTGAAAATTGGTATTTCGAATAGCTCTTTCCATCTCTATCACAGGTCATTAAAAAGAGACACGACGAGACGATGTACTGACTGTAGTGTGATGAGGCCTTTTTCGTCCTGATAACATACTTCGTGGACAAAAGGTAAGACAGTTGTTGTAAAAGTGGTGATAGTTCTTGCTCGGTCAGGGAATACTTGTTTATAGACATTAAGGAGGTACCTAATATGCTGTCAATTTTGGATAGACCAGTAAGCGGATCTCAGACTTGAAATAGATTGACAAATAGTCTTGGATGCAACTAGTAGGTATAACGCTAGGACGATGATGACGAATAAGTATTTTTACCAAAACGCGCTAGTCTGTGGATCAATTTTTACATTAACGTTATAACTCAGTAAGGACAACATATTTTTGTTTAATTTTTATTACTGTGTGCTTATTTAATTCGATTAGTTGATTATATTTTCACTACATACCTTTGAAAGTACTTTTAAACAACAATTTTCGTTCTTAAATACTAATCATCAATACCTTTGTCAAGTTAAGTTTATTTCTAGGCATTGGTATATTTATAACTCAATTCTAACATCTTACAGATGATAACATCTTACGCTTTCTGCTTTTCTTTGATAACCTGTTGTGTAGGTTTAGGATATTACAGTAGCAAACATTTTAGAATACTTTATCACAAATGTTTCTAGCGGGAATCAAAGAGGGGAACTTTTCCGTAGCTAACAGAGCTAATAAGACGAAACCATTATTAATGCGAGCATATATATAATAAAGTATCAATAATGACAATCAATATGCCATGTTAGAAAACAAAAATATTATACCACCAGACAGCGCCTAGATTTACACTTATTCGAGTCATCAAAAATAAATCTTTACTAATTTAATATTTACACTAATTCGACATAAGTGCAAAGCAAGTGCTTTATAATAATGAAGAGTACATCTAAACACAAGTATAACAAATATTTACATTTAATGCCAGCCCTGAACTTCGAACAACATTTACTTCATGTTTCTTAATGGGGCCGAGGGCCACCAAGTCAAAATTCAAAACGGGTGTCTCTTTAAAAAATTACACATTCCGATCTCCTCGGCAACTTGGAGAAAAGTCGAGGATTATTTAAATTTGAAGATTATCGCCTCGGAGCCATTTATAACTGGATCCTTATCTTATCCCGGATCAATGATAGACCTCCCTTCAAAGGTACCGGTGAAGTAAAGGGCTGAAGGATGAAACAAATCCTGTTTATAAGTACTTGTTTACATAACAGGGGGAGCGATGTTTAATTTTCTACTTATCGTTTAGTGTGCGTAATGAAATTATTGAGTTATTGGGTTTGGTTTGATGTTTGCAAGTTTTGATGTCATCGTTTGATCACTATACGTTGAGATACACTTACCTCGAAATAATTTGGTTAGTTTACAGACGCATGCAATGTGTCCTAAGGTTCGTGTAATACTAGCATATTGTCGACGTTATCTGAGTTAGAATGAGGTAAGTGTGTAGAGGTGTGGCAGAAATGAAGAAAATTGAAAATTATACAAAAGTAGTAACTTCAAGTTTTCTTTCAAGGAGCAGTTTCCTCTTGAAGCATGGTTTTACAGATTATATATATATAGTCCTCCTTATCGATGTCGATAACGGCGACCGAAGGCAATTCCTTTTAATTTCGAGCATGTGCTGAATGGCAGAATAACTGGCCTGCGGCATTGTAGGTATAGACGTAGGAGATTTTAGGTCTATCCTTACGTATTTGGCGTTTTACGTCAAGGTCTTGGAGACGTTTCTCTTCAAAGGATTTTATCTTATTAAAGATGGTAGAGCGTCATCCATTTCAATCTGTGTAAGGCGATTTCCTCCCAGTTTACAGATTACACAGATATTTGACACACTCAGTTTAGTTGTAACGGCGCGGCGTGTCATTCAGTTAAAACAATACGTTAAAAAAAATATAACAATTATTCTAACAATAACAAAGGCGAAGGGCTATATCACGAAAGTCATAGATCGCAAACTTTTTCGTTTCCGAGCTAAGAGCCTATTAAGATTTGGCAGAATTGTCGCTTTTCTACAGAGCAACTTCCATCTGACAGAAACCTTAATGTATAGATTTATTTTAAAATTTAATTAAACCAATGGTATGATATTTGACAGTACTGAGACGCCGGCGCCGTAACGACTGTATAAGGTATTTTTGACAGGCGGTCCCTAGGGATGAACGTGTTCTTTAAGACACGGAAAAGCGAATTACAACGTTATAACTTAACTTCGAAATGATGAGGCACGGATTCGAATCTGGGATTCTTAGCATGACAGTCTATTGCTCTCTGTTGATCCATCTCTAATCAATTTAACAAAAAAAATACATCCCGAGATCTAAAATGAATTGATGAAATATTTTGAAGCTTGTTGATAAAAGAGAGCTTATAAATGACTGTAATATTACGCGATTTACAAAAAAATTACATAAAACCATTCAGTTGGATCATAATGTTAGAATTAATCAGTGGAATGGCCTCATTTCCAAGTCAAAAATTATTATGGTGTTGACAATGAAGTTTATTGTTTCATTAATTTTATTACAGAAGTAATTCTGTGTTTGCGAACACTGTGTAATTATGTTTTGGAATGAGTGTATATTAGGTTAACTTGGGTTTATTTATGATATCGCCCGTTTTGATGGTCTTGTGACATTGGGGTCGACTGACATTTTATGTGCAGAATACATTTTGAATTTATTTCCTGACTTCAAGTTATAATGGTATACTATGAAATATAATGTGTCACTACTCTATTACGTGGGTGTCGTAAGGGGTGCCTAAATAAAATACATAAAGCAATTCATATCTCAAGAAGAGTCGGAGAACTCGACATTAAACTCTCTACTAACCCGTCTGGCCATCATGGTACAGTATGTCAAATCTTTATTGGCTTATATTGTGGTCCTAAGTCCAGCAGTGGACTCCGAAAGACTTTAACGTAAGAGAGTAGTTACGATGAGGTGTTTGAGACTTTTTGATTACTGTGATTTTCAGTTGGATTTTATTTCATTTTATGCGAGTTGCTTGGCAACTTAGTGAGAGTATTAGTTACGACTGATTAGCCATCTCAGATACATATTTTTTTCCTAATAATATTATGCAAATTCTTTTTATACGCAAATAAATTATAATTATAAAAGCGATAACGAATATTTAGCTACAGGAACATGAAGAGTGGCAAGTTGCTCGGTGTATATTTTATGCTGTCCTTCACCAGATAAATAAGTAACACTTTATACATTTTCCTTAGAGTACGGATCTGTATTTTAGAAGGAGAAATGTTAAAAAAGAAAACAATTATATACAGGGACGAGTATCAAATATGGCGCTTCGACCGTGACCGACCGGAAGCGGGCGCCACATCTGGCCGCTGACGTCACACACCGGAAATACCGCCACTCCTCACTTCCGCCGCCCTCCGGATAAGTTGCAAACGCTTTCGTTTATTTATTTCGCCAAAGATGTTTGTTTTGTTTGTTTTTGCCAAAGATGTTTGTTTTGTTTGTTTTTTAGCTTATTTATTAAGTTATGAAATAAACTTTATATTTATTTAATTATTTATTGTAAACAAAATAAATTCATTCAACATTTTTTAACATATTAATTATGCAGGTACGTACTAAGTTAACACATTAAATTTTACCAGAAAACCTTCTTCCATAGTCCAGTCATTTTAGGCCAAACTAGGTGCAAATCTCGGAAAATCGACATACCCAGTATATTACCACGTCCCCCCGTGGGATCTCCACCTTGTCGTGGTGGGGGGGCTCAGTAACCGTGGTTTTCAGGTACAACACCCACGGTGAAGCTAAGCGGAATCCTTTGAGGAACGCTCCACGTGGGCTTGCGTGAGGCCTGCGTAGGATGCGTCCCAAGGTGCGGGGGACAGTTCTGTCTGTCCCTCGCAGTCGGGTGCGGTCGCGGTAGGAGAGGCGTGTCGGTGTTGCGTTGCCGCGCGCCCTATCTCCCGCGACCAAATGGGGGCGCACCATCGTTGCGTCGCGGTGGGGCCGCAGAGGAAGAGGAGATGCGGTGTTGTGTTGCCGTCCTCCCTATTCTCTGCGGCCGCTGGGTGTTTTGGCGGCGAAGCCCAACTATCGCGGACCGCGCGTTCTACGCCCTCTATCTCGAAAACAGTTCAAGGTTTAAAAAAAATTTAATAGAAAAGTTGCAGAGAATTCAATTCTCTACAATATTGATAATAAATACAAATAGCGAAAACCATAGAAAACGGGATATTTGCCAAAAATGTAAAATAAATCGATTTTTCTGACCTTTGACCTCTGAATTTAAGACTTGCCGACATTCAATCCAATATGTGACTTTTGAGAACAGTTTTAGGATGCCAAAATACAAGTTTTACGTGGTAATATACTGGGTATGTTGATTTTCCGAGGTCAACCCCTAAATTGACTGGACTACCTTATTACGGTGCAACTCATGAAAAGCAAAAAAAAAAATACACCAAGGACGGCCTAAGTCAAAATAAAAAAAAATTGTGAGTCTTGGGTTTCTTTACGTACCTACGTTGGTTGAATGTTTACTAAGTCCTAAGTTTCGTGATCACAAGAATAGTCATCAGCAGAGATGTAAGTACATATATATTAACTGACTGTCGAAGTCAAGACATTCTGCAGCAAGTGAAAGTCTGTTCTTCGTTTCGCTAGGCTACCGCTGCTGTTGAAAATACTCGACTCTAAAATCACTATTACAATACCATCAGGCGCTTTTAAATTTTCAAATCATTGCTATCTATTCTATACATACAGATCTACAGATCACAATGACATGTGCGCTGAGCAGTAATAACAGAGGCGGCTACAATCACGACGTTTGATCGCAACGGGCACACGTGAGTCGAATGCCGGGATACATCAAGTGTAGGTAATATCGAGCGCAGATACCAATACGATAGATATGCGTTGCTGATTTACTGTTGACTTGTGTTTGGTGGATTTATGTGTGTTGTATTAAATAATAATATATGTTACTGTAACAATATCTGTATCATATACATTGCAATCGTATAACCGATAACCGTTGGAGTAGTCGTGTTCTAGAGTGGAGACCGCGCCTTGGCAAGCGTAGGATGCCCTCCGCGGCTAGGTCTAGTCCGACACTAGCGGCTGAACACGAAAAGCCGAAAATAGGGCTCAGTGGCGTGCCATTGGAGAGGCCTATATCTAGCAGTGGACTATGGGAGCCTGATGATGATGATGATACATTGCAATCCCTGTGTGATGACGGATTAATAGTAGGTACGTTGTGTCAATATCTCATTTCGTTGAATAAGAAGTGCCACTTTCCTATTTTCTTCCGTGCGTGATATAAGGGGCTAATAAGGAACATATGCTATTTAAATAGTATCCTAAACAAGATGAAACGCAGGTATGATTCCTAAAGAGATCGTTGACTTTTAAAAAAAGAAAAAGAATGGACGAGAATCTTTCACGCAAAGGTGTATACTAATGGAGCAATAAGTGGAACAGATGACGTTGTTCAGAAATACTCAATTTAATAAGCACTAGTACCTATTTTATTTATTTAAAAAAGATAATTATGTAAAAAGCCTAAGTCACGTTCATACATCCTATAAAAACGTTTTATAGATTTTATAACAATCGAAGCGAATAATCAATTTACGAACTATGAACTTCAATTTTATGAGTAAAAATAACTCACAACTGCAACTTTGCTATTAAGTTTTTATCCGGCGATTTGCAGTTAAAAAGAATCGATTTAGTGAAATATGGGATTCTTATCACGTCTGCATACACAGATCAAGCGCTGCAATTGCAAGCGAGCTGCTGTAAAGTTATTACTTGTACTGACACGTGTATTTATTTATCTGTAGTTATAAAGAAAACAGAAGTTGCCGCCATCTTTGCCGATTAAGTATGTTTGATTGTCTTCATATTTCAAATCTATTTGTTAAATAAAGTTTTGGTAAAATTATTTTGTTTATGTTTATTTTGAAAGAATATATAATAAATCCTTTGTCGCAGGGTAATTTACATACATTCCATCAACAGACACAAAGTACAACCAGATTTAAAGCAACAATTGTTTTGTAGATTATACAATGTGACGTCTCTTATAGTGATCATGATCGGGCCTCTTCTCACTATGAGAAGGGTAAGGCCATAGTCCACCACACTGGCCAAGTGCGGGTTGGCAGACTTCACATTTCTTTCGACAACATTATGGAGAACTCTCAGACATGCATGTTTCCTCGCGATGTTTTCCTTCACCGTTTAGCAAGCGATAATTAACAATTTAATACGCACATAACTCCGAAAAGTCATTGGTGCGCGCCGTGGATTCGAACACGAACCCTCTGCGTAGCAGTCTATCGGTCTCTCCACTAGGCTATCGCTGCTTATAGTGATCGCCCCCGCAATAATCGGCGCAGTTCTCAATGGCGAGGTGACTGTTTTAAACACACACTCCTTACGTGCAATTCAAATCTTCAATTGAAAAGCAAGTCCTTGTAGGTACCTAATCATTAGCTTAACTGGAAATATCATAAACTGATTAAGCATTAGAAATAAAATTTCATATTACTAACCCGAACGGTATCTGTTACAGGCAATTACGCCGGCATTTCTGTAACTCATTAGAAATGAGACGCGGTTTCAATCAGCGCACGGTAATTACTGGCTCCCGTCTTAATTAGTCTCATTACACTGATTGCGTCGATTTGACATCCGTCTTAACGGCGTAGAACAGTGCGGTGCCATACGGTATACTGCGGGGTCGCTGCGTTGCTGAAACTACTGCAAAGAAAACTAAAAAGCCCTCGAAGTGTTCTAGAGATCTAAAGATTCCACCGTTGACAAACTTACCTGTCTTTGCCATTGCAGCATAATAGTATTTGTCAATTTAATGCTGCCACTCAAAATACATCTGATCAAATCAGGCATGCAGATAAATTGCACTCAGACGCAGAACAAATGACACAACACTATGTTCTGGTGGTGAGTTGACACTAACTTCTAAGCCTGACCTTTGCAGTTAGGTTCACTGGACCAGTGGGCCGGCAAACATGGTTGCTTTGCAAATAGATATCATACTAAACAGCTTTTATATGCCAAAGGATGTACCTATGCATGTTATGTATACACAGCAGTATTATTTCTCTGGCGGTCACGACAAGCAGTGTGACATCACCTTTACATCTATTTGGCGTCCTTTAACGATATTGAATATTCACTTAAAACCTTCAAATTTGTGTATTGATAGAACGTGAATGGGGAATGTGATCGCACACATAAGTAGGAACCATTAAGTTATGTATGGAATTTTGGCACGTAGTTGGATAATGTTTGCAGTAATTAAGTGTTGATAAACTCTTTGGTATGTGAGAAGTTAATTACTGGTTTAAGTAGTTTAGAAGTTTTTTGTTGAAATAAAGTTGTAAGTGAAGTAGAGAAGTGAAGTGAAGCTTTTCGCCTCTGGCCAAAAAATACTGCCAGTGATTTAAGAGAACAAGGCAGATATGTATATCTTAGACGCATCAAATCGGTGGATTATCCTGTCTTACAACCAATGATGTCTTTGAGCTGTTGTTAGTAAAAGAGGAGCTAAAAATTTAGAGCAAACATTGTTCAACCCGAAACTGAAAAACAAATCCCACGATTCTGTAGCATATGTACTTGTATGCATGTGAATGTGGACGCGGCATATTTTATGAGCGCGGACATAGAAGAAGCACTTTGAGATTTGGTCTAGTTAAAGGGCGCAAAAATGCCATTGTCCGCTACGAAGAATTTCATAGATGCCTGATCTATCTTATCATAATAAGAAAAGCTTTGTCTATTCCTGTTTGTAGTCAATGTGTGGTTGTAATTTTAGTTCCACGTTCTATATATACTTAAGTCTTATCAGCGTTCACCATATTCCTGCTACACTTAATACTGTTTACAGTTTACACTGCTCTTGTTTTTGTGTCGCAAAGCGCTGCTCCTCTTTGTGACTCAACACCATGCTACGAGAAATGTAACAAGAATTTGATTTATGGAGAGCCTTTAATACCCTATTTCCCAGGTATTTTAGTTCGCTTCACTACTTAGCAAAAGTCGTTTTTCATGTAATTCTCTGAAAATATCGTTTATCGGTTTATAGTCAAGTTCTTCTTAAAGGCATTCAGGGTTTTCTATATCTTTTATAAGAATTTAAACTTTCGTGGTCATTTAAAATTATTTTAAATTGTCTTTCGGGATATATACTACGCATTTTTGCAAAGGTACGTATATATGAGTAGGTAAGTATATATCCCGAAAGACAATTTAAAATAAATCTTTTATACGCTTTACGTTTCTCTTTTATTTGTTGCGTGGTAGTTAGTTGCTGTAAAATTAGTGTTAATTATTTATAAGAAATGTTGATCGCCTTACAGAAGCTAGAGATCTTTTCAAGAGAATTTTTTGAGACCTTAGGTTTCTTGCAAGGGTCTTTTTTAAGTTGCCGTGATTTTTGAGCTAAAATAACCGCCACAATACCGAAAAATTACAAACTGAAAAATTAGTCACAGGACATTTAAATATAACCTAGCAATCATGCCCTCATTTTATAAATTAAACACAAACCCACCGAACCGTCAAAAAGGGTCATACACACGGGACATTAGGATACAAAAAATCTTTTAAATAAAGGCAGTTCAATTTGTGATCTTTCTTTCGAAAAAGCAATTCATCCTACACCGTACCAGAAGATCTGCTATCAGTATCATAAAATAAAATTAAAAACAAAACATTAAACCCGGAACGGCTTAAAAAGTTTTCCCTTCTTAAATTTACTAATTTTGATCCTTTCTAAAATAAAGCTGTATTTCCATTATTTTTGGAAAAAGCATGTAATTCGGTGGAATGGAAGTTCTGAAGACCGTGGAAGTATTTTAAGACGTGCCCACAACAAAGACAATTAAGCGAGATGACACTGGGACGTCATTAATTACGGGCCTTCACGATAAGGGTGACGATACACTGATAGATAAGTTTAGAAGCTTGGTAGCGACGTGATGACCTTTTTTGTTCTGATGGTGGAAACCCACTTTAGAGCCGCCTCTTTACCATAGTATGGTGCTAGTTTGGAGCTGGCGAAGGATGGTTGTGAGACTGTCATAAATATAACATAATTATCTCCTCGGTCAGTCAATTCGTGGAGTGTCTTAGAGTACAGCCGGCAAAAAGATTTCTGTCGCAAGAAAAATGCTTCTTATAATACATGTTATAATACATAGTTGCATAACATCGTGAGATTCCGTGTTGGATTTTAGGGTTGATTGAGGTATACACCTATTATATCATCATTATCATCAGCCTGTTGTAGTCTACTGCTGTCTATGGACCTCTCCGATGGTACGCCGATAAAATCGACTCTTCGGCTCTTCGTGCCTAGCCGCTTTCAGTCACTACGTAAATCATCACTCCACCTAGCCAGACGACTACCAACGCTACGTTTCCCGCGATGCGGTCTCCACTCCTATTTATGGTCGCCTAGCTTACTGATCGCTTAGCTTTCAACGGAATAATTCCTACAAAGTTTTTTTTTTAACAAAAAAGTAAATGAATTTAATTTCATAGCACCTCTGGGTTTATAGCGAAATCCTTTAAGTTGTCTTGAAAAGATGTTATTAATTATGTTGTCCCAACTCTTTTTTTTTGTTGTCCCAACTCTTTTTTTATTGAAGGGTTTATTACTACATAAATAAAGTTCAAAGCTGATTTGGATTAATTGGACGAGTAGAAAGTAGTTTTTTGGTTTCGTATTTTGGGGCGTTAGAGCTGACATCGAGGATACGGTTGACAGTGGTATAGAGTTTAATTGCTAGAGAGTTGGAGAGAGAATAGAGAGAGTTGAAGGCAAGTAGTGGCGTCTGGTATAATAAACTTACCTCTACTGTCCAGTATTCCCAGTAACCGCTTCAATAATTACTTTGCATTTCTTTGAACTTGATAACAACATAACAACTGTCTTACAATTTCGAAAGCAAATATGCTATATAAGAATTCAAAGTTGCGTGGCAATTAAAATTAATGAAAAATTATCTTTTTATACTTATCAGATTTATACTTGAATCAAAGATAACTGGTACTTGTCCTGAGACACAATTAAAAACGAATCAAGTTTATGTTATGAATTATGTATTATCGTATTACTCGCAAAATGAAGAAAGATCGCAATCTTAAAATTGTAGCAATCTCGCGCTGAATCAGCAGATTATGTCACAGTTCTCGTTGTGTGTGTGAACAGCAGTTACAGTTGTGAGGCGCGTCGCGCTCGCAATAATGGCGCGAACATTGTCACTACTGACTTACACACACACTAACGTACAGTGTAAAGGGTGCTTGAGAACTGGCATTAGGAAGTAAGTAGTACGGTTATTTTAAAAATAACTGTTTTCATATAATTCTGCTTATTCGGTGTTCAATGCAATTTTAATTAACAGAATACAAATTTTGGAGTTTGTGTGTATTGTATAAGCTAATATTGCTACGCTGTGCAACTTTGACTCCGGCAAAAAAGTTAAAACTATTTACTATTTTCATGTATCCGTACCAACTAAAAGATTAGTTTTGCCCTTAATTGTCAATTCATTAGCGTCACATTGGCAACCAACATGGGGCGCATTTTAGGCGAAGTTATACCGTGACAGATATGTAGAAATTTCATAGATGCAACCTCTTAGGTATGATTGTTTCTTCCTTGTGGACCACTGATTTAGTTACGCACTCATTATTTTGTAGAATCACTATCGATGCAAAGTCCCGATAGACATAGACTTCTATGATCATGCAATTTGTGCGTCTACTGGCGTTTTATAAAATTAACAAAACTGCAAACAAAACAAAAAATACTAACAATAGGTATGACTTGATTCTACAAAGATTAAATTTCCTACGAGTGTTCCATTAAACTTTTCAGGTATTACAAAACTTTTCATTTCAAACACAACCTGTACATCGTTGCGAAGAAATCAGTACATTTGTAGAGAGCTAGACAATAAGTGGGGAATAGAAAAAGATGTTGTCGATAAACAGGTAGCGACCACTGCAATAACACTCGAACGGGGAACTGGTGCTTTTAAGTGTACAACAGAACGTCGCGTCGGTTTTATTGGAAATAGGAGTTTTTTAATCCTGGCTCTGCGATGGGACAATATGGAAGGAAATATAGAAAAAACTGTTGGGATGGTAAAGGGAAAATCGAAATTTTTGTATCGTATAGAATGTATATAGTTTGATTGGTTCATATTTTGTGCAACTGGCTTACTTAACAAGTCATATTTTGGGCATCTATACATATAAATAAAATTTAAGTGTCTGTCTGTGATTTCAAAATAACTATGTATTTTCAAATGCATATAGTTAGTTATACGATTCTTAGTCCAAAACAACCCTTTTTAACATTTTTGTTTGTCTGTCTGTCTGTCTTTCTGTTTGTCCGGGGTAATCTCTGGAGCGGATGAACGGATTCAAATGAGACTTTCACTGCAAGGTCCACCTTGCAGTGAAAGTCTCATTTGAGACTTTCACTGCAAGGTGAAAGTCTCAAATGAGACTAAATTGAGATTTCACTGCAAGGTAAAAGTCTCATTTGAGACTTTCACTGCAAGGTCCACCTTGCAGTGAAAGTCTCATTGGAATCGGTTTAAATCACGATTTTAAGTCCAACCCTTTTTTAACGTTTTTGTCTGTCTGTCTTTCTGTTTGTCCGGGGTTATCTATAGAGCGGCTGAACCAATTCAAATGAGACTTTCACGGCACGGTAGAGGACTTCATAGCGCTACATAGAGGCTACAATATGACCCGGTAGTTGGCGCTGTTGTCGCGATAACAAGTCTTTACTTCTTCAACTCATCTATACATATAAATAAAATTGAAGTGTCTGTCTGTGATTTCAAAATAACTATGTTTTTTCAAGTGCATATAGTTAGTTACACGATTCTAAGTCCAATACAACCCTTTTTTAACGTTTTTGTCTGTCTGTCTGTCTTTCTGTTTGTCCGGGGTAATCTCTGGAGCGGCTGAACCAATTCAAATGAGACTTTCACGGCAAGGTAGAGGACTTCATAGCGCTACATATAGGCTACAATTTGACCCGGTAGTTGGCGCTGTTGTCGCGATAATAAGTCTTTACTTCTTCAACTCATCTATACATATAAAAAAATTAAGTGTATGTCTGTGATTTCAAAATAACTATATTTTTTCAAGTGCATATAGTTAGTTACACGATTATAAGTCCAAAACAACCCTTTTTAACATTTTTGTCTGTCTGTCTGTTTGTCCAGCGTGATCTCTGGAATGGCTGGATCGATTTAAATGAGACTTTAACTGGAAGATAGAGGGCTTTATAGCGCTACATATAGGCTTCAATTTGACCTGGTAGGTAGCGCTGTTGTCATGTCATTTATTTTTGTATTATAATTATATATAAAAGCAAAGGGTCAGTCATCTTGAAATCTGGAAAATCGCCGGGTGTATAAAGATTAGATTTGGCAGAGAACTTTTTAAAACGTTAATTTTTTCCGCGTGCGAAGCCGCGGGTACCAGCTAGTTGTAAATAAAATACTTGATAGTGAATTTGAAATCAAAGCACAATATTAATATTTAAATCAGAAACCGAATAAACATAATCTCAAATAAAATATTTGTTCTTGAATTGAATGATACCCAAAGGTAAAATTTAAATCAGAAACAAAACAACGGCGATAGTAGCGACCTAGTAGTATACGTAACGGACTGCCGAGAAGATGGTCTCGGGTACGATCTCCAACCCCGGGCACACACCTCTGTCTTTTCGAAGTTGTGTGTATTAAAAAAATTGATTTTCGCTCGCTTTATAATGTGCCCGATAGATGGCAATAGGCTTGCCCCCTATTAGATTGGGACCGAAACATAACTGGTGAATTGTGGGTGTGTAATACACTTTTGGGTATCAGGGCGTGAAGTTATATTAAATTATTGTAAATAAGAAACTTTTATCATGGCTGTGGTCACGAGTCATCCCGTGACCACGATAAGTGTAACTCCAGCTTTTTAAACTTATTTTATATTAAAATATTCCGGTGTTTTTTTTTTTTTAACTTGTTTTCTATTAAAATATTCCGGTGAGGGTGCATAGGGTTCCCACCAAGAACTTAGGGTCCCAAGCCAACCTCACCTGCAAGTGGTGCACCTGCCGATCAACGGACGAGGCTCTGGCAAACAAAATGTCCCAATAAGCGGCAATAGGCTCGCCACCTATTACGTGGGATCAAAACACTGGCGAAAAGTGGGCGTTTAATATGCCTCTGCCTACCCCTTCGGGGAAACAGGCGTGAGTCTATGTATGTATGTATGTATATTCCGGTGACCTTTATTTTCAAACTAGATTTTTCTAATAGCTCTGCCCACGAGAATGATACACTTCATGCATCATGTTATCTATTTGGTGGAACTGTACAAAAATCCGTTCGGTAGTTTTAAAGTTCATAAAGTCAGGACGTAGCGGAGATATTTTGTAATATGTACAGATAATTACATGACACATCCTTTGTGATAAATAGGTATGGTTAATTATTAGAAGTATTATAACAGAATCAAAATCTAATTCAAGTTTTGTATAGCCTCTAAGACATGTTCTCGAAGTAACCCTAGTAATATTTATCTGATTACAACACTACCAAACTATACGAAACCCTATCTCATCACATACCTAAATCGCACAACATATTACCCGACAACTTGTAAAGTATCCAAGATCTATGTAAATCGTCGCAGAGAGTCAAGTCCAATCAGCGATTATAAAGCTCATGATTAGGGGTTCGCATTCGTGCCACGTGTTGATAATCAAGAAAGTTGGCCGAGACGACGTAAAGGCGACGTGACGCCCATTCAACCAATATGGCACGTGACAGACGACATAGAGTAGGCAGGCGGAGATGTGATAGACGCTGCAGTTTTGTGCCTAAAGGATTTTGGATTATAATGTTTTGGTTTGCATGCGAGACTCAACTTCACGACACAATGTTCTTTTTCAGCCACTTTCGGAATTGTAGGTCTGTGAGAAGAACCTTCAAAATACATGGGCCACTCTTTTAAACAGAGATATTAAGACGTGGTCATTGTATTATTGAACGTGATAGACGACATGGAGTATACAGGCGAAAATGAGTCAATCGCGGCAGGTTTGTACGTAAAATGTATTTGGATTAAATACGGGTTAGTGTGTGTGATATATCTATAAAAGGCGATATTATAAAAACTAAACTTTAATTATTAACATATAATGCAAAGTGTCTAAATTTTACTTGTAATGTTTATTTTGTACCATTCATGTCAAAAAATGGAAGTACTCACATTAAGTGTGTACGTTAACAAATATGTTTAATAAATAATGAAATTATTATCATTATTCATGTTTCTCCTACGGTTGCCTGAAAAAATTTCGCCATTCGCGATAAGGCCACTATCCTAAGGCAAGGTATAAAATGTTTCATATTATTTTAGTCAGCCATAAATTATGTAAACTGTCTTATCTTTCTTTTTTTCGTGTGAGTTTGAGACCGTGTAGCTTCGATGTCGGAATTTTCAGATCGCCTGAAGGCCTTCGACATGATCTAACGATTTTGTCTTGTAAATACGATAGCGCTCTTACATTGGGCGTCAGCGTCAACGGAACGGCTCCTCGGCGTCGACGCGGCGTCAAAAGACGAAAGTGTTCTCAAAGAACGCTCGGCTGATGCGACGTAGACGCGGCGGTACCGCAGCGTCTACGCGGCGTCGACGTGGCGTCAAAAGACGAAAGCGTTCTCAAAGAACGCTCGGCTGACGCGACGTAGACGCGGCGGCACCGCAGCGTCTACGCGGCGTCGACGCCGAGGTGCCGCTGCGTTGACGCTGACGCCTAGTGTGAGGGCGGCCAGTAGGCGGCGCCGGCGATAAAGGCCTGTTCAGACCTATGTGGCATTCGCTACCGTCTGCGGCAGAGAAAACCCAATGGGTATGCGGTAATATTACTGTTCAGACCTAAGCGGTATTCGCTATCCTTGTGGGTATAATAACGCGCGGTAGTCGAGTTTCGCTCAGAGAGGTAAGAACTAGCCGCCGTACTTGATACCAAATACCTGAGCGAAACCCGCGCGGTATTTACCTCTACCCACAGCGGCAGCGAATATCGCTCAGGTCGCTTTAGCCGCGGTACTTGATACTAAATACCTGAGCGAAACCCGCTCGGTATGTACCTCTACCCACGGCGGCAGCGAATGTCGCTCAGGTTTGAATAGGCCTTAACCAGGGCAAGCCTTGCTTAACTTTACCGTCCAACCAAACCCGCTATCTATTTCTTTATTGGCATCATTGTCGTTTGAAGGCTTAAGGCAGAGGGTTTAAATCTGCTACGACTGGAAACCAAATTACCAATACCTAACGGATTGCGCAGTGGTAACAGCGGTAACCTCAGTGTCAACTAATTGGTTCTATCTCTACGAGGAAATAACTAGGGTACTTCCATGTTTAGGTGATGACTGTATCCATGCGACGCCAGATTTCTTAGTATTTGCGATAATTTAAATGCCGCTAATATGACAGTGATTTGAATGACACAGAAATTAGTCAAAAATAAAAATAAAACTATCTTTATATTTTTCTAATCATCGTCCCATTTCCTCAGCTACTCAATTTGTCCTGTCTCTTCCTCGAACTTAATCCTCACCATTACTGAATTATGGCACGGTCTGCGTTGCATTATAACTTGGTCGAGTCATGCGTACGTAAACTCGGATTTATTAATGTAAGCTTCTTCTTGGAAACTCGTAACCTCCCAATATTACCAGCTTAATCCTGTCATCGACATACGAATCGGGCGCTTGATTATGTTGCCTGTTTTATCGATGTTAATAATGGTTGGTACGTGTGTAGATGATTCTGATGCAAAGCAGGCTCCTGATAAAGTAGGTTCCATATCGTTTGTTGTAATTGGTTGAGCTATTGATTGATGAGACTGCGTCATAGGTCTCGTGGAAACGTTTTCGCTCTAGTTGACAAATCAAGTGATTTTAGTCAAAGTCAAAGTCAAAGTCAAAATCCTCTATTCATTTGGGTCACAATGTGACGCTCATGAATCTCAAAATAATACATTTTAAAATAATTACTTAAAGGTTCTATTTTATTATATTTAAAATAATTATTTAAAGAAACTTTACACCTTGGAAGAATATACCTAATACAAGTCACAAATATAGCTATACAAATATACAAGAGACCAATAGTGCTAGCGGTCTATTGTAGCGCTCATAGCGAGACTTGGCTTGCCGTTGGTAACAGATCAGCAAAGTTAAACAACGCCTGCACAGGTCACCACTTGGATGGGTGACCGTGTGTGGTATTTACATCCGACCGCTACCGTGGTTTAAAGGGCACGTAAAGCTGGCGGTCCCGGTTCTTGTCTAAGGATAAGGATCGTGAGGCCATGTTAGAGGCCTCTGTCTGAAAACTCCGACGCCAGAGTTGGCCAGACATTCACACGAAAAACAAAACAAAACAAGCGGTCTATTATATATTTGAATGAATCATCCCTCCATAGTTAATCACAGAGATATATGTAGCAGTCATAACATTCACTGAAAGATACTAGCAATTATTGTAGGACATGGAAGTCGGTGATGAACTATTTTATTAAAACAACACCCAGCGTCATTTGCATTCGTAATTTCGCATTTAGTTACCCTTTTACTGAGAAGTTTAATGAGATTACAAAGCTAACTAGCACACAGACTATGTATTACCAGAGTCAAGTATAGAAGTATTACTTTATTTCCGAGAAGTGACGAATTAAGAATACCAAGGATGCGTACCATTTTTAAATCCGTGGTTTCGTAAGAGCGACTAAGAACAAAATTACACGAAGCCAATGGTATCTTTTGGAAGAGATGAAAAATTCGGTCTAACCATTTATACAGCGTTATATACATATGTAGTAGCAAGGCAGGCCAGGCAGCGATAGCCGAGTGGAAATACCAACAAACTGCCATGCAAAGGGTATCGGGCTCGAATCCACGGCGCGCACCAATGACTTTTCGGAGTTATGTGCGTATTGAATTGTTAATTATCGCTTGTCCCTTGCCTGAGAGAGCACGTTAAGCCGTCGGTCCCGGTTGTCATGAAGATTTTTGACAGTCGTTACAGGGCGTCAGTACCTTCTGAATAAACTGACACTAGTCTAAACCATGGAATATCGCTATCCCTTCGGGTTGCGGAGGTCAGACAGGCAGTCGCTCTGTGGAAAAGCTAATATTCAACCGAATCAGGTTAGACTAGTAAGCGGACCCTTGATTGAAACTGGGATAACGCTAAGATGATGATGATATATGTAGTAGTAAGTCAAATCCTCCTATTGACGCACAATGCTATTGTGACACAAATTAACAAGGCCTACATATGTCCAACAGTGGACTGCGAAACGCTGTATGCTAAAGTATTACTTGAAACTCATTTTAATCAGAGTACAACATGATTCAGCAAACTGGCTAATTCTTTAATTGAAACAACCATTAGCCGCAGCATCTGTTCACAAAAACAATAAACAGAAAACATAATCACACCCACTCGTAAATCAAAAAGTTTTTAATGAACAATTTGAATTACTAATCAGAGGCTTGCGACTAAATGCCGTTGCTATAGTAACGGTTTAATTGTGACGCAAGAAGTGCGGTTGCTAAATGCAGGAAATCTGTGATAAAGTGGAGTGTACACTGTAAGTACGTTTGGGTATAAGATCGGCGGATAACTTGGCCAGATTGCAATTGCATATGCTTTAATTGCAGCTCCACTACACTATAGATTGAAGTACTGAAGAATATTAAAGGCAGATCCATATTAAAGTTTACCGTTTGAAGATGTAAACTGCAAGTTGAATACCGACAGAGTGGTGAATTTTCAATACTATGCTTGTCTACGTGCATACGGAGATTCACAACAAGTACTGAACAAGTGAAGATATTATTTAGACACTTTGTCAGTGTTTCTATAGTCTGTCAACTCGTAACAGTGGGCGCAATATATTATTTCTGCCCACAATATAACAATGCACAGAGTGTTGCAAGGTTTGCAGTGACGTTGCACCGTGGATATTTGACTATAAAACATATAAAGCTGTGCATCTCTCTTGCTTTATTCACAACAACATTTGAACCTCCTCAAAATAAACTATTTTTTTTATTATAGTCTCACGCCTGTATCCCCGAAGGGGTAGGCAGAGGTGTAATATTACACCCACATTTCGCAATGAATTTTTAGGTCCCACGTAACAGGGGGCGAGCCTATTGCCGTTACCGGGCATATCACCAGACTCCGTGTTGCTACTGAGAATTCGGAAAAACCCAGTAACACTTTTGCCCGAACCAGGAATCGAAGCCGGGACCTCCGATCAGCAGTCGCACATGCCATCCACTGAACAACGGAGGCAGTCTAGATAAACTATTATGCACTCGAATTACTTATTATTACAAGTTGATACAAATATTAATTACAAGATAATGCTCCCCTATGTACACAGCCGTTAACAATCAGTACCTACTTGCGAAAAACATCTTTGAATTTTGCTTCTCCATTAGCCATGTAAATTTGAAGCTGGGACCCGGCAGACATTCCTTGATACAATTATTGCTAGCCCTTTTAATATGCTAACTAGCAAGTGTGCCCGATGGCATTTGCTTTGCAATTCAAATAGATTTTTTTGTACAGAAACGCCTTGCCACTTTTTAATTAAGTTGCACTTGGCGATTGTAATTTTTAAGTCCCAGACTTTGTTTTACAGAGACTAGTATTTTTTGCCTTCACAGACAGTCTTTGTTCTCTAACGGTTACTACAAAAGTGATTCTCATCTGAACAGCTCTGTATTACTAGGAGTGCTTCATCATGTAAGAGAAGGAAAACTTGAGATAAACCCTATACCAACCTGTTTGGCCAGCGTGGTTTAGTATGCCAATTCCTCCTTTCAAAGGAGAGGCCTAGTCCAGCAGTGGACTGTTTAAGGCTGATGATGTGTGCGTGTGTGATGAGAAGGTAATTAAGGCCATAGTCCAATACTGGCCTGGTGCAAGTTGGTAAACTTCAATTATCTTTCGATAAAATTATTGAAAACTCAAAATTTTGCAGATATCTACACAATACAGTCCTGTACTGTATTTTTAACAATCCTTCATCGTCGGCTTAGCGTTATCCCGGATGCATCCAAGATTTAACGCTTTGGAGCCCGAGGTCCACTTACTGATCTAACAAGACATGATTTTTATAAATCCTTTTCACCGTTAATTAGCAATTTAATACTCATTTTACTTCGAAAGACCAGTAGTACGCTTGGGTCTGAACGCAATACGTAGCAGTCTGTTAGTTCATTATTGAGTGAATCTGTTATTGTGTATTAAAAGATAAGATCCATTGAACTGATATAATATTACTCAAGAACAATAATCTATATAAAGTGAAAAGAGGGACAGATTCTTTAATCTATTAAAGCCTGTCTGTCGTACAATTTTCCCAATTAGTATAATGACGTTTATTGAAATTCTTCCAAACAAGTTTTCGGTCGAACTTTGTCGAGTTTTTGAATAATATGAATGAAATTTTGCAATCAGCTGATTGAATACGTTTTGATGTAATGGGTCTTATGGTAATAATAGTGGAATGAGCAGCGATAGCTTGAAAGTTCTTAATTGTAAGTTATTATTTATTTTATAGTCTCACGCCTGTTTCCCCGAAGGTGTAGGCAGAGGTGTAAATATTACACCCACATTTCGCCAGATTTATTTTAATTCCACGTAATAGGGGGCGAGCCTATTGCCGTACCGGGCACATTATCAGACTCCGTGCTGCTACTGAGAATTTCCTAGCGGAAAAACCCAATAACACTTTGCCCGACCCGGGAATCGAACCCGAGACCTCCCAATCCCACGCGCTCATTTATGCCGCGAGACCAACGAGGCAGCGAAATGTGGGTGTAATATTTACACCTCTGCCTACCCCTTCGGGGAAACAGGCGTGAGACTATAAAAAAAATATATTTATTTTAAATCTTAGCTATAGAAAGCGGTTACCATAACTTGCAGCGATAGCTAGATAGAACTGAAACTGTATTTCGGCATTATTTGATAATACCAACTAATATTGTACAAACAAAAGAATTTATTATATGTAAATAGGTGTCAATTCACGGCTATGTCAAAACGGATGAGTCGATTTGATGAATTTCAGCATAGATTTAGATTTTGCCTCGCAGATATAAGGCAAAATATTCTTGCAACAACAAAATTAAAAAAAAGTCAATAAGGAATACGAATGTGGCTATTTTATATAGGATTCTTCATATACTTAACTGATACTTTCTTCCATCCACATGCGAAGAAATAGGAAACAGCTAGTAAGTCGTAATATAAATGTAAAAGTACCTAGTCTCTGCCTACTCTTTTGGGAAACAGGCGTAAGTCTATATTATGTATAAATGTAAAAGTGTGTATGTTTTGCCTATTATATTCTTAAGGCTCGTTTTATTTAATTTTCAAATTAGTAAAAATTAAGAGAATTTCAGAAAATTATCTTTTAGAAGAAGACGTGGTTAGAGGTCGCGGGCAGAACAGCGGCACCAACTTAATTACAAAGACACAAACTTTACACTAAAAGGTAATAGATTACACAATATGTGCCAACATAGAGATTGTATATTTATGTATATGAGCTCCTAAATAAATACAGAGAGTAGAACGCGCGGCAGTTTGTCTCCAAAACAAACGGAGAGTTAAAACTTTGTCTCTAATCAATTTGATTTGCGAGATTAAAGGGTGATGCTGGTTTGTTGGATTTACGAATATATTCACGCCTGTTTATCTATGAAGGCGTAGGCAGAGTTTGTCGAATCATCCATATTAATAGAATGATAGTTTTAGCTCTAGGATATTGGCCTGTTGTCTAACCATCTGTGACTCTGACTGCTAAGCTGATGGGAGTTGACGTCACTAATCATCATCATCATGTTCGCATGACTCCGATTGTATTCAAGAGTTTAATTTCCGAGATATTTATTAGACAAAATACTATTGCATAGACCGAGATATTGTCATTTTGCATAGTTAAGATCTATGTTAGGACATTTGAGGGTAGTGCTTTCCTGTAATGACTGTCATAGATGTCCATGACAGCCGGGTCAAGCAGCTTGTCATGCTTTCCGAGGCATAGCGAGCTGTGACTTGTCATGACCGGTCATCCATGTATAAACTAGACGATGGCTCGCACATTGGCCGCGTTGCCATGAGCCCCTCAATCGTAGTGAAAAAAATGTTGTAAAGACTTTATTGTTTCGAAGACTTTATTATCTTGGCAAAACATAAATACAATTTAAGTAGAAATATAGTAGATTTATTGAAGTGAATGTAATTTGTGAAACTTAACGTTATTTTCGATGAAACATTAAAGTGATTTTTGTTGGTGCACATTTGGTTTGTGGTGCAATTGATTGGCCTAAAGCGATTGTTTGTAGGGTTTCGTAGCCAAAATGGCGAAAAAACCTACCCTTATAGATTCGACATATCTGTCTGTCTGTCCGTCCGTCCGTATGTCATTTTATTCCGAAACTAGCAGTGGACGTCTTTCGGCTAATATGATGATGTAGATGTACCTATCCTGTTAACCACTTCACGATGTCAATATAAAAATAAAATAGGAATTACAGTAAAGGGAGGCTCTCCTTACATGGAACTGACTTCAAAATATATTTTTTTCGGTCACACATATATTTGCGTAGTGTCTATAAACAGATCTAAAAAATGACAGAGAAGTTTTGGCCTATTGTTTTTCTAAGATAATTGTTTGAAAGATACATGCCTCCAAAGTGAAAAAAATGTGTGTCCTCCCCCACTTGTAGTAGAGTCACAAATCATATATGCTGTAGATCGTAAAAAAAACTTCTAACGAAAATTGGTTTCAATGATACGGTAGTGAGCAAATTTTGAGATATAGCATATATTCAAAATAGTAAATGGCGAAAAAGTGATAGTGGTATACGGATAGGTGAACATAATATTTATGTTTAGTGGATACTTCGACTACGGAACCCCTCGGAAATCAAGGGCGAGTCGGACTCGCCCTTGATTTAATTTATTTTTTATAGAGGTTTACGCAATACATATCCTATGTTGATCTTATCATCTACATCCAAGTCCTCTAATTTTTAGTCCAACTAGCTTTTACAGAATGTTAGTTTTTCTGATGTCTGATATCCATATTTCAGATAACTTAACATTGTCTCCAAGACACCTTGTAAATTTTCACAAATTTCCACGACAATTCAATTAAAATTCTAAAGGAGACAGGAATCCTTTTGCATGCCGGATTCCTCCCTCTTTTATAGAGGCATATAATAACTTCACGCTCTTTATCCCCGAAGGGGTAGGCAGAGGTATATTACACAACCACTTTTCGCCAGTTATGTTTCGGTCCCAATGTAATAGGGGGCGAGCCTATTGCCATCTACCGGGCACATTATTAAGCGAGCGATAGTAACATTTTAAAGAACAATGGCAGAATTAGGTCTGGGTTTGTTGTGGCGAGCTTAAACTTCATATGAACAAAACAAATTGTTTATTTTTTCTAATATTTTTTATATTTTCACTTTGTCTCGATAAAGCCGGATTATTTTATGATGATAAAAAGCATTCCAATTGATTACGAACTAGGTGCTTACTTTATTATTTGATTGTTGCCATAGACAATGGTGTGACAGGAATAGACGTTTGACATTGATGCGTATCGATTATTAAATAAGTAATCGATATGATCGACCTTTATAGGGTTGGTTTGGTTTAAAATATAATAATTAAAATGCAGTTAATTAATTGTTAATCAACATTACATCAATAAGCTAATTCTTTTGTAGCAAAACAACTTTTAAATCAAATAAAAACGTCACAGCATCGTTTTAACGTTATATCGATTTCACATAAAATCGATTTAAAATGTGCAGCTTTGCTTTTGTCTTTGGCTGTGACAGGTAGATGCTACAGAATAGTTCTGCGTTTAGATGTCAATCTGACATAATGCCTTTGATAATTCAAACGTACCCACATTGTTCATTCTAAACTAAACATTAAACAATGATATCTTCTTTTTCCGGCTTTCCCGAGTGAAAATAGAATAATTTATAGACTCTGTTACTTACGCCGATTTTTTTATATATATTTTTATTACTGAGCGCTTCAATTTAATTTCAGACAATTTGATGTATGGAGATCTGCCATTGTCCTTTAATACACACATAACTTCGAAAAGTCAGAGGTGTGTATTCGGGGTACCTGGGGATCGAACCTGAGACCATCGTCTTGACAGTCCGTTACGTAGAGGCCTGGTTATTTTATGCAATATCGCTTCCACCTTTTCTTTAAACCATACGCAAAGCGACAGCTGATACAGTGCGCTCCCGGTGGCATCGTTTGCCGTCTGATGACATTTATGGCAGCGGCACACTGAATCGAATATAAACGTAATTTATGAGTCGCAGGCCTTTTTTAAATAAAAGTATATTCTGGAACAGCCATACACTAGACTGTTTGGCTATTCGTTCATTAGTCTCATTGTAAATGATCTCAATATTAAATTTTGTTGCTTTTATTGAAGACAGACATTGGACAGTAAGACATGTATGTGTGTTGTATTTCTAGTCAGCAATTTCAAATACCGGACAAAACGGACCAGTAAGGATCATGATACCTCTGCTTTATGGAAATCAATAAAATATTATTCAAATAGGCTATATTTCCCCAATGTTTTGGGGATAGTTGAACTTTACTAATTTCAGCATGAAAGTAGTACACTCTCACAAAAATATCTGCACTGAAGCGTTTCGGTGAATGAGAGCGCCGGAGAGCCCATTGCAGTTTTCCTTTTTCTTGATCCTGTTTCTCCTCCTTTTCCTTTTCCTATCCTAAAGGACAGCAAGGCACTTTTTACTCGTTTAATGTTGTATGAGTGTCCATGGGCGGCAATTACCCCTTATCATCAGGCGATCCGTCTGCTCCTTTGTTCTACTACAAATAAAAAGATTTTTGAAACTTGTCTTCATAAAGACTCTTTAGCTTTACAGTATTAGTAAAGACTCTTTAGATACGTATTAGAATAGATTACGATTGTAAGTATGTGTGGTGTGTCTTTGACTGACAGAGGAAAGAATTGTGTGATAAGAGAGTGTCGTGGGGTAAAAGAAGATGTAGTGAAAAGCATCGAGAAAGGTACGCTAAGGTGGTTTGGGCACGTGGAGAGGATGGATGACAAAAGACTGACCAAGCAGATATATAAGGCAAGTGTGGATGGGACAAGATGAAGGGGAAGACCTAGGCGGACGTTCTCTGATCAGATTGGAGACATCCTAAAAACAGGCCAGGTTAGAAGTACCCTGAACAGAAGAGCATGTATGAGGAATCTGATGGGAGTGAATGAAGTAAGAGAGATATGTCAGGATCGTTGCAAATGGCATTCCGTAGTCTCTGCCTACCCCTCCGGGAAACAGGCGTAAGTCTATGTATGTATGTATGTTCGATTGTTAAAAGCAAGGAATCAGCTTTGTTTATAGCATTAAAACCGCTAAGCGGATTAAACAAGTGCTTAGTGCATAATATCATAATGGCGTTAATTGTTTAATGACCTGGAAGCTTTTGTAATTACCTGCGTAATATTCAACATTGTTGTGAGGATTGTGGTTAATCATTAATGTCATACACTGGTTTATGTGGTTCGTCAACAGTAGCATAGTTTTACAAGCTTTTATTTACTTGCCCGGTGTCTGTTATCGAATCATGCAAGATTGACTAGCTTCTGGTTTTCTGTTGAGCTGACATATTGCATGCCACATGCATGCAATATAATATAATGATGTAATGGACCTGATCCGAAGCTAGAAGGTTCCTTAAGGAACTCCGCAATAAAACAACACACCTACACCGAATTTGGACTCGTTTGTTTCGTATTGACGGGTATTGACGAGTACTCTGATCCTATATATTTATCCTATTTATTTTTTCACTTTCTATGATTTTTTTTGGTGCATTATCCTCAGGATCTCAACTTAGAGATGTCCACTGCTGGACTTTGCCATCCCTAAAGGCTCGCCACATAGATTTCCTCTCCTGATAAGTGAAATTATGAAATGCTCAAGACTTCAATAAATAATACTCATGTTTTAAGCATGATCGTATTACAGCAAAACTTAATCATTTCTCAAAGCCGTATACGAACTAAATGCTGAGAAAAAAATTTAAAGGAAGCACATGTCCAAACGGGCGAACGAGTCCAAAACTCATTTCCGCCGCCTCGAGAACGCCGAGCGAAGTTTACAAACATTTTCTGATCCAGTAACTTCTCATTTCTTGTACAAATGAAAATTATATCCTTACCTTATTGTCTTTCTGTTTAAGTTTTTGGTATTTGTATTGGAAATGCGGGCGGCGTGGGGGTTTTTAATGAATTAATCTTCGTCATTATAAAGTTGTGTTTGCTTTGGTATTTGAACCAAGTCAGCGGTTGAATAGACGGTAAGAAAATAAGACACTTCCGCGTTTAAAAAATTCTGTGACAGAGTACTTTATAATCATTGAAATGACGCACAAAAAGAAAACTTCGACACGGAGGAACAATTCATTCATTAAACAAGTGTGATCCGGGGGACCGGCAGCTGCGAGGCGACCATGAACACGATCAAAATGCAGTGCAATTTTTCGTCGAGACAGCTGAACGCAGGAACATGGATAGCTTCGTCCCTTTTCTGAGTTCCTATTCAATCCAAAGCCTGTTTTAAATTGCTGTCATAAACATAAATGGTTAAATAAGAAGCGTGCTCAATTTTGACATCACTACGTATAGTTTCGTAGCTATGGCGGTCAATACTATTTAGAATGATTATATTAAACACAGAGTTGCTTCATACCACATAGACCACAGACTAAGCGTACAAACACGGTGGAAGCGGCGCGGGTAGCGAGAGCGGTCGCGCAAAGGGCGCGAAACGCATTTCGTAATTATACTTAGACTCTACTGCAGATGGTATCAATTGGAAACATTATCATTTCAGTTTTTTTTTAATAAATTAGCAACAAATGGTCGGCTTTTGCTGATCATCGGTTAATCCTCACACGTGATCCATGGCTGCTAAATTCTCGAGCAGATGAAACTATGCTTACAATACCTACCGTTCAACTGCCCGTTCCCACTGTGTACAATGTGTACATAATGATGTATACTAAACTCAACGGCGTCATCCGTTAAAGGCGGAAAACGTGCATCGAAACTTGTGAATACATGTTATGCCTCACAGATCGTCGCAATAGGAGGTATTATCATTTCTGAATTTCTGGCAACAATGTCTTTATTTAGGATGAGCAAAGGTCAGGTTTGTACTATACTATGACTGCACGGTTGGCGTAGTAGTTTAAGAGTCCGCCCCACCGATTGAGACTGCGTAGAGTGCTGTGGGTTCGATTCCCACACGAGACAAAATTGTTGCTTAGAGTCTGGGTGTTCATTGTGTCCGTTGGTTGCATGTTTGTTAAGTCTCCTGCGACACAGGATTTCTTCCTAGAGAGGGAGTAGTCATTTTGAACAAAAAAAAATATCAGTGTACGCTGTGTGGTTGTAGCTATTAAATTATTACTGAAGAAGAATTACGTATCTACGATATCCGCTAGTGGATTCCGCTCCTTCTGTGTGTGTATACAATACTCAACCATGCCATTTGCTGTGGTCGATTGTGCTTCTAGCCAAGGAAATAAATATATTGATAGTAATGGTTTAGAATAAAATTGGCTGCGGTTTGCATTCTATTCATATTGATTGTTTCGATAAACGATTGGTTAGCTTTGAGGTCATTTTTGAGGAGAAACGAGGTGAGGAGAGTAATTAAAAGGAATATTATCTGACCAGGGTAAGGGACCATGCAAAGTCGAGAGCTTGTAAGTAGTTTGACTTGTGGAATTCATGACCTTTTGTGCTCGTGCCGTTTTGTCTCGGGTTGCAATTTGTAATATCAGGTTTGTAGTTTCCGCCATACCGAAAAGATATGAAGTTATTTTATGTTGGTCAATATTATCTGTAACCTCATTACAGTACTATTTTTATAGGTTATTGGTGTTTATGTGTGGCAGAAATAAATGCTTTATTTTTCTTTCCTTCAATATTGAATTGGTTGTCTGGAAGAAATCACATTTTGCGATAAAACCGACCATACATTATCACTAGTATTTAAAAGAATACCTTTTGTACTCCTATATTGCTAACGTACAATAAAATATTTTTTATCTATCAATCTAAAATGACCTTTTATTTGATTGTTCTCTTTTTGCTTGTATATTCATTTAGAACCACTAGTGCGCCGATTTTTTTTCAATCGAAAAAAAAAGGCTCGATGTTTGTTAAAAGCAAACAATTCTGTGAAAAACACAATCCAATTTCCAAAGTAAAATTAGTTGGTTAATAAATTTCGGTGTATTGGATGTAGAATTACATGTCATATGCACCTGGGCTCGACATGTTTGATAAAAATTTGATTAAAATTCATTAATAAATGTTTGACTTTCAGGTCTTCGTAAAAATTGTTGAGGTAAACTAGAATGCAATATAAGTTTTGATGATCGTGAGATGGTTAAATGGAGTATGCTTGGGACCCTTGAATGGGTTTGAGGTATTAATTTAACTTTAGATGGTGTGTGCTGGCTAGTTGTAAAAATATATTTACTTTTTCATTACAATCAATGGGCCAAGCTTTAGCTATGCCTGAGCGGCATAGGCAGCCTGAGATGGTTAAGCTTACGTTTGTAATCTTGTTTTTATAAGGATTATTTTTTTGAATTTCCTGTCATGCAATCGAAGATTATTGACATGCAACGAGCACATACGTATAAACTTATTCTTTTGGAAATATATACCAAAACTAAAATGTCAAGAACATGAAGCGCAATCTTTGAATTTGATGCAAAGAATGTCGTTTTCATTGCCATTATAACAAATAATAATCATCTATTTACAACCTTACTTTTATGATATAAAAGTAAGGTTGTAAATACGCCTTACTAAACTACTCTTAACTTAACTTACATTTTTCACTAAGTACGCTAGACGGTACGGTAACTGCATTAGACGGTAATTAAAACAGCACTACTGAAATAAAAAAAAACACCCTAATCACTACCCTTAATGAGAGCCAGTCGACACAACATAAACACGTTGTAAAATCTGGAAAGCCTTTTGTTTTTCAAATGTGGGTGTTCAATTATATCTGGTCAAAATTTCGGCGTAATAATAATGCCTAAGCAGGTTTAAAATAACTTCCACTTACTATACTTTGTTCAGCTAATGAGCTTCAAATTATGACTAATGAATAATGATAGCCAGGTACTACTAATTATATTCGTTTCGGTTTCCATGACCTTTTGCCGGGATGAGGCAGTTTCAAATTCGGGGTTTTTTGTAGGGTCGTATGCCATAATTTCTATAAAAAAAAACCACACACACACACATAAGTCTCAAGTTTCATACAAACATAAGCAATTCAGTTTTTGAGTATATACAACATAATACCTGTTTATTCGAGTTATCCAGAATGCGTATTATTATCGATTGTATGTGTGAGGTTTCTTTGGTACGCTCCAGGGTCCAGTCGATGTCTGTAAGCGACGCAACCACAACAAGTTATAACGGTACCACAAGAAACCGCAGTGACATTCAGCGACGCAGCGACTTTTTTGTGATTGTGGTACATATGAGTCATGGAACGTGTGTATCAAGCCTTACACTTCATGAGTGTCCTCCGAGACAGCGTGATTACTCATGGAGCGTGACAGAACAATTGTTAACACGATACTCACTCGTTTCACGTTACGCCCTCGGGCCGAGATTGATGCCTGTCATACGTCAGCGGATCATTGTACTGTTTGTGATAATGAGCAACAGTTTGCTGCGTAGTAACTGTAGGCTTTTTGTGGATACTTCAGCACTTATGAATGTACGAGTATGGTAATTTGTCGCCGTAAGCTTTTGTGCTGTTATCCCAAATGAGACAATGGTATGGCTCTTAATTTTATATGGTTTTCTATGGTTTTGAATGTGTTGATACGAGATCCAGTTTTGTAAGGCCCGACGTCGAAGTGTGTCGTATTTTGAAGACGCCGGGTGCCATATTTGGTCTTACTCCTTAATCTTGAGTAACAACACCAGTTAAATTTAATTTCGTTAATTGGTTCGTATCTCTGAAATACACTAAAGTAATATTATGTTACTGTCTGTCTGTAACTAAGACTGTCCGTATATTTACTGCATGCTTTTCGTGCCATATTACAGGTAGTTTTATTATAGACAAATCCAGGAGCGCAAGTTAGACGTATTGAAAATTCCTCGACACACTAGGTGCTGAAAGATTCATTTTTTTATTTTTTTATTTATTACTGCCGAACAAATTGACTCCATGCTGCCTGATGTTAAGCAGTCATTGAAGTCCCATAGTGATGGCCATCATCATTTTAGCAGCCAGCATGGCATTATGGCATGATGGCCCTCACCTTGACGGCCTTGAGAAAAGCTTTTTCACGCCCCGCTTAAAGGACCCAGGATCATAAGTGGAGGGAAACACGTGGGCTGGTAAAGAGTTCCACATCTTAATGGTACGGCAGAGATAAGAGGCGCCGAACCGTTTGGTGCGTGACGGTATCTGTGTTCTACCGTGTAAGAGTGGCACCTTACCCAGCACGTGTCGTTCGGGATAGGAAAGGAGAGGGTGGGATTAGTTGAAAGAGCTCTTCCGAGCACTCACCGTGATAAATGCGATAGAAGACAGCCATTGAGGCCACGTCTCTGCGTAATTGCATTGACCCAAAAGGTGGCCTCTGGATCCCCAATGATACGGACAGCACGCCGCTGCAACCAATCGAGGGCGTCCAATAAGTACTGAGCGGAGCCATTCCAAAGGTGAGAGCAGTATTCCACGCAGGAGCGAACCTGGGTCTTGTATAACAGACACAACTGCTCCGGCGTGAAAGATAAATCTGCGATGTACGAAAGCGTATTATTTTACAAAGGAAAACGGATAACTGGCCATAAGAGCGATGAGGAAGATTTTCGAGACCTAACTTGTTTTACCTGTAGACTGCGCATTTCCCTGAAAGCTGTCGAATAATTATGACCAAAAATGTGTCAAAGTCAAAAAAGCACTAGTTACGTGAATTGACGTTCGTAAAAGATCAGCAAAGTAAAGCCCTACTTGCGTGGGTCAACGGCCTCCTGGTGGATGATAATGATGTGTCATTTCAGTAGAGCGCTACCGTGATTTGGAGGGCGTTACGTTTTGTCGTTTCAGGTTCTTGTTTCAGGACAACCGTCAAGTTCAGCGAGTAAGACTGCCGAAGGCACCACTCTTTTGTACCTTGTAAAAAAAATGATATCTTCAAACATACACACATTCATAGAGAAAATAAATACGATTTATATCGTTGACGTTAAAGAAACAGTCATCCTATTACGCTGTAACAGCTTTTATGAGCACACATAAAATGTGCATACAAAACGTATATCGTTACGGTGGAGAATAGAGTGTGCTATTTCAATATTCACAGTCACAGAAACCATTGGCAGGTAGCGGCGCAAGTTAAAAGTGTTGCATCTAATACGTGCGGGACGGTATAAGCCCTCGATTGCACTAGGACTTTGGTCACACTGGTGCACAATGAAAAATAAGGTACCTCCTTATATTTACAGGGCATACTAACACGTATGGATGTATATCCTTGTAAGTGTAGGCGAAAGCTAATATTCTATCAGACTGGTTAGACAGTAAGCAGTTTCTGGGCTCCAAGATGAAAAGCCTTGGATTCAACCGGGATAACAATACGACGAAGATGATCCGTGTTCGTTTAGAGTTTGTTATGTTATGTTGCTTGAATGTCATAGGTACTCTTTGCGATCGCCCCGCCGATTAGATTTGCGCCTATTGCTAGTGTCTAGTCATAAGAGAGAGACTATACGTAGAATAAAGGAATTTATACTTTCGTGGTCACTATCAATACTTTTTACTGTGTATGTAATATCGGTTACTCAAAACAAAGATACTTGGTATATATCCCGTAGAAACAGTAAAAAGTACTATACGTAGACTTTCATAAGTATACCATATAACTGACTTATATAACTGTTCCTGAAAGGCAACATCATAGACCTAGCGTTTGCCTTTGTACCTGGGTTCGACGCTAGAGAATAACCAGGTTTGACAGAATACTCCCCTTTTACACAGAGCTACTGTCATTTAGACCGTTTTTGCTATATCCGCTTGACCGCGCACAAGTGAATATTATCCCACTTTCGAAATTCCGTAGACCGCGCACAAGTGACTATTTTCCCTTTTTGGTTACAGCGCTATACTCGGTCTGAATTTACTGTTCCTTTCTATTACGTAATGTTTTAAATCCTTTGTCTCTGTTCTATTCAAATCATTGAACATTTTTCTTCATGCTAAAAATACGAAGCGAGTCTTAGAATCGTTAACCTGGAACGAAAAAATAATGTCAAAGGCCACTCTTTGTAATACTATGATACATGTTTTTATTTTTATTTAATTCGGTGTAGATAGAACCCCTAGTACAGTGAAAACTCATAAAATATGTATGTCATCGATTTACTTTTTAAAATAATCCTGTTTAAAATACATATAGTGTTTTTTTCAACGATAGTCAATGTTCGCTGCTAAGTATAATAAATTAGAAACTAAATGTCAACAAAGAATTCATACGTCTTGAACGAGTCATTCATAAGGTTGAACAAAAACATCACTTCAACTAACTCATGTTACCGACTTATCAACAATAAATATTTATGTTAGCGCGCCCATCTGGCGAGCGGCGACGCGACATTTTTTTTAGAACGTGAGGTCGGGCGAATTCAGCGAATTGGCGCTAGAGGTCAAGCGGTTAATCAAGACATGACTTCCCATAGATATCGTCAATGAATTATATGAGAACAGGAACCTTGGATTAACGTGCTCTCCGAGGCACGGTTCAAGCGATAATTAACTCTTTAATTCGCATATAAACTTGATGAGTCAGTGGTGTACTCTTTTCATGGCAGTCTGTTCGCATCTTCACTAGACTATCGCTGCCTAGTGTTGCGTTTAATCTGCCCATTAATACTTTAGCCAATATGGAACTGCATTATAATATTAACTCGTACTAATTCGGCGCCAACGACCGATTATATAATTTACTAGCTTTTGCTCGCGACTTCGCTCGCGTTTAGAAGTATTATTATTAATTAGGTATATTTTTGCGGCTTTACTTTTGTATAGCGTGTGTAAAAAATTAGGGCCTACAAAACTTCTTTGTACAGAATATTCCTAACTAATCTATCATTAGGCGCTAAAACTATCAAGCTATTGGGTAAAATAACTCGCGCGCAAGCAACATAAAACTGTCCATGAGAGAAGCAATGGTCTCTCAAGTCAATACCCGCAAATTTGAGAGTTTGCCCCTGAGACTTATTTATTGTTATGGCAAAGCAGACTTTTAGGCGAAACTGTAATAGTTTAAATTCGAACGGGATATCATTCGGTATTAATGGGATTTATGGTACAAATACAGTTTCCTCTTTCGCACACCCAGTATAGTGGCTTCCACTATATTGTGATGTAACGCTTTCACTTGCAGTCTCGTACCGTTACAAAGTTTTGGTGGTTTTAAATTTCGCAACAACATAATTGGAGTGCCCACACGCAGAATAAGCTTAAGATAAGGCAAACCTGGCGGTTTCAATGAATTAAAAAATTCTACAGGGTAATTAGTAGCGTCATCTTTATTAACCACAGTATCACCTTTTCTTTATACAAACTTTCATCCTCTATTTTATCCCCTTGGGGGTAGAATTTATCAAAGTCCTTTCTTAGGGGATGCCTACATCATAGTAGCGATATGTATGCAAAGTCTCAGCCCGATCGGATTAAAATTTACAAAATTTCATTCAAACTTTCATCCCCTATTTTATCCCCTTGGGGGTAGAATTTATCAAAATCCTTTCTTAGCGGATGCATACGTCATTACATCTACCTGCATGCCAAATTTCAGCCCGATCCCTCCAGTGGTTTGGGCTGTGCGTTGATAGATCACTATCACCGTCAGTCACCTTTGAGTTTTATATATATTTAGATTAGATTTTTAATTATGTGACCAGCGTGACACTGCAATATATTACTAGACTCGTACTATTTGGTGCCAACGAACGATAATATGATTACTTTTTAATTATGTAGGCCTATACTGCTATATATCATGCGAAAAACATCTAAATTGCGATGAATTAGTTTCAATTTGAGAAAGAAAATTTACACACGGGTCATTCGGAGTCATTACAAAGGCTAATCTTGTACAAGCTGTGTAATATGTAGCACTTTGCACTAAATGTAATTTAGTGTTTGTAAAACATTTAAGTTGTTTTTGGTGTTGTATTTATTTTTATCTATACACATAAATAAAATTGGAGTGTCTGTTTGTAATATTAAAATAAGCACTTTTTACTATATGCACATGGATGTATACACGGTACATATACCGAAATTACCTTTATTACAATTTTTGTCTGTCTGTCTGTTTGTTCTCGCTAATCTCTGGAACGGCTAGACCGATTTTGACAGGACTTTCACTGGCGGATAGCTGATGTACCAAGGAGTAACTTAGGCTATAAATTAACCGAGGTAAATTAATTAAGGTACGCGAAGTAGTTCCCTCAGGACGCGGGTGTAACCGCGGGAAACAGCTAGTTCTTAATAAAATATTACTTTGCGCCGAGAGTTGTGGGTTTGAAACCCACACAAAACAAATTTTTTTGTGACTTACAAATTGTATTCTTGGAGCGCGCTTTGCCTTTTTAAAATTTAATTAAATAGATGATGCGGTCCCTTCTTCTAAGCGGAAGGGCTTTTAAAGATTTAAAGCATTTTAGGTTTTCCACATAACGACTATACGTCACGCCGCACCGCAAACATAGGTAACGTATATTCTTTGACTATATTGTGACGAACGTGCTTAAGCTCGCGAATAGAAACATCCGTGTGATGGCCAATTTGCTAAAAGCAATACGAAAGGATGGTATCACATAACTGAATTACAGCTTTATAGATATGCTGTCCCGCTTCTACGTCAAATATCACTCATACATTTTGCACTACTTCACATGAGACAACAGTATTCAATGTGCACACCGCTTACGTACTTGCGGCGTATTGTAACATGCATATTATATGTCACGTGTTGTTTTAATATTCAGTTGTAGAAAAGAGAGGCACCGCACTCGATGCCGATCGCATCCAAATAGTTGCATTTTCAACTGAACAACATATTTATTTATGGAAATGTCGCTAACGATTATTGTTACTGGTTGTCATAGGTGGGTTTTGCGTACGGTTATGGTGTGGTTATTGCTTATTAAGGGTTGTAAGGTGTTGGTGGTTGTTTGATTTGTTGGTTCATCATATTGTTTAGTTTCTTTTTTACTCTGTACCTGTTTTTCAAATTGTACAATCCGGAGCCCCCACTTCATTTCATAGTACAAACGCAGCATAACTATTTAGAATATGCGTTGCGCTTAGGCTCAAAAATATAGCGGTATTCCATATTAGCAACGTATTCTATAATAAGTCCTCTACTATTGACGGTTTTTATCGCGCAATTGCAGCTGATAGAATCCAGCATTTCATCTGTAATTATTATGATGTTCCTGGGTCTTTTTACCCTCCGTTATGCTTGTATAAGAGGACAGTTGTTTTTCTTTTTATCATTGTAGCAAGCACTCAAAGTCCTTAATAAAACTCATTACGTTTATATTTTCCTTGGCACTATATTTTCACATCCGTTTTCCAGACAAAATTACGACGATGCACTACGTGAAGTAAAACCACAGAAAAAATTCTGAATTCATTTTGCAAAGATGAAGAGAATTAAATTTAAAGAGAGCTGGAGTGCTAAATAAAATAGATCTACCTTCGTATCTTTGTCTGTTTACAATTGTCTCGGCAAGGATTATATAAATTATTTTGTTGGTCTTTATCAGAGCTGGGGCAATAACTACATAAGGCACTCAAACTTATCCCTACCGCATTTATCTATCTGAATTCGAGTACAAGATCATTGCATACCCTCTATCACTTATTGAAATTCAGCCACATTTGAAGCCGAAACACAAGCACTTACACCGTACGAAGTCCTTAGATGCCTCCACTTTGTAACTAAGTAAGTTTTTTAAATATATATTGGTACTGGAGGCAAAGAGACGGCGACTGCCATACTATTAATAATACATGAACTAGCTGCAAGAAATGCTACTGGATAGCTAGAATAACCAATTTTTGAAATGTCCAACTCAGGTAAAAACGAATTTTATTTTAGATGTCTATCTGGGAAAGAGTTTACTTTGAACATTTTCGAGTGAATTATCTATGATATTTTACGTGGAACTTGAAATATATGTACTTTTAGCTACGGCGAAAATGTAATGCTTTATTATTTGACGTAAGGAAACTAAACTTATATAATACAAGTTTCATGCTTATTCTATTAAAAATATAAAACATAGATAGGTACCTACGATATACATGTAAAAGTGTTTCAACCACTTAGAATTTTGTGCATAAAAATGAATTTGTGTGCTTTACAAACATAAAACCAACACAAAAAGACACCCCGCCACGGGTATGAGTTGAAGTCCCGTGATATGAATGCGCACCTCTTGTTTCAGCTGGTGAGGTAGCCACTTAAGCTATTACGTCATCTTTGCAGACACCACACTGACCAAGTGCGGGTTGGCAGACCTCGCATGTTTTCCAAGCACATTATGGACAATTCTCAGACGTGTAGTTTTCTTAACAACTAATAGTAAATAATTTATGATAGACTAGGCTTTGCTAAATACTTGTCATACTCTTTCTACTTTTTTACAACTACTTTTAATCTTTTACCAAGCCCGAGACGACTGTAATGTTGTAGCAACAATGTATTTTTTTTTAGATTCAAATAACATAATATTATAAAGCTGATGGGTATGTTTGATTGAACGCGCTAAAATACAAGAACTAGTGGTATGATTTGAATAATTATTTTAGTGCGTTTTAGCTATAACATCACGGTATAAGCCACGGGTAGCAGTAGTCATAAGTCATAAAAAACGTTATTGAACCACGGACTCAGCTAGTATACTTATAACGTCCCATATATAAATAACAATGGGCCCGTTATTGTTTAACCTTTATATTAACGATCTGCCTAAAGTGACTTCTCATTCAGTTACGCTATTCGCAGATGACAGCACAATTGCCATTGGTTGTACAGATAAAAAAACATATGAAGCTGATATTAACGACACGTTACATAAAGTAATAAAATGGATGGACAACAGTAATTTAAAAATGAAATGATTCAATTTTCGCAAAGACATAACATGATTAATCTTAATCTTAATATATAAAATCCTTGCGTTACTGACTGACTGACAGACACGCTACAGCCGAAACTATTGGGCGCAGGAAGCTGATATTTGGCATGTATATTCCTTGGGGACCGTAGGGGTGCACTAAGAAGGGATATCCCGAAATTCCCACGGGATCGGCCAAAAAGGGTAAATTTAAAAAAAATGCAGGCGTAGCTGCTGGCGTCCTCTAGTTTAGATATAAATTATAAAGACATTAAGGGCCGATTTTTCAATCCTCAGATAAACAACCAGATAGTATTTATTCTGAGTATAGCGTAATATTGCGTTTTTCAATGGTCAGATAAGGTTTATTCGTCGAATAAATCACCAAACTAAGGAATAAATTTAACTGCCCGATCCTCGGTCAGATAACAGTTTATTTGACTGTTAAGTTGACGTTGAGATACATTTGGTTGGATTTTGGGCGTGGTATATATATTACGAAATATGGAAAATATGGTCATTTATATATTTTTGACGACGCAACAATCGAAGGGGAGGCTATTATAAACGAATAGGTATATTAATCAACCTAGAAGGTGATACAGAATTGTAAGAACGCGGGGCGATCATTTTAATACCTATATTGGAATCAATGGAGATCTGATATTATGAAATAGTGAAATAAATCAGATAGCATGTATTTCAAATATTTACTATACCTTATATACACATTTATGGCATAAAATACATACTTATATTTTCAAAAACGCATTACAACTTAAATACCTTACGATTTCTTAGACTCTCTTATTTAAGCCTTAATTTTTGGCCCTAACGGTTATTTGTAGACACACCACATGAATTAGAAACACTTTCTATCTTTCCGCGCACATTTCTTGTCCTGTTAAGTACCACATCAGTCGTTATCATTTCTATAATATACTTACTTGTATTTTTCTATTAAACTTAGTAGTAATTGAATGTCTTTAATCTCGCATTCAAATTTGAGGTACGCTGGCATTGTTATTATAATATAATTTGATTGAAAACGAACAGCACAACACTCAAAAATTCCGCGAAAATACCAGCCCAAACATATATAAACAAACAGAACCCCGAACAAGATTACTATACTCTATGACCCCGAAATAATGACAACCATCATTTTGACAGTTAGAGCAGGACAAGCAATAAAGCTTCTGTTTCCTGTCCTGCTCTAATTTCCTGTTCTGCTCTTACATGCACTTTTCTGATATATTTGTTTCACCTCTCTGAAGTTAGTAACGGGTACGATGATGTTATTCGGTCAGATAGTTGCCCACGGAATAAAAGACTATTGAAAAATTGACACAAGTTTAACGGACTGTTATACAGCCCAATAAATTTATCAGTGGAATAGTTATTCATCTCTTTATCTGAGGATTGAAAAATCAGCCCTAAAATAACTGAAGTTGACGATACAAAATTTTTAGGATTAATAATAGATAGTAGAGTAAATTGGAAAAATCATACCGAATACTTATGTAAAAAGATTAGTTGTACAGCGTACGCATTGTACAAACTTAGATCGACCCTGAACCATGACGCATTACTCATGGCATATCATGGATTAACTGCTTCAAAATTGCGATACGGGATCATTTTCTGGGGCAACTCAACAAATAAAGACATGGTGCTTAAGGCCCAGAAAACATGTATTAGAGGAATATTTAATTTAATACCAACTGATAGCTGTGAGACATATTTTAAACAGTACAAAATATTAACTGTCCCTTCGTTATACATTTATGAGACAGCAAACTTTATTAAAACTAATCCTCAACTGTTTTAAAAGCTATCAGATACGGTTATACGCAATAGAAGGCATAATAATGCTGATAGGCTTAGGATACGTAAAGCCAATACTGCCTTAATACATAACAGCATATTCTGTATGGCACCTATACTTTATAATAAATTGCCTAATAACATAAAAAACCTAAACATGCACTTGTTTAAACAGTGTCTTAAAGAATTTTTGGTATCTAAAGCCTATTATACCATTTATGATTTTTTGGATGGAAAGTAATACTTACTCACTAGTTATCATTATGTATTGACATTTTACCATTATTACTGTATTAATTCTACCATTATTATTGCATTAACATTGTAACATTATTACTATATTGACATTCTCTTATGTAATTATTTTTAATTGTATTGTATATTTTACTTTATTTGATGTTTTCTTTATTTTTTTTTATTTATATTTTTTTGATTATGTCTTATCCTCTGATAATTATATAGTAAAAAATCTAAGCACTATCAACAAAATAAAATACAGCTCTGATCATAGACCAATTCGAGCCAAAGTCAGATTCAACTTTAAAATCCATCGAGCCAAGTTTTTTACAAAATACACTAAGAAACTTGATAAAGCCACACTTGTTAAGAGCGTTTAATCCATCGGAGGCGATTTTGCGGGTTTTTATTGTTCTATTACGTTACGGATAAATAACAATTAATGGAAAAGATATAGAAAATATGAAAGTTCAGTTCTTTATCAAGAGAGTGCTAAAGAAAAATATATTGGTTACTACAGTAAATATTTTAAAACGCATGAATTTAAAAAAGTCATTTTTCTCATTTCTGTAGTTTAGGCCAGCATTAATGGTCGCTAGTGCTATGAAAACTTATCGTTCTATAATTCTGTAAATGTAAACTGTGCGAGCAAAAGTTATACAAGCGAGTCCTTAAAAAATAAATTGTACTTTCATTCATAATTTTCAAGAAAATCTGAGATCAAAACAGTGCATTTTGCTTAATTTTAGCCCGCAAATTTGTATTTATATCTAAAAAACTACTGTGATTATTAAAAAGATATATACTTATTTAGAAACCTTAAGATTCATTTTAGGTCATATAAAAAAATTGGAATCTACACTTTTTGTTTGTAATTAATATGATTTTTTTAAAAAGTCCTATAAAGCTCGAAGCGCGATGCTATGTCCGCCATTCAACGCTGAGCGCTCTCAGAGGACGGACCTGTCGCTCGCGTCCGTGTCCGCCATTTTACGTAAATATTGCATTCCAAAACGTTTATAGCGCAGCTAAAGTCTCTTGATCCTTATTTTTTTTTCTTAACGTATTTTTTTATAAATATGTAATAAATAAGAAATAATTTTGGTGGCATGAACACTGATAATCTTCGTAAAGATGCCGGAGGTATCGACTGGATTCCTCTCATGAACTCTAAATCTGTCGATGAAAAGGTCAGCCTCTTTACAAATCAAATAACAGAACTTTTCGACAAGCATGCGCCTATTCGACCCGTGAAACTAAAGCACCATCCCTCGCCTTGGCTCACTGATCATATCAAAAAGTTGTTGCACAAAAAAGCTGCTGCTAAATTTAGATATTAAATTAAACCCGATGCTTCCAATTTACAAAAAAAAGTAGATATTAGGAATCACTGCAATAGGGTGTGTAGGGATGCACAACGCCAACATATCCATAGTTCTGTAAAAAACGGAGATCCGGCAAAAGTCTGGAAATTTCTTAAAACTCTGGGGGTTGGCAAAGCACGTCTAAACACTATTCCTTATGACTTCAATATTGACTTGCTCAATCAACATTTCTCTGCCTCGTCCAATATTGATAGGACTACAAAGACAAGCACTATTAATTATCTTTCATCATTGCCCACCCCTAGCTATTCACCATTCGTCTTTAATCAATTCTCCGATAGTGATGTTAAGAAGAGCATTATATCCATCACGTCCAACGCTGTTGGTAGCGACTGTATCAGCCGTAATATGATCCTTCCAATCCTCGATTTAATCCTACCTATAATTGCCCACATCCTTACTTATTCCATGTCCAGTGGTGTCTTCCCATCGATGTGGAAGGACGCCTTAATAACCCCAATCCCAAAAACTTCCCATCCTTCATCCTTTTCTGATTATCGACCAATATCTATCCTACCATTCCTCTCCAAAGTCCTCGAAGGTCTCGCCTACAACTAAATTAACTCGTTCCTTTCTAAAAATAATGTTCTTAATCCCTTCCAGTCCGGCTTCCGTTCGGGTCACAGCACAGTTACATCCTTGGTCAATATTACGGATGACATCAGGGCTGGTATGGAGGACGGTCAACTTACGATCCTTGCTTTGCTAGATTTTAGCAACGCTTTTAACACGGTTGATTTTGATATCCTGCTTGGCCGTCTACGCTCTCTTAACATATCTCCTACGGTGGTTGATTGGTTTCGTAGTTACCTGTGTGGCCGCCGACAGCGTATACGCATCGAAAACTCACATTCTAGTTGGTGTGACACAACTGTTGGTGTGCCCCAGGGTGGCGTGTTATCTCCTTTACTCTTCGCAATTTTTATAAATTCTATATCAAATGATCTTCGCTGTTCCTATCACCTTTATGCAGATGATCTCCAAATCTATATGCAGTCGCCATTGGCACAAATGTCATTGTCTATTGGTGCCATTAATAGTGACCTGGTGCGTATCAGCAGTTGGAGCAAATCCTTTGGACTTAAAGTCAATCCCTCTAAAACCCAGGTCATTGTTATTGGGAGCGCAAGAATGACAACGAAAATTGACAGATGCCTCACGTTACCTTCGATGGCACTATTATTCCAATACAGGATAAGGTAAAGAATCTGGGTATAATTATGGACTCTACACTAACGTGGCGATCGCAGATACAAGAGGTGAGTCGAAAAGTGTTTGTTTCAGCAGGTTCATTCAGAAGACTACAAAACTTTCTCCCTACTGCCACCAAAATTGCACTTGCAAACTCTCTTCTTTTACCCATTATTGATTATGCAGATGTCAGCTATCTAGATCTCGCCGAAAACCAGCTAGACAAACTTGAGCGCCTTCAAAATCTCTGTATGAGATTCATATTTGGATTACGCAAATACGATCATATTTCACAATTTCGAGCACAGCTCAAGTGGTTGCCCATACGATATCGCCGGAATGCTCACATTCTTTCTTTGCTGTACAATATACTGTTTAGCCCTTCAACTCCTTCCTATCTTAAAGGACGATTCGAATTCCTTCATGATACGCATAACCGTTATTTGAGGTCATCAGAAAATTTGAAACTGAAGATGCCGGTACATTCCGCAACCTTTTATGACAAATCGTTTTCCGTCACTGCTGTTCGTCTATGGAATGCATTACCGCCGCTACATATTAGACAGGCTCAGACGGTAACCAGATTCAAATATTTAGTTAAGGAGCACTATCTATCATTATAATATTTCCAGTTTCTCCCGTTCTACTAAGTATATGTGTATTATATATTATTAATGTATGTATATGTATGTATTTTATATATGTATATCTATGCATGTATAAGTATTTATGTATGTGTATGCATATTATCTTAGTATTATATAACTTTATATATATTTAAAAATAATATATATTTATTGGTACGCTTACAACTATCATTTCTTTCCTACCAATAATATCTCCATCCAAAGGTTGCCTGGTAGAAATCGCTTTTAGCGATAAGGCCGCCCATTGTACTATATCTTATGTGAATTTCCTTAAATATCTGTATAAGTGTACAATAAAGAGTATAATAAATAAATAAAGTTGATGTACTTAACTTTATTTATGTATTACGTATTAAACTAGTGTGTTAGTCAAGACATCTGGAGTCTAGTGGTTACTGCTTAGTATAGTAGCGCGGTCAACTAGGGGCTGGGCGAGACTGACAGAAACGGACCGTTAGATATAATACCTTGCTGCAAAAACCAAGTGGCATTATACAGTATAAACAGGTACAGTAGTTAGACGCATTTGATCTTTGATGGATGACCATGGGATTGGCTTGCAGAGCCTATATCGCAGGTTTATTTTCGTACAAACTACATCAGTTAAGGTAAAGTAATTGACACCACGGTCATAGTATGGATGGGTGACCGACCGATGAATTTACAGAGCCCATGTATGAGGTTCTTAAGGGGGCAAAATTATGGTTATTTTTAAGCTAGGACGTGCCGCCGTTAGCATGTTACCAATGTAATAGGTATTTACCTAATACGTACTATGCAATGCAATTAAAAGCACACTTGAATCGAATATTATCTTACAAACCGCCGCGCCGCAGCTCAGCTGATCCCCACGAGCTCGCATTGCAGGTACCTAACACACACAAGCACACGTACCTAGTCTCTCGATACATTTTCGAGTCCCGGTTAAAATTTTCGAGCTTGGTCTCGAAATACCGGGGATATATGAGACTTTCGAGACTCTTTAGAAAAAAGGTTATATAGGCTCATAGACACATATATACATACATTTTGGCAGTGAATACAATGAGTTTAAGCCTTACGGCTTTTCATACAAAGTTTCAAGTCCTTATTTTTCGAAATTAATGAATCGATATTAATGAAACTTCATACACATAAGCAGGATACACAGGTCTAAAAAGTTAATTGAAAATATTTTCGAAAAAAGTGTTATAGCTAGAAAAATATATCGCGAATGAGTTGGCAAAAAAATCCTGCCCAGACTAGGAAAAGTTGAAAATTTTCATTTAACATACAAATTTAATGAATAAAACATTATACGCAACGACAGTCCCTACAAGAATGGGCATTCTCCTTTAGTACTAACCGAATGTATGAACCCTAAAGGGTACGTAAACATTGGATTGTCTATTTTTCCTGGCGTACTTATAGGGTTGGCAGGTATAAACACTTCGACAGTTAAGTTTCTACTAGTTCAACATGTGAGACGAAAGATGTCCACTGTTGGATATAGGCCGCCAAGGATCGGTACATGTGGAGAGCCACATGTACCGAGCCACCCGCATCTGCTGCCTGGGATCAAGACCGTCAGCCTACCTCTGTTACGACGTGCGGTGCGTGGCCGCACAGCAGAACCTTTCTGCTTCAACGGACATCGGTACTTCTGGCTATGTGCCCTGCCCACTGCCAATTCAGCCTATTTCGGAGAGCTATGTCGGTGACTTTGATTCGCCTGTGGATCTCCTCATTTCTGATTCGATCTTGCAGGGAAACTCCGAGCATAGCTCTCTCCATCGCCCTCTGCTTGGCCCTGAGCTTCCAGATAAGACCCATAGTTAGTGACCACGTCTCGTGGTATATTTATCAATTTGTTTAATTGACAAATCTTATATACAAAGATGTAATCTTGAACGTACGTTGTAATATGTAGTATTACGGCTGTAAATGATTCTAGTTATATTTATCAATTTGTGTAATAGACAAATCTTAGGTATATACAAATACAAATGAGTGCTACTTTACTGCGAATACGATGATATCTTTTTTTTTTTTTTTTTTTTTTTTTTACGAGGTGGAAAATCCCTTCGGATCTCCGACTCTTGGGGGAAATAAGAGCCGGAGTATGTGGTGTTTCCACTAAAAACCACCTCGACTTCCGCCATGTACCCGTGTGTCGGAGGGTGGGGCATCACCAAAGCACTCGTCGCCACCCTCCGACGGGCATTGGCCCGCCAGACGGTCAGGCGGGCCCCGAACAAAACCCCCTTGGCGACGGATTAAGGTGTTGGACTCCGCCGCCAAAACGCCCAGCGGCCGCAGAGGATAGGGAGGACGGCAACGCAACACCGCATCTCCTCTTCCTCTGCGGCCCCACCACGACGCATCGAATGGTGCGCCCCCACTTGGTCGCGGGAGATAGGGTGCGCGGCAACGCAACACCGACACGTCTCTCCTCCCGCGACCGCACCCGACTGCGAGGGACAGACAGAACTGTCCCCCGCACCCGCACCGTTGGACGCATCCTGCGCAGGCCCCTCCAAGCCCACGCGGAGCGTCCCCTCCTGGATCCCTCTTAGCTTCACCGCGGGTGACCAATCCACGGTTACTGAGCCCCCCCACCACGACAAGGTGGAGATCCTACGGGGGGGAATACGATGATATCTGCGAAAATCCTGTCAACAAAAGCTGTTGGCAACTTCTTTTTTAGGCTGGACCGGATTTTTTTTGCCAACCACGGTAATTCACGAGATTTTTAATAATGGTTATTATTTGACTAAAGTCTCAAAAGTCTCGATAGTCTCAAAAACTAGAGTTAGCAGTCTCGAAAACACAGAAAAATGGTCGAGACTCTCGAAATTTTCGAGACCGAGACTCCCGGGATGAATGATGATGATGCCTTAGTACCTACCGTGCAGTCTTATTCTGCACCAGTTAACAGTTTATTTTGAGACTCAATTCTTCTAATTATATTTGTTTAAAATGCAGTTTCGATCTAATGTCAGTGTCATACTCATATCACAAACGGTATTCTCCTAAATAAACTGATATTGGAATGTTATCGTGACTAGATCGTTAATTGAACAATGTCATCATCATCATCATCGTTCTAGCATACCGTGGATTCGAACCCGATACCCTCTGCATAGCAGACCATTGGTATCTCCAGTAGGCTATCGCTGCCTGTTGTTAATTAAACAATGTGTCAACGTCGAACAATAGAAGTCAAATTATAATTAGAAGAATACCAATTCTGAGTCAATTTAAAATCTAATCTCATTTCGTTCAAAATATAATTTCAATGTCATATAAAATACGAGAATTGGCCTTATTTACTATCTATGTAATATTTTTTGCCGTGTGGTTGACGGCTTAGAATACAAGTGTCACCACCCCCTATCATCCCGTGGGTGTCGTAAGAGGCGACTAAGGGATAACACGATGCAAATACCATCTTTGCGTAGAGACGGAAAACTCGACATCAAACCCTATACGACTGCCTCGTTGGTCTCACGGCATATGTGCGCGTAGGATCGGGAGGTCCCGGGTTCGATTCCTGGGTCGGGCAGTGTTATTGAGTTTTTCTGTCACGAAATTCTCAGTAGCCGCACGGAGTCTGGAAATGTGCCCGGTACCGCAATAGGCTCGCCCCTTATTACGTGGGACTAAAGTATATCTGGCGAAAAGTGGGTGTAGAAATACACCTCTGCCTACCCCTTCGGGGATAAAAGGCGTGACGTTATGTATGTATGTATGTATGTAAAATTTTATAAAAAGAGGGATTTATATCATCGCACACTGTGTGAAATAATTTTAGGTGAATACCTATATATTGTATAATTACAATATTTTGTAAATGAAAATCATCATATTGTATATTTTTTTCTTTCTTTAAATTAATTCAGTATTTTCTTTTACCCGACTCTTTTGGTTTTGTATTTAGTGTCATTCGTGGGTTTTCATGCATTAATAACGAAGTAGATGTATATTTGAAATGTGACAATTATGTAGAAAACAATTATAAATTATTTCTATCATATAATAAAACTGCGCCAAATTATTATAAATAGTCGTTGTTATCCTGAGGAACATCATCCTACTAAACAAATATGTAATATCTATCTTTATTTGATACCTTTAAATGCATGTGCATTGAAAATAATTAATTTGAATACTTTCATATCATAATCGACGTATTACACATACGAATACTGTTCATGTATGGCAAGATGGATCAAGATTATTATTCCACGCGATACCATCATCGTGCACCGGGTCTCACATCCGCGGCGCGCGGGCGACCGCGGTACTATAAAAATCTAAACTCGAGCCGCCGCTCGAGGCGTATACGCTCTTAATAACGCAGAATACTTTAACTTAGAAATATCTAACTACTTTGAAAATTTAAACGTTGACGAGACAAATGCTGAAGATCAATATAAAGCAATAGTAAACTGATAAAATGTAAAACTAGAAATAGAAAAATGTTGTCACCCAATAGTATGAAGCTGACAGAAAGACGTACTCATACAGAAATAGGGACACTTGCATATAGAATGTTGGATAAAGATGTAAAAAGAAGAATCAGGAAAGATCTAAGAAATCTTAACACCCATCTAGTAAAAACAGCTTTAGAAAAGAATACATCCTTAAGGATTTCAAAACAAGGACTTACAAAGGGCAAATCTTGGATTAATAGTTTGGTTGATGATCGAGGTATAAAACATAATAATAGAGAAAAAATTATGGAAATAGCAACAAAGTTCTATGAAACATTATATTCCGACAATGTCCTAGATGATACATGCACAGAATACCATCTTCCAGATTCCATTACTCCTATAGACACTTCTGAAGTGCAAAAAGCACTTAATACAATGCCATATGACAAAAGTCCAGGCGAAGATGGTATTACTGCTGAAGCTCTGAGGATTGGGTCTCCATCACTAATATTGCCCCTCACAAAATTATTTAATACCATTCTAAACTCAGGTCAAGTTCCACAGATAATGTGTCATTTAAACATAATCCTTTTGCATAAGAAAGGCAACAAAAACGATATCAGTAACTACCGTCCCATTAGTTTAACATCACATATTTATAAAACATTCATCAAAGTACTGCATAATCGTATAGACGCAAAGTTGGACATTCATCTACCACCAGAACAAGCTGGATTCCGCCCTAGTTTCTCTACAACTGACCATCTTCACACTTTGAACCAATTACTGGAAAAACACAGAGAACATAGTAAACCTTTGTATTTGGCCTTCGTTGACTACAATAAAGCTTTTGACAGTATCAAACATTCCGAAATATTTATTGATTTAGAAAACCAAGATATTGAGAAACAGTACATTCAAATTATTAAATCCATATACACCAATAGCTCCGCCAATATCAAACTAGACAGCATTGGGCCATCATTCAAAATACAGAAGGGTGTTAAACAGGGTGACCCGCTCTCCCCCAAGCTATTCACAAGTACATTCGAGGAGGTTTTTAAAACACTGGCAACCTTATGGAGTAGAAAAGGGATTTTTGTCAGCAACATGAGACTTACAAATCTCCGATTTGCCGACGATATAGTTCTGTTTTCTACCACCGCACTGGAACTTCACTCCAAGATCTGAGCACAGCAGGCCGCAGGGTGGGATTAGCGATAAACCGGTCGAAAAGTAAAGTAATGACTAACAGCACCAAATATAGAGTCGAGGTAGATGGGCAGGAGATACACTATGTCAATGAGTACATCTACTTGGGCCAGCTAGCTTCTTTCGAAAACAGGCTAGAAAGAGAAATCGACCGCCGTATCGAAAATGCTTGGAAAAGCTTCTGGTCCATGAAGACGCTAATGAAGGGGGATCTGCCGATTTCCCTGAAGCGAAAACTCATTGATATATGTATCCTGCCCATACTAACCTACGGTGCTCAAACCCGGTCGCCTACCGAGTTGCAAAAGTCACGCCTTGCGGTCTGTCAAAGAGCTATGGAGCGCAGCATCCTTGGTATTTCACTCAAAGATAGGATAAGAAACACTGAGCTTCGCTCCAAAACTAAAGTCAAAGATGTGGGTAAAACGGCTGCTAGCCTAAAATGGAACTGGGCGGGCCACGTCAGCTGTATGCACGAGGGTCGTTGGGCGAAGATCTCGACACTGTGGGTGCCAGAAGATGGACAACGTCGCCGGGGCCGGTCCCGAAAGAGGTGGCGAGATGACCTGGAGGCCTACCACAGGAGTTGGTTTGACACTGCAGGTGACAAAAAGATATGGAAAGATTTGGGGGAGGCCTTTGCCCAGCAGTGGGACAGGACAGGCAAGTGAAAAAAAAATATTTTTTTGTGAATGGTATGAAATCAAAAATATCTTATTATTTAATTTTTTTTGCATGCCAATATGGTGGAGCAAAGCGAACATAATCACATAATATTGTAACATCTTTACACAATACCTCTGTTCAGCAAATAAATAGATTATTATTATTATTACATAAAGGACATTTTAAAAAATGCCCAATATATTAAGTAGGTAGGTACGCTTGTTAGTCGCATTGCTAGTTTAGAATAAAGCCGAACGATTTATATTGCAGCGAGAGCTAATGTGACTCGTTGCTTGTAGAGAACCGAGACACGTAACTGTTGAGCTTTGAGAACGGATTCCGAATCAATTCCTTTTCGATCCCGTCCAGTCCGTCCGTTTCGCCAGTTGTGGACGCGGCGCGAATAATGTGAGATTTGTACCGTTATATCTAAATCTGTTATAATGTTTATTTTTATGTTGGAAACAGATATAGTGAATATAAATAAATGTGTATTGTATTATGTTGTGCAAGTACAGTAAAGAAATCGGAGGAGAATATAAACAATCGTGTATTGTATTTTAATGTACCGGTACAACCATGTATTAAGTACAATACATACATAATTATGCTCACGCCTTTTTCCCGTCTGTAGATCTATGTCTGTGCTTCTATCCTTGCAAACCTCACGCGCTTCCTCTACATTAATTACTCTTTTCATACATGCTCGCCGGTTACGGGAGCTTCGGACTTTTCCGTTTTTCAAGACGTCCCCAATTTGGTCGACGTAAGTACAATATAAAACATTGAAAATCTTTATATATATATTTCTTGTGTGCGTGTGTATGTCACTGAACTCCTCCTAAACGACTGGAACGATCTTGATGAAATTTTTTGTGTGTGTTGAAGGGGACTTGAGAATGGTTTAGATTCACAATTTAGTCCACTGGAAAATGTTTTTTTACTTAATTTTTAATTTGTAAGTAGTTGTGGATTTTGGAATGTTTCACATTGGAACCGACGAGCTGCGCTGCTATCGCAGTGTCAAATCTTATAATAATTATTTCGTCAAGGAGTACATCGAAACCTTACCTGAATAATAAAACATTAAAAAATAAAGATATCGAGTCGACAACATATATCCGCAAAATTTGGATTGTCGAGTATTTTGTTAAATTGTAATGGTTCTGACAGACAAATCACAGTCGCCATATTGGCCCATCTAGCGAAACGTCACAGATACCGGATAACACAGTCTTTACTAAGAAGTTTTTATGTGTAAATACTTTTTGCAGTTATATTTTTTAGACAGTTAAAACGACAACTATGGAAGTATCCGCCCAATAAAGGAGATTTGTATCAAATATAAAAAAAAATATTAAAATATCTTTACTAACATAATAAAGCGGAAGAGTTTGTTTGTTTGTTTGTTGTATCTCAGAAACTACCGGTCGGATCTGAAAAATTCTTTTTGTATACGATAGCCCAGTTATTCCGGAAGGCTATATAACATAACGCTTCGACCCTTTGGGGCCGGGCTAAAGGCTAAAAGATAATGTCGGCTAATCTCAGGAACTAGCAGTCGCATTTTAAAAATTGTTATTGCCCATGATAGCCCAATTATTCCGTAAGGCTATAGGCCATATAAAATTACGCCGCAACTTTTAGGGGCCAGACAACAATAATAAGATGGTCAAACGAGAAGGGGGAGCGTTGGGTCAAAGGCAAAAAAAGGCTAAACGAATATGATACAATCTATATGGGTATCGTTTTCGAGATTTTCGGGATGCTGATTAAAAATATGAAATTTATTTAGTGATCCAAGATGGCGAACGGAAAATCAAAGATGGCGGATGAGAAAATTTATAAAATCACTATTGGTATCGTCTACGATGTTAAAAGGAATGGGGAATCCAAAAACAACATCTATTTCGTGATTCAAGATGGTGGATAGGAAATCAAAGATGGCGGACAGGAAAAATAAAAAAATCAATATGGGTATCGTCTCTGATGATTTAAGGGACGGAGAATCCAAATACAACATCTATTTCGTGATCAAAGATGGCGGATAGGAAATTAAAGATGGCGGACGGGATTATTTTAAAGTCGATATGGGTACCGTCTCCGATATTTTAAGGACTGGGGAATTCAAAGACACCATCTATTTCGTGATCAAAGATGGTGGGTGGGAATTAAAAAAAAATCAATATGGGTATCGTCTCCGATATTTAAAGGGATGGAGAATCCAAATACAATATCTATTTCGTGATTCAAGATGGCGGATGGGAAATCAAAGATGGCGGATGGGATAATTTTTAAAATCAATTTGGGTATCATCTCTGATGATTTAAGGGACGGCGAATCCAAATACAACATCTATTTCGTGAGCAAAGATGGCAGATAGGAAATCAAAGATGGTGGAAGGGGTCTTTTTTAAAAGTCGATATGGGTATCGTCTCCGATATTTTATGGAATGGGGAATTCAATATTATATAAAAATCTATGTTTGTTTGTTCATCATTTATAGACTCTGAAATGATAAGTGATTAAGCGCTAAGTCAATGGTAACTTTGGAAAAGGGGCTTGGAAAAAAGAAAATTCAATAAAAACTCTTAAAAAGGCGATACGGAGATCGCTGGGTCAGCTAGTATATTATAAACTATATACTTGTTAATAGTTGTTTTGCCATAATATACTGTTATTTGGTGTTATAGGTATTTTTGATGCCAAATCGAAAAAAAAACAAAAAAGTTAGAAGAATAAAATAGCCTACGACCTATTCTCAGACCTAGGTACCAAATTTACTCAAAAAGATACCTAAAATCGATAATGTCGGTTTGGAGGAGTTTCAATAACAAACACTGTGATACGAGATTTTTCAATACTACAAGTGACGTGGTAAGTCTAATATGAAACGTTCATAAATTATTGAGTCTATAAAATACCTACTTTTCCTTTACTTTCGAATCCCGAGGGCTATGGCTTTGAAATAGGTTCTCAGTTCCAAATACTCGTAGATAGGTACATCGCAAACGGAGGCAGCGATAGCCTAGTGGCGATACCAACAGACTGCCATGCAGAGGGTATCAGGTTCGAATCCACGGCGCGCACCAATGACTTTTCGGAGTTAAGTGCGTATTGAATTGTTAATTATCGCTTGTCCCGTGCCTCGGAGAGCACGTTAAGCCGTCGGTCCCGGTTGTCATGTAGATCTTTGACAATCGTTACAGGGCGTCAGTACCGTCTAATAAACTGACACTAGTCTAAACCATGGAATATCGCTATCCCTTAGGGTTGCGGAGGTCAGACAGGCAGTCGCTCCGTGGAAAAGCTAATATTCAGCCAAATCAGGTTAGACTAGTAAGCGGACCCCAGATTGAAACTGGGATAACGCTAAGAGGATGATGAGGTACATCGCAAACGGAAAGGACTGTTTACCATACCATTCGCGGTATAAAAGTGGTATTTGTTTTATTGAAAGGATATATTTTCATACAATTATTAAGCTCGGCAATGTAGTTGCACTGTGAAGGCTTTTCGACCCGTTGCTCACATCTTAAAAGCACCTCAACCTGTCATAACATTATAGTAGGCTAAAAATGTATTAGTAAATTTACACTCCGCTCCGCCAGCGTCTTTTTCTCTTTATGTCATAGAGGGCTAACGAACAGACAGGTCGCCTGGTGGTACCCAATTACCGTTGCTTATAGACGCCCGCAACACCTCACGAGTCATAATTGCGTAAGACATTGGAAATGAAATTGGAGGAGGAGCGGAATGGGAGAGAAGGAAAAGATGATGGAGACCACGACACTCTCACTTACCGACTGCATCGCAACAATATAGATACTGTTACTTTAGGTCGATATTCTATGAGAGGATAGTACTGCCCGATCGAGCAGGCCCATTTATGCTGAGGCTCTGCTTATAACAAGTTTTTCCGTAGTATGATATTGTCCCAACCAAATAAAAGACCACAACACGTGGAACTTGTAAGATTATTATCCGGCCAAAATTGGTAGCTACCTTGCATATTAACCAATTAAGCTCTATAATAGCGGTAATCCGAATGGCCGAATTGGCTGAACTTCAAAACAATGGGGTGCTTGAAGAACGCGGGGTTGCGAGCACAGTTCGGTTAGTAATCCACTAATCAAAGGCATTGTTGGGCGCGTAGTCACAGCCTAGATTTGCCTAATTACCCACTCGAGTCTGTCCACGGAAAATACGAGCGTAACGTTTGGTGAACCTTTCGGCGGACTTTGCTTTTAGGCATACCGATATAACAAATACGGAAATGTGTTTTACGTCGGTACCATTTCACATACATACATACATATGCTCATGCCTTTTTCCTGTCTTGGTAGACAGAGACAACAGAACGCCACTTGCTTCTAGCCTTACAAACCTCATGCGCTTCCTCTACATTCATTATTCTTTTCATACATGCTCAGACTTTTCCGGTTTTCAAGACGTTCCCAATCGCTCCACGTGTCCAAACCATTTCAGCATTCCTTTGTCAATCCTTGACACGACATCTTCTTTCAGGCCACATCGCTCTCCATCTTATGGTAAGTATTTTGGGTATAATTATAGAAAGGAGGCTGAAAAGTGGCATAGACTACTTTTACCTCGATAATAATGCCACGCGAGAAGAGCGGTTGAAGTCTAGCACTTTATACTAGTATTTTATATGCAGAAGTTTGTTTGTTTCTCAGTGTTTTACTTCGAAATGGAGCGATCTCTCACGAGTTTCTTGCATTGTAAACATATCGTGAAAGTCTCATAGGCTACTTTTTACCGCGAGTGACTTCCACGCGGGTGAATCTGCGCGAAGGCCATTTTAACATAATTTCAAGTCTTATGTATCTTCCAAGGTACAATTATTTATAGGGCTAGATTATGGCTTTACTCTTCTCATAATTTGCCGACCGGTTGGCGCAGCGGGAGTGTAACTACGCTACGCCGAAGGTCGCGGGTTCGATTCCCGCTCAAGTCAAACATTTGTGTGCATGAACATGGATGTTTGTCATGGTCTGGGTGTTACTAAGTATAATATGTATGTATTTACAAAGAAATGTATATATGTATGTTTATCCATTATCTAGTATCCATAACACAAGCTCTGCTTAGCTTGGGACTAGATGGTGATGTGTGTATGTGGTAGAATATTATTATTATTATTATTATTATTATTATATAATTAGAAGAGGCCTGTGCCCAGCAGTGGGATAGACTATACCTAACTTATGATGAATTAATAATGTTTCTATTTAATGTCGCTCTCCAACAAGTCGACAAACATGTTCGGTAACTCTGACTGTGATGTGTTCAGACTAATTGTATATTCCTAGAGGAAAGCGAGATTTAGCCAGCGCCGTGAATGTTTAAAATAGGAACTCACAGTCATAGTTACAACATGGCGTACATCTATGTTCACATAAATTGTACAATTTGTTTGTTTGTTTTGAATACGTTAATCTGCGGAACTACCATTTTAGGTTAAAAGTTTGTTTGCTGTTGATAGTCCGTTACAGCAACTGCTATAAAAATGCTCATATTCTTAGAAGTCAAAAAGTCAGTAAACCTGGTAAGTAATCTTATACTTAATATATAAAGCTGAAGAGTTTGTTTGGTTGAACGCGCTAATCTCAGGAACTACCGGTCCGATTTGAATAACTCTTTCAATGTAAGACAGCCCATTTATCGAGGAAGGCTATAGGCTATATAACATCACGCTATGAGCGAAGGGAGCGGAGCAGTAGCCTTAAATAATGCGGGTGTAACCGCGGGCATCTTCTAGTAAGTAATAAAAGCGTCAGGTAGCTACCAGACTTTACCTACATATTCGACACAACAACTTACAGTGTGCAGCCTCGCGGCACAGAGGAAGAAAATTTTAAGAGAGTATTTTATCAAGCCGGGATCAAGCAGACAAGCATACCATGCCATGATTAGCGTGTCCTCTGGGGAAGTCGAGGACACGGAGGAACTTCTTCCGGGAGTCACACATACTCTCTGCATCGTACTTCATATTTTACTTGGAGTTGGATTTAGAGCCTGGTCGAAGGAGACCTAATTATTCGGCTTCCAATCACGACCAACAAGAGGTAATAATAATAATAATAAATTTATTTATAGTTTCACAAGTTACTACAATTATGAGACACATTTATATTATTAACACTGAAGTTGCTACTATTTATGTGCGTAAAGCTACTCCGATGATATGATTCCTAATGGTCGATGGGCATCTATCAAATATGAATGACACTTACCTACTTTGTTAGTTGCATGCTCTGTCACGGTTTACTTGCTTCACCATTATTCATGAACCTTTGCATAAGTAAACTTTATCAGAGGTTAGTAAAATACGAAATGTACATTTAATTCGCGAGCAAAGCCGCGGGCGAAAACTAGTTTAAAATATAATCTCAGTGGATGCTAACTGAAGTTTAGAAATACAATATATTGCGCGTCACATATCAAATTGAATAGACATAAAGCGGTAATGGATGTAGAAAATAGTTTATAATGGCTTTCGATACAGTGACATATATTGGGATGGATCAATAAGGATAAACGGGATATTTTAGGATATAATGTGTTGAATGGAGTGGATACGCATGAAAATAGTGTAAAGTACCTTTAAGTTTCTAAGCAAGAAATAAAATGTAACTTCATCATCATCAGCCCTTTATACTGTCCCACTGCTGCGCACGGGCCTCTTCTCACAATGAGAAGGGTAAGGCCATAGTCCACCACGCTGGCCAAGTGTGGGTTGGCAGACTTCACATGTATTTCGAGAACATTATGGAGAACTCTCAGATATGCAGGTTTCCTCACGATGATTTCCTTCACCGATAAGCAAGCGATAATTAACAATTGAATACGCACTTGACTTCGAAAAGTCATTGGTGCGTGCCGTGGATTCAAACCCGAGACCCTCTGCATGGCAGTCTGACGGTCTCTCCACTCGATTATCGCTGCTTTTTTTAAAGTTACTTTACAAATGAAAAATGAGTAATGCGACAAAGTGAATTATTTTCTCGTAAAAGTAAATATAAATTCTCGTGTAGCTCAGCTCCATCAAAAATCAAATTTTCTTATAAAATCATTTATACTAAAAGGTGACGCTTATGAACGACGATAGCGCAGGGTAGCTTCGAAACTAGAAGAAAAAACAGCATAACAACTGTTTCAAATAATATAACATCGGGTAATCACTATCTCTATATCCTATTACGTGGGACCTTAAAATTCATGGCGAAATGTGGGTGTAAGGGGCGGAACATATCTGACGGAAGATCCGTCGAACGTATCTTCGGTCGCGTATATTCCGTCAAATGAGTCGGTACACATCTGACGGAAAATGCGTCGAGCGTATCTGCACACATTTGCTAAAAGCGTGGCTATTATGCACACATATAAGTTTGTTCGTGCAGGGCCGTACTCAGGGCAGCTCAATATTTTACTGTCATATTCTTTTACCTAATCATTTTTCGTGTTCCCTGATGTTATGTAGTCACTGAAGTTCGGTAGTTATTGATATTGTAATTCGAGTTTGACTATTAAAAATATCTCGGTCTTAAGAGATTTTTATAGTAGCCAACAAGCGTTATTTGAATATATTTCCTATATAGGTATGGAGGTTCAAAATTAAAAGACGATGATACGATTTGGTTACGGTTTTCAAGAAAATTTATACAAATGATATAGAAGGGGTTACAGTTGCAGCGCATGACACAAAATGTTTTCTATGTAGGTATTTTAATATATAAGGTTTGGAAATTAAAAGGCGTAGCCGTGAGATTTATTGCCTGTTCTTTCTCATGGTTCTAACTTCTACGCCTCTACGTCGCAATAACTGTAAATGTAGAATCTTTGGTAAAAGTGGGTTTTGGCTACAAATCCGTCTAATCTTAAGCGTACATGGAGTCCCATAGCAAAAGTCATCATGCCAATAAAATATTAATAATAATAGCATGATGGACCCTAGCTTTTAGGTATGACGTGCTTAATGTTACTAACTTTTCTTAAATTCTCAGTGCTGGTTTTTAGGTTATATTTTAGAAAATATTATTAAAATCATAAATAATTCTGCCAGACTCATTACGAAGGCAGTAATTCCCGTAGATCTTTAGAACCTCATACCTAAAAATTGGCCCACGATCCAGGCTAGCAAGTATGCGTACACTCATAGCACATACTAACACTACACTATTCTACACATTTCGTTTCTGAAAAAATAAGTAAGGTCTGGCGGCCCTGGAAACTTACTCTACTACGCGTCACTCAAAATCACCGATCTGGGAATGACATGGATATGGCATGTCCAATACCTACGAATTTAGCGTGCATACCTACGAAATGTTGGGCAATTTAAAATGGCTGCCATTTGGGTTGTACTCCAGAATATAATATATTTTTGTAGTAAGTTACTTTAGTTAGTTTAAATCTTTTGCCAGATTAGTTTATTTCATAATGCAAATGTGGGCGAACATGGCAAAGCGAAGGACGACCCTTGTATCAAACATGTAACAAAATATTCTCTGAAAGCCTATATCGATACTGTGTCGCTGAGAAAGTACCGGAAATGAATGGCACCATACATACGGTAATGAAACACACAGCCTGAACTACAGATTCATCTGGTTTTAAGACATATTTATGCACAAAAACAAAATTATTATGTTTGATATACAACGATTTCACAGCAGATTTACCACAAACCCTGGCAAAAAATATGGCGACTATGGCACGAATGACATTTCTAATGAAATATCGTCATGATTAACTTATTCAGTAAAACTAGGGCTATCTCTTTTTTCTGACAGAGATATCCCTAAGACAAAACGAGACAACACTATGTTTGGTGGCTTTATGTCGATTTTGTATATATGTGTATAAAAAAAATCATGGTGAAATGTGGGTGTAATACTACACCTCCGCCTACTCCTCCGGGGATACAGGCGTGAGTCTATAAAAATAAAAAATATTATAATATATGTGTATAATGTAATTTTTCTATATGTACTATTTGCCCTCTCCATGTATATTCGCCCATAGCTGAAAAGGTGAAAGGGAGTCGATTGGCCTGGTATGGACATGTTATGCGGAGAGATGAGATGTATGTAGGTAAAAAAGTGATGGATATGTATGTAGAAGGACGAAAAGGGAGAGGACGGCCAAGGAAGAGATGGATGGACTGTGTGAGGATGGATATGAAAGAGAAAGGGGTGAGCGATCGGATGACTGGTGACAGAGAAGTATGGAAGCGAAGGACATACTGCGCCGACCCCAAATAAATTGGGACCAGGGCAAGACAATGATGATGTATATTCCTTAATCAATGGTCAAAATTCACGTGGTGCGTGGTGCGCGCGACGTCGACGGATAATCCGTCGGTACGCTCGACGTACTAACGGATCTTCGGTCAGGTGTGAAAGGTTGAACGTTTTTCTATACATTTGTATGTATTGGCGTTACGCGACGGATCTTCCGTCAGATATGTTCCGCCCCTAATAATTATTACACCTCTGCCTACCCCTTCGGGGATACAGGCGTGAGACTATAAATAAATAAGAAAACACTATCTGTATATTAAAGGACGACGACTACGCCCGCGAATTTTATTTTATTTTGACCGTTTTGGCCCGATCCCGTGAGAATTATGGGAAATCCATTCTTAGTGCACCTCTACGGTCCCCAAGGCAAAACATGTCTAATTGCAACTTCTTGCGCCCAGTGGTTTTGACTGAATGATGTCTGTCACTCAGTCAGCAGCGAAAGAATATTATACATAGACTAGCTGACCCGGCAAACGTTGTTTTGCAAAATTTTTTTTTTTTTTTGAAAAATAGATGTTGGCCTATTCTCATAGATACCGGATAAGCACAAAAAATTTCATCAAAATCGGTCAAGCCGTTTCGGAGGAGTATGGGAACGGAAAACTGTGACACGAGAATCTTATATATTAGATATAAACGCCTAATAAACACTTTTTCGAAGCCTCGGCATCGGGAATTAAAATTGTCCGACTGAACTGAACAATGCGAGACGTATCGTATAGCGATAAAATATAGCGACGAAATTCAACTAGTCACTGACTACTGTTTCCACAATAAAGTGACAGGAAGATTGTCGGCGGTTTCATTTAGCACAGCGGTGCTCAAAGTTTGCTGGAAACCACGAGATATTCACGCAAAGGTACTTAGTAGTTTTCACTTTATATATTTTTAATTAAACCATTCCTTCCGATCCCGTAAGAACTTTGGGCAATCCCTGCCAAATTTCATCTTATTTTACCCAATTGTTTTGTGTTAGTCTGTCAGTCAGTAAATTACGGAGATTTTTTATATACAGATAAATTACACTTCTTTTTTTACTGTTTTAGTCAGCTCTGTATTCAATTAAATTAATTATTCCTTAAACAGAGCGTCTGTGCATAAATGTCTTCTTGTTCTATTTATCCATATTTGCGACCAATTTGTGTTGTTTATGTCCGTTGGTTAAATGTTTTTAAAGTGTCAGTAATAATAAAACTATTCCTAGTGCAAAATATAATCACAGAAAGTTATCTTGAGAGAGAAATGATATATATTTGGCTTCCATCTCCTGGTATATCATTGGGCACATAAGCTAAACATACAATTAATATCCTTGAACGTATCCAAAAATAAACGTACTACGAAACAGTATTCAATAATCTTAATTTGTTTCATTTTGATATGGCAATGTTATCAAAGAGTGATATATGAGATATCTATAATATACGCGAGTACGTCGGTAAATATTTACGCACGAGAACGAATATTTCTCTTGCGTGGGTACATGTTCGTTATGTATTATATCAAATTGCTTGAACCGTAGAAAAGAGGGCTTACAAATATTATATTAAGTAAAATACCATTCAAATATTTGCGATCTTTTTTAAGGTTAAGTAAAGCTAGATCGAAAAGTTATTTTATATATATACTTTGACGAGACGGACAGAAATACTGCCAGTTAGATTCTATAAAAATGTTTTTCTATTGTGAGAAGTATAGAGGCTCTTAAAATTCGATATGATGCGAGTTTCCAATTAATTTAATATTTATTTTTATTATATTCTGAGACGTCAAGTTTGGAAATGTCAGCAGCGCCCTAGGTTTGATCCGGATATCACTCATTCGAGTTTTACTTTATATTTTATATCAATAGTATGCATTTATAACCAACGCTAAAGTACTTTTGTATAATTATCCTCTAAATCAAAGATTTCCGCAATATTTGAGCGCCGCTGTCTTACCCGAGCGTGTGACGTGCACAAATGTTTGTTCAGCGTTAATGAAACCTATATTGCTTACTTCGTACCGTCGAAAAAAAAGGTTCCGAAGCTTCATAAAAGCAGTCAGTCAAAAAAATAACATCAATAGCGACCAAATGCTTGGATTGTCATCTAATGGCGTTCAGTGCGGGCGATATGAGGAAGGCTCTTGGTTTATACGGTGATCTGTAGTAGATACTAGAGGACGCCCGTAGCTTCGCCCGCTCATATTATATTAATTTAACCAATTCGACCCGTAGCAACATATGTGTAGGAACTTACATACCAAATTTTAGGTTTTTGCGTCCAATAACTTGGCTGTGAGTTGTCTATCAGTTAGTCGGTAACACGAGATTTTTTATATAGATAAGGTGCCATAGGCAATGCAAATAAGTCAAATACGTTTTAAACTTTATATTAACATCTAGTAAACGTCCAATAAAAATATCGCGAAGAAACCTTTTTAAAGACGTTTAAATTCTGCCAATCTTGTAAGTTGATAACCTGACAACCTGTGCACAGCAGTGCTATTGTTTTTAAACAGATAACGTATAATCGTTATCTGTTTATAACCGTGTATCTGTATCACCGTCCAGCAATTATACACTGGAATTATAATAAAATATATAATCAGTGCTATTTGGTGGCAATCATTTAAAATACCGTTTAAACAAATTGTTACGACGTGACGGAACCAAAATACATAATGTATATCTTCTACCATCTATAAACTCAGACAAAAGTAGACATACATTTTCAACACATCAATTGAGTCTTTACATGTTAAGAATTTACTTTATCATCATTTTCCAGCTCCACACGCGCTTAAATTATGTTTCAAACACGTTTAATGTCAAACAAAAATAACCTTGTTATCACTCGTCAACATAATAATTCTAAAGCGAAAGATATTCAATAAATTTCTCTTAAGACAAAGTTTGAGAATTTCTAATGACACAGAGAACAAGTATCAAGGAATAGAACGTTTGTTTAATAAAGAGAAACTTTGAGAAACAAAAGTTAAATCCAAATTTTCGTTGATGTTATTACATTTATTTTATTTTATTTTTTTGTCAACAAGCACTGGCCCGTGGCTTTATTTAATAAATTGTCAAGAATATTAAGCTATGTTCAAGGCTGTAGAAGTTTAGGTGATGTAATCATTAGTTGTCTTTTGTGCTTTATATAATGTTGAAATTGTTGTCTTGATTAAAATTATGATAAATAAACATTATTAACCGAGTTTAAAAAAGATGAGGGTCTCAATTAAACGGTTAATAAATCATCTATAATCTTAATATATAAAATCCTTGCGTTACTGACTGACTGACAGACACGCTACAGCCGAAACTATTGGGCGCAGGAAGCTGAAATTTGGCATGTATGTTTCTTGGGGACCGTAGGGGTGCACTAAGAAGTGATTTCCCGAAATTCCCACGGGAGCGGCCAAAACGGGTAAATTAAAAAAAAAATGCAGGCGTAGCTGCTGGCGTCCTCTAGTTCATGTATAAGATTAGAAACGTGTATATTTTTAGTATGCTAATGCATCCATTTTAGGGTTGTAATGTAACCTCAAGGAACCTTTGCAGTACGACTGTATTCATCTGTATGTTTGCGTTTGTTATATCTGGAAACCAAAACCACAAAATGGTTGAATTTTTTGTTGAACGTAAGTAATATGTTTTTGTTTGTTTGATTGGTTTGCTATTTTTTTGGCTTATATTTTATCATATTAAATTACACATTTACTCTGCATACTCGATCAACCAACAAACCATACACAAAAAAAACAAATCCACTCAACACGAATACATTGATGAAACGTTAATTCCTTGCATTACCCAAATGAAGCTTCTAGATAGATTCCCGCATTTCTACATAGATGGCGCAGTTGGAAGCAAAGCCTGAATATCTACCAGTTGACGGGCATGTCGAACATTCCCTGCGGTTTGTGTCGTGCAGATTGTTCAAATTTCGTAAAACGTCAGTCGCCACAATCGTGTCCTAATTAGCAGCCTGTAATTATAGCTGCGTTACATAATTTGATTGTATGGTTAGAAAATCCTATATGAAGTTGGTTAACAGCTGTGAAAATATTATAATGTAGTTTTTGCCCGCGGGTTTGACCGCGATATATGTTGAAATTTTTTATACAAATAAATGTCGTCTCCAATTTCAACTCATTATGGCCGAAATAAAAAATGTATTATGTTTGTGGATCAGACAGAGTGTTGTTTTCTGTATAAAGCGAACCTAAAACATTGAGCATTTAAACAGCGAGAAACCACTATGTATATTTAAAGCAACTTTTTTTTAGATGGGATGCCTAAAGCTCTGTTCTTAAAGCCTAAGCTAAATAATGAAACACAATGATTCTAAGTAGCTCCTGGTAGTTGTGTCAAGGGAATAGTTTGCCTAGTAACCAGTAAAGATGGTAATATTAATACGAAGAACAGTCCCAGTGCTATTTATATTTTCAAAGGTAAACTGAAAACTACCAGGGAACGATATAATTAAGCCGGTTTGATGTAAAATTTCTCCTTACTGTAAACCATTGGATGGATCTATTAGAAAAGAAAAGAAAAGAAAAAAATATTTTGAAACAGCACATAGGACACATAATAAAAAACAAGTAGGTAGGTACATATACAACAAATAGTAGTATTAGAACATTTATATAAAAGAAAAAAAATACAGAAACAAAAACAATTACAATAGAATATGGTGAGGTATGTGTCCCATCGCTGGCCAAAAAAGGTGGCTGGTTCAGCACTATGTCCAGAGATGCTAGTGCATACCGGACGCTGGTATTCTTCCAGCCCCTTCTGGACATCCCGGATGTGCAACCATCGCCGTGCCGATCACAACATGCAATCCGTGTGAGGTGTATCAGTGAATTTGTATTGTGTAGTGATTTATATATATAGATTATCTAATAAGTAAAAAAAAATATAAAATTTTAAATTACTTGTCGTGAACTTCAGTTATAAAGCTGAAATGATAATTTCGTTTTGTTTATGTACTTTCTGTAGTAGCTGACACCGTAGAGATAACAGTAGTACCACAGTTATTTTAGCGTCTAATCTGTATATATAAAATTCTATCGTTTTCGTCTGCTTGACAGACAAAACTATTGGGCCAAAGAAGCTGAAATGTGGCATGAATGTTCCATGGACATAGTAGGGGTGCACTAAGAAGCGATGTTCCGAAACACGACGGATGACTGCGTCTATCGCTTGCGCCATGAGAGAGGATGTCTGTCGGTGCGACTATCATGAATATCTTTGACAGCTGTTATAAACTGACACTGGTCTCTGCGATGCAATCAAATCAATCAAATCAAATCAATCAAATCAAATCTTTATTTTGATGCAATGAGGTCAGATGACAATAGCTCTGTGAAAAAGCTAATTCTGTAAAATCTTCAAAGACTCCATCCATGCTCTAAGGCGAAACTCATGGACGACACCAGTATATTATCAGGATGATGATGTTTCTGACTAAAACAATTATTTTTCTTATTGAAATTTAACATGAACATATGATTGTGGTCAACAACCCTGTATAATTTATAAAGTCAAATATTATTACATTTTAATAAATTGAAGTAGTTCTTTATCTTATTTAATTTAACATGAATGAATGATTGTTTACCGTCAATATTCATCTATAAGTTCTGAAGTCAAATATTACTAAAGTTAAATAAATTGGTTTACTGTTCGTAACTTTTACAGTTTCCCAACAATACGTGCTCTACGTTTATTTAACTGTTCATCTTGATGAGAAACAAGATGACTGGGCATACATTTTAAATGACTATTTTTCTCCATTAAAACATGGAAGACATGGCGTGTACAAAATAATTAATTATACCTAGGAGATTACCCGTTTCAATGAAGTTAAAAGGTATAGCCTTAAACGTTATTCTTGGATCGTTCGTTCGTTCGTGTTTATTTTGTTTCATTTGTTTTATATTTATACTAACCACGGAAATCAATATTCGAAATAAAGATAGATCTGTAGATTTTAGATTCGTTTTTACAGTTTTTGACATAAGCTCCATTCAAAATATGTCAAACACGAATCTAAAATCTACAGATCTATCTATAGTTCGAATATTGAAAATTGCCGTAAGTAGGTATTTTATGATCGAGGTTCATAAAGTCAGTTTTGTTTTGTATTTATTTGGATAAAAGCGATAAGCCTCTATTATTTATGAGCAATTTTTATAGCTGATAATAAATCATTTTATTAATAATCAAACCACTACCGATATAGTAAGATATATAAATCGATCGAATTATTATTCGCCACAATACATATAAACAAATACACTAATAAACCAAATAATATGAATGATTAAAAATAAATCTACACCCGATACATCTATCGGGGGCCGTTAGTGATGAATATTATAGAGCTGCAACTGATTAATAATGCAATATTAATCTGAAATCTCGAATGTCCTCGAGTTTTCTCCCTCGTGCAAATAAATTGAAAATGGACCTTGTATCCGGTTGAAATGTGAATAATTAATAAGCGAATAACTTTATAAATGTATGTTAGGCATGGGCGTTTTCAGATTTTTTCACAAACCGATACAAATTCGATTTCAGATACTGAAATCGATTTCAAAAACCGATATCAGAAATCGATTTCTGTAGCGGATGTCAGAGCGACGAGCGTAGTTACTAGTTGCGTAGACAAACGCAAACAATCGAATTCATAATGTATCGTCATGTCATGCGTCCATATTTCGCTTGGTTTGCGTGACATATTGAAAAAGAAAACCTCCTAACTACCTAAAACTAAGAGTTAAAAAACTCAGTCACCAAACAAACTAAAATTACACAACACGAATTGTTTCTATTTATTTACACTTTACAATCCTAAACTACTACTACCTAAATCTAATTGTTAAAAAACTAAGTCGCCAAACAAACTAAAATTACACAATACGATTTTTTTTCTATTTATTTACACTTTACAATCCTAACCTGACCTGCTAACTACCTAAAACTAATTGTTAAAAAACTCAGTCGCCAAACAAACTAAAATTACACAACACGAATTGTTTCTATTTATTTACACATTACAATCCTAACAACGTAACAATAAAACTTTTTAAATCCTAATATTATAACTTTCACGAAAACCAAATATAGGTACTTAATTATTATTACGCGCACCGCACTGCACGTGTCACCTAAGTCAAGTGAACAAATAAACATCGATCAAGTCAAAACTCTCCAAACATAAATCCCTAATAACTATTAAAACTATTTGCAATTTTCAAAACAAACATTAAATAGTTGCAATCTGAATTAGATCTTATCGCCTCGATGTTTAGTTTTATTTTATCTATTCAATCCTTCTGGAATTCATAAAACCGCCTAACTCCAAAACGATTCGCTTGCTTAGCGACAATAAAATTCGCTTCATCTCTTTCGCTCTTTCAACGGATCAGTAAGTTAGAAAGAAAGGGAAATGAAATTCGCTCTCTCTCATTCTAACTAACTAGTAGTTTGGTAGTGTGAAAGAGAACGAATGAATATGAAAACTCGAAAACGTAAGCTTTAGATTTACTTTGTAGTTTGGTTGCGTTTGCACCGTTTTCGTTTGGTTCGTCGTATTCGATTGTTTGCGTTATCGTGGTATTGTTTTGCGTTTTCTAAAATCGGTTTTCTCATATTGGAATATCGATACGTTACGATTTCTGACTGCAATCGGATTTCAGTTTCGTTTTGATATATCGGTCTCATGCCTAATGTATGTATAGTCAGGTCTCTAGCGGTTAACTGGTAACTTTTTACTCAATATTCTTGGTAAAATATCGTTTTTAATTATAACATAACATAACTTCACGCCTTTTATCCCCGAAAGGGTAGACAGAGGTGTATTACACGCCCAAACTTCGCCAGTTATTTTTCGGTTCGGGTTCCCAATGTAATAGGGGGCGAGCCTGTTGCTATCTACCGGGCACATTATCAACATTTGCAATTTAATACACACATAAATTTGAAAAGATTTAATAATGATACTAGAAAAAGGTGCTTTCATACAAGATGGTCAATGCCGGTTTGCAAACAGAATGCTGATATTGCTTATGCACGATGTGATTAAGAGGCCTTCACCACAAGCACTTGAGAAGAGTTTGTGCATGCTTTTCATCGCTTGTGATATTGTGGTGCACCATAGTAACTACCACCGAACACCTTCACAAATAAGTGGTTGAAAGCGGCCACAACATTTTTTATGTTTAAAAATTACATACATCTTCCATCGAGGATATCAAAGATGTTTACCGTATCGATCGATCGTATCGTTCTGCCGAATCTGGGAGCCCAGTTTCTGCATACGGCATTCACATGTGGAAATTAGCAGCGGCTGCCTTTGGAGTCTGACGTAATAACAGTCAGTCTCTTCTGATTTTGCTGACAAGAAGTAATTCGTAAAAGTCAATTGATAACTTTTGTTACAATGCAGATCCATCACTTTCCAGGCTTCGGTAGTAATGCCGCCGGTGCCAAGAGCACGAACCTTAATGTGACGGAGAGTCCTTTGGACTTAAAATTGTTTAGTTAAGTTTCAAGGAATTTTCTTTAAAGTTGGTATCCCAATGTAGGAAGTTAAAATACTAAACAACCACACAACACAAAACAGTGACAAAAGTGTTCAGAATAGTCAACATAACCTATAAATGTGTGGTTTAATACAACATCAACATTATCTGGATAAAACAGTGAGTTCATGGTGAGTTCCAAACGTGAAAAACACTTACACATACGTTACAGACAACATACAAAATAAATTAGCGGGTCTTAATCGCGTACAACTAACTTATTTAAGGTATAAATACCTAGTGAACAGAGCGTATGACCTGTGTGACCCTGAACAGTTAAATAGTAAGCTGTCACATGTTCTGAGGTGCAATGGATACAAGAAGAAGATACTCCGTCTGAAGAGGAAAGATCGTAGACCTGAAGTAAGCAGAGTGCCGGCGTACATGCCATATCTAAAGGGAGTGACGGACAAGGTTGGAACAGAACTCAAGAAATACTCCATCAAGACTGTATACAGTCCGCTCTCTAAGATTGCACACAATCTGCGTACCCCAAAGTACCCCAAAGGATGTCATTCCTTTTCAAACACCTGGCGTCTACAAAGTCGATTGCAGCTGTGGTAGTTCATATATCGGGCAGACTAAGCGTACAATCGCTGAAAGAGTAAAAGAACATATCGCAGCTGTAAAAACCGACAGATTAATAAGTCGGCGATAGCTGAGCATTTGTTGGAGTCTGGACCAAACCACTGGATAGAACTGCATCAACTACAAGTCTTATCCACCGATCGTCACTATTACTCCAGGATAGTACGTGAAGCGGTAGAAATCAAGAAACATAACAATTTCAACCGGGAGGATGGATATAGATTATCGGCTACTTGGAATCCAGTCATCAGCAAGTGTAGACACCGCCGCAGTGATAAATCTCAACAGTGTGTAGACGTCATTAGTGTAGTGTGTCGGAGTACCGACATTGCGAACTTAAATAAAGACCAAGTGAGGGTAGGTGCCGAAACCCGCACTTCCACAAGACGGCGCTGAGCTCTCATCAGTCTCTCCGCGACTACGCTCGGTGCAAGACGACCGAAACGTTGGAACCAAATAGGTATTTATACCTTAAATAAGTTAGTTGTACGCGATTAAGAGCCGCTAATTTATTTTGTATGATGTATACAAATCGCGAAAGTTTAAAATCGATCGTTACAGACAATTTTGAAAACGACTCACACACCCGTAATCGTTTTTATCAGCTGTTTTTGCTGAGTATGTATACATTCACTCACACGCAACTTCAGATCAACAAATTTTGACAGCCAGTCTTGAGAATACCACAGACTAAATAGTACCACAGATAAGGTTATACCAACTCGAGAATTACTGATATTCTCGACTGACCAAAGACAATAAAGCAGCCTATTCCTACTACACAATTTTGTTTTTTTTTTATTATTTCTGCCGAACAAATTAACTCCATGCTGCCTGATGTCAAGCAGTCAGTGAAGTCCCATAGTGATGGCCATCATCCCAGCAGATAGCATGGCATTATGGTATGATGGCCCTCACCTTGACGGCCTTGAGATATAAATAAATTGAAAATATTTTTGGAGTCTTTGAAATGAACTTATTGGAAAATATTACGTTCCGACGCACTCGCACGCGATCGTAATCAAGTAATAATGAGAGTGACATTATCTCACAGTCATTGAATTGCACCAATAGTTTGCCAGATATCTCAGAAGATGAAAATGATGAACAAATAAAAGTCCTGAAAGACGAGATCGATAGGCTCACGTCACAGTTAAAAAGCGCTAATAAAGAAATTGAAATATTATCTCTAGAGAACAGCACGTTGAAGAAAATAAATGAACAATACAATAAAAAGAATAAAATTTATAAACAAATTGTCAACAGTTCAGCAAAAAACAAAACACCTAAGAAGACAACAAATAAACATACAGTGACAAGGCAAACACAAACATCTGACACACTCGAAGACTTGCCGAATACAATTAAACTTAACACTAAAATCAACAAGAACACCGATAAACTCAAGATCACTGAATACAAAGACGGTATTTCTACACAACTTTCACCCACCAAACATAAAATCTGTCTAATAAGCGGTGAAACCTCAAACAGGTTATATAAACTTGCTGAAAATACCGAACTATACAAAAACAATGAAATATGTCATTATCGTGTACCTAAATGTGGAATAATGCAAATTTTAAACGGCATTAAGGGCAAAGTAGAAAACTTACTATCTCTGACTACCGTATTATATACACCGCTATTTTTTAATTAGTACAAAAACTTTAAGGACAGATTAGCGAAGATATTATTATCATATATGTGACGTAAGAATTTCATAATATCAATAAAGAGTAAAGTTATTATCATTTGTTTATTGTAGAAAATCTCACTTAAATAATAGTCATATTTTACAATCCATTCACTAATTCATTGATAATATTCCATCCTGCTCATTTGCATTCTCTCTGTCGCACTTGATGTAGGTAGCAATAGAAAATAAAATGAAGAAAAATAATAAATGTAGGTAGTTATTTTTTAATTTTGTTAGTTCTACCCTCTCCTTCATACTTCATTCGGGCGTAGGACCGGTAAAATTTATCGTTTAACAAGTAATTAAATACGGAGGTATGTAATTAGAAAGCAAACAAATATCAAAATAAAAGATGGTGTTCTGGACTAAAAGAAAAGAGTAATTTTGGCGTATTTATGAAGTTAGAATCATCTGCTATTTACAAATTATTTTATCGTCATCATGTCAGCCTAGAGACGTCCACTGTTGGACATAGGCCTTCCTCAAGGTGTGTGGAGAACACAGACCGATTTTGAGGCGCCTGCATCAAATTATTATTTACTTAAGTACGTATTATTTACTAAACTTACAAGTATTTCCATTGTCCTTCGAAATGTCCACCACCATTGTCAAAAGCATCCAATATGCACTGTTTTAATTGTTTGACACTGACCCGGTCACTTTTGTACACTCACAATACGATGTCCATGGGTACACAGCTGCACTCGCGATTTTTCTACTCAAAAAGTACGCACGAAGCATAGCTACATACTCCCGTGATATGAACGGATATGATAGGCCATCGCGTCGGGCAAACGTAGACAAACAATTAAGTTTTGCAACGAAATTAGATACGCTGACTTTCGCTAGTAATTTAGTACTGTTTGTAGCATCGCATCGTCGGGGCGTGGCGCAGGCGCAGAGGGGCGGGGGGGGGGGGGTTAATTTATCAATGGTATGATAGTAGACGGGTTGGTCATAGTATTAGTATTGCATTTACCAATTATCACGTATTTTTGTGGACAGTTTTGAGACAGTTTTGGGACTTAGTGTTTTTATTTTTCAACTACATAATTATGATCAGTTAAAGATACTTAGTGCCCTGTTAAATTTTTTGTACTAATTAAAAAATAGCGGTGTATATTGGTGAGGAAGACTTTCGGTTTACCCAAAATTACATAGACCTTGTAATATACATCAAACAAAAACTATTGCCATTAAGTCATACAAACTTTGTAAGATGTCTACCCACATACAAATACATGAAAAATGCAAATTTTGTGTTTAACAGTCGTATAGAAACATTAAATAATCTACTTTACCTGGATATAACTTCATTCAATTATGCTTTTATTCTTGACTCTAATCTAAATTTACCTTATATCTTATAACAAATATGATACTTTAAATCACCATGGTCTTAAAATTGTAATGTCAGACTTACAATATCTGATTTTGGGACATCGAAACTTCAATATCACATCCCTAGAGGTTGATTGCTTACCTGACGATCAGGATTTACCTACTGATTCACAACAAGGTGATCGGGAGTTTTTTTTTTAACCACCTTCATATACTCCATCAAAATATAGCAGGCTTAATGAGTAAATCGGATACACTGACGATCAAATTGGAGGAACTATATAACAAGGGAAATACAATAGATATTATCTGTATTACGGAGCACTTTGTTCAAACGGGATATGAGCATCTGTTACATGTACCAAATTTTTCCCGGCTGCTTTCTTTTCTAGGAATAAAAAGCGAGGTGGAGCATGTATTCTCGTTCGATTGGGACTACAATACAGAGAAATATCCGATGTTGCAAAACTATCAGTTTCAGGTGTCATTGAATGTTGCGCAATAGAATTGATACCCCACAAAATTATTATTATCTGTATGTATAGAGTACCTAAACATGATTACACAGTATTCTATGAAAAGTTAAATACCATTCTAAAGAAAGTCTGTCTTCACTCAAATAGAAAAGTCATCTTGTGCGGAGATTACAATATAGATGTTCTAAAAAGAAACAAAATAACATTAGAGTTAGAACACTTTCTCATGCAGTACAATTTAAAATTGGCTCTTTATGCACCCACGAGATTAAGTAGTCGCACATGCATCGATAGCTTTGCACATAATTACCGAAAGGAGTGCAAAGCAAAAGTAACAGATCTTGCTCTTTCGGATCATACAAGCCAAATACTTAAAGTTCCAGTTAACAAAACTTACAAATAAATATTTTGGAAAGCAAAGAAATTTGACATATCTACGGAAAACCTAAAAAAGTTTAAAACTCATCTAAGCTGTTTATCCTTCGCGCAAGTATACAATTCAAAAAATGCAGATGAAGCTTCCAACAACTTCATGGATGATTTCTCACTACTATATAAATTGTGCTTTCCACAGAAAATTATAACCATAAAAACTAATAAGGCAACAAAATGGTTATCTCACGGCATAAAATTGTGTAGTAGGAAACAAAGACAACTACTTTGGACATACAGATTAAAACCAAATTTACAAAATAAAACAGCGTTCAAAAAATATACTCAGCTCTTTAAGAAAATTATAAAATTAACTCAAAAATCGCGTAATAATCATTTCATTAGTACATCACAAAACAAATCCAAAGCTACTTGGCAAATAATAAATAAACCTAAATTACGTTTACCTCACGAAAGTATAGCGTGCATAAAAAAGATGATAAGACATTTACACATCCCTGACTATTGCTAATTTATTTAATAATTATTTTATTGATGAAATTGAAAATAATAAAAATTCTGACATTTCCTTTAATCATTCTAATTTTAATACTTTGACATTAAATTCTTTATAAGCAACCTGTAACAATGAATGACGTAATTAAAATCATTAATAACCTAATATGTACGAATACTGTCGGATATGACGGTATATCCACAAAGGTTATTAAATACACAAAGGATGTAATAGCGTCCCCACTTGAACACATTATTAATCGAAACATTACGGATGGCATTTGCCCTCTGAACCAGAAGAAAGTTATTATTAAGCCCATACACAAAAAAGATGATAAGACAAATGTAAAAAATTATAGACCTATAGCCAAAATTCACATCTTCTCTAAAATGTTCGAGAAAGTTATATATAACTCGTTATATACCTATTTCGAGAAATTTGAATTATTCTCCAAAGAGCAGAAGGGGTTCCGGAAAAAAGCAAATATTAATATGGCAATTTTTGACCTATTAGACAATGTAATGTCTGCTGTAGATAAAAGTAATCCAGTATGTGCAATTTACACGGACATGACCAAAGCATTCGATTATGTGGACCATAAAATCTTGTCACGCAAACTGCATGGTTATGGCGTAAGAGGAAACGTACTGCAACTTTTAGAGTCCTATCTTTGTAATAGAATACAATATACGGAAATCACAAGAATATGTCTCAAGAGCAAATTAGAAAGGATGTTCTTATCCAGTCCAAGATACATTAAATACGGTGTACCACAAGGCAGCGTGCTGGGCCCGTTACTATTTTTAATTTATATTAATGATTTGCCAAAAATAACACCTCATAAAATGGTACTCTTTGCGGACGACAGCACAGCTATAATAAAGTGTGAAAATAAAGCGGATTACGAGAAAGAAATAAATGCATGCCTGTATACTAGTATAGAGTGGCTTCAAAATAATAATTTAGTGATAAATTTAAGCAAGACCAATGTTATGCATTTCCATCAGCGCTGTGAAATACCAAACATTAACATTTCGTATAAAGATGTCAATATTGAGGCAAAAACTATGTGCAAATTCTTGGGTATAATAATGGATAACCAATTAAATTGGAAGCCTCATGTTGAAGCATTATGCAAAAGACTGAGCAAAACCGCGTACGCTCTGTTACAACTGTCGCGAAGGGTTAACAGTCAAGCTCTCCTAACAGCATACCATGGCTTGGCACAATCAGTTTTACGGTACGGCATTGTGTTTTGGGGGCAGTCCACTGAAAGGGAGCTGGTATTTAGGATTCAAAAACGATGTGTAAGATCTATGTGTGGTATCAAGGTAACTGACAGCTGCGTTCCTTATTTTAAATCCTTAAAAAATTTAACATTACCATCACTGTATACACCACTATTTTTTTATTAGTACAAAAACGTTAAGGACATATTAGCAAAGGCATTATTATCATGTATGTGACATAAGAATTTCATAATATCTATAAATAGCCAAGTTATAATCATTTGTTTTTTGTAGAAAATCTCACCAAAATCATAGACATATTTTACAATCCATTCACTACTTCATTTATAGTATTTGCTTTCCGTCCTACTTTTACGCATTCTTTCCGTCGCACTTATAATGTAGGTAGCCTTAGACAATAAAATGAAGCAAAATAATCAGTGTAGGTAGATACTTTTTAATTTTCTTAATTCTACCCTCTCATTCATAGTTTATTCGGGCTTAGGACCGGCAAAATTTACCGTTTTACAGGTAATTAAATACGAAGGTATGTAATTAGAAAGCAAATACATGTCAAAATAAAAGAAGGTATTCTGTAATAAAAGAAAACAGTAATTTTGGCGTATTTATGAAGTTAGAATCATCTGTTATTTACAAATTATTTTATCATCATGATGTCAGCCCAGAGACGACCAATGCTGGACATAGGCTTCCCTCAAGGTTCTCCACACAGACCGATTTTGAGCCGCCCGCCTCAAATTACTATTTACTTAAGTAGGTATTATTTACTAAACTTACAAGTATTTCCATTGTCCTTCAAAATGTCCACCGCCATTATTATGCGCCGTTTTAATTGTTCGACACTAGCCGGCTTACTTTTGTACACTCACAAAATGATGTCCATGGGTACACCGCTGCACTCGCGATTCCTCCACTCAAAAAGTACGCACGAAGCATAGCTACATACTCCCGTGATATTATGAACTGATAAGCCATCGCGTCGGGAAAACGTAGACAAACAAATTGCAGCGAAAAAATCGATAGGTACGCTCTCGTCCGCTAGCAATTTAGCACTGTTTGTGGCATCCGAGGGCGGCGCGCGCGCGGTGGGACAGGGGGGAATTTATCAATGGAATAGTTTACAACTAATAGTACCAGAGTCGGTCATAGTCTTAGTTATGCATTAACCAATTATAACGTATTTTTGTGGACAGTTTTGGGACTTAGTGTTTTAATTTTTTAACTACATAAATATGATCAGTTAAAGATACTTAGTGCCCCGTTAATTTTTTGTACTAATTAAAAAATAGTGGTGTATATTGGAAACAGCACTATTTGTAAAATGCAATCCACACTTATTTACAAGATTGTCTGATGTCAGAAAGGGTCCAATACGTGCTCAATATCAAAACCAGTTAAGTAACATCAAATGCAAAAGAACATTAATGCAGAAAAGTTTTTTTGGTCTCGCACCGCGAATGTATAATAAAGTACCCGAATCAATCAAGAATATGCCACTAAAACTGTTTAAAAAGAGATTTATTGAATTATTAATAGAGAAATGTTATTATAATATTGACGAATTCCTGAATGAGAAACCTGTAACTATTTTGAAATGAAAAATGTAATTTTATTCTACACTGTTTGACATATAAATTATTTCTATATTATCTATATCGCAAATTATTTCTTTATTAAAATTATTAAATTTCTATTTTAAACTTGATTTTAACATTGATTATTTACTATTACTTGCTTTGTTTATTATTAAATTATGACATTATGTTTTCTTTTTATTTAATTTGTATTATTGTCAACTTATTAGTGAATGAAGCGTAGACAATTCTTGTATAATATATTTGTATGTCTTTAAGGCAAAACACAGCGCACTCGAAATTGTAAACACACAAGACCGAAAATTGTAATGTTACCTGTGTGTGACAAGTAAATGATTATTATTATTATTATCTCCTTTATTTATTACTTTTCTAATTAAAATTAAATTTTTAAATGTATAATTTACCAAAAAAATAACATATTTAAAAATATAAAAATAACCGTATTATTATTACTAATTAACACTTGCTAAACGGTGAAGGCAAACATCGTGAGCAAACCTGCATGTCTGAGAGTTGTTCTCGAAAGACATGTGAAGTATGCCAACCCGCACTTGGCCGCCATTGCATTTAAACAAACACGAGTAATTGCTTCAACCAGGGTTTTACGATATACCGTATCGCTGCCTTATTATTAATTGGAAATAAACCACTCATTAAACTTCTTTACATGTTTAAATTATGGAGGGAACTCAGACAATTTACTGTACGTTGATTAATACAAGGCTATAAAAAATAAAAGCTACCTGTTTCGATTTCATTCTTAGTTTCGTAAATTTTGGTCACCTGTTCAGAATAAAACTATACTAACTGCAGCCTATGATGCATTTTTCTTCGCCGCGAAACTCGAAGCTTCAAACAGACGCAAGTTAAAATAAACAAACTTACCAACAGAACGGAAAAGGTAATTAATATCGCAGACTTTGGGCGTTCATTAATTCAGTTTTTGCATCATATTTTATCTTGCCAACGTACCCGTTTGACGGAGAGCTCGCTCGTTCTACGTATTTGGATAAAAAGCATTTTATGACAGTCTATTCATCTTGAGGCGTTACTGTGACAAGTCTTTGTGTTTCGACATCGATATTGTTTCTGTTTCTAATGTTTGTGGTAATATAATTACAGAACTTCTGAAATTAAAGCCTTGGAAATTGATTTATATTTATTGATTTAAGTCACAATCAGGACCCTTGATTAACAAGAATATTTCAAAATGAAATTCATGAATATGAATGTCTTTATTTTCTCTATCTTTACATTTGTGTACGCTATTCAGGTTAGTTAAGACCCATCGTTGGTTACAATCCCACCTGAAGCGGGTAGCGAGAGCGGTCGCGCAAAGGGCGCAAAACGCATTTCGTAATTATACCTAGACTCTACTGCAGATGGTATCGATTGGAAACATTATCATTTCAGCAGCATTTTTTTTTATTAATGAGCAACAAATGCTCGGCTTTTGCTGGTCATCGGTTAATCCGCACCCGTGATCCATGGCTGCTAAATTCTCAAGCAGAAGAAACTATGCTTACAATACCTACCGTTCAACTGCCCGTTCCCACTGAGTACATTATTATGTATACTAAACTCAACGGCGTCATCCGTTAAAGGCGGAAAACGTGCATCGAAACTTATGTTATGCCTCACAGATCGTCGCAATAGGAGGAATTATCGTTTCTGAATTTCTGGCAACAATGTCTTTATTTAGGATCAGCAAAGGTCAGGTTTGTACTATACTATGACTGCACGGTTGGCGTAGTAGTTTAAGCGGAAGCCGCACTGATTGAGACTGCGTAGAGTGCTGTGGGTTCAATTCCCACACGAGGCAATATTGTTGTTTAGAGTCTGGGCGTTCATTGTGTCCGTTGGTTGCATGTTTGTTAAGTCTCCAGCGACACAGGATTTCTTCCTAGTGCGAGCGTTGTCATTTTCAAAAAATAATTGATCAGTGTACGCTCTGTGGCTGTAGCTATTAAATTATAGCTGAAGAAGAATTACGTATGTGCGATATCCGCTAGTTGATCCCGCTGCCTGCTCCTTCTGGGTATGCAAACAATACTCAACCATGTCATTTGCTGTGGTCGATTGTGCTTCTAACCTAGGAAATAAATATATTGATAGTAATGGATGGATTTAGAATTAAATTGTCTGCGGTTTGCATTGTATTCATGTTGATTGTTTCGATAAACGATTGGTTAGCTTTGAGGTCATTTTTGAGGAGAAACGAGGAGAGAAGAGTAATTAGAAGGAATTTTATCAGACCAGGCCAAGTGACCATGCAAAGTAGAGAGCTTGCATGTATGTAGTTTGACTTGTGGAATTCATGCCCTTTTGTGCTTATGCCGTTTTGTCTCGGGTTGTAATCTTAAAACAGGAAAGGTTAGAAGTACCCTAAACATAAGAGCATGCAGGAGGAATTTGATGGGAGTGAATGAAGAAAGAGAGATATGTCAGGATCTTTGCAAATAGCGTTCCGTAGTCTCTGCCTGCCCTTCCGGGAAACAGGCGTGAGTCTATGTATGTATGTATGTATGTAATTTGTAACATCCGGTCTGTACTTTCTGCCATACCGAAAAGATATGAAGTTATTTTATGTTGATCGTCATTATCTGTAACCTCACTACAGTACAATTTTTTATAGGTTGTTGGTGTTTATGAGCGGCAGAAATAAATGATTTATTTTTCTGAAAAAATACATTTTGCGATAAAACCGACCATACATTATCACTAGTATTTAAAAGAATACTTTTTGTACTCCTATATTTCTAACGTACAATAAAATATTTTTTATCTATCAATCTAAAATAACAGATGACCTTTTATTTGATTGTACTCTTTTTGCTTATATAGGCATTTAGAACCACTAGCGCGCCGATTTTTATTCAACCGAAAAAAAGGCTCGATGTTTGTTAAAAACAAACAATACTGTGAAAAACACAATCCAATTTCCAAAGTAAAATTAGTTGGTTAATAAATTTCGGTGTATTGGATGTAGAATTACAGGTCATATGCACCTGGTCTCGACATGTTTGATAAAAATTTGAATAAAATTCATTAATAAATGTTTGACTTTCGGGTCTTTGTAAAAATTGTTGAGGTAAACTAGAATGCAATATAAGTTTTGATGATCGTGAGATGGTTAACTGGAGTATGCTTGGGACCCTTGAATGGGTTTGAGCTATTAATTTAACTTTATATGGTGTGCGCTGGATAGTTGTAAAAATATATTTACTTTTTCATTACAATGGGCCAAGCTTTAGGTATGCCTGAGCGGCATAGGCAGCCATTAAAATGAACATAATTGTACGGTTTTAATTTTTCAGACACGGACCGCCGGAACTGAACCGGAAGAACGATAAAATGCTAAGATGGTCATGCTTACGTTTTTAATCATGTTTTTATGAGGATTATTTTTTTGAATTTTCTCTCATGCAATCGAAGATTATTGACATGCAACGAGCACATACATATAAACTTATTCTTTAAGAAATATATACCAAAACTAAAATATCAAGAACTTGCAGCGCAATTTTAGAATTCGATGCAAAGAATGTGGTTTTCATAGCCATTATAAAAAATAATAATCATCTATTATTATTTTTTATAATAACCTTACTTTTAATAAAAGTAAGATATAAGTATTTACAACCTTACTTTTATATCATAATATGATATAAAAGTAAGGTTGTAAATACGCCTCACGAACTACTCGTAACTTAACTTACATTTTCCACTAAGTACTTATGCGTTAGACGGTAATTAAAACAGCACTAGTGAAATAAAAAACACCCTAATCACTACCCTTAATGAGAGCCACTTGACACAACACAACATAAACACGTTGTAAAATCTGAAAAGCCTTTTGTTTTTCAAATGTGGGTGTTCAATTAAATCTGGTCAAAATTTCGACGTAATAATAATGCCTAAGCAGGTTTAAAATAATTTGCACTTACTATACTTTGTCCAGCTAATGAGCTTAAAATTTTAACTAATGAATAATGATAGCCAGGTACTAGTAATTAAATTCGTTTCGGTTTCCATGACCTTTTGCCGGGACGAGGCAGTGTCAGTATGCAATAATTTATATTAAAAAAACACACACACACAAACATATTAAGTCTCAAGTTTCATACAAACATAAGCAATTCAGTTTTTGAGTATATGCAAAATAATACCTGTTTATTCGAGTGATCCAGAATGGGTATTATTATCGACTGTATATTTGAGGTTTCTTTGGTACGCTCCAGGATTCAGTCGAGTTTCAGTGTCTGTAAGCGACGCAACCACAACCACATTTTGCAGTTTATAACGGTACCACAAGAAACCGCAGTGACATTCACACCGTGACCGCAGCTTGGTGGCATTTTTTCGCGACTTTTTTGTGATTTTGATACATATGAGTCATGGAACGTGTGTATCAAGCCTTATACTTCATGAGTGTCCTCCGAGACAGCGTGATTACTCATGGAGCGTGACAGAACAATTGTTAACACGATACTCACTCGCTTCACGTTACGCCCTCGGGCCGAAACTGATGCCTGTCATACGTCAGCGGATCATCGTAGTGTTTGTGATAATGAGCAACAGTTTGCTGCGTTGTAACAGTAGGCATTTTGTGGATACTTCAGCACTTATGAGTGTACGCGTATGGTAATTTGTCGTCGTAGGCTTTTTGTGCTGTTATCCCAATTAAGACAATGGTATGACTCTTAATTTTGTATGGTTTTCTATGGTTTTGAATGTGTTGATACGAGATCCAGTTTTGTAAGGCTCGACGTCGAAGTGTGTCGTATTTTGAAGACGCCGGGTGCCATATTTGGTCTTACTCCTTAATCTCGAGTAACAACATCAGTTAAATTTAATTTCGTTAATTGATTCGTATCTCTGAAATACACTAAAGTAATGTTATATTACTGTCCCTCTGTAACTAACACTGTCCGTATATTTACTGCATGCTTTTTGTGCCATATTACAGGTAGTTTTATTATAGACAAAGCCAGGAGCGCAAGCTAGACGTATTGAAAATTCCTCGACACACTAGGTGCTGAAAGAATCTGCGATGTACGAAAGCGTATTATTTTACAAAGGAAAACGGATAACTGGCCATAAGAGCGATGAGGAAGATTTTCAAGACCTAACTTGTTTTACCTGTAGATCGAGTATTTCCCTGAAAGCTATAAAATAATGATGAGCCAAAACGTAATACGTGAACGGACGTTCGTAAAAGCTCAGCAAAGTAAAGCCCTACTTGCATGGGTCAACGGCCTACGGATGGATGATAAGTTGATGTGACATTTCAGTAGAGTACTACCGTGATTTGGAGGGCACGTAAAGTTTTCGCTTCAGGTTCTTGTCTCAGGACAACCGTCAAGTTCAGCGAGTAAGACTGCCTGACGAAGGCTCCACTCTTTTGTACCTTGTAAAAAATATATTTATATCTCCAAACATACACACATACATAGAGAAAATAAATACGATTTATATCGTTGACGTTAAAGAAACAGTCATCCTATTACGCTATAACAGCTCTTTTGAGCACACGTAAAATGTGCATACAAAACGTAGGTATATCGTTAAGGTGGAGCATAGAGTGTGCTATTTCAATATTCACAGTCATAGAAACCATTGGCAGGTAGCGGCGCAAGTTAAAAGTGTTGCATCTAATACGTGCGGGACGGTATAAGGCCTCGATTGCACTAGGACTTAGGTCACACTGGTGCACAATGAAAAATAAGGTACCTCCTTATATTTACAGGGCATACTAACATGTATGGATATATATCCTTGTAAGTGTAGGCGAAAACTAATTTTCTATCTTATATATATCTTAGGTCACACTGGTTCACAATGAAAAATAAGGTACCTCCTTATATTTACAGGGCATACTAACATGTAGGGATATATATCCTTGTAAGTGTAGGCGAAAGCTAATATTCTATCTTATATATATCTTAGGTCACACTGGTGCACAATGAAAACTAAGGTACCTCCTTATATTTACAGGGCATACCTATTAACATGTAGGGATGTATATCCTTGTAAGTGTAGGCGAAAGCTAATATTCTATCAAACTGGTTACACAGTAAGCGGTTCCTGGGCTCCAAGATGAAAAGTCTTGGATTCAACCGCGATAACAATACGACGAAGAGGATCCGTGTTCGTTTAGGTAGAGTTTGTTATGTTGCTTTATTGTCATAGGTACTCTTTGCGGTCGCCTCGCTGCTTAGAACTGCGCCTATTGCTAGTGCCTAGTCATAAGAGAGAGACTATACGTAGACTTTTATAAGTATACTATATAACTGACTTATATAACTGTTCCTGACAGGCAACATCAAAGACCTAACGTTTGCCTTTGTACCTGGGTTCGACGCTAGAGTATAACCAGATTTGACAGAATATTCCCCTTTTACACAGAGCGACTGTCATTTAGACCGTTTTTGCTATATTCAAGACATGACTTCCCATAGAGATCGTCAATGATCTGTATGAGAACCGGAACCTCGGATTCACGTGCTCTCCGAGGCACCGTGCAAGCGATAATTAACAATTTAATTCGCACATAAACTCGACAGGTCAGTGGTGAGCGTCGTGGGTTTGTAATAGATATTTGACTCTTTTCATTGCCGTATGTTCGTATCTTCAATAGACTAGCGCTGCCTAGTGTTACGTTCAACCTGCCCATTAATACTTTAGCCAATATGGCACTGCATTATAATATTAAACTCGTACTAATTCGGCGCCAACGACCGATTATATAATTTATTTTTTAATTATGTAGGACTATACTGCTGTATATCATGCGAAACATCTAAATTACGCTGAATTAGTTTCAATTTGAGAAAGAAAATTTACACACGGCTCATTCGGAGTCATTACAAAGGCTAATCTTGTACAAGCTGTGTAATATGTAGTACATTGCGGGTAGTTTATGAAGCACTAAATGTAATTTAGTGTTTGTAAAATATTGAACTTGTTTTTGGTGTTGTATTTATTTTTATCTATAGAAATTAATAAAATTGGAGTGTCTGTTTGTAATATTAAAATAACCGCTTTTTAACCGAAATAACCTTTTTTACAATAATTGTCTGTCTGTCTGTCTGTTTGTTCTCGCTAATCTCTGGAACGGCTGCACCGATTTTGACGGGACTCACTGACGGATAGCTGATACAAGGGAGTTACTTAGGTTATAAATTAACCTACAAAAATTGACTTACAAATTGTATTCTTGGAGCGCGCTTTGCCTTTTAAAAATTAAATTAAATGGATAATGCGGTCCCTTCTTTGGAAGGGCTTTTAAAGATTTCGAGCATTTTAGGTTTTCCATATAACGACTATACGTCAGGCTTCACCCCAAACTTAGGTAACGCATATTCTTTGACTATATTGTGACGAACGTGCTTAAGCTCGCGAATAGAAACATCCGTGCGATGACCATTCTGCTAAAAGCTATAGGAACTGGTGTATTTATCCAATACGAAAGGATAGTATCACATAACTGAATTACAACTTTATAAATCTGCTGTCCCGCTTCTACGTCAAATATTACTCATACATTTTCCACTACTTCACATGAGACAACAGTATTCAATGTGCACACCCCCTACGTACTTGCGGCGTATTGTAACATGCATATTGTATGTCACGTGTTGTTTTAACATTCAGTTGTAGAAAAGAGAGGCACCGCACTCGATGTCGATCGCATCCAAATAGTTGCATTTTCAACTGAACAACATAATATTTATTTATGGAAATGTTGCTAACGGTTATTGTTACGGGTCGTCATAGGTGGGTTTTGCGTACGGTTATGGTGTGGTTATAGCATGTTAAGGGTTGTAAGGTGGTGGTGGTTGTTTGATTTGTTGGTTGATCATATTGTTTAGTGTCTTTTTTACTCTGTACCTGTTTTTCAAATTGTACAATCCGGAGCCACGACTTCATTTCATAGTACAAACGCAGCATAACTATTTAGAAAATGCGTTGCGCTTAGGCTCAAAAATATAGCGGTATTCCATATTAGCAACGTATTCTATAATAAGTCCTCTACTATTGACGGTTTTTATCGCGCAATTGCAGCTGATAGAATCCAGCAAATCTCATTTCATCTGTAATTATTATGATGTCCCTGGGTCTTTTTACCGTCTGCTATGCTTGTATAAGAGGAGAGTTGTTTTTCTTTTTAACACGCTTTTATTAGGTCGTCGTGTATGTAACTAACTATGTAATGGAATCTTAGGTAACTAATTTAACCATTTTCCAAGGGTCGTAGCGTAATGGAAATTGGCAGTTGTCTGTAGTTTTGATGATAATTTAATAATATGGTACTGCCGAACTGATCTGATGATGGAACCGGAAAATATGACCTGGAACTTCATGATGGAAAAACGTATCATAGCTGTTTTGGATTTCTTATAAAAGTCTTGTAATGAACTTTGACTACAATTAGGTTTCAAGGTCTGATGATGAAGCCGCAAGATAGGCTCTGGCATTCCATGATGGAATATCGTATCATAGTCGTGTTTGCACTTGTGAGAAAGGCCACGTAATGAACTTTGACTACAATCAGGTTTCAAGGTCTGATGATGAAGCCGGAAGATAGGCACTGGCATTCCATGATGGAATATCGTATCATAGTCGTGTTTGCACTTGTGAGAAAGGCCACGTAATGAACTTTGACCACAATTAGGTTTCAAGGTCTAATGATGAAGCCGGAAGATAGGCACTGGCATACCATGATGGAATATCGTATCATAGTCGTGTTTGCACTTGTGAGCAAGGCCGTGCGTAATGGACTTTGAATTATTTAAATATTTCGAATAAAATACTTTATGCCTCGTTGGTCTCGCGGCATAAATGTGCGCGTGGGGTCTCGTGTTCGATTCCCGGGTTGGGCAAAGTGCTATTGGGTTTTTCCATAAGGAAATTCTCAGTAGCAGCACGGAGTCTGGTAATGTGCCCGGTACGGCAATAGGCTCGCCCCCTATTACGTGGGACCTAAAAGTTCATGGCGAAATGTGGGTGTAATATTACACCTCTGCCTACCCCTTCGGGGATACAGGCGTGTGTCTATAAATAAAAAATTAAAAAAACCATTTGCTAAATATTCATAAACATTTTTCAAATTTCATAAAAACCAAAGAAAACAGCAAAATGATCGCAAGAGCTGTGCCTGCTGCTGTTCGAGTACCATACTTCATAGCGTCCACTGATCCGGAGAACTTTTATTACAGTTTGCTGGTTCAATATATGCCTTATCGCAGAGAAGCAGAACAAGGGTGGGAACAATGTTACAAGGGTTTTATAGTGCAAGAGAGGCTTTCTTAGCTCGGGAAGAACAGTTGAAGGCAATTAGCGGTCACATGGAGCGGCACAGAGAGCGCGACCGGCAGCTGGAAATTGCATTCAATCAAGTGCACGCATTTCAGATCCTCGAAGAGCCTCCAGTATTCGATAATATTGAACACAATGAAGACTATCCTGAACAGACTATGAATAATTATCAATTCGACTCAGCACGACAGGCTATGAATATGGACCAAGGACAACTATTCAATGCTATCACGTCAAACATACAGTCGCAACAACAGGGCGATCAACAAAGGTTTAAACTTTTCGTAACTGGTGGCGCTGGAACAGGAAAAACGTTCTTGTTTAACTTGTTGAAAAATCAAGTGAACAGATGTTACGGGAAGCAGGTTACAAAGATTGGCGCTCTGACTGGAGTTGCAGCACGACTAGTAGGTGGCTCTACACTGCATAGCTTGCTCAAATTACCAGTTCAAAGAGACGGCGTCTTAGTGAACATGCCTCAACTCTCCGGCAACTTCTTGAGAATTATGCGTCAACAGTGGCAAAATCTAGAGTTTGTGTTCGTGGACGAGATATCTATGGTTCCGTATGAGATGTTGTGCACGATAGACGCTCGTTTACGCCAGCTAAAGAATTACGATGAACCCTTTGGTGGCATAAACGTTATGCTCTTTGGCGACCTCTAGCAGCTTCCGCCAGTGCGTGGTAAACAGGTGTTTCAACAGCCGGACCACATGAGACCAGCAACTCATTTATGGCGGCTTTTCACATTAGCCAAACTCAGACAAAACATGCGCCAGCGAGGAGACACGACATTCACCGACATCTTGAACGCCTTGAGGGTCGGAGAGTTGAACAGCGAGCATCTCGCAGTATTGCTGACTAAGGTCTCAGCAAATGCTACCGGCGAGTTTGCGCTTGAAAAAGCACTGCGTATTTATCCAACAAACAACCAAGTAGAGAAACACGACACTGAAGTTCTTAAATTTTACGAACAAAAAGGAACTCAAATGTACGACAAGAAGGCTCAAGACCAACTTATTGACGCCATCCGAAACTTTGGAAATACTACAATAGAGTCCAATATTCTGCAATATAAATAAAGCGGGTGGTAACTACCGAGTAAATTAAAAAAATTCAAAGGGGCTAAAATCATGTTGCGATCCAATATAGACGTGGAGAAGGGGCTAGTAGATGGCAGCATCGGATTCATCTCGGACATCGTCTGGCCGCACTTAAGACGTGACCAAATCTATGAAACCGACATACCGTCCATCAAAGTTAAAGAACAATGGTCGGTTCCCATACAAAGGTGGACCAGAATTTCTTTTTTCACGTCTATTGCTGTGGAGTTATTTATCAATATTTTTATGTTACTTTATTTAACTTTAATATAGATATGAATTTTAAAAACTTGGGATTACCTTTTTTATTCTATAAAAAGTATGTTTGAGGTTATGAACTAAATTGTGTTGTTATTTAGTTTATTCGTAAAAATATTTATATTAAACTATTCTGGTACCTAATATATGTGTGTAGAAAAACATGTTCTTCTAACAAACAAACTAAAAAACTCAATTCATAGCAAGCGAGGAACGATTGACGTTGATGTACCGGGTATAACAGTGACAGATACCGAAATGGCGTATTTGTTCCATTTCACATTATTCACGTCAAATCTAAGATTTTTCATTAAAAAAAAACGATTAATTACTACGTAATAAAAATATTTTTAATATTTTATATGTAACTAAAACACCTATTGATATTTTATTGTAAAAGTTATATTTTATTTTATTACAAAGTAATATAAATTCTTATTTATCATATCGTATAATGAAACGCATATTTTGACAATAAGGTTATGGCTGCGTTCATAACATTTCATTATTGTTTAGGGGTATAGTTTAAAAAATAAACTGTAAATACATTATTTCTTTCTCCCAAGTCCTAAAAATATGTATTTGCTTTGATCATAATATTAAAAAAAATTACTTTTTTTTGGTATAGGACTCACTATCAGACGTGCTAAAGGCCAAAGTGACCATTGTTCTTTGGAAACGACGGTGAGCACCTAATTCAGCCTATAGGCATCCAGTTCCCGGCCAAGTATAGCTACGGTACGGTGGAAATGCGCATGCTCCCAGTGATTTTAAGTTGGGCATCTACCGTGCACAAGATGCAAGGCTGTACGGTAGACGACGCAGTGGTGTACTTAGGGTCCCGTATTTTTGCGGCTGGACAGGCGTATGTGGCCCTAAGTAGAGTAAAATCGCTTAGTGGTCTCCAGACTGAAGAGCTAGATTGTTCTAAGCTGACATATAAAACACCATGCAATACAGACGCACTGGCGGAGATGGAGAGGATGCGGGTTCATTTCGCCTACTTAAAATAAATGTATGTTAAAAATATTGACATTGATTAAAATATTAATACTGAATTGGAAAGAAATGTATCTAGCTTCTGTTTGGATGTATAATGAAGAATTGATTTGTATAATGTATAATAATTGTTTAGACTACTTTAGACTAATATACTGTATATTTGCATGCCATTTGGTGGAATATGGTCGAGAACAAAATGTTATTTTGTAACACCCATGTAATACCTGTATTCGCAAATAAAGATATTTTGATTATGATTAAATATTTCATTATCAAAGACTAAAAAGTATAAAATAAATTAATAGTTTAAAAAACACTAGAAAAACATGCTTTTATAAATGCACGTAAAAACAAAAAATAAATTATGGATCGTTCAAGTTGTCTCTATTTCTGGGCTAAACTATGTGTTTTAATTATAATATTTGATTGTAAAAGCGTGGGGCGCTGGAACAGGACAGAATTTCTTGTTAACTAATACTTACTTCCTGGCGTAAGCTGCATGAGGTCGCACAAGAGCATAGCATTTAAGCCGCCAAAGGGTTACCAAAGGGAACCAAAGATATATCGTCCACGAACAAGAACTCTACATTTTGCCACTGTTGACGTATTACCCTTATGCACTTAATTTCCTGAAAGAAGAGGCGTTAAAAATGTCGGTGAATGTCGTCTTCCTCGCTTATGGCGCATGTTTTGTTTGAGTTCGCCAAACTGGTACTTTAAGCAGACTGTTTAATGTAGAGGCACTTACTACTCGTGCTGCAACGCCAGTTAGAGCGCCAATCTGTGTAACCTGCTTCCCGTAACATCTATTCACTTGATATTTTAACAAGTTAAACAAGAACGTCTATCTTTTCCAGCGCCCCACGCTTTTACAATCAAATATTATAATTAAAACACATAGTTTAGCCCAGAAATAGAGACAATTTGAACGATCCATAATTTAGTTTTTGTTTTTACGTGCATTTATAAAAGCGTGTTTTTCTAGTGTTTTTTAAACTATTAATTTATTATCATTGTAGCAAGCACTCAAAGTCCTTAATAAAACTCATTACGTTTATATTTTCCTTGGCCCTATATTTTCACATCCGTTTGCCAGACAAAATTACGGCGATGCACTACGTGAAGTAAAACCACAGAAAAAATTGCTGAATTCATTTTGCAAAGATGAAGAGAATTAAATTTAGAGAGAGCTGGAGTGCTAAATAAAATAATTTGTAAATGTGTCACAAAACCTACCTTCGTATCTCTGTCTGTTTGGATTATATAAATTACTTTGTTGGTCTTTATCAGAGCTGGAGCAATAACTACATAATACACTCAAACTTATCCCTACGCCATTTACGTATCTGAATTAGAGTACAAGACCATTGCATACTCTCTATTACTTATTCAAATTCAGCGACATTTGAAGGCGAAACACAAGCACTTACGTACGAAGTCCTTAGATGCCTCAACTTTGTAGCTCAGTAAGTTTTTTAAATATATATTGGTAGTCGAGGCAAAGAGACGGCGACCGCCATACTATTAATAATACATGAACTAGCTGCAGGAAATGCTACGGTATAGCTAGAATAACCAATTTTTGAAATGTCCAACTCAGGTAAAAACGAATTTTATTTTTGATGTCTGTCTGCGAAAGAGTTTACTTTGAACATTTTCCAGTAGATTAACTATGATATTTTAGGTGGCACTTGAAATATATGTACTTTTAGCTACGGCGAAAATATAATGCTTTATTATTTGACTATAAAATCCTTGCGTTACTGACTGACTGACAGACACGCTACAGCCGAAACTATTGGGCGCATGAAGCTGAAATTCGGCATGTATGTTTCTTGGGGACCGTAGGGGTGCACTAAGAAGGGATTTCCCGAAATTCCCACGGGATCGGCCAAAACGGGTAAATAATAAAAAATGCAGGCGTAGCTGCTGGCGTCCTCTAGTATAATATATAAGTTTTATGCTTATTATTTTAAAAATATAAAACATAGGTACGATATACTTACATATAAGAGTGTTTAAATAACTTAGAATTTTGTGCATAAAAATGAATTTATGTAATTTATAAACATAAAACCAAAACTAAAAACACCCAACCACGGGCATGAGTTGAAGTCCCGTGAAACGAATGTGCACGTCTTGTTTCAGGTTGTGAGACAGCCACTTAAGCTATTACGTCATCGGTGCAGACACCACACTGACCAAGTGCGGGTTGGCAGACCTCGCATGTTTTCCAAACACATTATGGACATTTCTCAGACGGGCAGCTTTCTTAACAACAAATAATAAACAATTTTTGAGTGACTAGGCCTTGCTAAATACTTTTCATACTCTTTTTACTTTTTTTAACAGGCCTAAGACGACTGTAATGTTGTAGCAACAATGTATTTTTTATAGATTCAAATAAGGTAATATTATAAAGCTGATGTGTATGTTTGATTGAACGCGCTACAATCAAGAACTAGTGGTATGATTGAATAATTATTTTAATGTCGTTTAGCGTTAGCCCATTTATCAAGGAAGGCTATAACATCACGCTATAAGCCACGGGTGCGGAGCAGTAGTCGTAAAAAACTTTATTGAACCACGGGCTCAACTAGTATACCTACATAAAAAGCCCTTCCTACATACTACATAACGGAAATTAAAAAAATATTGCTTTATACTACATAGTCATCAGCTCTGTATATAAACAGTCCCACTGCTGGGCACACGCCTCTTCTCACTATGAGAAGACTAAGGCCATAGTCCACGCTGGCCAAGTGAGAGTTGGCAGACTTCACACGTCGTTCGAGAACATTGTGGAGTACTCTCAGTCATGCAGGTTTCCTCACGATGTTTTCCTTCACCGTTTAGCAAGCGATAATTAACAGTTTAATACGAACTTAACTTCGAAAAGCCATTGGTGCGCGCTGTGGATTCGGTCTCTCCACTAGGCTATAGCTACATACTACATCACTGAAACTTATGCCCAAGACATTAAGTAGGGACGATTGTAAGTTGCATTGCTAGTAAAGAATAAATCCGAACGATTTATATTGCAGCGAGAGCTAATGTGACTCGTTGCTTGTAGAGAAGCGAGACACGTAGGTAACTGTTGAGCTTTGAGAACGGATTCCGAATCAATTCCTTTTCGATCCCGAGTTGCGGACGCGGCGCGAATGATGTGAAATTTGTACTTTTATATCTAATTCTGTTAAAATGTTTATTTTATAGAAAGAGTGAATATAAATAATTGTGGTGACATAACTACTGATCGCTGCACATGGCGTTCCGTAGTCTCTGCCTACCCCTTCGGGAAACAGGCGTGAGTCTATGTTTGTATGCAACTAGCTGTCTGTGTTTTGATGCCATGTCAAAAATTAGCTTTTGCTTTTTTTGCCTTTTTACTCAGAGCTACCAAATTTACTACAAAACATCACCAAACTCGGTAAAGCGTTTCGGAGAAGATGAAAGAATTACTCTGATACGAGGTCTTCATATACTAGATCTAGTATCATGGTAAGTCTTATATGCAACGTTCACAAATTATTGAGTTTATAAAATACTGTTACGAGCTGGGGTTCGGTGATAAATTATATACACTATGCCAGTAAAACTGCACTTTATTCACTAACACAATAACACTAGATACACACACTTAATTTTTCAACACTAATAAAACTCACTATTCACACCACTAGAAACACCACTAAACACTTCCGACTTACTTCCTTCGCTTGATGATTATCGCTCCGATATTGAATTGTAACTATGTCTGTGTCCCGCGTTTACGCGGTATTTATACCGGCCGGAACACATAACTAGCCTTTTCGAGGATAGATGAAACAGCCTTAAACAACCGATACATCTAATCTCATCTAGTTCTCCCATTCACTGATAGATGGCGTTATTTTCAATTCGTAACAATACTAATTATACTTGCATAGGGTTCCCACCAAGAACTTAGGGTCCCAAGCCAACCTCACCTGCAAGTGGTGCACCTGCCGATCAACGGACGAGGCTCTGGCAAACAAAATATCCCGATAAGCGATAATAGGCTCGCCACCTATTACGTGGGATCAAAACACTGTCGAAAAGTGGGCGTTAAATATGCCAGGCGTGAGTCTATGTATGTAATTATACTTTACTTCAAATCGCGAGGGCTTTGAAAGAGGTTCTCAGTTTCAAATATATAGGTGTCCATTACAAGCAGAAGGGACGGTTTACCATAGCATTTGCGGTATAGAAGTGTTGTTTGTTTTATTGAACGTTGTGAATCTTCGCCCAAGTATGTAGTTCGGCAATGTTACTCTACTTGCGAGGCTGATCCCTTGCTTGCTCATGACCCAAACACGTTAAAAAGTATTGGACAATCCAGACCCCGGCGGCAAACAGACGGATCGCCTGGTGGTAAGCGATTACCGCTGCCCATGGGTGTCCATGTCGGCAACTCATGGCAACACCAGAGGAGTTACAAGTGCGTAGGCTATCGGCAACGGAAGAGGAGGAGGAGCGAGTTTGGGGAAAGAAAAATAAATGGCTACTACGGCACTTTCACTTACTTACCGAATAAAACGCAAAAATAGATACTGTTAGTAAGACTGCCTCCGTGGTTCAGTGGATAGCGTATGCGACTGCTGATCGGAGATCCCGGGTTCGATTACTGGGTCGCAAAAGTATTACTGGGTTTTTCCGAATACTCAGTAGTAGCCCGGAGTCTGGTGATGTGCCCGATAACGGCAATAGGCTCGCCCCCTAATACGTGGGATCTAAAAATTCATGGCGAAATGTGTGCCTTTACACCTCTGCCTACCCTTTCGGGGATACAGGCGTGAGACTATAAATAAATAGATACTGTTAGTACACGGTGTTACTAACAATACTAACTCACTGTGAGAAGATTGTACTTCCCCGGTCAAGTTCGGCCCATTCATGCTGAAATCAGCAAGGCTGTACTAGGTACAAAAAGATTTCTTTTTTCTTTCCTCAGAAATATATTGTCACAACCAAATAAAAGACACCAAACCACAACACGTGGCACTTGTAAGCTTATTATCCTCCAAATAAGTAGACACCTAACATATTCACCAAACACCCAATCTAGATAACACGATTACTAATTAAGCTCTATAATAGCGGTAATCCGAATGGCCGAATTGGCTGAACTTCAAAACAATGGGGTGCTTGAAGAACGCGGGGTTGCGAGCACAGTTCGGTTAGTAATCCACTAATCAAAGGCATTGTTGGGCGCGCAGTCACAGCCTAGATTTGCCTAATTACCCACTCGAGTCTGTACACGGAAAATACGAGCGTAACGTTTGGCGAACCTTTTGGCGGACTTTGCTTTTAGGCAATTCATACTATTATACCATACCGATATAGCAAATGCGAAAGTGTGTTTTACGTCAGTACCTTTTTACATCATCATCATCATCAGCCTATAACAGTCCACTGCTGGACTAGGCCTCTCCTTTGAAAGGAGGAATCGGCCTACTATACCACGCTGGCCAAACGGATTGGTATAGGGTTTGTTTCAAGTTTTCCTTCTCTTACAGTGCTGTCCTCTGCATAATATGCTCCCTCTGTCGGCCCTTACGACACCCATGGGATGATATGGGGTGGTGACATTCCCTATTCTTAATCCGTCACCACACGGAAGTGTGGTGACGGATTAAGACAGACACCTTTTTACATACATATATACATATGCTCACACCTTTTTCCTGTCAGGGTGGGCAGAGACAACTGAACGCCACTTGCTTCTATCCTTACAAACCTCATGCGCTTCCTCTACCTTCATTATTCTTTTCATTCATGCTCGCCGGTTACGGGTGCTTCGGACTTTTCCGTTTTTCAAGACGTTCCCAATCGCTCCACGTGTCCAAACCATTTCAGCATTCCTTTGTCAATCCTTGTCACGACATCTTCTTTCAGGCCACATCGCTCTCCATCTTATGGTAAGTATTTTGGGTATAAATATAGAAAGGAGGCTGAAAAGTGGCATAGACTACTTTTACCTCGATAATAATGCCACGCGAGAAGAGCGGTTGAAGTCTAGCACTTTATACTAGTATTTTATATGCAGAAGTTTGTTTGTTTGTTTCTCCGTGTTTTACTTCGAAATGGAGCAATCTCTCACGAGTTTCTTGCATCGTAAACATATCGTGAAAGTCTCATAGGCTTCTTTTTACCGCGAGTGACTTCGACGCGGGTGAATCTGCGCGAAGTCCATTTTAACATAATTTCAAGTCTTATGTATCTTCCAAGGCACAATTATTTATAGGGCTTGATTATGGCTTTACTCTTCTCATAATTTGCCGACCGTATGGCGCAGCGGGAGTGTAAGCGACTGCTACGCCGAAGGTCGCGGGCCGATTCCTGCTCAAGTCAAACATTTGTGTGCATGAACATGGATGTTTGTCATGGTCTGGGTGTTAGTAAGTATAATATGTATGTATTTACAAAAAAAGTATAAGTATATGTATGTTTATCCATTATCTAGTACCCATAACACAAGCTCTGCTTAGCTTGGGACTAGATGGTGATGTGTGTATGTGGTAGAATATTATTATTATTATATAATTAGAAGAGGCCTGTGCCCAGCAGTGGGATAGACTATACCTAGGTGTTGATGAATTAATAATGTTTATAGTTACTGTCGCTCTCCAACAAGTCGACAAACATGTTCGGTAACTCTGACTGTAATGTGTTCAGACTAATTTTATATTCCTAGAGGAAAGCTAGATTTAACCAGTGCCGGGAATGTTTAAAATAGGAACTCACAGTCATAGTCACAACATGGCGTACATCTATATTCACATAAATTGTACAATTTGTTTGTTTGTTTTAAAACGTCAATCTGCGGAACTACCCTTTTAGGTTAAAAGTTTCTTTGCTGTTGATAGTCTGTTACAGTAACTGCTATAATAATGCTCATATTCTTAGTAATCAAAAAGTCAGTAAACCTGGTAAATAATAAGTAATAAAAGCGTCAGGTATAGTGACTTTGTCAAGCCGGGATCGAGCATAACATGCCATGATTAGCGTGTCCTCTAGGGATGTCGAGGACATCACGGAGGAACTTAATTCGGGAGTCACCCATACTCTCTCCATCGTACTTTATATTTTACTTTGAGTTGAATTTAGAGCCTGGTAGAAGGAGACCTAATCAATCGGCTTCCAATCACGACCGACAAGAGGTAAAGCTACTCCGATGATATGATTCCTAATGGTCGATGGGCATCTATCAAATAAGAATGACCCTTACCTACTTTGTTAGTTGCATGCTCTGTCACGGTTTACTTGCTTTACTATTATTCATGAACTTTTGCATAAGTAGACTTTATCAGAGGTTAGTAAAATATGAAATGTACATTTCATTCGCGAGCAAAGCCGCGGGCGAAGGTTAGTTTAAAATATTATCTCAGTGGATGCTAACTGAAGTTTAGAAATAGAATATATTGCGCGTCACATTTGAACAGTCATAAAGCGGTAATGGATGTAGAAAATAGTTTATAATGGCTTTCGATACAGTAACATATATTCGGATACATCAATAAGGATAAACGGGATATTTTAGGATTGAATGTGTTGAATATAGTGGATATGTATGAAAATAGTGTAAAGTACCTTTAAGTTTCTAAGCAAGAAATAAAATGTAACTTCATCATCATCAGCCCTTTATACTGTCCGCATGTCCCACTGCTGCGCACGGGCCTCTTCTCACAATGAGAAGGCTAAGGCCATAGTCCACCACGCTGGCCAAGTGCGGGTTGGCAGACTTCACATGTCTTTCGTGAACATTATGAAGAACTCTCAGACATGCAGGTTTCCTCACGATGATTTCCTTCACCGATAAGCAAGCGATCATAAGTAATTGAATATGCACTTAACTTCGAAAATTCATTGGTGCGTGCCGTGGATTCGAACTCCATACTCTCTGCATGGCAGTCTGTCAGTCTCTCTCGGCTAGCGCTGCTTTCTTTAAAAGTTACTTCATCATTCATCATTCTCTTAGCGTTATCCCAGTTTCAATCTGGGGTCTACTTTCTAGTCTAACCGGATTTGGCTAAATATTAGCTTTTCCACAAAGCGACTGCCTGTCTGACCTCTGCAACCCGAAGGGATAGCGATATTCCATGGTTTATACCAGTGTCAGTTTATTTAGAAGGTACTGACGCCCTGTAACGACTGTCAAAGATCTTCATGACAACCGGGACCGACGGCTTAACGTGCCCTCCGAGGCACGGGACAAGCGATAATTAACAATTCAATACGCACATAACTCGAAAATCATTGGTACGCGCCGTGGATTCGAACCTGATACGCTCTGAATGGCAGTCTGTTGGTATCTCCACTAGGCTATCGCTGCCTGTCACATGACAAAAGTTACTTCACAAATGAAAAACGAGTAATGCGAGAAAGTGAATTATTTTCTCGTAAAAGTAAATATACATTCTTGTGTAGCTCAGCTCCATAAAAAACTGATTTTCTTATAAAATAATTTATACCTAAATAATTTATAATATTTATTTTTAAGATTAAAAGGTGACGCTCAAGAACGACAATAGCGCAGGATAGCTTCGAAACCAGAAGAAAAACAGCATAACAACTGCTTCTAATAATATAACATCGGGTAATCACTATCTCTATATTAAAGAATGTCCGCAGCTAGTTCCCGTGAGAATTACGGGAAATCCATTCTTAGTACACCTCTACGGTCCCCAAGGAAACACATGCCTAATTGCAACTTCTTGCGCCCAGTGGTTTTGACTGAATGTTGTCTGTCACTCAGTCAGTAGCGTAAGAATATTATACGTAGATATATGTTTAGGTACGCCTAATAAACAAACCGTATGGTCAACCTTTTTCGAAGCATCGGCAGCGGGAACTAAAGCCGTCCGACTGCACTGAACAATGCGAGACGTAATATGGCACGAAATCCAGCTAGTCACTGACTACTGTGTCCACAATAATGTGACAGGAAGACTGTCGGCGATTTCATTTAGCGCAGCGGTGCTCAAAGTTTGCTGGAAACCACGAGATATTCACGCTAGTATGAAGGTACTTAGATTTCTTACTTTTTTACTTTATATATTTACTTTTTTTACTGTTTTAGTTAGCTCTGTAAAAAAATAAATTAATTATTCCTTAAGCAGAGCGTCTGTGCTTAAAGCGTCATAAATGTCTTCTTGTTCTATTTGCTACCAATTTGTGTTGGTTATGTCCGTTGGTTAAATGTATTGAAAGTGTCAGTAATAATAAAAATATTCCTATTGCTAAATATAATCACAGAAAGTAATCTTGAGAGAGAAGTTATATCCTAATTTGGCTTCCATCTCCTCGTATATCTTTGGCCACATAAGCTAAGTATACAATTAATATCCTTAAACGTATCCAAAAATAAATGTACCAAGGAACAGTATTCAATAATCTTAATTTGTTTCATTTTGTTATGGCAATGTTATCAAAGAGTGATTATGAAATATATAGATTCTATAATATGCCTGAGTACGTCGGTAAATATTTACGCACGAAAACGAATATTTCTCTTGCGCAGCTAGATTTTCGTTATGTATGATATGAAATTGCTTGAACCGTACAAAAGAGGGCTTACAAATATTATATTAAGTAAAATGCCATTCAAATATTTGTGATCTTTTTTAAGGTTAAAGCCAGATCGGAAAGTTATTATCGTATTTATAATACTTTGACGAGACGGACAGAAAATACTGTCAGTTAGATTCAATAAAAATGTTTTCCTATTGTGAGAAGTATCAAGGCTCTTAAAAATTCGATATGATGCGAGTTGCCGCTTAGTTTCATATTTTATTTTTATTATATTTTTATTATTTTGTTATGATGATTATTACTTTAGGCGTTAAGTTTGCAAATGTCAGCGGCGCCCTAGGTTTGATCCAGATATCACTCATTTGACTTTACTTTATATTTGATATCTATAGTATGCATTAATAACCACCGCTAAAATACTTTTGTATAATTATCCTCTAAATCGAAGTTTTCCGCAATATTTGAGCACCGCTGTCTAACCCGATCGTGTCACGTGCTGAAGAGCTACACAAACGTTTGTTCAGCGTTAATTAAATCTATATTGCTTACTTCGTACCGTCGGAAAAATACGTTCCGAAGCTTCATAAAACCAGTCAGTCAAAAAAATAAACATCAATAGCGACCGAATGTTTGGATTGTCATCTAATGGCGTTCGATGCGGAAGATATGAGGAAGGCTCTTGGTTTATACGGCGATCTGTAGTAGATACTAGAGGAAGTCCGTAGCTACGCTCGCACATATTATATTAATTTAACCGATTCGACCCGTAGCAACACATGTGGAGGAACTTACATGCCACATTTTAGGTTTTTGCGTCCAATAACTTGGCTGTGAGTTGTCTGTCAGTAACGCGAGATTTTTTATACAGATAAGGTGCCATAGGCAATGTAAAGGACCAATCTAATAAATCCTCTGCGTATTAGATTGGTCTTTCGCATATCTAAGGTTCGATTCCTCAATGCACATCTCTCATTTTTCTAAGTCAAATACGTTTTAAACTTCATATTATCATCTACTAAACGTCCAATAAAATATAGCGAAGAAACCCGTATGTCTGAGAATTTTTAAGGACGTGTATATTCTGCCAATCTTGTATATTGATAACATGTGCACAGCAGTTCTAGTATTTTTGAACAGATAACGTATAGCCGTTATCTGTTTATAACTGTGTATGTGTATCACCGTCCAGCAATCATACAATGCAATTAGAATAAAATATATAATCAGTGCTTTTTGGTGGCAACCATTTATAATATCGTTTAAACAAATTGTTACGACGTGACAGAACCAAAATACATAATGTATACCTTCTAGCATCTGTAAATTCAGACAAAAGTAGACATACATTTTCAACACATCATTTGAGTCTTTACATGTTTAGAACTTAGGTACTTTATCATCATTTTCCAGCGCTACGCGCGCTTAAATTATGTTTTAAACACGTTTAATTTCAAACAAAAATAACATTGTTATCACTCGTCAACATAATAATTCTAAAGCGAAAAATATTCAATAAATTTATCTTAAGACAAAGTTTGAGAATGTCTTATGACAGAGAACAATTATCAAGGAATAGAACGTTTGTGTAATAAAGAGAAACTTTGAGAAACAAAAGTTAAATCCAAATTTTCGTTGATGTCATTACATTTATTTTGTTTAATGGGCCGCATTTTGACCAAAGGGTCGGTTTAAAGTCGATTTGTAAACGAAAGTTTTGAGTTTGTCAACAAGCCAGTGCTTGTTGACAATTTAATAAAGGAAGCCACGGGCCAATTGTCAAGAATATTAAGGTATGTTCAAGGCTCTAGAAGTTTCGGTGATGTAATTATTAGTTGTCGTTTGTGCTTTATATAATGTTGAAAGTATTATCTTGATTACAATTATGATAAATAACCGTTATTAACTGACTTCAAAAGGATTAGGTTCTCAATTCGACGATTAATCAACCTTGTATAATTGTGTACTTAGACTTTTATTGAGTATGCTAATGCATCAATTTTAGAGTTATATTGTAATCATAAGGAACCTTTATAGTATCGCTATATGCGTTCATACTTTTGCTCTTATTATATTCGGCAACCAAAACAACTAAGAGGTATACTACTAACTCTTTTCTGGAGTAACACTTGTAAAAATTAGTTCTAAGATATGAGAATTTATTAGTAGATATAAAATTCTTCAGTTACTGATTGACATACAACCTAAAGCCGAATCAAATGAGCGCAAGAAGTTGTTTGGCCTGTAGGTATGTTCCTTGGTAAATGTAGTGGTGTAAGGGGTCACTAAGTAGGGTTTTCCCGAAATGTCAAAGGTATAAAAAAGGGATAAAAAAGTTAAATTAAAAAAATAATCTGCGGTCCTCTAGTTTTTCTATAAATATTATATTGTTGTCTCATTGATTTAGTTTCTATTTTTAGTTGGCTTTAAAAATTATTTCATCATATTAAATTCCAAATATTATTACACTCTGCGTACTCGATCAACCAACAAACCATACACAAAGAAAAGACATCCACTCAACACGAATACATTACGAGATGAAATGTTAATTCCTTGCATTACCCAAATGAAGCTTCTAGATAGATTCCCGCATTTCTACATAGATGGCGTAGTTAGAAGCAAAACCTGAATATCTACCAGTTGACGGGCACGTCGAACTTTCCCTGCGGTTTGTGTCGAGCAGATTGTTAAAATTTCGTGAAACGTCAGTCGCCACAATCGTTTCCTAATTAGCAGCCTGTAATTATAGCTGCGATACATAATTTGATTGAGTGGTTATAAAATCTTATATGAAGTTGGTTAACAGCTGTGAAAATATTATAATGTAGTTTTTGCCCGCGGGTTTGACAGCAATATATGTTGAAATTTTTTATACAAATAATGTCGTCTCCAATTTCAACTCCTTATGGCCGAATTAAAAAAAATGTATTATATTTGTGGATCAGACAAAGTGTTGTTTTCTATGTAGATTGAACCTAGAACATGGAGAATTTAAACAGTTAAGTCACTATTATTTGTGAATTCTCACTTTTATATAAATGTGCTAAAATCCAATGAAAAACATTCACTTATCTTTAAAGTACATTCATTTAGATGACAAACCTGAAAGTCTGTTCTTAAACCTTAAGCTATATAATTAAACACAATACTTCTTAGTCATAATATACTACATGTTAATTACAATATAAATAATTAGCAATAACTTTAAGTAGCTCCTTGTAGTTGTGTCAAGGGAATAGTTTGCCTAGTAACCAGATGGTAATATTAATACGAGTAACAGTCTCAGTGCTATTCATATTTTCAGAGGTAAACTAAAAACTACCAGGGAAAGATATAATTAAGCAGGTTTGATGTAAATTCACCTAAGGGTGTACTGTAAACCATCGGATGGATCTATTACTTGTCGTGAACTTCAGTTATAAAGCTGAAATGATTATTTCGTTTTGTTTATGTACTTTCTGTAGTAGCTGACACCGCAGATATTACAGTAGTACCAACATAATTTTAGCGTCTAATCTGTATATATAAAATTCTATCGTTTTCGACTGCTTGACAGACAAGCCACAGACAAAACTATTGAGCGAAGGAAGCTGAAGTGTGGCATGAATGTTCCATGGACATAGTAGGGGTGCACTAAGAAGGGATGTTCCGAAACACGACGGATGACTGCGTCTATCGCTTGCGCCATGAGAGAGGATGTCTGTCGGTGCGACTGTCATGAAGATCTTTGACAGCCGTTATAAACTGACACTGGTCTCTGAGATGGAATATTGATATTCATATGGGTTGCAGAGGTCAGATGACAATAGCTCTGCGAAAAAGCTAATTATGTATAATCTCCAAAGACTCCATCCATGCTCTAAGGCGAAAGTCATGGACGCAACCAGTATATCAGAATAATTAAGAAAGAAAGATAAAAATAATTGTTTTAGTCAGAAACATCATCAGATGTTTCTGACTAAAACAATTATTTTTCCTATTAACATTTAACATGAACGTATGATTGTCGTCAACAACTCTGTATAATTTATAAAGTCAAATATTATTACATTTTAATAAATTCAAGTACTTTTTCATCTTATTCCATTTAACATGAATGTATGATTACTGTCAACATTCTTCTATAAGTTCTGAAGTCAAATATATCTAAAGTTAAATAAATTGGTCTACTGTACGAACTTTTACAGTGTCCTAACAATACGTACTCTACGTTTATTTAACTGTTCATCTTGAAGAGAAACAAGATGACTGGGCATTCATTTTAAATGACTATTTCTCTCCATTAAAACATGGAAGACATGGCGTGTACAAAATAATTAATTATACCTAGGAGATTACCCGTTTTGATGATGTTTAAAGGTATAGCTTTAAGCGTTATTCTTGGATCGTTCATTCGTTCCTGTTTATTTTGTTTCATTATTTTTTTCTATATATTAGTAACTCGGTTTTATTTCTGTTATATAATTTTGTGTCTAGGTTACGATCTTATGTTTTGATAAATGCTATGTGACGCTTTTATTTATAAGCAATTTATATTCAATTTCTTAATAGTTTGAGGTCGTTATACATACCTTTACAAGGTGGCTTTATTTCAATACTTGGATATTATAAGGTGGACTTAGCAAATTGAAATTTATACCAGATACTGAGGTACTATGGTTCCTATTAGGTGTATAAAAATCAGGGTCCTGGGTCAGCCCGATAAAAAAATATGGTCAAAATTAGATTTTTGCGAAAATTTGTAAGTACCAAAAGTAATCTCAATTTTCAACATTTTTAAATTTTCGGCATATTTCCTTTACTGTCGTTTCAGTATACGCGCTTAAACGCGTGCTGCATTTCGCGGAAAAAAACCAAACTCGCGTAAACGGGCATATTTCAGCGTGTTTGATCGGAACGGTAGTGATATCGTCTCGCGGCTCGCGCTTACGAGCTTAGAAGCGCGTCAATGCTCGTACTGCACGCTGCCTATGTGCGCTTTCAAAAACGAGTTTTATACGCGAGCGCGAATAAAACGCTAGTCTGAAACCGCTCTCAAGGTCTTCAATGTGCAGTAAATGGCGTTAAAGGCGATACGCCTTTACGCTTGTACGTCATAATTTGCACGAGGAATTAAGTTTTATGGGTGGTTTATTTCCAAACAATAATAATAATAGAGCAACCACACGGTAAATCGTAAAACCCTGGATCAAGCAATTACTCGTGTTTGTTTAGTGCATAATTGGGAAATCAACAAACACATAATGTTCCATCATGTGTATTATAACAGCAGGCAGCCAATCTATACTGTTAAAAATAACGAATTTGAATTCCTGAACAACTTATCATTTACTTTGAATTATATTTAAGTATTTTTTTACTAACCTGTACTGTCCCACTGCTGGGCAAAGGTCTCTCTTACACTCCTGATAGTCATACTACCATTATCTTTTATATAATTTATGGTACTTCAAACAATTAGTGAATGTTACAAAATACGGTTTTATATAATTGGTTAAATAATATTTATGTTCTGACTTAGATTTTTCATAATATATAATAAAATAGTTGAGACGACCCTAGTTTCCGAACTTTTAACTTTAACGGACTATTTTCTCGTCATATCGTAATTTTCGTTTTCAAACCACTTTAGAAGTTCTTCCTTGTGCTCTTTCAGCGTCTGTCCTGAATAAAATTGTTTAGAGTTTTAACTTCCTACTTTGGGATGCCAACTTTGAAGTAAATAAGTTCCTTGAAACTTAACAAAACAATTTTAAGTCCAAAGGACTCTACGTCACATTAAGCGTTGGGATCTTGGCACCGACTGCATCACTACCGATTTTAGACAGCGATGGGTATGTGTTTCAAGAAAGGTAATCAAGTATCGCCTTATTAGCGCGGCCGCTATATTACAGCATGGTAATATTAAAGAACCAATTCTTTAATATTACCCGACTGCAACTGGACTATTACCGCATGAAAGTCGTCCATTATCTTGTGCCAAGTGCTTTGAAATAAATACACATTACCGCGCGCACGCATTCACGACGTGACATGACACCGAGCCTATTCGACATTTTTTTAGTAAGAAGTGTACACAGTTAGTCTGTACTTGTGTAGAATCGACAAGATTTTTTCATAGGCCCGGCGAGTTTTCTTAACGCGTACAAGCTGCCTCAATATTCCTATATCCTTGTGATTGACAGCTTTGGAATTTTTGATGCGTCTTCAAACAAGAAACGTATGTTGGGTGGACTGAGGTCACAATATCGCAGGCGATGTAAAGTATACAACAACCGATAACTGCATCGCAATTGCTTATCGCTAAAGCCTCTTAACCAAACCAGGCGGCAGCATTCCGGTTGCAAACTGGCACCCACCATATTGTATAAAGGCACTCTTACAAAGAATCATAATTAAAAACAATATTTTGCCAAGAATATTGAGTAAAAAGTTACCAGTTAACCGCTAGAGACCTGACTAGACATACATTTATAAAGTTATTCGTTTATTTATTATTCACATTTCGTCCGGATACAAGGTCCATTTTCAATTTATTTGCACGAGGAAGAAAACTCGAGAACATTCCATATTTAAGATTAATATTGCATTATTAATCAGTTGCAGCTATATAATATTCATCACGGGTGTAGATTTATTTATTCATTTGATCTGTTCTACAACTGTATTTGTTTATATGCGCTATGACGAATAATTATTTAGTTCATGTTACTATAATACAATTATGTCGGCATATTATCGAACACGACAAAACAAATAAATATGTCTGTGTGTAGTTTATTTCTTATATCTTAGTCGATAATTTCATCAATTAATTCTCAATATAAAATCTTTAAGATTGGTCAAATCTAGACAACTTCATAAAAAATTCGGGCAAGTGCGAGTCTGACCCGCGCACCCAGGGTTCCGTACGCATTTTACCTTATTTGAGGTTATTTAAGATAATCCTCATTTAAGATAGTCCTCTAAATCTGTATGAGTGCCCATACAACTTAGAGGACTATCTTAAATGGAGTCTACTATGTATGTATGGGGACACCCTTAAATCCACTTTTTTATTTTTTGTAATTTTTAGGGTTCCGTACCTCAAGGTAAAAAAAGGAACCCTTATAAGATCACTTTCTTGTCCGTCTGTCTGTCTGTCTGTCTGTCTGTCTGTCTGTCTGTCTGTCTGTCTGTCTGTCTGTCCGTGTGTCACCACCGATTTTCTCAGGAACGGGTGGACCTAGCAAATTGAAATTTATACCATATACTGAGGTCTATGTTTGCTATTAGGTGTATGAAAATCAGGGTCCTGGGTCAACCCAATAAAAAGATATGGTCAAAATTAGATTTTGGCGAAAACTTGTAAGTACCAAAATTGACCTTAATTTTCAACTTTTTTTAATTTTCGGAATTTTTCCTTTACTTGTGCTGTAAGACCTTGGTTTTGACCAAAATTGACAATTCTAGGTCAACCGTAAGTACCCTATAGGTTTTGGGTCGAAAACCTATATGGTAAGTTCCCGTTGAACTAGAATCACGAAATTTGGCCAAAAGCAGGGTCTTACAGCACAAATAAAGGAAAAATTACAAAAAATAAAAAATTGGAAAATTCAAGGGTGTCCCCATACATACATAGTAGACTCCATTTAAGATAGTCCTCTAAGTTGTATGGGCGCTCATACAGATTTAGAGGACTAGCGTAATTCAATCTCAAATAAGGTAAAATGCGTACGGAACCCTCGGTGCGCGAGTCAGACTCGCACTTGTCCGAACTTTTTCCTTTATTTGTCCTGTCTGTGCTTTTGGCCGAATTTCGTGATTCTAGTTCAACGGGAACTACCATATAGGTTTTCGACCCAAAACCTATAGGGTACTTACGGTTGACCTAGAATTGTCAATTTTGGTTAAAACCAAGGTCTTACAGCACAAGTAAAGGAAATATGCCGAAAATTTAAAAATGTTGAAAATTGAGGTTACTTTTGGTACTTACAAGTTTTCGCAAAAATCTAATTTTGACCATATTTTTTTATCGGGCTGACCCAGGACCCTGATTTTTATACACCTAATAGGAACCATAGTACCTCAGTATCTGGTATAAATTTCAATTTGCTAAGTCCACCTTATAATATCCAAGTATTGAAATAAAGCCACCTTGTAAAGGTATGTATAACGACCTCAAACTATTAAGAAATTGAATATAAATTGCTTATAAATAAAAGCGTCACATAGCATTTATCAAAACATAAGATCGTAACCTAGACACAAAATTATATAACAGAAATAAAACCGAGGTACTAATATATAGAAAAAAAATAATGAAACAAAATAAACAGGAACGAATGAACGATCCAAGAATAACGCTTAAAGCTATACCTTTAAACATCATCAAAACGGGTAATCTCCTAGGTATAATTAATTATTTTGTACACGCCATGTCTTCCATGTTTTAATGGAGAGAAATAGTCATTTAAAATGAATGCCCAGTCATCTTGTTTCTCTTCAAGATGAACAGTTAAATAAACGTAGAGTACGTATTGTTAGGACACTGTAAAAGTTCGTACAGTAGACCAATTTATTTAACTTTAGATATATTTGACTTCAGAACTTATAGAAGAATGTTGACAGTAATCATACATTCATGTTAAATGGAATAAGATGAAAAAGTACTTGAATTTATTAAAATGTAATAATATTTGACTTTATAAATTATACAGAGTTGTTGACGACAATCATACGTTCATGTTAAATGTTAATACGTTACGTTTACGATTTACCGTGTGGTTGCTCTATTATTATTATTGTTTGGAAATAAACCACCCATAAAACTTAATTCCTCGTGCAAATTATGACGTACAAGCGTAAAGGCGTATCGCCTTTAACGCCATTTACTGCACATTGAAGACCTTGAGAGCGGTTTCAGACTAGCGTTTTATTCGCGCTCGCGTATAAAACTCGTTTTTGAAAGCGCACATAGGCAGCGTGCAGTACGAGCATTGACGCGCTTCTAAGCTCGTAAGCGCGAGCCGCGAGACGATATCACTACCGTTCCGATCAAACACGCTGAAATATGCCCGTTTACGCGAGTTTCGTTTTTTTCCGCGAAATGCAGCACGCGTGTAAGCGCGTATACTGAAACGACAGTATACGCGCAGAAAAATACGCCAATCTGAAACCGTCCTTATGCTCAGTAAAATTAATACAATGCTACTACAAAAGAAAGCTACCTGTTTCCATTTCATGCTTAGTTTGGTTAATTTTGGTCACCTGTTCAGAATAAAACCATACCAACTGCAGCCCGTGTAGCATTTTTCTCGCCGCGAAACTCGAAGCTTCAAACAGACGTAAGTTAAAATAAACAAACTTACCAACAGAACGGAAAATGTAATTAATATCGCAAACTTTGGGCGTTCATTAATTCAGTTATTGCATCATAGTTTAACTTACCAACGGGTACGTTGGTAAGATAAACAGAATAAAATTATAAAAAAGAGATATACAGTAGAATCCATTTATAATAACATCGAAGGTAAATTACAAACACGTCATACTAAACGGACGTCATATAAAGCATTTGTTAGAAAATAAACAACCTGCTAAGGTACATGTATTTGTTTTTCTGGAGAAAACATGTGAAATCAAAGAAAAAAGTGTAGGTAATAAGTACATTACTAAAAGCAAAATTATATAAACATTATTCATATATCTATCCGTGGTTTTATTTGTTTTGAAAAATTTCAAAACAAATGAAACCACGGCTACCAAGCCGAACGTCGTTGTGCGCCATCGGTCACAATAACCGGACAAAATTTATTAAATGGATCATAATGTGGTCATAATAAATGACATGTCACTATAAACGAAGTCATTATATCCGACTTTGTTATAGGATTTTTTTATTTTAAATTGTTTTTCGGGATATATATACGATATGTACCTACTGATGTACATCTGTGAATATGGCGCTTGCAACAGTGCCGAAATATCGGTTACTCCAAACAAAGGTACGTGGTATATATCCCGAAAGTCAATTTAAAAATAAGTTTAAATGACCACGAAAGTTTAAATTCCCATATAATGGAAAAACATTCATCATTCTCTAGTCTAGTCTTACCGGATTTGGCTGAATGTTAGCTTTTTCCACAGACACACACAGCCTGTCTGCCACACAGCCTGTCTGCCCTCCGCAACCCGAAGGGATAGAGATATTCCATGGTTTAGAGTAGTGTCAGTTTATTTAGAAGGTACTGACGCCCGAATAACGACTGTCAAAGATCTTCATGACAACCGGGACCGACGCGCGACGGCTTAACGTGCTCTCCGAGGCACGGGACAAGCGATAATTGACAATTCAATACGCACATAACTCAAAAGTTATTGGTGCGCCCCGTGAATTCGAACCCGATACCCTCTGCATGGCAGTCTGTTGGTATCACCACTAGGCACAAGGCTACATAATGGAAAATAACCACCGGTAAAGATTTTGGTATAAATATCCTCTCAATCGAAGATTTCCGCAATATTTGAGCGCCGCTGTCTAACCCGATCGTGTGACGTGCTGAAGAGTTACACAAACGTTTGTTCAGCGTTAATTAAACCTATATTGCTTACTTCGTACCGTCGGAAAAATACGTCCCGTCGCTTGATAAAAGCAGTCAAGTCAAAAAAATAAACACCAATAGCGACTGAATGTTTGGATTGTCATCTAATGGCGTTCGATGCGGACGATATGAGGAAAGCTCGTGGTTTATATGGCGTAGCTATATGTGGATTTGTTTAAGGATTATATCTGTTTCATGTACTAGAGGATGTCCGCAGCTACGCCCGCAAGTTTTGTTTTAATTTAACAGTTTCTTCCTGATACCTTGGGAATTTCGGAAAATCCCTTCTTAGTGCACTGCTAAACGTCCAATGGAAATATTGTGAGGAAACCGGTATGTCTGAGAATTTTTATAGTGTAAACTATGCCAATTTTATATATTGATAACAGGCCTGTGTACAGCAGTGCGATTGTTTGTAAACAGATTACGAGTAGAGTATAACCGTCAATCAATCACACACTGTAATTCGAATATATTTTAACGAATTGCTACATCGCAACGGTAACAAAATACATAATGTATGCCTTCCAATATCTGTACACCCACACAAAAGAAGACATAATTTTCAACACTCCAATTGAGTCTTTACATGTTAAGAAGTTACTTTATCATCATTTTCCAGCGCCACACGCGCTTAAATTATGTTTAAAATACGTTTAATTTCAAACGAAAATAACCTTGTTATCACTTGTGAACATATTAGTCCTAAACCAAAAGATATTCAATAAATTTCTCTTAAGACAAAGTTTGAAAATTTCTAATGACACGAAGAACAAGTATCAAGGAATAGAACGTTTGTTTAACAAAGAGAAACTTTGACAAACAAAAGTTAAATCCAAATGTTCGTTGATGTTATTACATTTATTTTGTTTATTGGGCCATCGGCCGTTTATTTTGACCAAAGGGTCGGTTTAAAGTCGATTTGTAAACGAAAGTTTTGTGCTTTGTATAATGTTGATATTGTTGTCTTGATTACAATTATGATAAATAACTTTTATTAACCGACTTCAAAAAGGATAAGATTCTCAATTAGATGGTTATTAAATCATGCATAATTCATTTATTAGGTAAGAAACTTGTATAATTTTTTATTGTGCTAATGCATCCATTTCAGGGTTATATTGTAACCACAAGAAACCTTTGTAGTATGGCTGTATTCGTCCGTATGTTTGCGCTTGTCATATCTGGCAACTAAAACCACAAAATGATTAAAATTTTTGTTTCACGTTAGTAATATGTTTTTGTCTGTTTGATTGGTTTGTGCTATTTTCTTGACTTATATTCGTCGTGTTAAATTCCAAATAAACTCTGCATTCTCAAACAACCAACAAACCATACACAAAGAAAACACATCCACTCAACACGAATACATTACGAGATGAAATGTTAATTCCTTGCATTACCCAAGTGAAGCTTCTAGATAGATTACCGCATTTCCACATAGATGGCGCAGTCGGAAGCAAATCCTGAATATCTACCAGTTGACGGGCATGTCGAACATTCCCTGCGGTTTGTGTCGAGCAGATTGTTCAAATTTCGTGAAACGTCAGTCGCCACAATCGTGTCCTAATTAGCAGCCTGTTATTATAGCTGCGTTACATAATTTGACTAGAGGACGGAATTTGACAAGCCAGCAGCTACGCCTGCATTGTTTTTTAAATTTACCCGTTTTGGCCGATCCCGTGGGAATTTCGGGAAATCCCTTCTTAGTGCACCCCTACGGTCCCCAAGGAACATACATGCCAAATTTCAGCTTCCTGCGTCCAATAGTTTCGGCTGTAGCGTGTCTGTCAGTCAGTCAGTAACGCAAGGATTTTATATATTAAGATTGTGTGGTTAGAAATTAATATGCTTTATTTTAAAATGAAGTTTGGATATCAGTTGTGAAATATATCGTTACTGCCCTACCCGCCTGGTATGCCGAAATAATATTATACAAATTAATGTCGTCTCCTTTTTCAGCTCAATATTTGGCGGTAACACTTTGTTGTTCTGTGTGGTGATTGAATCCATAATACTAGACACACAATATTAAACGCTGAAGAGGTCTCTTAAGCCAATATTGATTTTGTGCTTACCCCCATTGTAAAAGCTTTCGCTTATCTTTAAGGTAGGATTTTTAGTAAGGAAGCCTGAAGCTCTCTTCTTAAACCTTAAGCTAAATAATTTATCACAACTATTCCTAATTACAATATGCTACAAGTAAGTTACAAGATAAATAATGAGCAATAACTTTAAGTAGCTCCAAGTAGAAACTCGTATCAAGGGTATTGTTTGCCTAGTAACTAGATGGTAATATTAATACGAAGAACAGTCTCAGTGCTATTTATATTTTCAAAGGTAATCTGTAAACTACAAGAAAACGATATAATGAAGCAGGTTTGATGTAAAATTTCCCCTAAGGGGGTACTGTAAACCATCGGATGGATCTATTACTTGTCGTGAACTTCAGTTATAAAGCTGAAATGATAAATTCGTTTTGTTTATGTACTTTCTGTACTACCTGACACCGCATATCGTAGAGATAACAGTAGTACCACAGTTATTTTAGCGTCTAATCTGAATGTATAAAATTATTCCATTATTACTGACTGACTGACTGACAACGCATAGCCAAAACTGGGCGCAAGAAACTATTATGGAAAAAGAACTAGTAAATATCTGACCCCTATATTCTATGACAAACATAACTGGCTGAGAACAAATGATAGTAAAGTGAGAAAAACAATCCTAAAAAGACTGAAAAATGTATTGCTGCGTGAAACAGAACTCAACTTGTGATTATTGTTAGTACTTTATTATTTATGTTTAATCTTATTTGATGTAGACTGTAAGATATTCTATATCGCCTTTAAAATCACTGTGTCACTTTTAATAATATGTTAAAATATGCGACCGCTAATCCCGCCGACAAACTGTTATGCAGTTTGGTTGATTTTTAAAATGTACCATGTTTTTATTTCAATAAAAATACTTAATTATTATTATAAAAAAATGAAGCTGAAGTGTGGCCTCTATGTTCCCCGGAGACCATAGGGGAGCACTAAGAACGGGGTGTGCCGAAAACCATGAGATCAGACAGAAAGGATGAAATAAAAAAAACGGAAATGGAATATTGCTATTCCTATGGGTTGCAGAGATCAGATGACAATCGTTCTGTGAAAAAGCTAATTCTATAAAATCTCGAAAGAATCCGGGCTATAAGGCGAAAGTAATGTACGTAACCAGTATATCGTTAGGACAATTATATTTTTGATTAGTACAGTTACATCTTACTAAATTTAACATAAATATATGATTGTCATTGACATTCTTCCATAATTTCTTAAAACAAATATTACTTAAGTGAAATAAAATTGGGTTACTGTATAAAGTTTTACATTGTCCCAACAATACGTACTCTACGTTTATTTAACTGTTCATCTTGATGAGAAACAAGATGACTGGGCATTCATTTTAAATGACTATTTCTCTCCATTAAAACATGGAAGACATGGCGTGTACAAAATAATTAATTTTACCTAGGAGATTACCCGTTTTGATGATGTTTAAAGGTATAGCCTTAAGCGTTATTCTTGGATCGTTCGTTCGTGTTTATTTTGTTTCATTTGTTTTATATTTAGTATTTCATTTTAGATTTAGGTTCATGAACTCGGTTTTATTTTTGTTATATAATTTTTGTGTGCAGGTTACAATCTTATATTGTTAATAAATGTGTTGAGCCTTTTTTCTTTTTGAGCTATATATCTATATTTTAATACGTGTTTAAGAAATTTTGTATTTAACATATTTTATTGAGGTCTATTTTATTATTAAATTATTTAATAAGATGCGAATGAAGCCATATTTATATTTTTTATCGTGTTCGATAACATTCCAACGTCAGGTTATGAAAATAATTTTATTAATTATCAAACCAATACCTGCAATACAGTAAAATACAAAAATCGATCGAATTATTATTCGACACATAAACAAATACAATTATAGAGCAGATTATATTAATGTTTAAAAATAAATCTGCACCCGATACATCTATCGGGGGCCGTTAGTGATGAATATTATATAGCTGCAACTGATTAATAATGCAATATTAATCTGAAATCTCGAATGTTCTCGAGTTTTCTTCCTCGTGCAAAAAAATTGAAAATGGATCTTGTATCCGGTTGAAATGTGAATAATAAATAAGCGAATAACTTTATAAATGTATGTCTAGTCAGGTCTCAGGCGGGTAATTGGTAACTTTTTACTCAATATTCTTGGTAAAATATTGTTTTTAATTATGATACTAGATAAAGGTGCTTTCATACAAGATGGTTGGTGCCCGTGCCCGTGCACGATTTGATTAAGAGGCCTTTACATAAGCACTTACTTGAGACACGAGTTTGTGCATGCTGTACATCGCTTGTGATATTGTGGTGCACTATAGTAACAACCACCGAACTTTCACAAATAGGTGGTTGAAAGAGGCCACAACATTTTTTATGGTACGTTATAAAATTACATACATCTTGCATCGAGGATGCCAAAGATGTTTACCGTATCGATCGTTCATATCGTTCTGCCGTATCTGAGAGCCTAGTTTCTGCATTCGGCATTCACATGTGGAAGTTAGCAGCGGCTGCCTTTGGAGTCTGACGTCATAACAGTCAGTCTCTACGGAATTTGCTGGTGAGAAGTAGCCAATTGATAACTTTTGTTACAATGCAGATCCATCACATTCCAGGCCTCGGTAGTAATGCCGCCGGTGCGTAAAGCCCCAAACCTTAATGTGACGGAGAGTCCTTTGGACTTAACATTGTTTAGTTAAGTTTCAAGGAATTTTCTTCAAAGTTGGCATCCCAATGTAGGAAGTTAAAATACTAAACAATTTTATTTAGGACAGACGCTGAAAGAGCACAAGGAAGAACTTCTAAAATGGTTTGAAAATGAAAATTACGATAGAACGAGAAAATAGTCCGTTAAACTTAAAAGTTCGGAAACTAGGGTCGTCTCAACTATTTTATTATATGAAAAATTTAAGTCAGGACATCATATTATTTAACCAATTGTATAAAACCTTATTTTAATTGCTTGAAGTACCATATATTATATAAAAGACTAGAGGACGCCAGCAGCTACGCCTGCATTTTTTTTTAAATTTACCCGTTTTGGCCGATCCCGTGGGAATTTCGGGAAATCCCTTCTTAGTGCACCCCTTCGGTCCCCAAGGAACATACATGCCAAATTTCAGCTTCCTGCGCCCAATAGTTTCGGCTGTAGCGTGTCTGTCAGTCAGTCAGTAACGCAAGGATTTTATATATTAAGAAGATTTTATATATTAAGATAATGGTAGTATGACTATCAGGAGTGTAAGAGAGACCTTTGCCCAGCAATGGGACAGGACAGTTTAATAAAAATACTATATACAATGCAAATTTATGCAAATGATTGCACGGTTGGCGTAGTGGTTTAAGCGGCCGCCTCGCCGCTTGACACTGCTCTGAGTGTTGTGGATCCCTACACGAGACAACACTTTGTGTGATTCACAAAATGTTGTTTCGAGTCTGGGTGTTAATTGTGTCCGTTAGTTGTATGTTTGTAAAGGCCCCCGCAACACAGGATTAAGTCGTAATGGTGAGATGTCATTAAAAAAAAATTGAATTTTATGAGATGAAATATAATTCGTTATTTTAACAGAATATTGGCTGACAAGAGCAGGGGTAGCTCAGTGGAAAGACCGACGGACTGACACGCAGAGGGTCTCAGACTTCCCCTCCGTGGGATCTCCACCTTGTCGTGGTGGAGGGGCTCAGTAACCGTGGATTGGTCACCCGCGGTGAAGCTAAGAGGGATCCAGGAGGGTACGCTCCGCGTGGGCTTGGAGGGGCCTGCGCAGGATGCGTCCAACGGTGCGGGTGCGGGGGACAGTTCTGTCTGTCCCTCGCAGTCAGGTGCGGTCGTGGGAGGAGAGGTGTGTCGGTGTTGCGTTGCCGCGCGCCCTATCTCCCGCGACCAAATGGGGGCGCACCATTCGATGCGTCGCGGTGGGGCCGCAGAGGAAGAGGAGATGCGGTGTTGCGTTGCCGTCCTCCCTATCCTCTGCGGCCGCTGGGTGTTTTGGCGGCGGAGCCCAACACCTTAATCCGCCGCCAAGGGGGTTTTGTTTGGGGCCCGCCTAACCATCTGGCGGGCCAATGCCCGTCCGAGGGTGGCGACGAATGCTTCGGCGATGCCCTACCCTCTGACACACGGGTACATGAGAAAGTCGAAGTGGTTTTTAGTAGAAACACCACATACTCCGGCTCTCATTTCCCCCAAGAGTCGGAGATCCAAAGGGATTTTCCACCTGGTAAAACAAAAAATTAAATAAAAAGGGTCTCAGACTTATGTGGGTATTAAAATCTTAATTATCGCTGACTAAACGGTGAAGGAAAACATCGTGAGCAAACCTGCATGTCTGAGAGTTTTCCATAATGTTCTCGAAATACATGTGAAGTATGCCACGCCGCACTGGGCTGCCATTGCATTTAAACAAACACGAGTAATTGCTTTAACCAGGGTTTTACGATATACCGTATCGTTGCTTTATTATTAGTTGGAAATAAACCACTCATTAAACTTCTTTACATGTTTAAATTAGAGATGAAGGATGGAGAGAACTAAGGCAATTTACTGTACGTTGAAGACCTTTATGCTCAAAAAGGTGTACGTGTCTAAAGTAGTACCTGTTTCGATTTAATTCTTAGTTTCGATAATTTTGGTCACCTGTTCAGAATAATGCCATACCAACTGCGGCCCGTGTAGCATTTTTCTTCGCCGCGAAACTTGAAGCTTCAAACAGACGCAAGTTAAAATAAACAAACTTACCAACAGAATGGAAAATGTAATTAATATCGCAGACTTTGGGCGTTCATTAATTCAGTTTTAGCATCATATTTTATCTTACCAACGTACCCGTTTGACGGAAAGCTCGCTCGTTCTACGTATTTGGATAAAAAGCATTTTATGACAGTCTATTCATCTTGAGGCGTTACTGTGACGTGTCTTTTTGTTTCGACTTCGTTATTGTTTCTGTTTCTAATGTTTGTGGTAATAAAATTACAGAACTTCTGAAATTAAAGCCTTGAAAATTTATTTGTATTATTATTTACTCATCACAGACAGTCAGGACCTTTGATTAATAAGAATATTTCAAAATTAAAGTCTTGAATATTGATGTCATTAGTCTCTCTTTTTTACATGGTTGGGTAGATTTTGTACCTGATTGGATATCCGCTATTCAGGTTAGTCAGAACTTATGGTTAGTTACCTTCCCATCTGCTACCAGGTGAGCAATTAGATCAAATACACATCTTGGGACATCACTTGAAGTCTTTTCTGCCTGGAGATTGTTTGTACCTAAGAATTGCTTGCTAAAAATTAAAACGAGTTCCGTAGAGTGGGAGTAAAATGCACAACCTTAAAATTTATCGCAAATATAAACGTAAACCATAGAACCAACGGCATCCAAGTTGAAAAAGAATCTTTAATTCTCAAAATCACGTAAAGCATAAAATCTGTAATCCGTACTTAACTTGAATTAACCCTCCGATTCTTTCTTCAAAGCTAATTAATTGGTTCTGAAACGTAATGGGATATCGCACGGTTGAAACGACCCCCTGAACCTAATGAAGTGGAAAATTAACGTTGCTCAGTTTTTGACAGGTTTTCTATTAACACAGGAAATTAATAACACCGAAGAGTATTGGTTTGGGAACGTTGGATTTTCTTGTGATTTATTGTTTTTAAAGGTTTTGTTTTAGAACTGTTGAAATTGGTTTTAAACTAATTTAAAATGGATCTCGTTTGGCTTGCGGTATCTTTTGCGTGCTTTGATATAATTACTGATTTGTTATGTGACATAATTGTCAAAGCGGGGTGTTTAATTAATTTGCTAGCTTTGTGGATTAACTAATATAGTTGAAATCAGTACTTCTTCAGAGGATTTATAAGTAACAGATAACGACTGGTAACAGATGAAATAAATAAGTAGAAATTCTCCACATCAGCCCTGTATATAAACTGTCCCACTGCTGGGCACGGGCCTCTTCTCATTATGAGAAGGGTAAGGCCATAGTCCACCACGCTGCACGCTGGCCAAGTGCGGGTTGGCAGACTTCACATGTCTTTCAAGAACATTATGAAGAACTCTCAGACATGCAGGTTTCCTAATGATGTTTTCCTTCACCGTTTAGCAAGCGATAATTAACAATTTAATACGCACATAACTCCGAAAAGTCATCGGTGCGTGCCGTGGATTCGAACCCGGACCCTCTGCGTAGCAGTCTGTCGGTCTCTCAAATTCAAATTCAAATGTTTTATTGCTCTCCATATGTATTAAAAGTTGTACAAAGATAAGGTATATACCAAATATGGACCCTATCGGGCACGGCAAAATAGATAGAAGAGGAGAAAGGAGGAAGCCACTGTTGTTATTAAAATATTGAAAAGATATTGAACACAATTATTTTTAATTAATTAATTTTTTTAAAACGGCGGTAGCCCAGTGGTGTACGTAACGGACTGCCGAGACGTTGGTCTCGGGTTCGATCCCCAGGTACCTCGGGCACACACCTCTGACTTTTCGAAGTTATGTGTGTATTAAAAATGTTAATTATCGCTCGCTTAATAATGTGCCCGGTAGATGGCAATAGGCTCGCCCCCTATTACATTGGGACCGAAACATATCTGGCGAAGTGTGGGTGTGTAATACACCTCTGCCTACCCCTTCGGGGATAAAAGGCGTGAAGATATGTTATGTTATGTTATGTAATTTTGTTAAAATAATAATAAATAATAATAGTTAAATGGTAATCATTTTATAAATAAATATATTATGGAAATTCGAATTTATTAGTCACTGTATTCATTAAATAATGTTAGTTTAGATTATAGTTTGTCATTTAGGTACTCATTTAAGTTATAATAGCTTTTCTTGAGCAGAAATTGTCGCAATTTAGTAATAAATCTGTTGTATTTATTTTCGTCTCTTATAATAGCTGGTAGTTTATTGTATATTTTTATACACATCACAAATGTACTGGTTGAGTGCATGTTTAGTCTCGAGAGGGGTAAGTTTAGTCGGCTTCCGTGTCTTAATGTAATTTTCTTTTGTATGTCTTCTCTCTTGGTTGTTGTCTCGAGTCTGGGTGTTCATTGTGTCCGTTGGTTGTATGTTTGTAAAGTCCCCCGCGACACAGGAATTTCTTCCTAGTGCGGGAGTTGTCTTTGCGTAATATGTTGCCAAGGCAGTTTTGACATCTGTTGTTTTTTTTATCTCACGGAGTGCATATGAAAATTTAGACAGCTTTGCTCCTATCCTTTTAATATGCAACTTCCAGTTGATGTGTGAGTCTATGTCTAGGCCTAATAGAGTAAAGTTATTAACTACCTCCAAGTGATGTCCTTTGTATGTGAAGTCTATGTTAATCGGTATTTTTTGGCGGGGGTAGAATGTTATTATTTTAGTTTTATTAAAATTAATTTCGAGATTATTTGCTGTCATCCAAGTTGATGTGGAGTTTAGTATGGTGTTTAATTTATCATTTAGATTAATATTATTGTTACAGGAGGTAAGTATGGAGATATCATCGGCGAATAATACACATGATTCGTCTATATTGTTTGGGAGATCGTTAATATATATTATAAATAAGAGACATCCTATGACGCTTCCTTGTGGGATAGAGGCATTTATTGCCTTGGTGTCTGATCGTATGAGTTCAATATTTTTTGTAACATTGTTGTAGTATTCTATTTCCACTAATTGTTCTCTGTTTTGTAAATAAGATACAAACCAGTCATGACATTTCCCTCGGATTCCTATGTTGTAAAGTTTATTTAATAATATGTTGAACTGTACTTTATCGTAGGCTTTGGTCATATCTAGTAGCAAACCAACTGCATACTTTTTTGAGTCGATGATAGTTAGGGCTTCCTGAATGTATTTGTAAACTGCCAATATATGTAGTTGAACGGTTTTGGCGAAATCCGTTTTGACAGTCATTGAGTATATTGTACTTTTCACAAAATTCGTACACACGGTTGCACATAGCTTTCTCAAATATTTTTGAAGCAGTAGGTAATAATGCGATGGGGCGATAATTATTAGGGTCGGTTTTTGCGTGTTTTTTATGAATCGGTTTTATAAGTGTTTTTTTTAATAAATCAGGAAAGGTACCATCTTCAAACAATTGGTTTAGTAAAAGGTAGAATGGTAGGGTTCATTCATCAGCACATTTACGCAGTAAGATGGGTGGGAGTTCGTCGATACCATGGCTCTTTTTGTTTTTTAAGTTTTTTATAATTATATTTACTTCGTACGGCTCTACCGGACTAAGAAAAATCGACTTTTCTGTTTTGGAAAATATGGGCGTTGGCTGGTTACCTGATGGGTTCGTACAAGTCTGGCCTATTAAGGTAAAAAAGTTGTTAAAGATATTTGCAACTGTTTTGGGCACTGAGGCTAGTCTGTCGTCCATTTGTAGGGTTAAGTTTCTCGTTTCATGTTTTAATTTTTTATTAGTTTTTTTCGTTGATAATGCTCTACATTGTTTTCGGTTTGTTACTTGAATTTGCTATTAAGTTTTTATAATGAATTCTTTTTGCTGTTAATATTGTTCTCAATATCGCTGCCTCCGCATTAGTCTTGTCCGTCAAGTAGAATAGTATAACTCTTTTCCCATCTTAAAACCTACAATTTTAATTACAATATCCTAGTTAATATGAAAGTGTTAAAACATCGATTCTCCCTTTAACACGTTACGTAGACATAATCGAGCTGACAGATTTAAAGGCAGACAAATTGAACTGTCGAGTAGTTCTGTCCGGGCTCCGGCTGATTGACAAAACATTTATAGGTTAATTAACGCCAGCTCATTTCCCTTATTCGGTCAGTTCGTGTATTTATACTTGTTTGTGCATGATTTTATCAGACAGCGGTACATTGTATGTCTACATTTTGAATATATTATATCGATGGCGCAATGTGTGGTCTCTTTGTCATTTAAGCTTTCGTGGTCTGCAACGATACATTTTAGGCGTGTTTGGGGTTTGTATCACATACCTTTGTTTCCAGCTTTATGTACTTCGTTTCGTCAGATATTTTTCAAAATAGAAGAAATGACGATTATGTTCCATTTGAAACATAGAATCTTGCGATTTTATTGTGCACGATGCTAAAATAAACTATCACTCTCTTGCTCTCTTTGAAATGACTAAAAAGCGATGAGGCGATGGATGCCGAAGTAAGATCTATTATATAAACTTCTACTATATTTTTTGTTCTTTTATGTGGCACGTAGAGCTGTGTTAACTTAGACAAGAGAAGATCACCGCCAAATTTGTACATCAATTAGTAGGATGTTTCTAATTACCATCACCGTTGATGATGTTGTTGTTGATGTAAAAAAATGATCTCTTTCTTTCTATGGCCGAAGAAAAACTTCTTCCTCACATTGCGTTTCTTTCTTCGTTATTTTCTTTTATCAACCTTATGCCAGCGAGACAAAATGTCACAAAGAGAATGCAAGCTGCCCTAAATTTGAAATTGTGCATCAACTGTACGGTGGCTAATATATGGTGAGAACATGTAGTCTGACGAAGCAGTAAACACAGTGTGTCTAATAACAATGCAGATAGCATTGTTATCAGACACACATTATATTTATAACACCCGATAGTAATCAAATTGTGATACGAATATTTGATCTTCACGATATTTATAATCACCGGATTGTTTATGTGTTTGAAACTCATAAACAATAATGAAAAATAAAACAAATTGATATTTTTGCCTTAAATTCTGTTTTTCCTTATTTTGTGGGTATCGAAATTTATAGTTCAACTTTAGCGCTAGGATAAGCTATTTGAAGATGTTCATTTGCTTTGTAGAACAGGTCCCAGAAAGCAGCTCTGGCGTGGAAAGGTCGCGTACCCAGTTTCAGTTGAGAGCCAATGTCCATGTAAGGTACTTCAGATTTGCTGGTGATAGGCTGCCATTTAAACGGTAGTAAGTCGGATTCTTGAGGTGTGGGATCGCTGTAAGAAAGAAATAAGTTCAAATAACTTACCTTAACTTAAAAAAGAGATGAAACTAAACATGGTTTACTTTACAAAATAGCTGTCTATTAAAATAATAATTAAACTTGTCTTCACCTACGATGATTGGTATAAGGTTTAAGCGGTCGTCTCATCGTTTAGCACTTAACTGAGTGTTTTGGTACAATGATTCCCCACTGGGATAACATTTTGTGTGATACACAAGCTGTTGATATTGTGTTCGTTGGTTGATTTATTTCTAGTGAGAGAGTTGCTTTCTTTAATAAATTAATATCCTTACCCATATTTCACAAAATTGGCCCACATTGTCGTCATGTGATCAATAACTCGCTGATCTTCAGGTGTAATAGGAATATTTTTCATATACGATATATCAAAAAGGTAACCCATTTCATCTGCATGCGCCGCTCCTGTTTCTTTAGTTATATTAAGTCTTTGTCTTACGAAATTTCTTTGACCAACGTGCGAGAATACGTATAAGAATATATTGCCAGCTTCATTTTCTAAATATTTGTAGATGCTCCTGTACGTTGGATGGACATACATATAGTCAGATTCAAAGTCAGCGACCTGCTGTCTGTTTGCAACACTCAATTTATTATCACTAAAGTAAAAGTGATCTACTATGTTTTCCATTCCTACAAAGTCATCACTGTCGACATCAAAGCCGTGCGCCAAGCGTTGTTGAATTATATTCAAGTTTTGAAAATACTCGTCTTCATCGGACATGTGAGCTATGAATCTTTCATCATCATTAAAACCAATAAGGATAGGCATTTTCTTAACTTTAGGTAATTTGGCCGTTATCCAATTTTCAGTTAGAACGTTTTCAACACCATCAAATTCTCTCTCTATACATGGTCTGAAATTGTCTTGCAAACCCAAGTCATGCACAGCTGCTATGACTAAATTCGTATCAACATTTGTTAAAAATGTTAGGGCATCGTGATTATTATCTGTTATGTAACCTAAATGCTTAGCAATTATAATCGGAGCTGTTCTTATAGGTTCATAAATTACTGGTGACAATGCTGTGGCACTTTGGAGAATTGCTTTATCGTATAATTTTTCGTTGTTTGACGCAAGGTGCATGTCTACAGTTATAGAACCTGCACTTTCCCCAAATATCGTTATTTTACTTGCGTCGCCACCAAAAGCTTCTATATTTTTTTTTATCCATCTAAATGCTAAAAGTTGATCTTTTAAACCTTGGTTTCCTGGGACATCTGGCGTATCTAAGCACATAAAGCCATAGGGACCTAGTCTATAGTTTACGGTGACTAAAATGATATCATGTCGAACTAAAAAGCTAGGACCGTATAGATATCTATTGCCAAATCCTATTCTAAACCCTCCACCATATATCCAGACTAGAACTGGTACACGGTTATTAGACGTGGCTGTGAGTGGTACAAATATGTTGAGATTGAGACAATCAAGAGATTCAGCCAAGGTATTGTTGAATTCTTCTATTTGTGGACAAATTGCTGAGTCGTCATGTGCTTGGAATGTGTCCTCAAATTCTGGATACGGTGTTGCGGCCTGTAATAACAATTAAGTGGTTACTTATGTATGTACAAATAAAGAACATGTATTTATGCAATCATATTCAGTGAATTTTATGCACTTAATTGATATTCTGATCACCATCATCATCTGTTGCTCTGTGTCTCATTGCATTTAAAGAAAAAAGTAAATAATCGATTTTTCAAATTTCTGGATAAATTTACGGTGTCATACTACAAACTTTTCCATAAACTGCTTTATCATAGCTTAGTATCTGTAATTAATTGTCAAGTAATAAATGTCATCTAAGCTGATTTTATTTTAATCCATTATTTACTGACTATTGCGACAAAGTAAACGTGCTTTTACTAAGGAGTGCAATTACTTTGGCTATTAAATGCGCATTTGAAGAACCTACATAAAATGTGTAAAGCATGTATATTTTATATCTTATACACACGAAGAAGACAAAATATACTAATATAAATGAATACAAAATAACATAGTTAACAGATAACTCACTCCAAATGGCTTTTCCTTATCAACTTGTGCGAACGGTATTCCAAGGAACATGGAATAGTCGCCATCATCAGCCTTTAAGCCTCTTATAAGGCCAACATCGGTCTCAACTAAAGGATCAATCCTCGGCTGTCCATGAACCGCTTGGAACAGAAATACTAAAACACTGCACTTTTCTATCCACATTTTTTTATGTAAGACTATGAATAAAATGAGCGTATCATCGATTGCATCTCTATTATATAGATATTTGGATAACATTCTTAGGGCATGATAAGATACACAGTGATGATAAAAATAAATCCGGTGAAAAGTTTAAGGTGACATAGATATTATGCTATCAGCTATTTGCCAAACGAAACCGATGAAAAGATTCCAACCGACGCTTGAAAATTTTTAATGAGCTTCGAAAGTGGCTAGTGGCATAGAAAACTATATTAAATTGTTGCTCAGCAGACTAAAAAAAATCAAAGTTTGTAAACCCTTTGGAAACGAGTTTGCCGACAAGTATTACATATATTTCGATGTTATCTAATTTATCTCGGAGATATGCTTGTGGTCCAATTGAGATCATCCAATATTATCTTATCTCATCTTATGGTTTTCTCTGTGTCAGTATCTTTAATTTTTTTTGTGTCATGGTTGCAGACTTTTATGTTAGTAGTTGGCAAATATGTAGCATCATCAGCCTGCAGAGTCCACTGCCGGATATAGGCCTCTCTAATGGCACGCCACTGAGCCCGATTTTCGTTTTTTCGTGTCCAGCTGCTGCCAGCCACTTTGCGTATATCATCACTGCACTTAGCCGGAGGGCATCCTACATTACGTTTGCCAAGGCACGGTCTCCATTCTAGAACACGACAACTCCAACGGTTATCGGTTCTTCGACAAATGTGGTCGGTCCACCGCCACTTCAGTTTGCTAATTCTTTGAGCTATGTCGATTACCTTGGTTCTCTGTCGGATCACTTCATTGCGAATTGGATCTTTCAGAGAAACTCCGAGCATAGCCCTTTCCATAGCTCGCTGAGCGACCTTAAATTGGTGAACCAGTCGCACCGTCAGTGTCCACGTCTCAGCTCTATAAGTCATAACGGGTAGGACGCACTCGTTGAAGACATTTGTCTTAGAGCTTTGCGGTTTGGGTGACGAAAAGACTTGACTGAGTTTCCTATATGCTGCCCAGCCCAGCCGTATTCTTCTGCCAGCCTCCTTCTCGAAGTTGTTTTTACCCAACTGCAAGGTTTGAACAACTTCGAGAGGGACCCCATTTAGGGTAATCGGTTCCGGAGAGACATGTTCATTGAACATTATCTTAGTTTTTTCCAACTTCATCCGGGAACCGATGCGAGCAAAAGCATATACTGCAAGTCCTGCACGGTTTTAACAACGCTGACGGTATCGTCTGCAAATCTTAGGTGTGAGAGGTACTCGCCGTATATGTTAAACCGCGTCCTTTCCAGTCCAGCGTCTTGATTATAACCTCCATTGCATTTGTCAACAATGCAGGTGGATAAGTTCAGACTGCTAGTGCTGTATTGGACGGTCATAGTCGCGGCGTCATACAGACCTCTCAGCACTTGGACATATCGCCAATCGAATTGGCACCATTGCAAGGACCCAGAACTGATCAGGTTTCAATGGAGTCAAAGGCCTTCACAAAGTCCGCAAACACTAAACAGCTGATTATACTCCTTTGTCTTCTGTATAATCTGCCACACTGTGTGGATGTGGTCTATAAATAGTGCCGTATCCTCCTCGAAAGCCGGCCTGTTCGGATGGCTGAAACTCGTCAAGTCTACGCGCGACACAATTCGTAATTACCCTTGAGAACAGCTTATAGACGTGGCTCAAGAGCGAGATAGGTCGATAGTTCTTCAAAAAAGTTTTGTTTCCCTTTTTGAAGAACAGCACGACAATGCTCTTGCTCTACACCCTTGGAGTTCGCCTCGAGAAAAGGACAGAATTAAATATGCGTTGGAGCTGCACAAATATAGGTTTCATATCTGCCTTTAGCAGCTCCGTCGGAATTCCATCATCCCCGGGAGCTTTTCCATTTTTGAGCTGCCTTAGGGCCACCACGATTTCGTCCCGGCTTACATCTGGCAATTCTGCCGTGAGGTGGTGGGTGAAAGTGGCTCTGGGATCCTCAGAGTCGGGGGACGAGACGACTTCGAGGTATGGAGGATGCCGTAGAAGCTCTAAACCTTCGCAAGAATCTCCGACCTAGAAGTGACGACTTACCCATCTGACGATACCCATCTGACAGCTTCGTCAGATGGCTTCGACCTAAATACCTGTGTCTAGAGTTTGAGCTGAGATCGGGTAAGGTTTACAGAGATCAGTGGAAGCGATTAATTCATCCAGTCTCAGCCCAAGGCAAAGGTCCGACATACACTGCGGTAGCACAGCGAATGAATATAAATTCTAATACCTATTAATAAAATGTCTTACCAAATATCTCCTGGTGATGTTCTTGAGTGGAGTCCTGGAGGCAAGCTAGACATACACGAGACTAAATTGGCCAATATTAGCAAGTGAATTATCTTTACTTTACCAGACTCCAACGCGGCGTCTTCAATGCACGATGCAAGTTCACAAGATTTTTCACAAATGTTCAATATGTCACAAACCGTGCCGGGAGTCAAAAAAGCGGCAATTTAATAGATTTCACAACTATTCGCGTAGCTACAAGGATGTGCTTTTCAAAAGGCGATCAATTATTTTACGTACGAGTCGACAACGTGGTAATTTTTTTACGCGGGAGGACGGAAGTGACAGTTCAGTGTGACCATTGTCAGAAATTTTCAATAGACTAAACAAAATGTTACTCAGTCGATCTAATCGATTTGACTTATAATAAAAACTAATTCTATTTCAAACATCCACCCGCCCCGGACCGGCCTACCGGTCCGCTAATCGGTTGGTAGACGTGACAATGTTGCAACCGCTCTCCTCAGAATCGAACCGTCCACCAAGACCTCAGCAAATCGGGGAACTCCATCAGCCCCAGTTACCAAATGAAGGATGCGCCCCCTGCGCCATCTGAGTGGCGGAAGGTTAGCCTCCTTGATCAACACGAGGTCACCAATCTTGGGTGGATCGGTCTTGTCGGTCCACTTAACGCGTTGCTGGAGTATGTGCAAATATTCCAAATTCCAGCGTTTCCAAAAGCTCTGAGTAATCTGGCGTACCAATTCAAAACGCGAGAGACGACCAGGTCTCATTTCAATATAGGGGTACTCAGGCAAGGCGACAAGTGGGCGACCAATCAAAAAATGGCCCGGCGTAAGGGCCTCCAAATCATTCGGATCTGAGGAGATCGGGCACAATGGCCGAGAGTTCAAAACGGCCTCAATCTTACAAAACACAGTTGCGAGTTCCTCAAAGGTAAGGACAGATTTACCGATTGTCCTGCGCAAGTGTGTTTTGACCGATTTTACAGCGGCCTCAAATATACCACCCCAGTGTGGACAATTAGGTGGGGAAAACAACCAATTTATCCCACGTCGGGCAAGCCTATCACCTATATCAGCTTTGTTGGTTTCAAGGAAATTAACAACATCATTCAAATAATTATAGGTGCCCTTGAAGTTAGTGCCGCAGTCAGAACGGATCAAGGAAGGCAGCCCTCTGCGGGATACAAATCTGTCAAATGTGGCTACAAACGCCTCGGTCGTAAGCGAGGAGACCAGTTCTAAGTGTACGGCCTTTGTGGAGAGACAAACAAAAACACACAAGTAGGCCTTAACAGTCTTGCTGTTTCGAAGTGTCGACGTTTTCACCAAAAAGGGACCTGCGAAGTCCGTGCCAACACCGTCGAACGTCCTGCTCTCAGTTACGCGATCTGCCGGTAAGTCCCCCATCAACGGCTGCATGGTAGAAGCCTTGAGCTTATAGCAAGGGATGCAGCGAAAGACTACACTCCGAATAATTCTTCGGGCAGACAGAATCCAAAATTCGCGTTGCAAAATAGCCAACAAGGCATTACAACCAGCATGCGAATTTTTAAGGTGACGGTCAGTTACCAACAAGCGTACCAAATGACCGTCCTTAGGTAACAAAAGGGGGTGACGTGCTCCGTAAGGGAGGTTGGCGTTCTTGAGACGCCCTCCAACGCGCAAGAGACCCGTTTCGTCCAAAAAGGGGTTCAGTTTAGAGACAGCTCCCGATAGTTTCGATCTCCCTGATTTAAGGATAGCAATCTCCTTTTCAAAATGCGCCAATTGCACAGAACGAACCCAAAAGGTGAGGGACTCCTGTCGTTCCTGTGGTGAGAGAAACGGTGTCAGACGTTTCTGTTGTGGGTGCCTAAAATTAAAAACAAAACGCTTTATCCAAGCAGTAACACCTAACAACTTGTCAAGGGAGCTGTAGCGATTCAGCAAGAAATCGGAGTCGAAGGCGCATTCCACCTTCTCAAGAGCGAGTGTTCGTAGACCCGGCAAATTGGTAGTATTTAAAACTGGCGTTCGAGGCCAATCAATTTCTGGTCGACTCAACCATTCCGGACCCCACCACAGCGAATGACCTATCAAACTAGGCGTCAAGCATCCGCGCGAGGCACAATCAGCGGGGTTGAGCTCACCTGGCACGTGTCTCCAAACAAGTTTGACTTCGGATTTCTGGATTTGGGAAACGCGATTAGCGACAAATACCTCCAAGGTGTGGACAGAAGCCTTAAACCAACAAAGAACAATTTGGCTGTCTGTCCAGGCGTAGGTCCCATTAATGCAAATGCTTTTACCCAAAGTACTGGACACGTGGTTCAACAAGCGTACAAGTAGGGCTGCTCCCGAGAGCTCCAATTTTGGGATGGTCAGAGATGTTCGAAGGGGTGCGACCTTGCTCTTCGCCATGATCAGGGAAACTCTCACCTGACCTGAGGCACTGACTGTGCGCAAGTACACCACAGCCGCGTGACCACGTTCCGAGGCATCACAAAACCCGTGAAGGGTGGCCTTGTACTTCCCGGGAAGAAGGATGGGACGAGGCAAGGAGATCTCGTTGACGGCAGGAAGTGAGGATACAAAAGAGGTCCATTCCTCAACAAGAGTGCCGTGCAGAGGTTCGTCCCAGGTCAATCCTGCTGTCCAAAGCTTCTGCAAGAAGCATTTTGCCCAAAATATAATTGGACAGATCCAACCGTTCGGATCAAAGGTTCTGGCGACAGTCGACAATACGAGACGTTTAGTCCAAGAACACGGCAATTTCAAGTCTACGTTATATGTAAAAATGTCTTGGACTGGTCTGTACTGAACGCCGAGAACAGCCATCATGGCGGGGTTGTCAACAATCTCAAACAAATGTGGATCTTGCTGATGATCCTCTGGCAAGCCTTCCAAAAGCGCTGGCGAGTTGGAAATCCATTTGCGCAACTCATAACCAGCGGAGGCCAAAATACCTATCAATTCGTCCCGCAGGAGGATCGCCTCGTCCGCTGTGGAGGCGCCCGAGCAAATGTCATCGACGTAAATATCGTCCTTCAAGATGGCGGAGGCTCGTGGGAAACGCAAGCCTTCTCGGTCTGCGAGCTCCCAAAGAGAACGTATTGCCAAATAGGGGCTCGACCTTAACCCGTACGTATTAGTATTGAGCTCGTAGACGACCATGGGATCACGAGGAGACTCTCTCCAAAGGATCAGCTGGAAGCCACGGTCATCAGGGTGGATAATAGTCTGCCTGAACATCATTTTTATGTCGGCTACAAAGACAACCTGATGTCGTCGGAAGCTGGTGATGACGTCACAAAGGTCCTTGACCAACTTGGGACCAGAATGCAAGCACTGTTTCAAGGATACGCCCGTTGAAGTCTGCGCAGAACCATCAAACACTGTGCGCAGCTTGCCAGTCGATGGCTTCAATACCGCATGATGCGGGAGAAAGTAATGCTCCACCGAACGCCAATCCAAATTTGACACTGACATGTGTCCCAATTGTTCATATTCTCTCATGAACTCAATATACTTCTGTCTGAGCTCCGGATCACGACCCATGCGACGCTCCATAGCCAACAATCTCTTTTCGGCTAAAGGTCGTGACTCACCAAGCGGAAGCCGAACAGACAGGAAGGGTAGCCTCGTAATAATCCGACCAGAACGGAGTCGACCAGTGTTGTTCTGGAAGAACAGCTCGCACTCCTCATGTTCTGGATTCAAACGGGCAGCTTGAGGGGGCTCCTCTATCTCCCAAAACCTCTGAACCGCATCAGAGAGAGCGGAGCCTACAGCCAACAAATTGTCAAGTTCAGGTGGAGGGGGGTCCCTAGGTACAGGTCCCATCAAAGCAAATCCAAATATGGTCGGGATGGCAGTCAAACTATTTGGCACCAAGACCCTTTTCCCACCAATCAAAATTCAACCGAGGACATCAGAGCCAATCAACAAGTCGATTTGTCCCGGTGTCTCAAATTTGGGGTCTGCCAGTTCTAATCCCGATGTCAAATTCACCACAGCAGCGGGTAGCTGTTTCTGTGGGTGCATACCCAAAATATTCTTCAACACAATAGCCGAGGTTTTAATCCTCGGGTGTGAAGATTCAACAGGGCCAAACAAAACCTTAACTTGCCCTTCAACATTAGAGGCTACGTCCCCTATGCCCCGTATACAATTTGGAAAAGAGCCCATATTTAATTTAACCTGCCCTACCAAATAAGTGGAAACAATGCAACCTTGTGAACCTGTGTCCAATATAGCACGGACAACAACAGAGGTCCCCGTGGGTCCCCAGACCCTAACAGCAACCGTTGGTAGGATAACGGTCTCAATGGGGGAGGTTGGCGTTTTAGGGCAGGAGTTAATTACCTATTGTTGCCTGGGCGGCGACCGTTGGCCAGGACCAGGCAAGTCAAAGCGAGGGTGCGGCTTGAAGTCCTCAAAGGCGCGATGACTCGATCCGCGTGCCATCTGTGGGGGGTCATAATGACGCACCCGCCCAAAACGAGGTGGGCGCGAGTCAAGGCGGGGACGCTCCGCCAAAGGAGGGGAATACCTGGGGCAGCAGTCATGGTGCTGGTGACGCTGAACAGCAAATTCAGGTGCGCGAGAGAGAGGAGGCGTGCGCACGCTACGGTTCTCCAAGCGGGGTGAGTGGCGATCAATTGAGCGAGGCGACTCTCGGCTACGCGCCGGTGAGCCTCGGCTGCCACCTTCAAAACACCCGCCCGTGCGCGGCGTCGGCTGGTTGGACAAGCGGCCAACCTCTCTGGCATTCATACAGAGAATGTCCAAATGCTGTCCTCCACAGTGAGGACAGGGGCGAGAATTTGGGCAGTCTCGCTGGTAGTGGGACCCCAAACAAGAGAAGCAAAGGCGGCGGCCATTCGCGATGCGCCTACGAGAGGCGACATGTAGGTCCAAGAATGCCCTACAACTGGCCGTTCTGTGCCCCGTGACCTTGCAGTAGGAGCACTCCGCTGGGCTCTGCGTGACCGCAAAGCGAGGAGGGCGCCGGTCAACATTGGCTCGGGTGTGACCGCGAGCCTGCTCCTTGACCTTGGGCGGCTGCGACTTAGCCGGCGTGTCACCACCGGAGTTGTCCAAGACCCGGCACTCATCCTCCAGGAACTTCTCCAGGTCAGCAAAGGGGGGCAGATGGGTCGCGCTATCCCCACCAAAGCGCTGTTCAAAACGCGACCTCAGGTCGGCAGGCAGCTTCTTCAGCACAATGTGCACCAATAGATAAGACCATTGGTCTACGGGCAGGTCAAGGCACTTAAGTGCGTTGATGGCCACCAAGAGCGGGTTCAACAGTTGGGTGCGCAACCCAGAGACCCGGGTGAGCGTCGGCAAACCCAAAATCTGCTCGATGTGCGTGTCGGCGAGGCCACGCTTATTATGGTACCTACGGGTAATTAGGTCCCGAGCCGTCTGGTACGCCTCGTCAGACACGGGCAGATGCTGGATGAGGCCCTTAGCCTCCCCATCCAGAACCGACATTACCTAGGCCAACTTTTGTGCCGGCCGAAGGTCAGCCCTATCATTGACTAGGCTGTCGAACAAATTAATGAACCCCAGGTAGCTTCCTAGGCAGCCATCAAAATGGGGGAGGTCCAAAGTAGGGAGCCTACTCACCAGCCCCGGTGCTGACCTAGGAAGCTCCTGCTTCAGGCCGGGTTGCCCTTCCCTATCGGCAACTAGTTGTCTCGCAGTATTGGGGACAGCATCATACAGGTCTAAGACCTGGGCATAGTCTTCGCTGACCTTATTTCGCTGGTCAGCGGTGAAATTATTGATTGACACTTCAAGACAGCAAGTGCTGAAAGTGCGGAATTGCTGTTCCACACTTGCCAGGCGATCGTCAATCCGCTCGTACCTTTGTAGTAAGGCCTGCTGGCGATCAGGCCGGTTCACTAAAGCATTGGCCGAGGCAAACCAGCGCAAATCTAATGCAATAGCACCAGCAGCCGCACGCAAGTCCTTGATAGCTGACATAATCAAAATTCAAAAGAGCCCAGACAAGCGCTAAATAAAATTAACAATCAAAACTTAATCCTTCCCAACTCCTTGAAACCAACAAAGTATTAGCCTGTTTACTGCAAGTGCAGGGAAGTGACAGGTATCTACTGTCCAACAAAATTAATAATTTCAATATAATATATTGACACAAAACAAAGTCAAAGTTATCAAAGTTGAACCTTCGAATAAGTTAATTAAAGTTATATATTCAAATAAATTAACTAATTACTTGCAACAGACAGACTGGCTGTATTATTTGAGATATACAATAGTAAGTAAGCACAGAATATGTGTTACCTAGCAATATTATCTATATTATAACAAAACAAAGTTTATTAATGTGACCCGCCCAAGTGGCAAGGTCAAGTTGGATGTTATAATGTTTATGAATATATGCAATAAACTAAATTTACTAAATTTATTGATACATACAGCTGTTATGTATCCAAACAAACTAACTTATTAATGCAACAACAAATTTAAGTTAGATTTTTCAACAATACAAATCAACAATTACTGATTGAGGTTATGTGACAATGTGTTTCAAATTATCTAGGTCAACTTATACAATTAAATATTATGTATTTTAGACAATAACTGACCTGACAAACACTACAATACTGTCTACAAGGTGAGATATATAGCTCATACAACACCAATCTGAGTTCAGATACAATCAACGGCTAAGCTAAACTTGTAAGTTTACAATATAGGCACAGTTAACCACGCTCTTGCTATCAAAAATTATGTCTAGAGTTTGAGCTGAGATCGGGTAAGGTTTACAGAGATCAGTGGAAGCGATTAATTCATCCAGTCTCAGCCCAAGGCAAAGGTCCGACATACACTGCGGTAGCACAGCGAATGAATATAAATTCTAATACCTATTAATAAAATGTCTTACCAAATATCTCCTGGTGATGTTCTTGAGTGGAGTCCTGGAGGCAAGCTAGACATACACGAGACTAAATTGGCCAATATTAGCAAGTGAATTATCTTTACTTTACCAGACTCCAACGCGGCGTCTTCAATGCACGATGCAAGTTCACAAGATTTTTCACAAATGTTCAATATGTCACAAACCGTGCCGGGAGTCAAAAAAGCGGCAATTTAATAGATTTCACAACTATTCGCGTAGCTACAAGGATGTGCTTTTCAAAAGGCGATCAATTATTTTACGTACGAGTCGACAACGTGGTAATTTTTTTACGCGGGAGGACGGAAGTGACAGTTCAGTGTGACCATTGTCAGAAATTTTCAATAGACTAAACAAAATGTTACTCAATCGATCTAATCGATTTGACTTATAATAAAAACTAATTCTATTTCAAACAACCTGGATAAAGACTTTTGACCCACGATTTCGCTCAATCGCTTCTTGTATTGAGCGTGTATTGGAGCTACGGAGATAAAGATAAAGATATATTTATTTGTGAAAACATGTGTAAAATACAATAAACATGGTTGGTGCATATCATTGGTGGTAAATTATTTGCATGAGATTCAACATGTTCTACCAAAACAGGTGTACAAATATTTGTTTTTTAAACGAAATCCAAGTTATTAAATTAAATTTGACTAATTACATCAATTCATAAAATGTCTATAGTAAAGATGAACAGAAATTTATAAATTAAATTAATACAAATTGCAATTAGATACAGGAATAAAATTAACAATAAAAATAAAAATTATGATACAGTTGATAAGAATATAAGACAAATTAACGAAAATTCAAACAAAAAGGAATAAAAAATAATTATATAAGTAAATGTCAAGTTTTTATACATGGTTGTCATTAAGGAAATCAGCCACTATATACATTATAATAATATAATAACATTTGTCAGACAGAAACCTTTTCAGTGTTTTTTTAAAACAGTAAATTTTTAATGATTTAATATTTTCGGGAATCTTATTATAGATTAAAGGTGCTTTGCACACAACACTTTTGTGTAGTAATGCTGTTTTAGCAGGATGAACGCAAAGTCTACTTCTGTCACGCCGATTAGTCCTTTCATTTTGGGATAACCGTGGAAATAAGTGGTGATTAATTCTGACAAATAGGGCTACTTCCATTATGTACAGAGATGGTAAGGTGAGAATTTTGTGTTTAATAAAAAAGGGCTTACAGCTCTCTGTAATTGGTATACCGAACATTGCGCGTATGCATCGCTTTTGCATTTTGAAAGCCATATCTTTATTAGTTGAGTTAGCCCAAAAAACCGGTCAAGTGCGAGTCGGACTCGCGCACCGAGGGTTCCGTACAAACCTGTAGGTATATAAGTAAAAGTTCACCAGTCATAGTTATGGTATTTTTATTGCGAAATGAAATCCATAACATTACAGTATGGAAAGCTGGAGGAGCATAAATTAAAGAAAAGGTGTCTTTGTCGTTTGTAATCAGTCATCCTTTATTTTATATTAACATTAGTGCTTATTTTATAATATAACTTAAATACCTATACCAGCCTTGCAGCAGCCTTGCAAAAGTCTGCTGATGAATGATGGTAAGATTTTTCATCAAAGTTATTGATTTACAAAGTTTTAGTGACTATTAGAAATCTGTTACAAAAATACTAATTAAGTATTTTTAATAATTATAGTATTTATTTGCGATGAATATTAAACTAGGGTGACTATGTACACATAAAATAAAACAATAATCAATATTCTTAAATAAATAACAAAAATAAGTAAGGGACGATAGCCCAGTGGTGTAGGTAACGGACTGCCGAGACGAAGATCTCGGGTTCGATCCCCAGGCACAAATCACTGACTTTTCGGAGTTACTATGTGTGTATTTAAAATGTTAATTATCGCTCGCTTAGTAATGTGCCCGGTAGATGGCAATAGGCTCGCCCTCTATTACATTGGGACCTAAACATAACTGGCGAAGTGTGGGTGTGTAATACACCTCTTCCTACCCCTTCAGGGATAAAAAGGCGTGAAGTTATGTTACGTTATGTAAATTTAAAAAAACATATAAAGGAAATGAAAATGTTAAAGTATGGAATTAAGTATCAAATTTGAACCAGATCTGTAAATGGAGACTGAAAAAGGTATGAAAGTACCACATTGAACATTGAAGTTCGAAAAAACGTTATCTATAAATGTACTACTTCGTGTTGTGCTAGTGTTTATTAACGGAAACATGTTTACAGATGAAAAATATGTGAAAATTCAATTTTGGGGATTCATTCTTAAATCAATATTGAAGTCTCCCACGACAATCAGACGAGAACATGAATTATACCTATTGAGGTTGCTGCCGTACATTGTTGTATTTATGCATTCTATTGCAACATTAATTGGACATTGTGGTGACCTATATACAGTTATCACTGTGACATTAAACATTTCGAAATGCAAGCATTCACAATGGCCGTTTGCAGTGTCTGGGTTATTTAAAATCTCAATCAGCCTATCGCAGTCCACTGCTGGACATAGGCCTCTCCCAACACGCACGACAGTACACGGTCCTCAGCCTTCGGCATCCTTTATCTGGACTATAAGACGTTACTTTGTACTAAATTTCAAGATTTTGAGTTCACGGGAAGTACCCTGTAGGTTTTGATTCCCTTGCGAGTAGACGCCAGTTTGAAAATATGATTATATTGCTCTTTCTTTTGATTGCGTAGACATAGAAGTTTGATTTTGTTACAGCCTAACGGTGTTATATACCTGAGTAATTGATATGAATTTCAATTTAATACCACCATGCGTTCAAGAGAAAGGGGTAATAACTTTAAATTTATTAAAAATATTTTTCTTATATGATGTAACTAAAAATTTACGGTTTTCGCAATTTTTCCTTTATATGTGCTATAATGCGTTGCTTTTTACCAAATTTTAAGATTCTGAGTTCACGGGAAGTACCCTGTAGGTTTTGATTCACTTGCGAGTAGGCGCGAGTTTGAAAATATGCTTATATTGCTCTTTCTTTTGATTGCGTAGACATAGAAGTTTGATTTTGTTACAGCCTAAAGGTGTTATAAACTTGAGTATTTGATATGAATTCCAATTTAATACCTCCACGCGTTCAAAATAAAGGGGTGGTAACTTTATATTTATAAAAAATATTTTTTTATATGCCGTTACTAAAAAAATACAGTTTTCGCAATTTTTCCTTTATAAATGATATAAGACGTTGCTTCGTACCAAATTTCAAGATTTTGAGTTCACGGAAAGTACCCTGTAGGTTTTGATTCCCTTGCGAGTAGTCGCGAGTTTGAAAATATGCTTATATTGCTCTTTCTTTTGATTGCGTTGACATATAAGTTTGATTTTGTTACAGCCTAACGGTGTTATAAACTTGAGTATTTGATATGAATTTCAATTAAATACCTCCACGCGTTCAAGATAAAGGGGTGGTAACTTTAAATTTATAAAAAATATTTTTCTTATATGATGTAACTAAAAATTTACGGGTTTCGCAATTTTTCCTTTATATGTGCTATAATGCGTTGCTTTGTACCAAATTTCAAGATTCTGAGTTCACGGGAAGTACCCTGTAGGTTTCGATTCACTTGCGAGTAGGCGCGAGTTTGAAAATATGCTTATATTGCTCTTTGTTTTGATTGCGTTGACATAGAAGCTTGATTTTGTTGCAGCCTAACGGTGTTATATACCTGAGTATTTGATATGAATTTCAATTTAATACCTCCACGCGTTCAAGAGGAAGGGGTAGTAACTTTAAATTTATTAAAAATATTTTTTTAAATGCTGTAACTAAAAATTTACGGTTTTCACAATTTTTCCTTTATATGTGATATAAGACGTTACTTCGTACCAAATTTCAAGATTCTGAGTTTACGGGAAGTACCCTGTAGATTTTGATTCCAATGCGAGTTTGAAAATATGCTGCAATTTGCAGCATAAACGGCTGTATCTTTTGATTGCGTTGGGTTAGAAGTTTGATTTTTTTACAGCTCTATGGAACCGTAGATTCGAGTATTTAATATTAATTTCAGTTTGATACCTCCACGCATTCCTGAGAAAAAGGGTCTTGACAGACGGACGGACAACAAAGTGATCCTATAAGGGTTCCATTTTTTTCCTTTCGAGGTACGGAACCCTAAAAATGATGCCATACCTGAGAACAGATTCAACCAGGCCATAATATGCCGAGAGTAGGGCATCAGTGTTTATTGTTGGAGCAAGTTTATATAATGCATATGCTAGACTGCTTACCTTTTTGCATAGTGAGTCAATGTGCTCTTTCCAATTCAATTTGCTATCTACAATTAATCCAAGAAAACGAGCGGTAGTAACATGTTTTATTGTGTAACTGTCATGAACTAGATCTATTTTGAATGGGTTTACCTTTCGCTGATCGAAATGTATTATATTTGTTTTTGTCAGATTTATTTTCAAATTGTTATTGTCAAGCCATGAAATAATAGATGTCAAAGAATTATTAATATTGAGTTTATATTGATCAATGTCCCTACATGCAATTGTAATAGTGCTGTCATCAGCAAATAATGTCATTGATTGATTTGTAGCATTAGGCAAGTCATTAATGTACACTATAAACAGTAATGGACCAAGTACACTCCCCTGGGGAACACCATATGAAGGGCAGCGCTTTGCAGAAGTATATTTTTCTTCTGTTTTCGTTATCGCGTTCACTCTAGTTATTTCTGTTATCTGTTGCCTGTCAGTTAAGTAAGATTTTAGTAAGTCTAAAACATTGCCTCTAATGCCGTATGCGTCAAGTTTGTTGATATATTATGTTCTACATAGCCAAATGCTTGCGTCATGTCACAATAGATTGCACAAACTGGAGATTTTTTGTCAACGTGGGCTATAACATTTTGGATAAATTCATAAATTGCCAAATTTATTGATTTCTTTTGCCGGAAACCTTTTTGTTCTGGGCATAGTATACTATTATTTTCCAGGTAGGAATTAATTTCACCATAAAGATATTTCTCCAATATTTTTGAAAAAACCGACTGCAACGCGATAGGCCCATAGTTTTGCATTACTACTCGACTATCTTTTTTTAAACAAAGGTTTTATAATGGTTAGCGGAGGTCGCGTCTTACCAGCTTGAAGATCTTTTTATTTAGTTCTGACGAAGTGAGTGTTGGGTTTTCTCGTCGCGTCTCTATCTGATCAAATTTACACTTTATTAGCTAATAATTAGATATATCCAAAAAAATCAAAGTTTTTGCGGTCGGTTTTTATCGGTAGGCCATAATGAATAGATATCCTTCTGAAGTAAATGTTTACAAAGCTCCTGCGATTCATACTGTCGCTAAAGTAGAAAATATTTTTCTAGGTAGAAGAGATAGTAACGTAAAGAAATAGTAAAGCAGAAAACAGTCAGACCAATAGAGATGAAGGTTAGGATATCTTAAACAAAGAGCTATATTATAGCTTCTTTAGCCTTTTTTTTTTTTGGTGTCGGGTTGGAAAATCCTCATGAAGTCCCTTCGCCCTGGGGGGGAAGGACGAAGGGGACTGTCAGACTCTTACTGACTAAAAACCAACCCGTGCTCCTCATGTACCCATGTGTCGGAGGGTAGGGTTTCACCGAAGCATTCCTCGCTACCCCCCTTTCGTTCGGGGCCCGCCAGATGATCAGGCGGGCCCCGAACGAAACCCCTTTGGCGGCGGATGAAGGTGTTGGGCTCCGCTGCCAAAACACCCAGCGGCTGCAGAGGATAGGGAGGACGGCAACGCAACACTGCATCTCCTCTTCCTACGCAGGCCTCACGCAAGCCCACGTGGAGCGTCCCCTCCCGGGATCCCGCTTAGCTTCACCGTGGGTGAAAATCAAATCCACGATTACTAAGCCCCCCCACCACGACAAGGTGGAGATCCCACTGAGGGGATAGCTTCTTTACCCTAAATATATGACCATGCAACCAGATAAAGAATATAATGAAATGTATTTTTTTTAATATCCGATATTTTTTATTGAACAAGCTTATAGACACAATCAAATATTTATGCTAATTATTAAAAACACAACTGATAATCATTTTAAGATAAATTCGGCGGTTGTTAGATACTCGTACATTGATGAGCGCTACAGCGAACTTTTTTGTATTAGTCTTCTTCATTTCCTGGATGATGTAGCTTGTATTGTCTAAAGAACAGATCCCAAAACGCCATTCTTGCAGGCAATGGTCGTAGCCTAAGTGAGAGTCTGGTGTCAATATTTAGATAATGATACTTATTTCGCTCCACTGGTTCCCATTTGATTGGTAGTAGTTTACATTTTGCCGGAGTTGGATCTCTGGAAATTAATTATATTATAATAAATCCTCTTACAAATTCAAGTGACATGATGTAAAAATAAATTGAAATTGCCATACCCGTATTTTGCAAAATTGGTCCACATAGTAGTCATACGTTTCAAAACAACGTAATCAGTTTCATTCAGTTCTGGTTTACTTTGCTTGTGGAATAAATAAACTAGATCACTACCATGACTAGCACAACATAAACGAGTTGTAGATCCGTTCTCATCATAAGACGTAGTAAGAACATGTCTTTTACCAACATAAGACAACATGTAAAAGTATATTTTACTAGCTCCATTTGCTAAATATTTATGTAGTGTTCTATGTACAGGGTGAATGTAACTGAAATCAGACATAAAGTTGATGAGTCCCCATTTCACTTTATCAATATTAGTTTCACCAAAAATGTAGAAACGCGTGACCAAATCCGTCAATTCGTATACTTCTTCATCTTCCAAGTTAAAGGCGTGTTGTATGTTGTCAAATATAATTGCTGGAATATTATAATTTGTTATGTTCTTTGAATGCAAGGCTTTTGCAAATTCGTGCTTATTGAAGCCCATTAAGACTGGCATATTTTGTACTTTAGGTATTGGAGAATGAATCCAAGAATTTGACAAAAATGGTTCAACATTATCAAATAAACTCTCTACACATGGTTTGAATTGTATGTTCAAATAATTTGCAGCACTAATTACTGATTCTATATTAGAATGACGAAGATAATTTAGTACATCTTTTGGGTTATCCGATTTAAGCCCAATATGTTTTGCTATCTTCAGCGGAGCAGACTTATCAGGCTCTTGTAATACTGCAACGGATTGAGCACTGCCACTTTGCAATATAACTTTATTAAACAATAATTCCTTAGTTGATATCAAGTGTAAATCTACTGAGTGTGCGCCTGCACCTTCACCAAACAATGTTATTTGATTCGGATTGCCTCCGAATGCTTCTATATTTGCTTTTATCCATTGCAGGGCGAGGTATTGATCCTTAAGACCTTGGTTGCCAGGAATTTCAGGCAGGTCAAGGCACATGAATCCATAAGGCCCGAGTCGATAGTTGAATGTAACTACAATAACATCGTGCTGTATTAAATACTTCGGTCCGTATATATTTTTTCCCCCGTGACCATGTTTGAAGTTACCACCATGTATCCAGACCATTACTGACACGTTGTCTTCTACCAAGTTTGTGTCGGGCACGTAAATGTTCAGTCGCAAGCAGTCAAGCGTTCCAACTACATCGTTTTGATTAGCATGCGGGCACATACGTGAATCATTACTGGCTTCGAAAATTCCCTCAAACATTAAACTTGGTATGGCAGACTGAAAATAAATAAATATGTTACTTTTAATAAGAATACTTCTGTGGTGTCAAGGTAAAAGGGGATGAGTCAAAAATTCAAAAAATGAGCTAAAAGTAAAAAGGAGATAAGTCAATTATATGTATTTTGATTTCGTCAATCTCAAATAACAAAATGGAGTCTAGTCATAAATAGCAAAAAATAAAAAGTAAAAAGGAGTTATGTGTACTCATCTCCTTATGACATTCGTAATTCTTTACTTTTAATATTGAGCAATGTGAGATAAGTCCTCCTTTCAAAGGAGAGGCCTAGTCCAGTAGTGGACTGTTAAAGGCTGATTATGATGAGATAAGTCGACTCGTGCCTAAATTCGTATTATAGTCCATTGAAATGTTAGATTTTTTGGGCTTAGCGTGCACTTGTCAGAGGACGCAATTTTATTTCATAGATGCCAAGAGGAGGTTAGTGTAAAGTTAAATTCAAGTTTGTGGGGTTGCAGCCCTTGTCCTGCGGCCGCCATCTTAAAAATAGTGGTACAAATGGGTTTTCTAGTAGTATATCTGGCAAACTAAAGGCCGCACAGAAAAAAATCAAAACATGATGAGATGAAATTAAATTCTCTACAACTTCGGTCTCGTAGTATTTAGTCGTAAAATAAAAAATAACAAAGTTACAGACGAAAATTGAATGCGATTTGCAACAAATTTTATTTTCAATGTTTTTTTTTATATTTTTTTTATTTATAGTCTCACGCCTGTATTCCCGAAGGGGGAAAATATTACACCCACATTTCGCCATGAATTTTTAGGTCCCACGTAATAGGGGGCGAGCCTATTGCACATCACCAGACTCCGGGTTGCTACTGAGTATTCGGAAAAACTGAGTAACACTTTTGCCTGACCCGGGAATCGAAGCCGGGCCCTCCGATCAACAGTCGCATACGCTATCCACTGGACTACGGAGGCAGTATTTTCAATGTGTTGTAGTTTTTTCGTCTTCAGTAACAAAAAAATACATTTAATTTGTCTTTACTGCCTCCAAAATAAGAGCCAGTTCTTCAACTTGAGACTCCGCAGCCAAGACTACCATAAGGTCCAATTTTTACTCACTACAATGATCATGAAAATACAGGTTGACAAAATATGAACAAAATTCCAAAACTACGGCACTCTGTGGGCTTCTGAAATTGTTGTTCCGCCCTTGCAAAGGAAACTTCAATGTTCTGCAGCACCTCAATGATCTGGGGAGAGATGCAGCAAAATAATTGGAAAATCAATGGCAATTATGATTTTCCGACAAAATGCGGTTTTTCTTTAGTTCTTCATCAATACTTGAATGCCATAGCTCTATTAGATCATAAGCCGCAGCCTGGCTCATAATAAGACTAAAGACGTAAGGTAGTAGAGCTTTGCTGATTTCAGCATGAATGGGCCGGCTCGACCGGGGAAGTACTGCCCTCTCACAGAAAATCGACGTAAAGTAACAGTACTTAAACTGTTGCGTTTCGTTCTGTGAGTGAAAGTGCCGTAGGCCATAGCCCCTATTCCTTCTCCACCATCCCATTCCTTATCCTATCCCTTTTCCCAACCCTAAGAGGCGGCAACGCACTTGTGACTCCTGTGGTGTTGCTTGTGTCCATGGGCGGCGGTAATTGCTGACCATCAGGCAATCCGTCTGCTCGTTTGTCGCCTTATTACTATAAAAAAAAACGCAGAAATCATGAAGAAACTTGTGGTGAACGTGAACCAGGTATTGTTCAGTTCAAAATAAAATTACATAATTTGGCCGAGTTTAAAAAGCTTTCTTTCTGTCGAAGGAGCAAATCAAGTGATTCTTTAAATCCCGAGAAATGCTATAATGGTCAAGTTCCTATAAGTCAGAAAAAAAACAGATTTTATTAGTATTCTCCATTAAATTGATAATACTTGCCATGACTTCTATCATAAATTACAATTACAAACAAGTACAAACACACGATATGTAGATCCGGATATCGAGGAGTTCAGCGAAGCTTAAGGTTAAAGCATTGTTTATTTTTGGTATTTCACTTCTAAATATAAAATTTTTAAAATCCTTCTATTGAGTCGTCTCTTTATGTGTTATTTATTTATGTATTGAATATTGATAGGTTTCAATTATTTTTACATAAATCATGACACCTGACTTGAGAGAGACTCTTTTTTCTCCTAGGGTTATCCCAGTTTCAACCCGGGGTCCGCTTACTAGTCTAACCGGATTTGAATGAATATTAGCTTTTCCACGGAGCTACTGCCTGTCTGACCTCCGCAACCCAAATGGATAGCGATATTCCATGGCTTAGATTGGTGTCAGTTTCTTCAGAGATAGGTACTGACTCCCTATAGCGAGTGTCAAAGATCTTCATGGCAACCGGGACCGACGGCTAATTCAATACGCACATAACGAAAAGTCAGTGGTGCGCGCCTGGGATTCGAACCCGATACCTTCTGCATGGCAGTCTGTTGGTATATCTACTAGGCTATAGCTGCTTTTAACTCGAGAGAGACTATGGCCCATCAATGCTTCATGCAAGAAGAGGTCAATGAATCATGTGGTAAAAGCTTTGACTGGATCGAATCAATTGATGTGCCATAGTCTCTCTCGAGTCAGGTGTCATGATTTATCTAAAAATAATTTAAACCTATTAATATTCAAAACATAAATAAATAACACATAAAGAGACGAGTCAATAGAAGGATTTTTAATATTTTTTTCTAGTTATGGAAAAAAGACGAGAAAGAAGTCAATTATTTTAATAATTAATTAATAATTATTTTTCTTGATAACATGTAAAAGACTACTAGATTGTGAAATGTCAATTAAAACAAATTTGTATTAAGTATATGTTCACATTTTTGATTAAACAGCATGTATCTAATAAAACAATTAAGCGTTTTTTTAGTAGCCCCTGGTGAAAAGTTGTATTTTTCGACTCATCTCCTTTTACCTTGATACCACAGAATTATTTTTACGCATTTTTATTTTTATTTTTGCGGCAGTTGAGAATAGAATACAAACAAATTTTATCGTATTTCTAATTTTAGACATACTATGCCAATTACTATAATTTAATAAAAGAACCGTAATTTAAAATATTTTGGTATATTATATATCATACTTACCGAAAATGGATTGAGGATATCAACTGTTGCGTAAGGTATTCCCAAATACATATAATAATTTCCATCTTTGGCTTTCAAACCTCTGATTTTTCCGACATTTGTTTCAACCATTGGTCTTTCCCTTTTTTCACATTTTACTATTGCCAATATAATATAGAAGAAACCCGTATAGCCTATCATGATTGCGTGTCTATAATGAATCAAAGCTTAAGATTATGAAAGCTGAGAGATAGTATTTGTTTATTTTTTAAATTCGGATCAACGATGATGATGCACGTAGATTTGATGGTTCTCAAACTTTACCATTGTTTTATTTAAGTTTTACCTTTATGTAATACTAGCTGTTTCCCGCGGTTTCACCCGTGTCCTGAGAGAACTACTTCATGTACCTGCCGGACCGGACGTCAAAATCGGTCCAGCCGTTCCAGAGATTAGCGAGAACAAACAGACAGACAGACAAAAAATGTAATAAATGTCTTTTCTTTATAATTATCGTGTATACATTCATATGCATTCAGTAAAAAGGAGTTATTTTAATATGCCAAACAATCACTCCAATTTTATTTATGTGTATAGTAAGATATTACTTAATGCACACGTAAATCGCTCTGTTAAAACGTTCTTTGTAACATTCCATATTTTCTTGTCTTCTGATTAAAACATATTTAAATAGTAGGCAATACAAGACTAATTCGTATGACTATAATGCAATAACACAAGTAGCCGTGGTTGCAGGTTTTTGGACAAAGTGTAGTATAATTTTGCTATCAATTCGTTAAAAAATACAGATATTGGCCAAAATAGCCAAGTAGCCCAAAATAGACAGAAGAGTAATAATTAGGGCAACCACTGCATGACAGTGGTGGTGATGATGATGATGATTGCAGTTTATGCTCTTCCTCTCAAATTATTTTATTGTAAGAGAAGAGCCAGGACAGTGCTTCTAGGAATAAGGACAGTATATTTCTCTCAAGATACCACAGATAATTTTTCAGAATAGCATAAGCGGTGGAAGATAGGGTAAAATACTACAGTTAAGTGCTGCTTGAGTGTGGTTGTCGCAGATACTTCAATTCCTCTTGTTTTTTAGAAGATATTTAATTCTTTGTAAACTTTGAGTACCGTATTTCGTATGACGTGTGCCAATTCGATGAGTTTTGTTTTTATTTCCAAATTGCGTAACGTTTTTATTGTTTCTACCGTTGCCGTGCGATGTGTTATGTAAATAACTTTTTTATTCTAATTTGATAGTTTTATTTATAGTGACTCCATTTTCTTCTAGGTTCTGCGTCATCGAAAACTGGTTTTCTAATTTGGTTTGTTTCATCCGATTATTATTATTATGAATCCTGTTTATTTCTACATTACGTAAATTGACATTTTAAATGTTTGTCGTGTTAGTGGAATTAATTTATTAAGTATTTTGTTTTAGTAATTATTTAGAACAGTTGTTACAATTCAGTTCAATTATAAACTTAAAAACATATAAACTTAAAACTCCTGCACACCTAAATATAGGTAAACACAGCATTGCTATGCGTTTACAATAAATAAGAGATACACAGTCATATTAAAGTATTACAAAAAGTAAATAATATAAGTAATTTATATATGTATTGTCTACTTATATATCTATATGATAATTATATTGTAATTATATGTATGTATTTTATTCTTAAATCATCTTGCTATCCACGTCAGCCACTGCTACACCACTGCTACAAATAATTGCTAACATCATTCCTGTCCATCTAAAGGTTGCGTGTAAGAGATCACACTTAGCGATAAGGCCGCCGATTGTACATAACCGTAGTTCAAGATACTATTAATTGAATGTACTGTTCATTTATATATTGGTGTGCAATAAAGAATATAATAAAAAAAAGAAAATAATGAAAAAAGTATCTCAAAAGACATAAGAGAATATAGATAAAATTATTAGATACTGCTTAAGTATATGTATGTGGATCCCGTTAGGGTGAAGGCCTCCTATTTCATCTTCCAGAATTCCCCACTGCTTTTACAATATCTTTTGCCCACCGTCTTGTTGGTCTGCCAATATTTCTGCTTCCTGGTGGACCTTTCCAAGGTTTCGATTTTATGGTCCATATCTGTTGTTTTACTCCTCAGAATATGACCAAACTATTGCCATTCTAATTTCAAAGCCTGTGCTAAAATTTTATCTTATGTATTTGCCTGTACTATTCTTATAATTTATTTCAGTATTTCTATTGTAAATCTCTCCATTGACTTCAGTGTTGTTTTGAATTTTTCTTTCGACTTATGTGTGTAAGTCCATGTCTGACCACAAAGTTATCAGATTATTTAGAGCATCTTTACTAAGTGATTAAGGTCGAAGATATATAATTTAATATTTTTCTGTATAACGATAGCATGAATTTGAACTACAACGATCTTAAAAATAAAAAATTACTCAGAAGTAAGTTTTTATACTTATTTAAATATAAACATTTTAGAAGAATCCTTAAATGTAGATGTGTTACAAATTATATGTTTCAAACATTTCATTTTCTGGTAGGTTTAGATTTTACTCAATTATCTTGCTGTCAAACCATGACTGCCTCCGTGGTCCAGTGGATAGCGTATGCGACTGCTGATCGGGGGTCCCAGGTTCAATTCCCGGGTCGGGTAAAAGTGTTATTGGGTTTTTTCCGAATTCTCAGTAGCAGCACGGAGTTTGGTTATGTGCCCGGTATCGGAAATAGGCTCGCCCCCTATTATGTGGGACCTAAAAATTCATGGCGAAATGTGGGTATAATATTACACCTCTGTCTACCCCTTCGGGCATACAGGTGTGAGCCTATAAAACAATATCTTGCTGTCACACCATCGATTAGCAGTTACCTGGATGGTTCAAATCATGTAAGGATGGCTATAAATGCTCTCATATGATTAAATCTTATTCACTCATACAAACACCGGACACATTCGTAGCAACTACGAACAGTAGGTACAATCATGTGAACATAAGTTCACAGATACTTAGAAATCCGGTCCCAGGCCCTTGTTTATTTTTAAACATCCTTTAAACTTTTCTTGTTGTTATTAAGATAAACATGTTTAACCAAGTAATATATCTATTATTTCTACCTTTATTCATTTTTGGGAATGGAACCCTTAAAAGGACAGTGGCCAAAGAATAGCTGTAATATGCTTGTTATCAATTTAGTAAGATCTACTATATTTTGTTCTCTTTTCCATCGTGGTTGTCAGTGATTGAGGCGCATTTCCTGGTGGTGACTAACCTTGATCACCGGCCTGTATCAGTCAACTCTATTGCTAACCCTATAGGCTTCCCTATGGTATGTCATTGAGATCAGTCTTCAGCTCTATTCCTTCAGCCTCTGCCTGTTACTCTACGAGTTTCTTCTTTGTCACAATATCAGGACAACTTAAAGTAAATGTCATCAAATACATACAGTTCACTTTCTTCGTCTCTTAGATTATAAGGACTGAGTTCTCATTCATGTTATTGTAGTTATTCTAATGATTAAATAATCGCATGCTATGATATTGGTACTAATGTACGTATGTAGAACAACATATGCTGGCCATTGGAAATCGTGAAAAATAAAAAGAACTTCTAAAAGAGTTGATTTCTCTCATTATTAAATAATAAAGCATGTCTAGGTAAATACCTAGACAGGCTTTGCCCAGAGTTCTCCATAATGCTCTCAAGAGACATTTGAAGTCTTACAACACACACGTGGCTAGCGTAGTCGACTATGGCCTTACAAAGAGAACAATTTATGTAGAGGACTGATAATTATGAAGGAATAGGGGTGAAATAAAATTGGAAATGAATATTTGACCTTAATTGATTAATAAAAATAAAAATAACAATAACCTTTTACATTGTTTTTAAAAATGCTTAACATTTTACATAACCAGTCTGTTAACTCTGTTTTTCCAGTTCAAATAATATTAACTAAGGTCATTGTAATATTGTCTTTCAAATCCTTTTTGATATTTTCTATTGTGTCTATAGAAGAGGTCCCAAAATGCCATTCTGTCATGTAGTGGGTATTTTTCAAGCGAAAGTTTGGAGTCAATATTAAGATAGTAGTGGGCGTTTGCTTTAATCGGTTTCCATTTCACTGGTAGGAGATCCCATGTCACTGGAGTCGGGTCACTGAAATAAATAGGAACAACATTTAGTACTATTTAAAATCTTGCCCTACTTCTATAATAAATGCGAAAGGTTTGTGAGGTTGGATGCATGTCTGATACTCTTTAAAATACTTAGCAGAACTACTAATATGTTACAATTTAGCACACCTACTTGGGTGAAGCATAGTCTAAGATGTTATTACCTGTATTTAGCAAAATTTGTCCACATAACTGTCATACGCTGCATAACAATGTCATCTAAGTCTGTGAGCTTTGGTTGACTTTCCATATTGAATAAATAACCTAGCTCGTCAGCATGACTAGCGCAACATGGATCTCTGCCAGCACCATTCTCATCATACGTCGTAACATTCAATGCATTTCGGCCACCAACGTATGATAACATATAAAAATATATATTGCCTGCACCATTCCTTATATATTTGAAAATATTTCTGTAAATGGGATGGATGTAAGAAATATCAGAACTAAAGTTGATGACATTCCATTTCAACTTTTCACTCATTTCTTCAGTTCCAAAGTAGAAACGGGTTACCAAATTTCCTAATTCAAGTAGTTCTTGATTGGAAAAGTCAAAGATTTGGTTCAAACTATCAAAGACTATTGGTAAATTATTATAATATTCAGGATTTTTTACAATATAGAATCTGGCTAATTCGTGTTTGTTAAAACCCATCAGAATTGGAATGTTTCGTACTTTAGGCACTTTTAAATTAATCCATGGATATGCTATAAATGCACTCACATCGTCAAATAAGGTTTCAACACATGGTTTAAATTGTATTTTCAAATTAGTAGCAGCAGCAATAACTAATTTGACATTTGTCTTCGATAAAAAGAATATAGCGTCCCTCACATCGTTTGTTTCGAAGCCTACGTATCTCGCCATCTTCAGTGGAGCTGTTTTGTCTGGCTCATGTAGTACTGTTATAGATTGAGCACTTCCACTTTGCATTATAATTTTGTTGAACAGTAAGGGTTTTCTGGACACTAAATGTAAATCTATTGAATGTCCCCCTGCACCCGCACCAAAAACCGTTATTTGATTAGGGTCACCTCCAAATGCTTCTATATTGTCTTTTATCCATTGAAAAGCAATATACTGATCTTTGAGACCTTGATTCCCTGGAACTTCAGGTATATCGAGGCACATGAATCCGTAAGGTCCTGTACGATAGTTGAAAGTGACGACTATGACTTCATGTTGTACTAAATAACTCGGTCCGTATAAGCTTTTTCCAGAGTGTCCATATTGGAAACTTCCACCATATATCCAAATCATGACAGGAAATTTCGGAGCTTTTGATTCGACGTCTGGTACATATATGTTAAGACGGAGGCAGCCAAGCTTGCCAGTCACAGTATTGTTCTTTTGATAAACTTGAGGACACATGTGGCCATCGTCATAAGCTTCAAAGGTTCCTTTAATCGTTGTATGTGGCACTGCCGGCTGAAAATGAATAACCGGGTTAATTAATTAATACTCGTCATAAGAACGGCTAGTCCCGAAGTTTCATATTAGTTTTATTTATCTTAATATATAAAATCCTTGCGTTACTGACTGACTGACAGACACGCTACAGCCGAAACTATTGGGGGCAGGAAGCTGGAATTTGGCATGTATGTTCCTTGGGGACCGTAGGGGTGCACTAAGACGGGATTTCCCGAAATTCCCACGGGATCGGCCAAAACGGGTAAATTAAAAAAAAATGCAGGCGTAGCTGCTGGCGTCCTCTAGTTTCTTATAAGTAGACACTACTTTAATGACTTGATGTTTCGTTTGTCATTGCAAAGTATATTACATAATTTAAAACAAAAATACTTACTCCAAAAGGATTATTGGCGTCCACAAACGCGTAAGGTATACCCAAGTACATGAAATAGTTTCCGTCAATAGCTCTCAATCCTCTGATTGTTCCCGCATTAGATTCAATAACTGCCTCTTCGTAATATGGCGAACACATTGCTAAATGAAACACAAATATTACAGTATAACTTATTCTCTTACCAATCATGATCAAGTTAAAGGAGCTCAATAAGCGTCTGGCTCTGACAAACGTGACAGACAGCATCTGTTCAGTTCGACAAAGTTTACAATTTATTTCTGCAGTTGCAGAGGTTGTCAAACTTTTCTTCATTCCCATTGATTTTTCGATTTTGCTACATACATTATATGAGTTTTAGCTATTCCTGCATTAGGTTTTCATTGAATGAGTGCTTATTATGAGGCTTTTCAGTTCCACTAAAATGACTGTTCTAATTAATGCTGACTTATTAGCGAAAATATCGTCAGTGAAAATCGTCATCCAATGTGTGCTCAATGCTCTGATCAATTCATAATCAACTTTACCCTTGCGTTATCTCAGATGCATCTAAGACTTCTAGTCTCAGAGCACGAGATCTGCTTTAATTTAGTCTATTCAGATTTCACAGAATATTTGCTTTGCAGCGACTGCTGTCTGGCCTCAGTAACCCAAAGGGATAGCGATATTCCATGGCTTGAACCGCTGATAAAAGAATGGTTACCATTGCAGCCACAAACAATTCCACAAAACATTCGATTCAGTATATTAATAATCGCACTTTGAGAACCAGCGCTTTTGTAAAAAGTCTCAAGCAACTGCTTATTGTTATACGTTTGCATCAATGCAATGATATAATAATATTGTTGGTACTGTTTCATTACAATATGTTTTGTAAATAGTATAGTAAGTACTTAGACTAAGCATAGTTTGGGCGTGTACCCAAGAGCGTGGGATAAAACGAAGTAATAATAATAACAATAATCCCATCTGGGGCAGTTGTTATCTCATCATGAGACCAACGCAATCTCAGAGGGCAGAGTAACAGCTTTCAATTACCACCTTCAGCGTGTAATATTAACAAAAAATGTATTACAAGATGAAAAGAAAGCTTACAACCGCAGGGCAGCTTTGTGGCGAGCTTAATGTGTGTGGCGACACTGCGGTCCCGAATGCTTCAGAGAGTCGGTCAGGACCTCATCTCCAGTTTGCCTTTACTGGCTGATTTCCAAGAGCGCCCGCAGGTTTCTCAACTCTGGCTTGCCTTGGTCGGCCGGCCAGAGGGAAACCGCCAGAGCTATTAGCTCGGGGATGGAAGTGTCATTCTCAAGGGCATAACTACAGGGAAACCCGCTCCTGGTCTCCGTTGTTAAGAGACCTGCGATGGCGAAACCAGTGCCGCACCGCTCGACACCCCCAGCCACTCGCACCGGTGTTGCCCCCTGGCTGTCTTTATGGCATGGCTTTGCTTACTTTGTTATCCATAGCATCATTATTACCAGTCCGTTTAACACCCATCCCCATAGTTGAAAATCAGCGTCAGGCATCTGCCTAACAAATGCTGAACTATGCCCTGTTCTGACACGCTACACTAATGTCTGTTTTTAACTGACTTCAAAAAAAGGAGGAGGTTCTCAATTCGTCGGAAACTTTATTTTATGTATGTTCCCCGATTTCTCTAAGACGGCTGGACCGATTAAAAAATTCTTGTTTTGATTGAAAGAGTATACCTCCCAGTTGCTCCCATGATCATCAGGTTAGGATCTGATCATAGAATCCTGAAAAGATCCGAAGAACTCTTAAAATTTTATAAGCACACATGAAGCGATTTGACGATGACAACCCAATGCCGTCGAGTTTGGGCTCGTTTGAGTCGTCTTTACATAGACTTTGACGCTGGATGATTTCCATGGTCTGATGTTAGAGCTGGAAGGTGGCCATGGGATCTTTGTAATACAAAGACGCAATCCCATTGAGCTTGGGCTTGTTTGATTCGTCTTTACATGGACTTTAGTGCTGAATGTGTACCAAACTCTGATGATGAAGCAGGAAGGTGCCCATGGGATCTTTGTAATACAATAACGCAATCTCATCGAGGTAAGGCTCGTTTGTTTTGTCTTGGTAAACACTTTGGTACTGGATGATTACCGGGATCTGATGATGGAACTAAAACGAACGTGTTTAGACTAGTTAGATGATAACAAAAAAAAAATACTTAACTGAAATTGCCAGGAAGGTACAGGTCTACATTTCAGAATTGAGGCACGTAAGGAAGGCCTTCCCATCAGGTACTACCTACACTATCCTACGCGTATGTAGCTAGTTACCACCTATTACATTTTTTATCAGTATACCACTAAAAAGCAAAAAATAAAAATTATTTTTATTTTTTCTTTTTTTAGTTCCTTAGTAATTTTTGAAGTCGGTTTTTTTTTTATTTAAAAATATATTTTATTTTTTGTACTGTTTTTTTATTTCTATGCGTGTTAAGAATAAAATTATTTTTTCTTTTTTTTCTTTCTTTCTTTTTCCCATAAGTCAATTAATATAAAGATGAGTAAATATGTTATTTCACTCAATAGGCATATTTTCAAACGATACATGGTTTATTAATACAGTATTTCCTAAAGGAAAAACCCATTTATCTACATTTTTGTAAAGCAAATATCGTTTTCGACCACGCACGGTACTACGGTGACTCAGCTACAAACTGAAGTTTAAATTCAAATTGAGATAGGACATGCTTCCAGCAAACCGATAATAACCTAGCGTAGTAATCCTTTGCTATGGAATTTATAGTCATCAGGAAAAGCATCACTTGCAAAAAAAGAACCGTGGTACACAAACATTTATTTAGAGTGCTTGTTGTGTAAAGTACATATTTTAAACTCGGTGGACAACATTGATATTTATTGTACAGAAAAGTGATAATTATTAAGAAACAAATTATAATTATTATAATAAGTGCATTCGCAAAATAACAAAAACAAATAGTTATACTAAAATAGTTGCTTATTATAATAATTAATGAATATTCATTACAAATGTGTTTATTGATCGGGAAACTTATTTTGCAACGCTTATAATGTCAGGTTATTTTTTACTTAAAAGATCTTCATTATGGTAATGTCAGTATAAAATAAGCTGGTAGTCACGACTGCAGTAATTTGCTTGATTTCAGTAGCATTTCATAGGTTCAAATAATTTCTCATATTGTTTATTGAGTCTATAAAATGTATCCCAGAAAGCCATTCTTGAATATAAAGGTCGTTTTCTAAGTGTCAGTTCTGTGTCGATATCCAGATAATTGTATGTAGAATCTGTAACAGGTATCCAAGTAACTGGAAGTAGCTGAGAGATCGCTGGAGTCGGGTCACTGAAACAAATACGATAGTGCAGAAAGTTATTGAGAGAACAAGACCAATAGTTAAGAGATTTATAAGAAGTAGATAGAGCTAAGCGTCAGTGTCAAGCAAGAATCAGGATCAAATGGGCTCCACCAGTCACAAGCCTGATTTAACTCGCTTTTCCTTCTTTCGATAAGTTTTTTGGATGTGTTTCTTTAAAATTACCTCCATAGTAATAAGAAAAGTCTAGGTAGGTACTGTACGCCTTTAATGAGGGTGCTGCCATCTGGTTGCCATCGATGAAGGCCTTTAGTCTCCTACTTAGTTATAACCTAGAATATGGTAAATTTGTTTTGTGTTGTTACGGTTTCGTTTGATGGCATTAATGTATAGCTGGTTTTTTATGAGGATAGCGTCTTTTGCCTATAAAAGATACACTCCTGTTTATTTTTACGTACCTGAATTTCGCAAAATTAGTCCACAAGGTTGTCATACGCTGTATAACTATTCGGTCCGTGGCAGTTGGTGCTGACTTGTTTGGTTTATCAAATAAGTAATACACTTCATCAACATGACTGGCACAACATAACTCGCCTTTGCCACATCTATCATCATCAGTTTTTGTAACTAGAGTATTTCTCCCACCAACATACGAAAACATATAAAAATATATATTGCCAGCTCCACTGTCTAAAAAGTACCGCAAAGTTCTGTGAACTGGATGAATGTATGTAAAATCAGAATCGAACCGTATTAAATCAAATTTAACTTTTTCGCTTATCTCTGCATCGCCATAGTAAAAGTGGGAAACTAAATCTGCCATTTCATTCAACATTGTGTCATTGAAATCAAAGACTTGTTTCAGATGATCTTTTATTAGTGATGAGTTTTTAAAATACTCTATATCTAAAGGAAAATCTTTGCTGGCTAATTCAAGTTTATTGAATCCCATCAAAACTGGTACGTTCCTCACTTTAGGTACTTCTGAATTAATCCAGGTTTTATCTATAAATGCTTCGATATTTGCAAACAAGGTTTCTACGCAAGGCTTAAATTGTATGTTCAATGCTTTGGTAGCGGCTAGCACTAAATCTGTCGTCGTGTTTGACAGAAAACGTAAGGCAGTTTCTATGTCGTCTGTTTCAAAATCTAAGTATTTTGCTAGTTTCAGTGGTGCTATTCTATCTGGCTCGTATAAAACAGTCAAAGATTCTGCACTTCCACTTTCTAACATAGCTTTGTTAAACAATGTTTCTCTTGGTGATCTTAAATGCAGATCTATTGAATGACCACCAGCGCTCCGTCCAAACGCTGTTATCAAATCAGAGTTTCCACCAAACGAACCTATATTGTTTTTTATCCACTTAAAGGCTAGGTATTGGTCTTTTAGTCCTTGGTTGCCAGGGGCGTCTGCTGTGCCAACACACATAAAGCCGTAAGGTCCGGTACGGTAGTTTAGAGTGACAATGATAACGTCATGTTTTACTAAGTGGTTTGGTTTGTATGCGCCAGCGTGACCAAATCGGAAGCCTCCACCGTAGAGCCATACCATAACAGGTAATGTTGGATTTGCTGAATTAGCTGACTTAGGCACGTAGATGTTGAGGCGTAAGCAGTCAAGTGAACCCTGAATAGTATTGTTATTGTCCTCATTCACTTGAGGACATAGAGTATCGCCATCGTATGCTTCGAATACTTCTTCAAATGGAGGATATGGAAGTGCTTCCTGGGAATAGATAGATAATTTGCTCATATAAATTTCTAGAACAATCAGTAGAGGCGACGTTCCAATTACCTACGGAATACGTCCCTGATAGATTATAAAATTTCAAAATTGAGGACTATTCGTAGCGCTTCGACTTAAAAATATCACAGCATTCTGTATTACAGATGTATTGCATAATTAGTTACATGCCCTCTATTATGAGATTCAGACAATAGTATATTATTTTACTTGAACGGAATTGAACCGACAACTTTGTAATTGAAGGTAAACATAAGCATGTATGCCTAGGAATTAGGAAAGAAGTACAATACCTCATCTTGCCCATTACTCATGCTATTTCAAGTCTCGTAATCTTGCAGTAGGTAGTACTATTTAATGTATAGTCACGAAAAAGTAAGTAAATTGTGTTCTTAGCAGTTACCATTGAAAGCAGTGATCTTAGTAATAAAATATGTGACGATGTCAGACGTAACATGTATTGTCTTTTTATAACTTTTTATTTTAACACAAACAAGTGGAGGAATTAAAAATATTTTCTTTTTCACATGGGATTTTAGAACTGACTTATATTTGTGCTTATACCCAAGGATAAGTTTAGATAGTGTAAATGATTGATAGTAAAGGGAAAATACTCTTATTTGCACTATTTTGGCGTGGTTATAACCAGCCGGGATGACTTTTGTTTTTGAATAATTACGCGATTAAGACTCAGTAAATTTGGAGGAGTTTCCAGGATGTTTCCGTTATTGTAAACGACAGCAGCGTCGTGGGATAGACATGATTTTGATAGTCACGATTTGATATTATCACGGCAATTTGTGTACTGCATGTTCTTATAGTTTTTTTTTAAGTAATGTTACAATTAAGAGCTCGTTTTGCTAATTCCTCGAGCAGATAGCTGCCAGTACCATCGAAGGCTGGATAAAAGTAAAAACGGCAATGGTAGTAAATGCGGTTTTGCAAATAGTCAAAAGTCAAAATCATTTATTCATCTAGGTCACAACGTGACGCTTATGATCGTCAAATTTTAATGTACATTACTTAATGCTTCTACATTTACATTTACTGCCCATTCGCAAAGCAATAGGTAGTACCACGAGAAAGAACGGGCAATAAAACTCGTGGCCACTCTTTTTAATCGCCAGTGTTATGTTACATATTTTGTTTTTGTAAGGAGCTGCAACTGTTTCACATTGTAATTAATTATTTGTAAATTGTAATTAGGAACATACATAATACTTAAATAATTTATGCAGTTACCAATTTAACTGCTGTAGTAGCAGTGTATAGAAAGATACAATCAGTTGTAAAAGTCAGCAATACCTTACTAATAAGAAATATAAAGATAAATATACAAGTGACGTAATAACAAAATTGTTGAAAACAAAGATGGGAAAAGAAAAGACTTTAAAAGACTCATGGATAGTACAATAACCAAAATCGTAATTTTAATTTAAAAGTCTTTAGTAGACTTTTAAACATTCATAACATTAGTCTTCTTATTTAATAATGAAAATGAACTTACACCAAACGCATTGTAGTAATAATCTACTTGTCCGTAAGGTACCCCCAAATACATATAGTATTCACAATCGTCAGATTTTAATCCTTTTATTGTGCCTACATTTGTTTCTACCAAAGGTTCTTCATCACAAGATTTTGCATATTGAGTTAAAAACAAACAAAGCAAAACTAAATTCAACATTATACAAGCATTAACACTATGGCACGTCTGCGCCACGCAAAACTACGAACAAAGAATATCTTGTTCTATAACTCTAATACACGGTATTTAATTTCATGCATTTCATATGGTTCTCAAACTTTTTTATTTTAATTAAAGTTATATAAAGTTAGAGTCAATGACGACTGTTGTTCTGCTTTAAAATTAAAGGCATTATTTTAAAATTTAAAACTGTGTAAACTTAATCAATTTTTAACGAATTTATTTTTTATTCATATTTTTATTCATCCTTTCTTACAATGTTTTTACATTTTGCCAAGATAATAGCATACATAATTATAAACATTTAGATTATTTATGAATGCTTTTATCAAAATAATTGAGACTTGCAAACAGATATTTCAAATAAGGATCCACTGATATTGTCTCTGATATACATGGATTAAGATTATATCATATTTTATAATGTCGATACCATCACTAAACATTTCCAAATCTGATAGATATCCGGGTACCTTTCAGATTCGATCAGATGTAGCAACTTGATTTTAATGCCATATTTAAGTCAACGGGGTGTACGCAGGGATTGATGCTAGGACCATAACAATGTCATCTAATTTTGACGACTTTAGAATTGCAACAATTGTTAATTGTTTTACATTACACAATTAATTAACATGTTTATGTTATGTAGAATTACAAATCTTGATGCACTTGTGAAATAAAAATAGGTCTACTGTTACTTTTTTTACATCGTCACGCCTATATCCCCGAAGTGGTAGGCAGTGGTGTAATACTACACCCACATTTCGCCTTATGCATTTTAGGTCCCACCGTTACCGGGCACATTGCCAGACTCCGTGCTCCTACTGACATACATACATAGACTCACGCTTGTATCCCGGAGGGGTAGGCAGAGACTACGGAACGCGATTTCGTAACGTATACGCAGTTTATACTTAACCAAGTCAAGCAGTTTTCTGTGTGTGTTCACGTGTCTTATGTAGACACATAATTATAATAATGTGTTAAACTTTGAGAGTTCTAGCACAACATGCTGTAGCTTATCTTTATGTATTTTTTAATCATTCACATTTGAACTGGTGCCCAATTCTCCTAAATAAATATAGTTTCGATATCATGTCAGTGTCATACTTACGTCACAAAAAGCGTATTCTTCTAAATTATCTGATTTTTGAATGAAATTGTAACGAGATCGTATGTGTCAACGACGAACTGTTTATTTTAAATTATATGATAATGACTTTATGTTATCAGAATACCGCTTTTAAATCCATTCAAAATATAATATCAATGTCATATAAAAATAGCAGAATTGGCCCCCTGATGTTCGCGCATCTGTTTAACAAAACATATTTAATTATTGGCATATCATTATTGAATGGCATGTTGGCTTAGAGGTTGGCTCACAATTTACTGACACGGAAAATGTGAGTTCATAAACTCTATAGACAATGACCAATATACATACATAAACTTGTACTCTTAGAAGACACAAATATTATATAAAGACAAGTTTGCACTTACATACATCGGCATGACGACTATACAAAGCAATTATAATTAACGGTCTTTAGTAAAATATCCCGATAAGCGGCAATAGGCTCGCCACCTATTACGTGGGATCAAAACACTGGCGAAAAGTGGGCGTTTAATATGCCTCTGCCTACCCCATCGGGGAAACAGGCGTGAGTCTATGTATGTATGTATGGTCTTTAGTAAAACCAAACTTGATAAACGGGTCCATTAGCAATAATATGTATGTATTGTAAGAGTTGACTGCACGGTTCGCGTAGTGGTTTAAGCGGCCGCCTCGCCGTTTGACAATGGGCCGTGAGTTGTGGGTTCGATCCCCACGAAACAAAACTTTGTGTGATTCATAAATTGTTGTTTCAAATCTGGGTGTTCCTTTTGTCTGTTGTTTGTGTGCTTGTAAATCCTAATGAATCAATGCTTTAGATGCAAAATTAAAATTTTTCACCCACTAGATCCGGTCAGATAAAAGGTAATTTACTTTTATTATGAGAAAATATCTATGGAATCTGATAAATACTGGTAACTATCAGTACAAAATAAATAAACCACGTCACTATTATAATGCATACTGTTATTGACAACGATGAAAACAAAAAATATCAGGTACATCAATAAAATTTTGTTTACATTGTGATAGAAGAGAGTAATCCGCATAAGATCGTATCGCTATCGTTTATCGGTTATCTAATAAGCAATCTTTGGATCAACATGTACGGTATATTGTAAATAAAATTTAATTGTTTTGGCGCATCAAATCAAAGCTTGTTAAAGTAAAAATTAGGAACATAATTATTCTTATAAAAAGATAAATGAAATGATAATATCTACCAAATTAATAAATTTCCAATTAAGCTTGTAATTTTTATCTGAATGATTATCAAATTGTCATTATGTCACAGAAAAAGGTAAATACGCTAAACGTCGCCCCCCCCCCCCCCCCCCAAACTTCGGCCGTCTGCACATTTTTAGCTTGCGTTCATTTAAAACGTAATGAAGTGACAAATTTGCCACTCGAATTACAACCTTAGTTCATGCTCTATATGTAAAAACCGTTACTTTCCGATTACGCCACTCACTCTTCGCACACTGAGCGTCAGTAGCGATTGCGCCGTCGAAGCGTCAATTTTATATTAAAAGTACCTTACTTGCTGTGAATACCCACACTTCGGGGATTGATATTAGAACGGTCAGACATTCCTTTTTTTTGTTTTAAGTTTAATTATCAGTAATTAGTGATTTTTACTATATTTTGAGATAGTTTTTCCAATGTTTTACGTATTGTTTTAAAGGGAAAATAGGAAGCCGCCAATAGAATACCAATTTTGAATTAAAACCGGATTCTCGGCCGTGGCCGACTTAAAGTAAATGCAGTCTGTTTTATAAATTCAAATTGTACTTATTCCATTGGCTTAATAAGAGAATTTGCAAAGCATATAGGCAAATAAATCCATTTTACGCTTAATCGCCAAATACCGGCCGGGGTGATATTAGTTGAATCTCGAGAAATAATGTACCCGAAATAGGGGCCGGCTTTAGAAACATTAAAGATCGTAATGTCGACCAGCCTCGAATTCGAGCCCAACTATACAGGCTGATTACTTTTTCTTATTCTCTCAAAATAAAATATTTATTATACATTTATTTATTAATAATATAAAGAGTTAAGTTTAAATGTAGGAGTTGATATTATTGAAAACATTTATGGTAGCTTATTATGGTATGGGAATATAAGATATACAATGCTCTTTGGAACTTGCTACCTTAACCCATGTTAATTAGCTTAAAAAATATAAATGGTTGGTCGTGAATATTTCATTCATTAATTAACCTGCATGTCACAAAAAGCTGCCCTTAGAATTAATGCTTTTAATTTAAGGTACTACAATGACAGCAGGGAGATCCAGGGCCTTCACGAAAACAAAGAAAATTATGCAGTTACGATCGCACAAAAATAAAGGAAGCACTTGAGGCAATAAATAATGGAATGCCCATTCGTGCAGCCTCTAAACTATTTGGCGTCCCGCGAACGACGACGTTGCAGGATAGATTGGCTGGTCGCATAGACATACATACATTTAAAACGGGACGTCCTTCGGTTTTGAATCCAGCCAAAGAAGAAATACTAGTTCAATGGCTAATACAACTCGCGAAGTGCGGTTTCCCAAGAAAAAAAAACTAATTTAATTAATAGTGTAAAAAAAAATATGAAAGCCGAAATCAGGCAAAATCTATTCAATGCTGATACTCCGGGCCAAAAATAGTATGAATTATTTTTTAAAAGACATCCAGAACTAATTATAATTATTGTGATGTTTACTTTGATAAAAATTGTAATACCTAACATTATTTAAGTGCAAATAAAAAAAAATACTTTACCTACTATTAAACCAATAACGATTAATAACGTATACTGAGTGAGACTCCTGCCAAAATAAATCATATTAATAATATTTGTCAGTCTTAATTTAAAACATCCTATACCCGGCCGACATTTGGGAAAAACGCGACCGACCATGGGCCGTGAATGGCCGACTTTAGGGTTTTTTCGTTCTCGACGCAACTAAACCTTAGAACTTTTTCCTTGTAGTAGAAATGTCAATCTTATGCCCATAAACATGAAATAGATTAATCAAACTATCCAAAACCGCATCGGAAGCTGTCCTTTGTTGCAAATTGATGGTGCCAGACCGATCCCAAAACAGAAAAACCGTAAGTTGGCCGACATTTAGTGTATTTACCTACCTGGCGTTGTGTTAGCACGCTTATTTTTGTCAGACAGCAAAAATAATTATGATAACGGGACAATTAGTTCCGATAATTTATTTAGTATAGAAAGCGAATGCCACTCATTCCGCAGTTTCGTTAAATGCTCAGAATGATAGTAAAATGAATTACTTTTAAAGCAGTATAAATTAGAAAGAACAAGTTTAATTTTCATATCTGGTTTATTGACCCGTTCACCTTGAAAATAGATCACCGAACAATGTGGCGATCGGTACAAAACATATATTATAAACATGATAATGATCGTTGGTCTGTTTCAAATTATTATTCTTTGTACCATCTGACTTCTTGTTATATTTGTAAAATAAGTCCCAAAAGGCCATTCTTTTGTTGTGCGGGCGACTTTGGAGTGAGAACTCAGTGTCAATTTTCAAGTAATTTGTCCCTTTCGTCGTGAAAGGAAACCAAGTGACAGGCAGCAAGTCTGTGGTTTCTGGAGTAGGGTCACTGAAAAAATATTGAATTATAAACAAAACATACTCGTAATACACCCACTAATGAGTGTAAACGAGTGATGAACGATTTATGTAGCAAGTAAATTTTAGGTAGTACTAAGTATAGTAAAATTATATACATACATACATAGACTCCGGCGAAGAAACTACGGAACGCCATTTGCAACGATCCTGACATATCTCTCTTGCTTCATTCACTCTCATCATTCCCATAATTTCTCATGCATGCTCTTCGGTTAAGGGTAGGTTCGCCAAACGAGTCCTTTTTTAGGATGTGTCCAATGTAAAATTTGTTTACTATAGTCCTACCTAAATATTGCAAAAGTAATGATCCTATTTGGTTCAGCTACAACTTCGTTTCTAAATTAGAAAACTAGAATTAGTTATTTAAATAAGTATATTTGTGCCATGAAGTTTAGTTGCATTATGATTTAAATATGATGTCTATTATATAAAACACTAAAAATAATAGCCCTACACATGAGGCGGCTAGTCAATAGCTGTACTCAGTAGTGCAGTTGTGGAGGCTCCGCGGTATATGTCCCATCCAATTTTAGATTAACCCTTAACAACCCAGTATGCTTTAGTAACGTAAATGACCAGTAGCACGGTAATAATATCTAACAGTATTGTAACTCCATACAAACGCACGAAACTCGAGTTATACCTACGCGCCTCGAGCAGAGTACCCATTACAATGGGCCATTAGACTGTGCGGACTGTGCCTACAGTACCCACTGCCGCGATCGTGCCGCAGCTCGCATGCGGCGCGTCTGGTAGGTATATAACTCACGAAGACGGCCGAGTTACAATACTGTTAGATTATATTACCGTGCCAGTAGTGTCTAATGGACACATTAAAAAAATTGATGGTATTTAAATTAAGGTATTGTGAATAGAATTTCATCAAAATCTTTTAAATTCTTTATTTTACTTGAACAATAACCTTATATGTACAACCATTAATTACAAAAAGATAGCAAAGGCTGGTAAAAAAAAAACAGATATTGCAAATATTTTTTTTACAGAGTGTTCTGCGCACACATTGCTGTTGCACTTGTCACAACACTGTTTTAAATAATAATAATATCTTTATTGTGGATCATAGGTAGGTACATAATACAGATGTTATAATGATAATTTTGCTCAGCTATGTCCCGCCTGTTGGGCATACAATAGTAATACAAAGGAATATAATATATAATTAATTAAATAAGCAGAAAAATGTCAATACAATGTCACAATAATCACAGGCAGTAGTTAATTACTTTGTCGAAATTTCTTACTGAACACATCATGATGATTGAGGTATACTGTAATGGATCAATGATTTATCAGTTAAGTAGTCATTTATCGAGTAATAATAACACTTGCTTACTAACAATTCCTGCAGTTGTTTTTTAAATGTAGATATTTCTGTGACTATTCTGATTTGCTTTGGAATATTAGGTATTAAATACACGTGATGCTGTACAGAAGATACTTTCGTGCATTAAATGTGTCTTACTAGGAACTATTTGCAACTTATCTTGATGTCTTATGCGTGTGTTATAACTAAACAGCTTCGGATTATTTTTCACAAATAATGTAATAAAGCCCTAGATATTTTTGAAGGACATATGTGACAGCGCTTCACCCTGTTTATTGATACCTATACTCAATAAAAGTCCGATAAATGCTTGTATTTCGATATTATCAATTTTTTTCCATCTGTCTTGCAGCACTCTTTGAGCTTCAACGTTAGTGTGTTTCACTATAATTTGTACTAGTCGACGCCAGTGGCTTCGCACACACATATTTTCGAATTTCCCGTTTTGCCCGATCCTGTGGGAATTTCGCGAAACTCCTTCTTAGTGCACCCCTACGGTTCCCAAGGAACACACATGCCAAATTACAGCTTCTTGCGCCCAATGGTTTTGTCTGTAGCTTGTCTGTCAGTCAGTCAGTAACGCAAGGATTTTATATATACAGATTATATTTTCGTTGAAAAATTAGTTGAAACTTTCTATTGGATCGGATATAACTTTGCCCGGAGAAAGAATCACCTTATGAACACCACCACGAATTATTTTGTAATAAGGAGTCCGACTTTGTCTCTCAGGTTCTGATGTACAAGTTGTTCCATCTTTTCCTTGATAAACGTTAATCTATGCATAATTTTGTAGTGGCAAATCATCACCTTCACTCCATACTTGTTCCTTATCGGATTCCGAGGCTGGTTCTGTCGCGTTACTTTCATTGTCCGAACAGCTATCAACACAAATGTTTTCATTATCACTGTCATTTTCACGTAACAAAACATTTTCATCACCACTTTCATCGAGAGCTTGTTGAATTTCATCCACTGTTAGTCTTTCTTTAGACATTTCTACAATGAAAAATAAGTCCGAGTAAGATCATTTTATCACAGTTACTAAGTATTGTATGTACTAAAACCAAACAAGTAATTAAACATGTGAGCACAACGATAGTTTTCTATTACGAATAATAAATAACACTACGAATGTCGGATATACTAAACCAAGATACCAAATGATTATAAACAATGTTTTGTTTACAATCCGACCTACCTACCCACATATTCCTGTTACAACTTGTTATTGTGTCTTGTGGACACTTGTGGGTTGCTGCGTTACTAACGTGGTTTATTGATTATAAATAAAAAAGCTAATAATATTATTTAAAAAATCATTACACTTTTGGCATCAGTAAACCATAGGGATAGATTAGATAAAAGGTTTTTTTTGCAGAGAGTTAGTTTTTATACATCTTTAACCCTACAAGGCACCCGGTGCCATATGTGGAACAACGACTTTAATCGTTCTTATAAAATATAAAACTATGAATGAGGACATCTCTAGTCACTTTGATAGAAGCTACTACCATTTAGGAATTTAGTAATATGACTTTTAACCTAAAGATGTCGTTCGTGTTATTTTTATAACTCAATCAGTGTGAAATTTTAATGAAAGTGTTAAGTTAGTCGTCTGTCTCAAAACACAAATAAAATAAAAAATAGTAAATGAATAGTTTTGACTGGAAGAAAGATACTGTGTATAACACACAGTATTTTTCTTCCAGTAAAAACTGACAACAAACATAGTGTATATTTTGCAGAGGTAAGGTTTTTTCATATTACAATAGTAAACTGATTAGTAAATCATATTTTTATGGATGTGCCGCATACGGTACGTCGAGCTTAAGTGTCCGGTTTTACTCATACGTACTTACGGTAACTTTCTTCATGCACAATTCGATTTTATTTCAGATAATGTCGCAAAGAGAATTGTGTGATGTAGATATGATGGTTTCTCGGATATGGCTTCTGGAAGTGAAGACAAATCAAAATTTTTCTGACGTTGAAAGTGATGATGGCATCGGGCAAATTCAGTTCATCCAAGACCCTTTATCAGAGCCATTTAGCGTAGTGGAAATTTCCTTTCCACTGCAGAGAAATTAGGGCTTGCCTCCCGTCAACGAGCTTGTTATTGCTTGTTGAATATTGAAAATCGTCAGCCAAAAATATCAGACCCTCAGCCTAGTACCTTAATCAGGAATGGCTTCAGGTACAACTACAGGTACCGTTACACAATCTCGGGCACGTAAACGATCATTGACTATGAGTAATGCAATGGGTTATAGATTTATAATCCCTGGTTCTTAGACTGTCACCCAAAGAAGAAACAAAGGTCTCTCATGAAAAGACTTCAAAATATTTATCATAAAAGACCTAGAAAAATTAAAAGTTCAGAGAGGTTCTTCAGAGCAAATTGTAATAATACAGATATTGTCACCGTTATCGTCCCACGATTACAAACTAGTTGTTTTATCATCGTCTTTTGTGGGTCAAGTCAATAAAAAAGAAAATGTTCTTGAGGCTATTTTATCATCTTTTCGATGTAACTCTTCTAAATTGCTGGCTTTTGTACAGAAGAGTCAGGGAGCAGTAGCATACGCTAACCCCAATGAAAAGAAGGTACAGAAGGACTTCAAATTTGAAGTGGGAAAAGTTTATGCTTGTTTGGGCTATAAATAAACAAACAGAGAGGTAACATAGGTTTATCTGATGAAATTGAAACTAAAAGACAGAAGTACATCAATCCTACCTCTCACGTGATGTTAGACGTGATGGGTTTGAGGAGTTTTTAGTGTGGGGCACAAAAAGACAACGATTCAAATATCCTGCTTGGAAAAGACAATCATTCTTACCTTGCAATAAATGTCACGTACAACTCCTTAAATAAATATAATAACCGTTTTAGATCTTTTCATCAATAAAAAAAAATATAAATTTATTATAATACTTAGTTATATGATTTTTTTCTTATAAATAGCAATATATAAAAATGTTTAAAATATTATACCTAGTTATTCCATTTTATTCAAAATAATAAGTAACCAATTGAAAAAAAAAATATAGTAAACTATTTCCAAAACATTTCAATTGTACTAATTTATTACCACAAAGCTTAAGTTAAGGCTCAGTGTACCGTATATGGAACAGAAATAAAAATTTGTATATTTCGTAAAATATGGATTTATTTTTATTTTTATAGGTGTATCCTAGCTTCTGATCATTAATTACAACTTATATATTTTTGTCGCGCACTAACAAAAAATTGAGCCTTGTAGGGTTAAACCTAAAAATTAGTCCGCAAGACACTTGTGCGTTGTTAAGGGTTAAAACTCTCTACGGGCCTCTGCACGTTGGATCCATATCCCCGTGTAAGCCTCCCAAAGGACTGGTTATTCTCCTAACACCACATGTTAGAAGAATAGCCGTAAAAAGGGAAACATAATAATAATATTCTACCACATTCAGACAACACCATCTAGTCCCAAACTAAGCAGAGCTTGTACTATTGGTACTAGACAATGGATAAACATACAAATACTTTTTTTTTGTAAATACATACATATTATACGTAGAAACACCCAGACCACAGAATAGATAGTTCCCAGACCAAGACAAACATCCGTGTTCACGCACACAAATGTTTGACTTGAGTGGGAACCGAACCGAACCAAAGTAAGTCAGTTTGTTTACAAAGGATAACCTCTGGTATGGGTGGAGGTTTACTATTTATTTTTATACTAAGGCTCTCCTTACACAAAGGCCTCTCCTTTGACAAAGGTAGTGATAGCAATGGAGATACCAACAAACTGCCACGCAGAAGATAACAGGTTTAAAACTCACGGATGTTCCTCGCACTTTCGGAAGATATGCTACCCTCTCGAACCTAAAGTGCAGTAACAGCAAAAACACGAATTTGAAAAAACACTAAAAGTTCAGGACACAAAAATTTTAGACAAAATTTTATTAGTTTAAAAAAAAGTTCTAAAATTCTATCATAAACATATTTTTCGATAAAACCTTTAAAGCAAGGGGAACGGATAAGCACAAAAATTTAATTATTAAACATTGTTAGGTACGTTTTTTTAAAATACTACAATATTATAGCCATTTTATTTTTTAGCCCCTGATACTAATGGCAATTCTTTTGCAAATTCATTTTAAGAACTCTTTAAAATACAGTAAATCCTGTTAATACTGCATTTTTTATTTATCATAAAAGATAAAAAATCTAAAGCACACTTAGTAAAGTGCAGTAATATTGTGAAAATATTGCTATTTAATCAGTTTTATCGAACAAATAAGCAAAACGAACACCACTGTTTTCACCGCAGTAAAGTTATTACATAGGTACTGCATTTATTTCGGATTTTTCATAAAAAAATATAAAGTTCCCCACGAATTAAAGTGCAGCATGTAATATTATATACTGCACTTTAATAAGGAATATAAATAAAAAAGCATTTCTGTTATGTTTTGCAGCGTATGTGTATTTGCATTTGTGTATAGCGGCAGATAATACTGCATTTTAATAAGGTTTACGTAAGTCTTCTAGTGATAAAATACGGCTGTTTAACCAGGAAACTGAGAAAAATCTAGTGCAGTATTCATTTTACTGCGGTTAAGACTTTCTTTTACCTTAAGTTATATCTTTGGAGGAGACCTGGGCAATTTTCAGATTTTGAAAGTGGTCCGTGACTGCAAAAAGTTTAAGAAATGCTGCTCTAGGTGGTAAGTGAACGGGGCCGCGAGCCGCCAGAGCATGGGGAGCTCTGGTGGCTGATTTGTAATAGGTTGCTTGCTGGAAGCTGCCAGTAAAGGCAGGTGAGGGCTTGTAGCCTTCCTTGGGATTGGGTTTAGTTAAACATGGTGCCATTGGAGGAAGACTGGACCGCCACTGTACCAGGTCTTGTTCCCGTAGGGTGCCTTTGTTCGGCAGTCGAGGTGGTTTTTAGTGGAAACACCACATACTCCGGCTCTCGGTTCCCCGGAGCTGGAGATCCGAAGAGATTTTCCACCTCGAAAAAAAAAAGTGGTAAGTGAAGGCGTATTATTTCTTGCTATACTAATCAGAGCGATTAAGTGGCTAACGGTAGCTAATAGACGTGTGTGATGTCTATTGGCGATGCTAACATTCTAACTAGCGACTCTAGCGGCGAATTTGGAAGTTGTCCGGGTACGACACTTTTGACAGCTCAATACAATAACCACTATAATCTCGAAGCAAAGTTGTATTGAAAGCTGTCAAAATTGCCGTACCCGTATAACTTCCAAATTCGCCGCTAGAGGCGCGCGGATAATCTTTGCATCGCCAATTGTGAAGCAATTGTGTGATGCAAATTCAAACATGACGATGACTGTTAAGCTATCCTTGCCTTCCTCTCCCAAAACATTTTTACTTCCTCATACTCCTTCTCTTTATGAATAGGTATCATAAAAGGTCTGGAGGGGAGATTTGGGCATCCAGCTCTCTCAATCACTGATTAAATTGCTCTTAAGTTTAAATACTGCGACTTAACGTGGATTTTCTGTGAGAGGGTTTTCTATGAGAGGATTTTGTTAAGTATCCCGTTACAATCTGGCCATATTTGCCTAATGTAACTGCGTGGTTCTGCCAGATTACATTCACATTTCATCAGCAAGGTTTTGTGACTGATATAAAGATGCGTAAATATGTAATTCCACTCAATACTATAATATTTTCAAACGATACTCGGTTTAATAATAGAGTATTTCCGTGCTTACGAAAATTTTATAATAATTATCAACATTTTTGTAAACAAAATATCGTTTTCGACCACGCACGGTACTACGGTGACTCAGCTAAAAACTGATGTTGACAAATAACCTAGCGTAGTAATCCTTTGCTATGGAATTTAAAGTCATCAGGAAAAGCATAAATTGCAAAAAAAGAACCGTGGTACACAAAGATTTATTTAAAGTGCTTGTTGTGTAAAGTACATATTTTAAACTCGGTGGACAACATTGATATTTATTGTACAGAAAAGTGAGAATTATTAAGAAACAAATTATATTATATTATCGCAATTCGCTTGTAACAATAAAAAAAATCTTAACTACTAAAATTATCAAGTATTATATTAGTAATGGATGAATATTTATTTCAAATGTGTTTATTGATCGGCAAACTTATTTTGTAATATCGGCTTATTTTTTATTTAAAAGATCTTCATTATGATAATGCCAGTATAAATAAGCTCAGTCAGTCAGTTAGTATAATAGTCGTAATTGCAGTACTTTGCTTGATTTCAGTCGCATTTCATAGGTTCAAATAATTTCTCATATTGTTTATTGAGTCTATAAAATGTATCCCAGAAGGCCATTCTTGAATACAAAGGTCGCTTTCCAAGTGTCAGTTCTGTGTCAATATCCAGATAATTGTAGGTAGAATCTGTAACAGGGATCCAAGTGACTGGAAGCAGCTGAGAGATCGCTGGAGTCGGGTCACTGAAACAAATATGATAGTGCAGAAAGTTATTGAGAAAACAAGACCAATAGTTATGATATTTATAAGAAGTAGATAGTGCTAAGCCTCAGGGCCAAGAATCAGGACTAAATCAGGACCACCAGTGAAGTACCCTTGCCCAGTCACAAGCCTGATTTTGCTCGCTTTTTCCTTCTTTCGATAAGTTTTTTGGATGTGTTTCTTTGAAATTACCTCCATAGTAATAAGAAATGTCTAGGTAGGTACTGTACGCTTTTAATAAGGGTGCTGCCATCTGGCTGCCGTCGATGAAGGCCTTTAGTCTCCTACCTAGTTATAACCTAGAATATGGTAACTTTGTTTTGTGTTGTTACGGTTTCGTTTTGATGGCATTCATGCATAGCTGGTTTTTTATAAGGATAGCGACTTTTGCCTATAATAGATACACTCCTCTTGCTTGCCATCATGCGGTGTTTTACTACAAATAATTTTATTTCTGTTTAATTTACGTACCTGAATTTCGCAAAATTAGTCCACATGGTTGTCATACGCTGTATAACAATACGGTCCATGGCAGTTGGTTTTGGCTTGTTTGGTTTATCAAATAAGTAATTCACTTCATCAACATGACTGGCACAACATAACTCGCGTTTGCAACATCTGTCCTCATAAGTTTTTGTAACTAGAGCATTTCTTCCACCAACATAAGAAAACATATAAAAATATATATTGCCAGCTCCACTGTCTAAAAAGTACCGCAAAGTTCTGTGAACTGGATGAATGTATGTAAAATCAGAATCGAAACGTATTAAATCAAATTTAACTTTTTCGCTTATCTCTTCGTCGCCATAGTAAAAGTGCGAAACTAAATCTGCCATTTCATTCAACATTGTGTTATTGAAATCAAAGACTTGTTTCAGATGATCTTTTATTAGTGATGAGTTTTTAAAATACTCTATATCTAAAGGAAAATCTTTACTGGCTAATTCAAGTTTATTGAATCCCATCAAAACTGGTACGTTCCTCACTTTAGGTACTTCTGAATTAATCCAGGTTTTATCTATAAATGCTTCGACATTTGCAAACAAGGTTTCTACGCAAGGCTTAAATTGTATGTTCAATGCTTTGGTAGCGGCTATCACTAAATCTGTCGTCGTGTTTGACAGAAAACGTAAGGCAGTTTCTATGTCATCTGTTTCGAAATCTAAGTATTTTGCTAATTTCAGTGGTGCTATTGTATCTGGCTCGTATAAAACAGTCAAAGATTCTGCACTTCCACTTTCTAATATAGCTTTGTTAAACAAAGTTGCTCTTGGTGATCTTAAATGCAGATCTATTGAATGACCACCAGCGCTCTGTCCAAACGCTGTTATCAAATCAGGGTTTCCACCAAACGCACCTATATTGTTTTTTATCCACTTAAAGGCTAGGTATTGGTCTTTTAGTCCTTGGTTGCCAGGAGCGTCTGCTGTGCCAACACACATAAAGCCGTAAGGTCCGGTACGGTAGTTTAGAGTTACAATGATAACGTCATGTTTTACTAAGTGGTTTGGTTTGAATGCGCCGGCGTGACCATATCGGAAGCCTCCACCGTAGAGCCATACCATAATAGGTAATGTTGGATTTGCTGAATTAGCTGACTTAGGCACGTAGATGTTCAGGCGTAAGCAGTCAAGTGAACCCTCAATAGTATTGTTGTTGTCCTCATTTACTTGAGGACACAGAGTGTTGCCATCGTATGCTTCGAATATTTCTTCAAATGGAGGATACGGAAGTGCTTCCTGGGAAAAGACAGATAATTAGCTCATATAATTTCTGGAACAATCAGTAGAGGGTACGTACCAATTACCTACGGAATACGTCCCTGATAGATTATAAAATTTCAAAGTGAAGGAATATTCGTAGCGCTTAGACTTAAAAATATCACACCATTCCGTATTACGGATGAATAGCATAATTAGTAACACGCTCTCTATTATGAGATTCAGACAGTAATATATTCTTTTACTGGAAAGGAATTGTCCACGCGAGCCAAAGACACCCGCTATGATTGAAAAATCTCTATGGTACAATTGATATTTGATTATCTATGCTTTGAAAATCTTTCGAGACCATTCGAGACGAACAGTAAAACTACCTATTGTATATTACTGTTATTAGATTAGTCACAAAGAGATTAAAGGCAGTCTTCGTGCAGTTTGGAGTTTCATTGATTCGCACCAGTACATCCTCTAAAGATGTAACATGGTGGCCCATGAGGGGATCTAAAATTACAAGCAACAATTCCTTCTGAGTGTTGGAGCCTTGCTGTACCAGAGCTAGACAGACAGAGGAGCCACACCCAAGCAGGAAACAAGCATTTGCACCAGGACGAGACGAGCCAGCAGCGATTTGAGCAGTAATTCAGCTAAAGTTTTACATCGGGTCGAGTGCCGCAAGCCGCCCTCCGGTGAAAGATAAGTGTCATTCCTACACATCCTAATCATCCTTTATACCTAAATATCCTTCCAACGTTCAAAATATCACTCCATTTGTGTGAATCAAGGTATTTTCAGCATAAATATTACCAAACATAGCAAACTGTACAAGATAGCAAACATCACTTTTCACCTACCTACTAACTAAAACTAATAACAATTTATTTTCAAAGTTAATACAAATTTCTACATTTATTGTAAGTTTTAACTGTTACATTTGCATATCTAAACACAAAGCACTAAATTTATTCCTAAGCATTTAATTTTCTATAAATTTTCATCAGTTCAATCCTGTTGTAAAACAAATTCTTAGTTCTCCGTTTGTCATTCTTAGTTATTTGCCTTTATCATACTCAGTGCATTCTGGCGACCGCTTTCAGACCCGAGCTACGTTAAAGAGGGTCTTCCTTGTCTTGTGCAGCCGGGTGACTAACCTGAATGCTCACCAACTGGCTCGGCAAGTACATACCACCTAACCTGTGACCCGGAATGAGGGATGTAAGCCAATTTAATTATTTATAACTAATCTTTGAAGCAAACTATATTGTATTTGGGTGACAATGGCTGAAACTAAGCAACTTTATAAAGATTTGGTGACAAAACGGGCGTCGGCCAAAGGACAAATAACAAAATTTAAAAATTATTTAACATCAATTTCACAAAAGAATGAATGTAGCAGCATTGAAATAACTGAATTAAAGTTAAAACTTGCTAAGTTTGAAGCATTGTCAGTTAGATTTGATGACTTGCAAAGTAATATAGAAATTTTATACCCAGATGATTTGGAATCTGAAATCAATGAGCGTGACATTATTGAGCAAGACATGATAAACAGTATTGCCACTGCTAAAACTTTACTTGAGACTCTTACTAAGCAATCTGAATGTGAGCTAAGGCATAATTCTATTCATAATACTTCTTGTTGCTCTCATGATTCCAACAATTATAGTACATGTTTGAAACTACCTCAGATACAGATAGAAAAATTATCTGGTGAATATTTCCGTTGGCTGGAATTCCGTGATACGTTCGAAAACTTAATACACAAAAATGAGCGAATTGCAGACAAATAAGTTTCATTACCTGGCCTCATATTTGCAGGGTGACGCAGCCAGAATAATTTCAAATCTTGAGATTTCCACTAAGAATTATGCTGAGGCATGGTCGTTGCTCTATAGTCGATATGATAATAAAAGAATTTTGATAAACCATCACCTTAATTCATTAGTAAATATCAAAGAGCTTCCACGAGAATCCGAGCGTTCTTTAAGATATTTAGTGGACCATGTCACAAAGAATCTGCGTGCTCTGGCCAGTTTAGGGCAGCCCACAAGCACGTGGGATGTATTGATTATTTTCATTCTCTCTTCCTAGTTAGATGGTCATACTTTGATGAAGTGGGAAGAGTACTATAACGCTCTCACTACCAACGTTCCAACTTTGGAACATTTTTTCAAATTTCTCACAGATCGTGCTAATGTACTTGAGTCTTTAAATCGTAACAATAAACCGACTGACAATGTTAGCACAAGGTTACAACTTGCAACGCCTCGTGCTCTGCCAAACCCTAATAGGCAAGGGCATAATAGCACTATAAAATCATTTGCAAGTAGTACTAATAATAATAACCGTAAATCTTCAAAGAGTTTTGCTTGTATTATTTGTAATCAAAGCCACAAAATTTACGAATGCCCTATATTTAAGTCAAAGAGTGTTGATAATAGGTTGAAAGATGGAATTGAATATAACTTTGTAGAAACTGTTTCATAGTGAATGCCGCATGGGTCCTTGTAGAGAGCCCAGGTGCTCTGAAAGACACAATACCTTGCTGCATTTTCCACCACCAGCCTTGAACCATCTTGCGGCTGTCAATGAGCAAGATCAGGTAGTGATTAATTTCTCAAGTGAGCCCAAAGATCAGATCTTACTATCAACTGCTATGATAGAGGTGTCGGACCCAGCTGGCCAGCAAAAGGTCACAGTTCGCGCCCTGTTGGATTGTGGAAGCACATCATCATTTATTACAGAATCACTAACGTCGAAGTTAATGCTAAAGACTTTGAATGTCTATGATGATGCTACACTTTAGCTAGAAAGCGATTTATAAATCTTGAAAAAAGGTTCAAGCGTAACCCTCAAATTAAATTTGAGTACACAAACTATATTAGAGAATATGAGGCATTAGGTCACTTATCCACACTTAGAGATAATGACTTTGATTTGCAACCCTGCTACTATCTCTGTCACCACGCCATTTTCAAACAGAGTGAGAGCACGTCCTGTCGCGTCGTCTTCGATGCCTCAGCTGCCTCTACCTCCGGTTATTCTCTCAATGATATTTTAATGGTAGGCCCAAATGTACAGGATTGTTTGTTTTCCATTTTGATACGGGCTAGACAAAACCGTTACCTCCTCACAGGAGACATAGAAAAAATGTACCGACAAGTACTGGTACATGAAGACGACCGGCACTTGCAGCGCATTCTATGGAGGGAGGACGTGTCCCAACCGATTAAAACGCTGGTACTTAATACACTCACATCTTTTTTTGGGACTAATCATCCTCATTCCCACTACTGTGTCACCTGTGTAGCCAGGTTCAGCAGCAGTGACCATTGATGACAACGAGTTTTGACACTCGTGAAGTCCCGGGGAAAGTTAAACTGTCTTGGAACCCGCAACGAACTTAATCAGAAGTATATTGGAGGAGTTGGAAAATGAATAATCCACTTCCCTCCTTAACGAAGCGGGAGACAAGCAACGAAGAGATATAGTGATGAGAAAAGATAAGCACCACGAACATGAACATTAAGGGGGCCTAAATTGTGAACTATGCCTGTTTCCAGTAATATGTATGGCAGAAACGCCTAAACGCACGGAAATTCGTCCTACTTGCCACAAGATCCGTATAGTACACTACTCCAGAAGTTACCTCTAATTCGTTAAGCATGATATTACGTTCAATTTGCCAAAGACTACACTCCCATAGAATGTGATGAGCAGATTGTTCATAATTGTTGCCAGATGTTGAACATTGACATAACGGTGAATCAACTAGCTTAAATGAATACAACTTGCTCTTAAAGTTGCCATGACCTGTAAGAAATTGGGCTACACAGTGATCCACCTCCAACCAGTTCCTCGCCAGTCGCTCTCGGACGCATAGGAAGAACTGGTAGAGGTGACGGCCCTTAGTTGATGTGTTCCAGCGACATTGCCATTCATCAAGAAGATCGTCATAGACTGTGGATTGATGGTTCAACAATCTAGCGATCTTATGTCTGTCGCGCGGAGCTAGAAAATTTAGATCCATGTTATCTCGTGTCACGTAATACATTGCTGCTCGTCTTTGTGCCTCAAGATCGACTGGAAATACACCTGCCAGTACTGGCAAAGCTTCAGTACTAACTGTCCTATAAGCCTTGCACAAAAATATCAACGCGAGACGTTGACTTTGTAGCATTTTACGTCGTACAGCACCGATAGTAGCTCTATCAGCCCATGCAGGCGCACCATAACACATACAACCCAGATATGTTGCACCATAAATTACTTTTAAAGTTTTGAACCTTTGATTTGATTTGATATCTTTGACAAGGCGTAAAAACTTCTTTTAGATTTTTCACCTACTGTTTTAATGTGCTCGACAAATGAAAAGTTTCTCTCTAAAACTAACCCTAAATAACAAACTGATTCTTTGTTTCTAATGGTGATGTTATTGAATTTGATTCGAGGCGGTGTTTTTAAGTTCCTTTTCAAAAGTAATTGAAATGTTTTCTGTGGAGAAAAATATAAACGATTGCGTTCACCCCAATCGTTGATTAAGTCTAAACATTGATTAGCTAACCTTTCAAGTCCTACCCTAGTATTAGATTGAATAAGTAAAAGACCGTCATCTGCGTATCCGGTCAATGAGCAACCTGGTGGTAGTGGTATGCTTAGAAAGTCATCAAAACCTAGATTCCATAAATATGGGCCTAACACTAATCCCTGCGGACAACCCATGGTCAGCGCCTTCGACACAGCATGGTGGCCTAATTTTAATTTTGCTGTTCCATGTAGGAAATACGTATAAATGAGGGAATATATGTTACTAAAGCATCCACGAGACTTTAATTTAAGTAAAAGCATTGGCCACCATGCGTTGTCGAAAGCGCCAGATAAATATACCTAGCACGTATTGTAGAGTTGATGACGAAACTATCTTCCTAACCGATATAACTGCGTCAACTGTCGATTTACCTACTGTAAAGCCAAATTGTCTATCGCTAAATCTAATACCGCCCGGCAGAAGCCGGGGAACTACGAGACGTTCTAAAAGCTTTCCTAGTGATGGTAACAATGTTATTGGCCTATATGACTTAGGGTCGTCGGACGGTTTGTCTCCTCTTTTTGGTATGATCCTAATGTAACTACTGCGCCATATACGAGGAAAAATACCTTCTGCTATGCAACGTTTAAACACAAACAAAATGGACTCACCAGATGTTTTACAAGCTTCCTTTATCATCTTGTTGGAGATTTTGTCTTCGCCTGAAGCTTTGTTAGGCGGCAAAGATCCGACAGCATTTATAAATTCGTCATAAGATGGTAGGTCTGACGCTGGTGAAACGGGTTACAAAGCAGCCCATTGTCGGATCTGATGGTGGTAGTCTGTGTCATTCTCCAGCCGATCGTTGGGTATCAGACAATTCAAGAGATAGTCCGTTGTCTCCTCAATACCAGTGGAATGTCTACCATTAATTTTGATATGTTGGGTATAAGCCAAGTCGATAGATCTATTTGCTTTAAATTCGTGATATAAAGGAGACCACGGACCCTCCCTATCGAGTCTATCAACAATCTTACGTAACAAATTTCTTTTGCATTTTTCAACTGCAGACCTATAATGAGATCTAGCAACTCTAAGAGCAATAAAGGCAGTATCATAAACGTCACCTGTTATTTGACGTCTTTTTAATAGATTTAACTTTCTACGTGATCTGCGAAAGGCTCGCCGAAGTTCAGCTAAGTTGTTATTCCACCAATCACACTTATGAGTGTTGGTGATAGAACCACGGCCAATGGCAACATCCGCACAATATATGAAGGTGTCAGACAAAATTTCAGCACTCTCTTCTACAGAAAGACTACAGCAAGTGAAGTATTTGACATGTGACGCGAATAGTGAACCAAAAAGATCCCAATTAGCTCCATATGGAACGGCGAACGCCAGTTACCAAAGTACTCGGTGCTTGTTTGAGGTAGGGAAGGAGCAGGACGAAGAATTAATTAAAACTATTATTCAGAAAGACTTCTATGTTGATGTCCTTATAACGGGCTCAGACGACTCACTAAAATTAAAGTACATTCAAAGGTCTGTAGAAAACGCTTTAAAAACAGGGTGTTTTAATTTACGTAAATACAAAACGAATTGTCCTGCAATCTTTGATAGTCTTGACATCAACGATCATGACAACTTAACCATCAGCGAGTCTTCAAGTACACTTGGGCTTGGCTGGAAGCCTTCCAATGACATGTTACAATTTCCGGCAAAGGATCTTTCACATCGACTTGATGACATAGTGACAAAACGTACAATCATGTCCAAGGCATTTAAAATATTTGATCCATTAGGAATCTTGAGTCCGGTAGTAGTGAGGCCTAAAATAATGCTACAAAGGCTCTGGCTGCTAAAATTGCACTGGGATGACCCCGTTCCTCAGGACATTAAAAACGATTGGCTTAAATTTGCGAACAGTGTCAAAGGCTTATCAGACCTACAAGTACCAAGGCTAGTATTAGGTGAAACGCCTACCTCAATAGAAATGCATTCTTTTAGCGATGCATCACAACATGCTTATGGTGCTTGCATCTACTTAAAAACAATTAGCTCTAACAATGATATTACAGTCAAGCTATTGTGCGCTAAATCAAAGGTAGCTCCATTAAAACCTGCCAACACTATTCCCCGTCTGGAACTATGCGCAGCTCTACTCGCCGCCAAACTTACCAGATCTGTTCTAGAAGCTCTTAGGTATCGCCCAGGCAGAGTGGTTCATTGGTGTGATTCTAGTGTGGTGTTAGGATGGATCAGGAGTGACTTTACTAAATTGAAGGTGTTCGTGGCCAATCGTGTTAACGAAATAAAACAATTAACATCATCCACAGCATGGAGATACTGCCCCACGGATGCCAATCCTGCTGATTTAGTGTCAAGGGGAGTAGATGCTGAGCGTTTTCCGTCCATGGACTTATGGTGGTCAGGACCAAGTTTCCTGTCAAAAATCGAATCCGAATGGCCTGTATTGAGTATCAGGGATTCAGAAACTTTACCTGAGCTAAAGGTTTATGCACGGGTTCATGCGGTGACACTAAGTCAACCTGACTTTGAATACGTCATCCATTTTGAAAAATATTCCTCTATAACTAGATTGCAAAGATCTTTTGCATATATGCGAAGATTTATTTTTAATTGTAGAAATAAAAATAATAAGCGTGTAGGTATTTTATCAAGAGATGAATTAAATGAATCTTGAAAATTATTGTTTGCTATAGCTCAACGTGAATCATTTCCAATTGAGTATGAATTGCTTGCAAAGGGTAGACAGCTAAGTAATAAAAGCCGATTGCTAGCATTATCACCATTTTTTGACGACGACAACCTTATTCGCGTCGGTGGGCGAATCCAAGCGTCTTACCAGACCTATGAAAGAAAGCATCAAATTTTGCTAAGCTCCTGACATAAGCTAACCAAACTATATTTTCAGAGAGAGCACCTGAAAAATATGCACGCGGATCCACAACTGTTGTTAGCGCCTGTGAGAGAGACAATATGGCCCATAAATGGCAGACATCTGGCTAGACGCACAGTCAATAATTGCACTCGCTGTAGGCGCCTGCGAGGCGAAACTCTCCAGCCCAAAATGGGTAACTTGCCAATGCAACGGGTGACAGCTGGGTTCCCGTTTAGCTCAGTAGGCATTGATCTGGCCAGTCCATTTTATGTTCTTAATCGCAAGGGCCGTGGAAGCCGCTTGAGCGAATGTTACCTATGCGTGTTTGTGTTCCTAAGGTACAAATGTATTCATTTGGAAGCCGTCAGCGACTTAACTAAAGACGCGTTTATAATGTGTTTAAAACGATTTATTGCTCGAAGGGGCCGGCCCACGGAAATATTCTCCGACAATGGAAGCAGCTTTGTAGCCACTGCAAAGGAAATTGCAACATTCTTAAAACACGCGAGTGAATCGCTATGTGACTTTGCAAGCCAACAATCTATTCAATTTAATTTTATCCCGGCTTACACACCTCATTTCGGGGGCATTTGGGAAGCTGGCGTGAAATCTGCCAAATACTTTTTAAGGTGCGTTATTGGTAATAGCCATCTCACTTTCGAAGAAATTTCCACTTTGTTCGCACAAGTGGAGGCAATTTTGAACAGTCGTCCTTTGTGTCCCCTCTCCTCTTCGCCCAATAACCTTTTATACCTCACTCCCGGACACTTCTTAATCGGGAGGCCGCTAACTGCGCTGCCGGACAACATTTCTGGCAAAGGTGGCAGAAGGAATATTTGTCAGAAATGCAACAAAGAACCAAATGGAGGACGAGTAGAGCCCAGCTGAATGTTGGAGACATGGTGCTGCTAGCAGAAGACAACGCACCCCCATTAGCTTGGAAACTTGGACGCGTCCTCCAGCTTATAGCTAGACCTGATGGAATATGCCGCGTGGCTGACATCAACACCAACAGAGGCTGCGTACGACGGTCTCTTGTCCGTCTTTGCAAACTACCTACGGCGGAGGAGCTTCAGAGTTGAAAGCGATCTTTCAACGGCCGGGAGTATGTCCACGCGGGCCAAAGACACCCGCTACGATAGAAACATCTCTATGGTACAATTGATATTTGATTATCTATGCTTTGAAAATTTTTCGAGACCATTCAAGACGAACAGTAAAACTACCTATTGTATATTAATGTTATTAGATTAGTCACAAAAAAATTAAAGGCAGTCTTCGTGCAGTTTGGAGTTTCATTGATTCGCACCAGTATATCCTCTAAAGATGTAACAGGAATTGAACCCACGACTTTGTAATTTAAGGTAAACATAAAATGCATGTTTGCCTAGGAATAAGGAAAGAAGTACAATGCCTCTTCTTGCCCATTACTCATGCTATTTAATGTATAGTCACGAAAAACGGAAAATGTAATTAAACTACAATGTTAAAATAGTGTTCTTAGCAGTTACCATTCAAAGCAGTGATCTTAGTAATAAAATATGTTAGACGTAACATGTATCGCCTTTTTATAACTTTTTATCTTAACACAAACAAGTGGAGGAATCAAAAATATTTTCTTTTCACAAGAGATTTTATAACTGACTTATATTTGTACTTATACCCAAGAATAAGTTTAGATAGTGTAAGTGAGTGGCAATAAAGGGAAAATACTCTTATTTGCACTGTTTCGGCGTGGGTATCACCAGCCGTGATCATAGGATGACTTTTGTTTTTGAATAATTACGCGATTAAGACTCAGTAAATTTGGAGAAGTTTCCAGGATGTTTCCGTTATAATAATAATAATAATCATTTATTTGCACATAAACAGGGTATAAAAAGGTCTTAAAATAAAGTTTATATGTCACACATGTTTAGCAATAATTTTGCATACAAATATTAGAAATAAAATTATAATGAGTAATTATAAAGAATTTTTCATACAAATATTTAAATATAATTATAATAAGTAATTATAAAACACATTAATAATTCAATTGTTACAATCTAGGAAATTTTTAATACTATAAAAATTTTGTTCATTGAGCCATATAATATTGTAAACGACAGCAGCGTCGACGGTTAGACATGATTTTGATAGTCACGATTTGATATTATCACGACAATTTGTGTACTGTATTTTCTTATAGTTCTTTTTTTAAGTAATGTTCCAATTAAGAGCTCGTTTTGCTAACTCCTCGAGCAGATAGCTGCCAGTACCATCGAAGACTGGATAAAAGTAAAAACGGTAATGGTAGTAAATGCGGTATTGCAAATGGAAAGATACAATCAGTTGTAGAAGTCAGCAATACCTTACTAAGAAGAAATATAAAGGTAAATATACAAGTGACATAAAAACTAAATTTTAGAAAACAAAGATGGAAAAAGAAGAGACTTTAAAAGACTCATGGATAGTACAATAACCAAAATCGTAATTTTAATTTAAAAGTCTACTAAATTCATAATATTAGTCTTCTTATTTAATAATGAAAATGTACTTACACCAAACGCATTGTAGTAATAATCCACTTGTCCGTAAGGTATCCCCAAATACATATAGTATTCACAATCGTCAGATTTTAATCCTTTTATTGTGCCTACATTTGTTTCTACCAAAGGTTCTTCGTCACAAGATTTTGCATATTGAGTTAAAAACAAACAAAGCAAAACTAAATGCAACATTATACAAGCATAAACACTATCACACGTCTGCGCCTGGCAAAAATACGAACAAAGAATAGCTTGTTCTTTAACTCTATTACGCGGTATTTTCATATGGTTCTCAAACTTTTGTTATTTGAGTAAAAGTTATATAAGGTTAGAGTCAATGAAGACTATTGTTCTACTTTACAATTAACGGCATTATTGTAAAATTTAAAACTGAGTAAACTTGATCAACTTTAAACAAATTTATTTTTTATTCTCATGTTATATTTAATTACCTTTCTTACTATTTTTTTACATTGTGCCAAGACATAAGGAGCATACATCCTTTATTATTTCTTTAAACATTTAGATTATTGATAAATGCTTTTATCAAAATAATTTATCACATCGCAATAAACAAAAAATAATCAAAAATAAGATGAAATCATTTGAGATTCACTTTTTTATCAAAAGTGAATCTCAAATGATTTCATCTTATTTTTGATTGTTACATGCTGATCTACTGATATTGTCTCTGATATGACTGTCTCTCTCTCTCTCTCTAGATGATGTTGTGTGAATGTGGTAGAATATTATTAGATTAGATTAGATATACATGGATTAAGATTATATCATTTTTCATCATGTTGATACCATTATTAACAGGTCCAAATATGATAGGCTACCTTTCAGATTCGATCAGATGTAGCTACTTGATTTTAATGCCATATTCAAGTCAACGGGGTGTATGCAGGGATTGATGCTAGGACCATAACAATGTCATCTAATTTTGACGACTTTAGAATTACAATTGTTAATTGTTTTACATTGCACAATTAATTAACATGTTTTTGTTATGTAGAATTTCAAATCTTTATGCACTTGTGAAACGAAAATCGGTCTACTGTAATTTTTTTTATATCGTCACACCTATATCCCCGAAGTGGTAGGCAGAGGTGTAATATTACACCCACATTTCGCCTTATGCATTTTGGGTCCTACGTAATAGGACGCGAACCTATATCCGTTACCGGGCACATTGCCAGACTCCGTACTGCTACTGAAAATTCGGAAAAACTCAGTAACACTTTTGCCCGACCCGGGTATCGAAGCTGGAACCCGATCCCGATCAGCAAACGTATACGCAGTGTATACTTTACCAAGTCAAGCAGTTTTCTGTAACTGTCTACATAATTATAATAATCTATTAAACTTTGAGACTACTAGCACAACGTGCTGTTCCTTATCTTTATGTATTTTTGAAACATTCACATCTGAACAGATGCTCGCGCATCTGTTTAACAAAAAATATTTCATTATTGGCATATCATTATTGAATGGCATGTTGGCTTAGAGGTTACTGACTCTGATTGGTAAACCGGAAATTGTCAGTTCGATTCCCAACTAGGATAAATCTTCGTATGATGTGCATTGTTATGGATTCTTTTATTAAGTGTGTAATATATCTAATGTTCTTCGTTGCAAACCAACAGTTTAACACGTTGTCGGACAGTACCGCCCGGGGACGTCAAGCTGGATAAAAGTGATTCGACAGAATGCCCACCGACGTTCAAGATTTTACTTGCATAAAATCAGCTCGACTCATGACGTACAATTTTCTAGGCAATCATAAGAAAGAGCATGTTGTACTGTCACCACAGACATAATTTCGAGTTTGTACTGTCACCACGCAATGTTCATAAATCCATTCAAAACAAAGTACCCACACATCCATATTTTGATGGTCCTTTCGATACGCACAGTACGCCCGTAGACGTACGTATTTCATAGTAACTGACCAGTACTGCGCCGCTGTGTTACGCCGACAAGTCGTTACGCGCAATTATATTTCTAATGTAAGTATTGTTTGTTTTCAATATTTTATGACTTAAAAATACCTACTAATGCAGGTGTAGTTGCATATTCACATAACTTATTTATGTTGCTAATGCATGTTTTGAAATTGATTTTGTTATAATACCCCTACGGGCAATTATTAAAAATAGTTATATATGACAGCACCCGCAAGCTATGAAAGAGTACTGTCCATCAACGTGTTAACATTATTACTTGTTGTATTAATTAGGTAGTGCGTGATTTACCTACATACATACATACATACATAGACTCACGCCTGTTTCGCGGAGGGGTAGGCAGAGACTACGGAACACCATTTGCAACGATCCTGACATATCTCTCTTGCTTCATTCACTCCCATCAGATTCCACATGCATGCTCTTCTGTTCAGGGTACTTCTCACCTGTCCTGTATTTAGGATGTCTCCAATCTGGTCAGAGAACGTCCGCCTAGGTCTTCCCCTTCGTCTTGTCCCTTCCACACTTGCCATATATATCTGCTTGGTCAGTCTTACGTCATCCATCCTCTCCACGTGCCCGAACCATCTTAGCATACCTTTCTCGATGCTTGTCATTACATCTTCTTTTACCCCACAACACTCTCTTATCACACAATTCTTTACTCTGTCAGTCAAAGAGACACCACACATACTTCTCAGTGCTCTCATTTCTACAGCATTTATTCTACTTTCATGACTCTTCTGCCATACCCAACTATCACTACCATACATAAGAGTAGGTACTAACACCCCTCTATGCGCAGCCAAACGTGCCTTTTTGGACACGTTTTGGCTATTCATAAACGCCTTCAGAGCTCCATTCACACAATTACCTGCATTAACTCTTCTTTCAATATCTTCTACATTCTTACCATCTCTTGTAAACAGTGTACCTGAATATACAAACTCATTCACTTGCTCCACTCGGTGTCCACCGATCATAACATTACAAGCCGTAACGCATTACTCCTTTTCAAAAACCATAACTTTCGTTTTACTTACATTCACTTTCATGCCTTTCTTCTCTAACGCACCATGCATGATTGTTACATTCTCCTGCAACTCCTCCGCTGAAGACGCAAATATAACCTGGTCATCAGCATAAAGGAGGCATTGACAAGTAACTCATTCATCCTTAATCCACAATCACTATGTTTCAAATCTTGCAAACAACTGTCCATGAAGAGGTTGAACAGCCACGGCGACGCTACACATCCCTGTCTAACACCTGTTTTGATGGTAAACCAGTCAGTGTATGCCCCGTTTAGCCTCACACAAGCTCTAGAATCCTCATAAAGGGATGTCAGAGCTCGAATGAAGCTGCTGTTCACCCCATACATCGACAGAACCGACCACATTTCATTCTTCACCACTTTATCATAAGCCTTTTCCAAATCCTCGAATGCGCAGTAGACCTTTCGACCTTTGGGCAAAACTTTATCGGCTATTCATCGCAAGGAAAAGACTTGATCCGTACACCCCATACTCTTTCGGAATCCCGCTTGTACATCCCATTTTTCTTGTCGGTTACTTTTATAACTCTTTCAATCAGTACCTTTGCATACAATTTGTCAACAATGCTGAGAAGGCTAATGCCTCTATAGTTTTTGCAGTCTTGTTGCGAGCCTTTTCCTTTATAAAGAGGCACAACTACTGCTGTGGCCCAGTCATCAGGTAATCGGCTGGTACTCCAGCACAAGTTAAATAAACGCTGCAGCTGACTAACTATGATGCCCTGTCCAGCCTTCAGCATTTCGACTGTAATCCTGTCATACTCTGCAGCCTTACCTACTCTGCAGCCTTACCTAATTTCATACTGGCCAGTGCCTTCAAAATCTCATCCAAGCCAATATCGCTTTCATCATTGCTATCATTACCATTCATTTCACCTGTTGATGTCTCTGTCGTCGTTCTTTCAAATAATCCTTCAAAATAATCTCTCCATCTCTTCAGCACACACGATTCACCATTCAGTATCTTTCCATTTTTGTCTCTGATTGCTGTGTATTCTGAGGATCGAGTTTTTCCTCGAACTGCACGAATGAATTTCCAGAAAAACTTAATGTTTCTCCGAAAGTCGTCAGATAATCTACTATCAAACTCATCTTTCTTTTCCTCTTTTTTCCTTTTAACCATTTCTTTCACTATTCTTTTAGACCTAACAAACTCCTTTCTTGCTTCATCTATGTAATCACTCGTTGCCTTTCCCATTCTTTCATTTGCTCTGGCAGCCAACCAATCTAACCACGCTTTCTTCTTCTCTGATACTGCTGATTGCACATCCTTGTCCCACCATGTATTCTTAACCTTTCGTAGTTTCCTTCTCTTGATCACACCACATACTTCAGACGCTACACATACTACCTCTTCTTTAAAGGAATGCCATAATTCTTCCATATCATTGATGCCATCGAACCTCTCAAATCTTGCTATCAATCTTCGTTTATACACATCTGTCACATCTTTCTCTTGCAGATTTTCTACTTTTATTCTTTCCAAGACCCTCTCTTGATTATTTTCTCGGTGTCGCTATCCTCTAAAGAGCCCATTTATCCGGCTTAACACCAAAAAGTGGTCTGTATGGATGCCGATCCCTCGAAAAACTCTCGTATCTAACACATTCTTTCTCAGTCGTTCATCTACTATTACAAAATCAATCATACTTCTTCTAGCATTTTTCGCCTCACGTGTATACAAATAGATCCTTTTGTGATCAAACATGGTGTTAGTCACACAAAGGCTCCACTCCAAACAAACCTCAAGCAGTTTTTTTCCATTTTCGTTCACACTTTTATCACCGAATCCACCTAAAACCCTTTCAAATCCATCTCGCTTGACTCCCACCCATCCATTGAAATCACCTAACAAAATCAATCTTTCGTTATCCTTACAGGTCCTCAGAATCTCTCTTAGACTCTCCCAAAACTTCTGCCTTTCGTCTTTTTCTTGTTGTGACATACCCGTTACTATATTGACCACGGCGTAAACCCCTACAATAAGAAGACGAGTAAGTCCTACTTTCATTCTCATCCATAGTAGCCTTGCATTTACACATTCAAACTCTTTCACGCACTCATTCATTCGCGCAGACAGTATTAAACCAACTCCCTTGTAGGCTCTGGTGGTACTATCTACTCCAGACCAATACGCCGTGTAGCTGCCATGCTTGGTAGTGCCACATCCTTTCTTTTTCGTTTCATTCACACACAGAACATCAATCTTTCTATCATCCATCATCTGGCATACTTCATCCAATTTTCCGTCCATTCCGCCGCCAACATTCAATGTTGCAAATCGACTTTCCGTATGCCGCTTTTCGCCCTCGCGGGAAACGAGACGTGACGGATTGCGAACCGCGTCGCCACCATTTGAAGAATTATTAATGGCTGTTCTCATGGCGTTCCCACGAGTAATAGGGATTTAAAATGTCCATCCCCGCAGAGCCCTATACGGGGGTAAGATGGAATCCTAGCTGTGCCCTGTGACCACCAACACAGGCACCCTCCGTTTGAGACCAGCTTGCCCTCTGGCCACGAATCCCTCGTCACGGGTCGGTTTACACCTTAGATCGGGGGTTTTTGTCGGGTATGCCACCTGAAAGTTGGTTTAATTTCGGAGTTGTCCTTCTCTCAGATAGGTTGCCAACCAAGGCTAACGAGGCCCATCTCCCCGAACGTTTGGTTTAATTTCGCAGTTTTCCTTCTCCTAGACAGGTTGCCAACCAAGGCTAACGAGGCCCATCTCCCCGAATTATTATAGTATTAATAAAATGTAGGTTTGTAATGAAGACAGAATGACATAGAAATAAATTTATCAGTATCATAAACTTATCTGGTCGCCGTCCGTGTGGTTGACGGCATAGAATACAAGTGTCACCACCCCCTATCTTCCCGTGGGTGTAGTAAGAGGCGACAAAGGGATAATACGATGCAAATACCGTCTTTGCACGTGGAGACGGAAAACTCGACATCAAACCCTATACCAACCCGTCTGGCCAGCGTGGTATAGTAGGCCAAACCCTCCTAATTTGCTCACAATACTATTGTGACGCAAATTACGAGAGGCCTATGTCCAGCAGTGGACGTGAGTAGGGAGTGAAATGCTGCAATTATGAACTTATCTGGTTACCATGATATAAGCTCTGCATGGTTTGGGACTTCAGATGACTACGTGTAAATATTTTTCTGTGATATTATTTTAATGTATAATTAAGTTTTATTCTCATTATGATTTATTTTATCACATATTTCTAGTCAATTATGTGTCTTTAGTTTAAGCATTTTGGTCATAATACCTAGTTATGAAAATAATAATTATGAAAAATATATAAGTGCAAGTTTGACACACATCGGCAAATATCAAGTTTTTTTATACTTAAGGTCGATGAGTAGACGAAGCAATTATAATTACCGGTCTTTAGTAAAACCAAACTTGATAAACGGGTCCATTAGCAATATGTCTGTATTGCAAGAGTTGACTGCACGGTTCGCGTAGTGGTTTAAGCGGCCGCCTCGCCGCTTGACACTTCGCCGTGAGTTGTGGGTTCGATTCCCACGAAAAAACACTTTGTGTGATCCATAAATTGTTGTTTCAAGTCTGGGTGTTCATTGTGTTCGTTGGTTGTGTGTTTGCGAAGTGCAGCGCAATATATGATTATTTCCTATTTTTACTAGTGCAGGAGCTGTCTTTAAAAAAAAGAAGATAAAACGAAAAGAGTAACTTATGACGTAAAGCATGTCGCAATCTCTACCATAAGTCTTCAAAGAGTTCAGGGAGACTAAAATGGTCGTAGCAAATATATCATTTATTTATATGATGACCTAAAAGCTTTAAATGTGGTGATTTAACCATAAATGGACCAGCTTGACAATGCAGGTCAAAAAAGGACTTTATCCATTGAGACTCTTCTTCTTCATAAATACAGAAGCCCTTATTTACAGAACAGTGACCAAAGGAACAGTTCCTTCCTTTAGTCTGGAGTACTGATTGAACAAGTGTGATCACTTGATCAATTTCCATAGCTTTCTTCTCCTACTTCGGTCTTCCTTCTTTTCATTAGGAAATGGATTGGGTGAAAATCTTCCGTGATGCTAAGAGAACGCAGGTATGTCTACTATATATCACCAACGCCTAGTCAGCCTTGACTCATTTTAATTTAATTTTGTGTGTAATTCTTAAGGTTTATTTGAGAGAGTTTCCAAACGATTTAAAATTTTAATTAGACCCAGTAATTGGCGCTGCGTTGCGATGCTAGGATTTACTGATGGGACCGCTAGCATATTACACTAGTTTTTACATACATACATATCGTCACGCCTTTAATCCTCGAAGGGGTAGGCAGAGGTGTATTTCTACACCCACTTTTCGCCAGATATACTTTAGTCCCACGTAATAAGGGGCGAGCCTATTGCCGTACCGGGCACATTTCCAGACTCCGTGCTGCTACTGAGAATTTCGTGACAGAAAAACCCAATAACACCACCCGACCCAGGAATCGAACCCGGGACCTCCCGATCCCACGCGCATATTTATGCCGCGAGACCAACGAGGCAGTCGTATAGGGTTTGATGTCGAGTTTTCCGTCTCTACGCAAAGATGGTATTTGCATCGTGTTATCCCTTAGTCGCCTCTTACGACACCCACGGGAAGATAGGCGGTGGTGACACTCGTATTCTATGCCGTCAACCACACTAGTCTTTGTCTGCATAAACAGTATGCATAATATATTTTCTTCGTAAATCATTTGAATCTTTAATCGATCCTATTGGAGGATAAATTTTCAAATCCTAATGATGATGAATCAATGCCTTAGATGCAAAATTTTAATTTTGTACCCGACAAAATCCGGTCAGATATTTAATTCATAATTTTTATTAACAGAAAATAAAGCGATTGAGTTCGTTTTGCTTACTCCCATCGAAGGCTGTATAAAAGTAAAAACGGCAATGGTAGTAAATAAATGCGGTATTCCAAATGGAAAGATACAATCAGTTGTAGAAGTTAGCAATACCTTACTAATAAGAAATATAAAGATAAATATAAAAGTGACATAATAACGACATTTTAGAAAACAAAGATGGAAAAAGAAAAGACTTTAAAAAGACTCATAGGATAGTACAATAACCAAAATCGTAATTTTAAGATAAAAATCTACTAAATTCATAACATTAGTCTTCTTATTTAATAATGAAAATGTACTTACACCAAACGCATTGTGGTAATAATCCACTTGTCCGTAAGGAACCCCTAAAAACATATAGTATTCACAATCGTCAGATTTTAATCCTTTTATTGTGCCTACATTTGTTATTACCAAAGGTTTTTCGTCACAAGATTTTGCATATTGAGTTAAAAACAAACAAAGCAAAACTAAATTCAACATTATACAAGCATTAACACTATGACACGTCTGCGCCTGGCAAAAATACGAACAAAGAATATCTTGTTCTAGAACTGTAATACACGGTATTTAATTTCATGCATTTCATATGGTTCTCCAACTTTTGTTATTGGTGTAAAAGTTATATAAGGTTAGAGTCAATGAAGACTATTGTTCTACTTTACAATTAACGGCATTATTGTAAAATTTAAAACTGAGTAAACTTGATCAATTTTAAACAAATTTATTTTTTATTCTTATCTTACTTCATATTTAATTACCTTTCTTACTATTTTTTTTACATTGTGCCAAGATATAGGAGTATACATCATTATAAAAATTTAGATTATTGATGAATGCTTTTATCAAAATAATTTATCACATCGCAATAAACAAAAAATAATCAAAAATAAGATGAAATCATTTGAGATTCAATTTTGATAGTGTTACATGCTGATTTGCAAACAGATATTTTCAAATAAGGATCCACTGATATTGTCTCTGATATACATGGATTAAGATTATATCATCTTTAATCATGTTGATACCATTACTAAACAGGTCCAAATCTGATAGATATCCGGGTACCTTTCAGATTCGATCAGATGTAGCAACTTGATTTTAATGCCATATTTAAGTCAACGGGGTGTACGCAGAGATTGATGCTAGGACCATAACAATGTCATCTAATTTTGACGACTTTAGAATTACAATTGTTAATTGTTTTACATTGCACAATTAATTTACATGTTTATGTTATGTAAAATTACAAATCTTGATGCACTTGTGAAACGAAAATAGGTCTACTGTTACTTTTTTATATCGTGACGCCTATATCCCCGAAGTGGTAGGCAGAGGTGTATTATTATACTCACATTTTGCCTTATACATTTTGTGAGTTACCGGGCACATTGCCCGACTCCAAGCTGCTGCTGAGAATTAGGAAAAACTACGTAGCACTTTTGCGCCACCCGGAAATCGAATTAAACTTTGAGAGTACTAGCACAACGTGCTGTTCCTTATCTATATGCATTTTTGAAACATTCACATCTGAACAGATGTTTGCGCATCTGTTTAATAAAAAAATATTGGCTTATCATTATTGAATGGCATTTTGGCTTAGAGGTTACTGACCCTGACTGGTAAACCAGAAATTGTGAGTTCGATTCCCAACTAGGTTAAATCTTCGTATGATGCGCATTATTATTAGTTGTTTTAATTAGTGTGTAATTTATCTAATGCTCTTCGTTGCAAACCAACAGTTTAACATTATTACTTGTTGTATTAATTATTGTGTGATTTACCTATGTATTAATAAAATGTAGGTTTGTAATGAAGAACAAAGAAATAAATTTATCAGTTACTTATCTGGTTACCATGATATAAGCTCTGCATGATTTGGGACTTCAGATGACTACGGGTAAATATTTGTCTGTGATATTATTATCATGTATAATTAAGTTTTATTCTCATTATGATTTATTTTATCATTCATATTTCTAGTTAATTATGTGTCTTTAGTTTAAGCATTTTGGTCATAATAGTTATATAAAATAATATTTATGAAAAATAATTATATAAGTGCAAGTTTGGCATACATCGGCAAATATCAAGTTTTTTATACTTAAGGTCGATGAGTAGACGAAGCAATTATAATTACCGGTCTTTAGTAAAACCAAACTTGATAAACGGGTCCATAAGCAATATGTCTGTATTGCAAAAGTTGACTGCACGGTTGGCGTAGTGGTTTAAGCGGACACTGCGCCGTGAGTTATGGGTTCGATCCCCAAGAAACAACACTTTGTGATCCATAAATTGTTGATTCAAGTCTGTGTGTTCATTATGTTCGTTGGTTGGGTGTTTGCGGAGTGCAGCGCAATATATGATTATTTCCTATATTTACTAGTGCAGGAGCTGTCTTTAAAAAAAGAAGATAAAACAAAAGGAGTAGCTTATGACGTTAAGCATGTCCCAATCTCTAGCACAAGTCTTCAGAGAGTTTAGGGAGACTAAAATGGTCGTAGCAAATATATTATTTATTTATATGATGACTTAAATGCTTAAAATGTGCTGGTTTAACCATAAATGGACCAGCTTGATAATTCAGGTCAAAAAAGTACTTCATCGATTGAGACTCTTATTCTTCATAAATAAAGAAGCCCTTTTTTGCAGAACAGTGACCAAAGGAACAGTTCCTTCCTTAAGTTTGGAGTACTGTTTGAACAAGTGTGATCACTTGATCATTTCTATAGCTTTCTTCTACTTCAGTCTTTCTTTTTTTCATTAGGCAATGGCTTGGGTGAAAATCTTCTGTGATGCTAACAGAACGGAGGCATGTCTACTACATATCACCAACGTCTAGTCAGCTTGACTCACTTTAATTAAATTTTGGGTGTAATTCTTATAGGTTTATTTGAGAGAATTTCTAAACGATTTAAAATTTTAACTAGATCCAGTAATTGGCGCTGCGTTGCGATGCTAGGATTCACTGATGGGACCGCTAGCCTATTACACTAGTCTTTGTCTGCATAAACAGTATGCATAATATATTTTCTTCGTAAATCATTTGAATCATTAATCGATCCTATTGGAGGATAAATTTTCAAATCCTAATGATGATGAATCAATGCCTTAGATGCAAAATTTTACTTTTGTACCCGACAAAATCCTGTCATATATTTAATTCATTTCTCTTCTTTCAGATTGAATTCGATAACTACTGGTAACTATCGGTACAAAATAAATAAAGCACGTCACTATTACAATGCATACTGTTATCGACGACGATGAAAACAAAATGCACCACAAAGATGATTCGAATAGATTCAAAGCTATCAAAGCTTGAAACTAAAAGATAACATATAAACTAATATATGTACTTATATTAATCAGTTACATCAATAAAATTTTGTTTACAAAGTGATAGGAGAGAGTAATTCGCATAAGATCGTATCCCTATCTTTTATCGGTTATCTAATAAGCAATCTTTGGATAACATGTAAGATAAGTTGTCAATAAAATTTAATTGTTTTGCGCATCAAAATCAAAGCTTGCTAAGGTTAAATAATAAAAAGGTTCAAATAATGAGGAACATAATTACTTTATAAATAGACAAATAATATGATATGATCTACCAGATTTATCAATTTCCAATTAAGCTTGTAATTTTTATCTTAGTGATTTTCAAATTGTGATTATGTCACAGAAAAAGTACCTGGCGTTATGTTAGTACACTTATTTTCATTACGCAACAAAAATAAGTATGATACAGTTATTTTCGATAATTTATTTTATAAAGAATGCGAATGTCACTCTTTCTGCAGTTTCGTTAAATGCTCAGAGTGATAGTAAAATCAATTACTTTTAAAGCAATAAGTTTAATTTCCATGTCTGGTTTATTGACCTATTCACCTTGAAAATAGATCACCGAACAATGTGGCGATCGGTACAAAAAATATATTACAAACATGATAATGATCGTTTGTCTGTTTCAAATTATTATTCCTTGAACCATCTTTGTGATTTCTTGTTATATTTGTAAAATAAGTCCCAAAAGGCCATTCTTTTGTTATGCGGGCGACTTCGGAGTGAGAACTGAGTGTCAATTTTCAAGTAATTTGTCTCTTCCTTCGTGAAAGGTAACCAAGTGACAGACAGCAAGTCTGTGGTTTCTGGAGTAGGGTCACTGAAAAAATATTGAATTATAAACAAAACATACTCGTAATGCACCCACTAATGAGTGTGAACGAGTGATGAACGATTTGTGTAGCAAGTCAATTTTAGGTAGTACTAAGTATAGTAAAATTACATACATACATAGGTACATAGATTCACCCTTGTTTCCCGGGAGAAACTACGGATCCCCATTTGCAACGATCCTGACATATCTCTCTTGCTTCATTCACTCTCATCATTCTCATTATTTCTCATGCATGCTCTTCGGTTAAGGGTAGGTTCGCCAAACGAGTCCTTTTTTAGGATGTGTCTAATGTAAAATTTGTTTACTATAGTCCTACCTAAATATTGCAAAAGTAATGACCCTATTTGGTTCAGCTACGACTTCGTTTCTAAATTAGAAAACTAGAATTAGTTATTCAAATAAGTATATTTGTGCCATGAAGTTTGGTTGCATTATGATTTAAATATGATGTCTATTATATAAAACACTAAAAATAATAGCCCTACACATGAGGCGGCTAGTCAATAGCTGTACTCAGTAGTGCAGTTGTGGAGGCTCCGCGGTATATGTCCCATCCCATTATAGATTAAAACTCTCTACGGGCCTCTGCACGTTGGATCCATATCCCCGTGTAAGCCTCCCAAAGGACTGGCTATTCTTCTAACACCACATGTTAGAAGAATAGCCGTGAAAAAGAGAAACATAATAACAATATTCTACCACATTCAGACAACACCATCTAGTCCCAAACTAAGCAGAGCTTGTACTATTGGTACTAGACAATGGATAAACATACAAATACTTTTTTTTTGTAAATACATACATATTATACGTAGAAACACCCAGACCAAGACAAACATCCGTGTTCACGCACACAAATGTTTTACTTGAGCGGGAACCGAACCGAATCAAAGTAAATCAGTTTGTTTACAAAGGATAACCTCTGGTATGGGTGGAGGTTTACTATTTATTTTTATACTAAGAAGAGTGATAAAGGTAGCAATGGAGATACCAACAGACTGCCACGCAGAAGATATCGGGTTCAAAACCCAAGGATGTTTCTCGCACTTTCCGAAGTTACGCTGCATCCGATGCTGCAGCATGCGCCTTATAGCTAGGATTCCATACATGACTACAATACTCTAAGACACTACGTACTAAACAGTTATATATAGGCAACATTACTCCAATGTCTTTAAAACACTTGGTTTGTCTCGAGACGAAACCAGACAACTTTGACGCTTTACTGATCATAGCATCATAGTGACTTCTAAAGCTTAGAGAACTATCCAAAACCACACCTAAGTCACGAACACGGGTCACCTCTTCCAAAGCTCTGTTATTAAGATAATACACAGTGTTTGATATATTCTTTTTTCGGGAAAACTTTATATGCACGCATTTACTAATATTTAAGTACATTTTACTAACGGAGCACCAGTTATTCATTTTATTAAGATCATTTTGTAGTACATCAATATCACTATTAACATTTATAACATTGTAAAGTTTTAAATCATCTGCATACATTTTAAACTTACAATTAATAATATTAGCCAAATCATTTATAAAAATTAAGAAGAAAAGAGGACTCATGTGCGACCCCTGGGGAACACCAGAAGGGACGATTTTAGCTTGAGAAGTATAGCCATTAATCATAACTAGCTGTGACCTATTTCTTAGATATGAATCGCACCATCGCAATAGAGAGCCATGTACGCCCATCTTTGAAATTTTATGGAATAAAATATCGTGGTCAATAAGATCAAAGGCTTTGCTAAAATCGGTATAAATAGCGTGTACCTCAACACCTTTGTCTAAAGAACGAGCTATGTCATCAGTAAAAGAAATTAAATTCGTACAAGTTGATTTCCTAGGTAGAAAACCATGTTGTTCTGAATGTAATTTTTCTTTAACATGCCAATAGATCTTTCTCTGGACTAGTGACTCGAACAGTTTACCAATCGCGGGTAGTATCGATACAGGTCTATAATTGAAAACATCGGATACGTCCCCTTTTTTGTGAATAGGCGTAATACGTGCGCACTTCCATTTAGAAGGAAACAAACCCTGTCTGAGTGATTGGTTAAAAATGAGCATCAGCGGCTTTGCTAGATTATCGGCGCATTCTTTGAGAAAAATCGCGGGGACGTTATCGAGACCGGCTTCACAATTTTTTAATTTCTTCAAGGATTTACATACCTCCGACTCGCTAAATTCACAACAACTAAAAGTTAAGCATTCATAGCAATCAATCACACAGCCGTGCGACCGACTTACGTTATCATTGAGGGCGTACGTAGAGTAAAAGAAATCTGAAAATAGATCGCATATATTCTGACCACCTTCTGCAGACTTTTCTTTCCATGTCACAAAATTAGGGATTGAGCTACTATTATGCTTAAGGCTGTTAATATAGGACCAAATGTATGTAGGGCGGTCACGAAGGTACTTAGCTGCACTTATTTTAAAACGATTAAAGCAATCACGAGTCATTTTATCACACCGATCCCTTAAAATATCATACGAAATTTTATCTCTTGGATTGCCATATCGCTTATATTTTTTATGGCATTTAAGCTTTTCTTTTAAGCATTTAATCAAAGAAGCGCTAAACCAGATTGGGTATTTTTCATTACGGGGTTTTAAATTAGGTGTATTGGTCGTAATAATTGAAAATAATTTAGTGTAAAATGCATCCAGCATGCTGTCCACGCTGTCATTGCTAGTCCAGATCTCAGACCACTCTATTTTGCCTAACTCATCATTCACCGACCCATAATCACACTTATTAAAATTAAGTTTTGGAACAAGTTTGCGTTTTATAAACTTCTCATGGGTGGGTGAATGAGTTATTATTTCCAGGGCTGGGTGGTGTGGGTCCAATTTTGACAACGGTAACGCAACTTCTGAGATCTTAACTCTGCTTGGACAGTCCGTAAATACCAAATCTAAAACACGACTGTTAAAATTAACTATTCCATTACACTGGTACATATTATTGAATGCCATTTCATCCCAAAACATATTATCAACTATACCACCCAAAGGTTTAGGTGTACACATATTTGAAATATTATTATAATCCCAGTCTATGCTTGGCAAATAAAATCTCCGAACAATAAAGTTACAGATTCGCTGGAAACTCTGTTTTGTACAACATCGGTAAATTTAGCTAAAAATTCTTGCAAGTATGAATGGTCCACGGGAGGTGGCACATAAGTCGCACATATATTAAATGAACTAGATTTTATCTTGATATTTACCCATAAGTCCTCGCAATTTGACTCCCATTTACGTTTTCTTAATGCTTTAAACTTCTTTAAAACGGCTATACAAACACCCCTTCCTTCCTTTTTAGTACTATAAGATCTTGTAGAACAGCGGTCACGTCTGAAAACATCATACCTATCGTCGAACATCTCATGATCGAAAACTGAATTATTCAACCATGATTCAGTTAAGATAATAACGTCATAATCACTTTGTATTACATTTAAATAAAAATCTTCACACTTGGTTCTTAGACCTCTTACATTTTGGTAGTAATACTTTATCATGAATATAATTTCCTATGACCTAAGACGCATGCATTAGACATAATTAGGTAATACTATACTATTACAGTTTCTTGAGACAATCTTCATTGAACATTACTTGGGTTTTGGAGTTAATGTCCTTGCGAACCAAGATTTTACCATTTCTTATCCAGACAAACTCATAACCTTTTTCCTTGGCCGCAATTCTCGTAGCAGCATGCAATTTTCTGTTTGCTGGGGACAGGTGTTCTGTCACAAAAATAGCTTGATGAGGTCCACCCAAGCCAAGATGGCCGCTATGGAGCTTCTCAGTTTTATGTGACTTGTTGTAGTTCCTAACCGCTGCTAAAAGTTCATCACGGATTCTAGGGCTTTGCAGTAAATTGTATCAAAATATATATATCGATAAAACCTTTAAAGCAAGGGGAACGGATAAGCACAAAACTAAATCATTTAACATTGTTTGGTACGTTTTTTTAAAATAATACAATATTTTAGCCATTTTATTCTTTAGTAGCTTTTTTTTTTGACTCATGGTGGAAACCAAACAATTTATGGGGCTGACCCCCCCCAGGCTGGGCCCCTAAAGGGCCTCAGTCTAGGGAGAGTGTGGTGACTCCCCGACGATAAGCGCCGGGACTACCCACTAAAACCACCATGGTGTTCCTCTATCCGATCCCATCGAATGGCGGGGTCACAGGATCTACATTAGCATAACTGCCGCGACCCCGCCTGAGCTGGCCCGCCGAAGCAGGCCCCGTCCCTCGCATGCATCCATCTGCATCCATCATAATTGTCCTCATACATCTTCTTTCATACTACGAGCGGAAAAGAACGACGTAGTCTACTAACGCTACGAGAGGCGCACGCGGAACACGCCCGCCGCCCGCTGGCGTGTACTCACGGTGGCCGGAGATCGTTGAGCGCCCTCCGGCGACGACGCCCGGTTCTGCGGGTGGAGACAGGTCGCGTGGGCTCCCTATCCCGCTCCGCCGCCTCCTTGAATTCTTTAGTAGCTAGGGGATACTACAGGCAATATTTTTGCAATATCATTTTAAAAATTCTTTAAAATACAGTAAATCCTGTTATTACTACATTTTAGATTTTTTATCGGCATTCGCTTGTAACAATAAAAATAATCGAAACTACTAAAATGGTCAAGTATTATATTAATAATGGATGAATATTTATTACAAATGTGTTTATTGATCGGCAAACTTATTTTGAAATATCGGGTTATTTTTTATTTAAAAGATCTTTATTATGGTAATGTCAGTATAAATTAGCTCAGTCATTCAGTTAGTATAATAGTCGCAATTGCAGTACTTCGCTTGATTTCAGTCGCAATTCATAGGTTCAAATAATTTCTCATATTGTTTATTGAGTCTATAAAATGTATCCCAGAAGGCCATTCTTGAATACAAAGGTGGTTTTCCAAGTGTCAGTTCTGTGTCAATATCCAGATAATTGTAGGTAGAATCTGTAACAGGGATCCAAGTAACTGGAAGCAGCTGAGTAATCGCTGGAGTCGGGTCACTGAAACAAATACGATAGTGAAAGTTATTAAGAGAACAAGACCAATAGCTATGAGATTTATAAGTCGTAGAGCTAAAACTCAGTGCCAAGCAAAAATCAGGACGAAATGGGCTCCGACAGTGAAGAACCCAGTTTGCCCAGTCACAAGCCTGATTTTACTCGCTTCTCCTTCCCTCGATAAGATTTTTGGGTGTGTTTCTTTGACACTCCCTCCATAGTAATAAGAAAAGTACCTACCTAGACTTTTCTTATTACTATGGAGGGAGTGTCAAAGAAACAACTGTACGCTTTTAATTGAGGGTGCTGTGATCTGGCTGCCGCCGATGAAGGCCTTTAGTCTCCCTACCTAGCTATAACCTAGATTATGGTAACTTTGTTTTGCGTTGTTACGATTTCGTTTCGATGGCAAACATGTATAGATAGCACAGCTTTATTCGAAAATTATAGCCTATATATACATTTCTTGCTTGATTGGCATGATAGGAAGCAAAAAGTGTAATTAATTTGATTAGTGTTTAGTTACTCACCTGTATTTCGCAAAATTCGTCCACATGGTTGTCATACGCTGTATAACAATACGGTCCAAGGCAGTAGGTTCTGGTTTGTTTGGTTTATCAAATAAGTAATTCACTTCATCAACATGACTTGCACAACATAACTCGCGTTGGCAACATTTATCCTCATCAGTTGTAGTAACTAGACTATTTCTTCCACCAACATACGAAAACATATAAAAATATATATTGCCAGCTCCACTGTCTAAAAAGTACCGCAAAGTTCTGTGAACTGGATGAATGTATGTAAAATCAGAATCGAAACGTATTAAATCAAATTTAACTTTTTCGCTTATCTATGCATCGCCATAGTAAAAGTGTGAAACTAAATCTGCCATTTCATTCAACATTGTGTCATTGAAATCAAATACTTGTTTCAGATGATCTTTTATTAGTGATGAGTTTTTAAAATACTCTATATCTAAAGGAAAATCTTTGCTGGCTAATTCAAGTTTATTGAATCCCATCAAAACTGGTACGTTCCTCACTTTAGGTACTTCTGAATTAATCCAGGTTTTTTCTATAAATGCTTCGACATTTACAAACAAGGTTTCTACGCAAGGCTTAAATTGTATGTTCAATGCTTTGGTAGCGGCTATCACTAAATCTGTCGTCGTATTTGACAGAAAACGTAAGGCAGATTCTATGTCATCTGTTTCGAAATCTAAGTATCTTGCTAATTTCAGTGGTGCTATTCTATCTGGCTCGTATAAAACAGTCAAAGATTCTGCACTTCCACTTTCTAATATAGCTTTGTTAAACAATGTTTCTCTTGGTGATCTTAAATGCAGATCTATTGAATGACCTCCAGCGTTCTGTCCAAACGCTGTTATCAAATCAGGGTTTCCACCAAACGCACCTATATTGTTTTTTACCCACTTAAAGGCTAGGTATTGGTCTTTTAGTCCTTGGTTACCAGGAGCGTCTGCTGTGCGAATACACATAAAGCCGTAAGGTCCAGTACGGTAGTTTAGAGTTACAATGATAACGTCATGTTTTACTAAGTGGTTTGGTTTGAATGCGCCGGCGTGACTGTATCGGAAGCCTCCACCGTAGAGCCATACCATAACAGGTAATGTTGGACTTGCTGAATTAGCCGACTTAGGCACGTAGATGTTGAGGCGTAAGCAGTCAAGTGAGCCCTGAATAGTATTGTTGTTATCCTCATTCACTTGTGGACATAGAGTATTGCCATCGTATGCTTCGAATTTTTCTTTAAATGGAGGATAAGGAAGTGCTTCCTGGGAATAAATGGATAATTTTTCATATAAATTAATAGAACAATCAGTAGAGGCCAGGACGTGGTGTTTAGACTTAATAATATCAGGGTATTCGATATCACGGACGTATTTCGTAATTAGTAACATGCCCTCTACTATAAGATTCAGACAAAATATTATTTTACTTGAAAGTAATTGAACCTAAGACTTTGTAATTGCAGGTAAACAAATGCTTGTATGCCTAGGAATTAAATAAACCAGTCAAGTGCGAGTCGGACTCGCGTACCGAGGGTTCCGTACAAGCCTGTCGGTATATATAATTATATAATTAAAAAAAATATGTGATATAACAAAAAAATTTTCTTTATTTGTCCTATGAGACATTGCTACATTCAAAATTTCAAGATTCTGAGTTCACGGGAAGTACCCTGTATGTTTTGATTCCCTTGTGAGTAGTTGCGAGAAAATATGCGGCTTAAATTGCTGTTTCTTTTTATTGCGTTGACATAGCAGTTTGATTTTGTTACAGCTTAAAGGTATTATAGACCTGAGTATTTGATATGAATTTCAATTTAATACCTCTACGTGTTCATGAGAAAATGGTAATAACTTTAAAATTATTTAAATATTTTATGATATGATGTAACTAAAAATTTACGATTTTCGCAATTTTTCCTTTATGCATGCTATAAGACATTGTTGACTTCGTACCAAATTTCAAGATTCTGCGTTCACGTTCCTGTAGGTTTTGATTCCCTTGCGAGTTTCGAATATTTGCGGAAATTTGCAGCATAAGCGGCTGTATCTTTTGATTGCGTTGGCTTAAAAGTTTGATTTTTTTACAGCTTCAAGGGACAGTAGATTTGACTATTTGATATAAATTTCAGTTTGATGTCTCCAAGCGTTTCTGAGAAAAAGGGTCCTGACAGACGGACGGACGACAAAGTGATCTATAAGGGTTCCGTTTTTACATTTCGAGGTACGGAACCCTTAGAAGAAGTGTGAATTGTTTAGAAAGAAATACTCCGAAAAACTTAATTTGGACGTGAAATATTTAATACCATCGTGTGTAAAACCTCCTCAAATGTATGGGCTACCAAAAATACACAAGGAAAACGCTCCTCTGCGCCCGATAGTTAGTCAGATAGGCGCACCAACTTACAGACTGGCTCAACACATGGCAAAGATTCTCTCACCGCTCAGAGGCAATACGAGAGCACATGTGAAAGATTCCTACCATTTTGTCAGTGAAATCAAACACCTACATCTCTCTGACAAGGAAACTATGGTTAGTTTTTATATACAGTCATTATTCACATGCATACCAGTACATGACTGTGTAGAAATTACTAGAAGGAAGCTGACAGAAAACAACATGCCTGAGGAATATGCAGAAATACTCAAACACTGCCTGACAACGGGCTATCTATTATGGGACAAGAAATACTACATACAAGTAGACGGTGTAGCAATGGGCTCTCCAGTATCGCCTGTTGTCGCTGACATCTTCATGGAGGACTTCGAGGCGCGAGCCCTGCAGACTGCCACCATCACACCGAGGTTCTACAAGCGGTATGTAGGACACTTTCACAATTTTACCAACAGATAGTGTTAATGCTTTCCTAAACCATCTTAATTCTATTAATAACCAAATACAATTCACAATGGAGTTAGAGGCAAACAATTCTTTAGCTTTCTTAGATGTACTTGTCATCAGGAATAAAAACAACTCCTTAAGCCATACTGTGTAATGTGTATAGGAAGGTATTATGCAGAGGTTTAAATTATGCGATAACTCCATCCAGAATACCGTATGAGACCATTATTTGCAACGTTGAGGATTGTCTAGTAAAGAACAATGTGTGTAAGGAAGATTTCGAGGCCATACGTCAGGACGTTTCTGCTGTATTGCGTCAGTCGACAGTGCCGAGAAGGAATCTACCAAAACCAGAGTATTTAGCACTGAAGAACCTACGGGCTAGACCTGAACTAACAGTACTTCGAGCAGATAAAGGAAATGCAACGGTAGTAATGGACACGTCCGATTATAAACGAAAAATGGAAAATCTTTTATCGGATGAAAGTACATATAAATTGGTTAAGACAGACCCTACCAACAAAATACTCAAGCAAACGAGTGACATTGTGAAGAAATACTCCGAACAACTGAATTTGGACGTGAAATACTTAATACCATCGTGTGCAAAACCTCCTCAACTGTATGGTCTACCGAAAATACACAAAGTAAATGCTCCACTGCGCCCTATAGTCAGTCAAATAGGGGCACCAACCTACAGATTGGCTCAACACATTGCGAAGATTCTCTCGCCACTCAGAGGCAAGACGAGAGCGCATGTAAAGGATTCCTACCATTTTGTCAGTGAAATAAAACACCTACATCTCTCTGACAAGGAAACTATGGTTAGTTTTGATGTACAGTCATTATTTACATGCTTACCAGCACATGACTGTATAAAAATAACTAGAAGGAAGCTAATAGAGAACAACATGCCCGAGGAATATGCAGAAATATTGAAACACTGCTTAACAACCGGCTATCTGCTATGGGATGAGAAATACTACATACAAGTAGACGGTGTGGCAATGGGTTCTCCAGTATCGCCTGTTGTTGCTGACATCTTCATGGAGGACTTCGAGGCGCGAGCCCTGCAGACTGCCACCATCACACCGAGGTTCTACAAGCGGTATGTAGATGACACTTTTACAATTTTACCAAAAGATAGTGTTAATGTATTCCTAGACCATCTTAATTCTATTCATAACAACATCAAATTTACAATGGAATTAGAGGCAAACAATTCTTTAGCTTTCCTAGATGTACTTGTTATCAGGAACAAAAACAACTCTTTGAGCCACACTGTGTATAGGAAAAAGACACATACAAATAGGTACTTAAACGGTGAATCTCACCACCATCCTATATAGTTAGCTACCGTAGGAATGTCTTTGTTTCAGAGAGCCCGGGGGATCTGTGACAAGAAACACCTGGACGCCGAGCTTCAACATGTCAGGCAAGTTCTGCAAGACAACAAGCTCCGACCACCGCGCCAACGTCATCGATCCCCGAAGAACAAGCCAGCCACAGTAGAGAGACAACCTGCTGTCCTCCCATACATCAAGGGCGTGACCGACAAGATTGGCTACATCTTGAAGCGAGCTTCAATCAAAACTTTCTACAAGCTGCCAACGAAGATAAGCCAATTTTTACCATCTGTCAAGAGTCAGTTACCCTTACAAGAGGCCGGGGTTTACAACATAGACTGTGAGTGTGGGCTCTCATACATTGGACAAACCAAGAGAAGCATAGGCATTCGACTAAAGGAACATATAGCTGACATTAAACACAAACGCTCGACGAAGTCTGCTGTGTGTGAACATGTAGAACAAGGAACCAACCATTACCTGCGATTTGATCAACCACAGATACTCGCAAAAGAACACCGCTTTATTCCAAGAATGATACGTGAAGCAATTGAAATTAAAAAACATCCTAATTTCAATAGGGAAGATGGTTGGAATGTACCTCCAGCTTGGGACCCTGTTATCAGGCTAATGAAACCCAAAAAGGACAAAGTCACCAGTAGACATCAAGACACAGTGAGCACATTCTGCGTAGATAGTAACACCAATAGTTGAAAAATGTTCAGGTACTTTGAGATAACTTATAAATTCAAGACAAAGACAAATATTTTTATTCGACGTTTTTACAATGTTCGACGCCTACAATAAACTTTGACACAATTGAATATAGCGATACTGTATCAGAGATTCATAGTATAAATATTGAACTGCATGAGATAGTTAAATTGTTAAAGTCATTGGATAAGAGTAAGTCAGCTGGACCTGATAATATACCTGCTCTGTTTCTAATTAATTGTGCTGATACTATTTCTTTACCCATCAGTTTATTGTTTAAGAAGTCCCTAGCTGAGTGCGTCATGCCTCCGCTATGGAAATCAGCGTTCATTACCCCTATACATAAGAAGGGCTCTAAAACTGACGTTGAAAATTATCGCCCCATCTCAAAGTTGTGCTTAGTTGCTAAAACTTTTGAGAAAATAATTCACACTCAATTATATGCCGCATTAAAAATTTCTTTTAATGAATTTCAGCATGGCTTCATGAGGGGACGGTCAACTGTCTCCAACCTAATCTTATTTCATGACTACATCACAGACAGCATGAGCCAGGGTAAGCAAGTCGATGTCGTTTACACGGATTACAGCAAATGTTTTGATAGAATTGATCATTCGACACTAATCCACAAGCTACAAGCAGCAGGCATACGGGGTGATCTGCTAAGATGGTTTATATCTTATATAACCAACAGATCTCAGGCTGTAGCGGTGAATAACTACCTATCTAGTTGGGTTACGGTGCCCAGCGGTGTTCCCCAGGGCTCATTGTTGGGTCCCTTATTGTTTGTAATCTTTGTAAACGACATTGGCCAATGCTTCCATTCTTCTAAACTACTCTGTTTTGCAGACGATATGAAAATATTCGCCTCTATTTCCTCTCAAACAGACGTTCAGGCACTCCAGTTAGATCTATTACGCCTTGACGATTATTGCGTTAGAAATAAGTTAGATCTTAATCCAACCAAGTGCTCCGTTGTCACCTTTACCAGAAAGAAGTGCATTGTATCCTCTGATTATACGCTGAAGGGACACACTCTGACAAAATGTCATACTATTCGAGATCTCGGTATTATGTATGATTCAAAGTTATTGTTCGATGTACACATAGATAATATTGTAAAGAAGGCATCACAGGCATTAGGATTTATAATGCGAGCGTCTTCCTGTTTCCGAGAAGCGAAAACATACAAAATACTCTATTGCACGTATGTTAGAAGTATACTGGAGTATGGGTCGCAGATCTGGAATCCTAGGTATGACAAGTATATCGACAGAATAGAAAACGTACAGAGAAAGTTCTTAAAATACCTTTGCTATCGTATTAAATATTATCATTATAAGTCTGATAATTACTTGAACATATGCGCCAAATTCCATCTTCTACCTTTGTATAAGCGGAGGGATATTGCTGATATAACATACTTACAACAAATTCTGTCTAATTCTATTAATAGCTCAGAACTGTTGTATATGGTAGGTTTCAATGTACCAGTAAAATCCTCACGTCATCATACTCCACTACACCTACCTCTCGTACCTACAAACTACCGGCAGGATAGTTTTATGTGGCGCGCAGGCAAGGCACTTAACGCAGCGAGTAAATTGCATGATTTCGACGTCTTTGACGCGAGTCCGGCGACGATGAGACAGATGCTAAGCAGAGATTTTTTTATGAACTACGTAGATTTTAGTTAGTTAATTGTATTTTTCTTTTGTTGTTTTGTTTTTTTGTTGTATTGTATTTTATTGTAACTTTCAATGCATATGGTTTATGTATAGCGAATTGCATCTAACCGTGAGGACCTTTAATTGGCCACATGTCACATATACCTACCATTGTTATTCAATTTAATAAGGCTGTTGGTCTTCTCATAAATTAAATAAATAAATAAATAAATAAATCACCTCAGTCTGCCGTGAACATGAATCCTGTAAAGAATTCGAAACGTTGGCTAGTAATAAAAATGTAGTTTCTAGATCTTTCGGTTTAAATGTAATAACAAATAACCAGTGAAACCAATATAACGCGATAAAATCCGTAAACTGTAGTTTAATTTCAATGTATAACTTATACATTCAAGAAAAAGACAAATATCACCTCAGTCTGCCGTGAACATGAATTCTGTAAAGAATTCGAAACGTCGGCTAGTAATAAATTAAAAATATAGTTTTCTAGATCATTCGTTTCAAATGAAATAACTTAGTGAAACCAATACATCGCGATAAAATCCGTTAACTGTAGTTTAATTTTAATACGAAAAAGTAATTAAGCTACAATGTTAAAATAGTATTCTTAGCAGTCACCAATCAAAGCAATGATCTTAGCAATAATATATATGACGACGTTAGACACAACATTTATCGTCTTTATAATAACTTTTTATCTTAACACAAACAAGTGGAGGAATTAAAAATATTTTCTTGGTCACAAGGGATTTTATAACTGACTTTTATTTTTACTTATACCTAAGGAAAAGCTTAGATAGTGTAAGTGATTGGCAATAAAGGGAAATACCTCTCATTTGCACTGTTTCGGCGTGGGTATCACCAGACGTGGTCATAGGATGACTTTTGTTTTCGAATAATTACGCGATTGAGACTGAAGAAGATGTTTCCGTTATTGTAAACGACAGCAGCGCCGCGGGTTAGACATGATTTTGATAGTCACGATTTGATATTATCACGGCAATTTGTGTCGTAGCGTCACACGTCTTGGTCGTTCTCATAGTTTTGTTTTAAGTAATGTTACAATTAAGAGCTCGTTTTGCTTACTCCTCGAGCAGATAGCTGCCAGTACCATCGAAGGCTGGATAAAAGTAAAAACGGCAATGGTCGTAAATAAATGCGGTATTGCAAATGGAAAGATACAATCAGTTTTAGAAGTTAGCAATACCTTACTAAGAAGAAATATAAAGATAAATATACAAGTGACATAATAACGACATTTTAGAAAACAAAGATGGAAAAAGAAAAGACTTTAAAAAGACTCATGGATAGTACAATAACCAAAATCGTAATTTTAATTTAAAAGTCTAGTAAATTCATAACATTAGTCTTTTTATTTAATAATGAAAATGTACTTACACCAAACGCATTGTGGTAATAATCCACTTGTCCGTAAGGAACCCCTAAATACATATAGTATTCACAATCGTCAGATTTTAATCCTTTTATTGTGCCTACATTTGTTTCTACCAAAGGTTCTTCGTCACAAGATTTTGCATATTGAGTTAAAAACAAACAAAGCAAAACTAAATTCAACATTATACAAGCATTAACACTATGACACGTCTGCGCTACGCAAAAATACGAACAAAATAATATCTTGTTCTAGAACTCTAATACACGGTATTTAATTTCATGCATTTCATATGGTTCTCCAACTTTTGTTATTGGTGTAAAAGTTATATAAGGTTAGAGTCAATGAAGACTATTGTTCTACTTTACAATTCACGGCATAATTGTAAAATTTAAAACTGAGTAAACTTGATCAATTTTAAACGAATTTATTTTTTATTCTTATGTTACTTCATATTTAATTACCTTTCTTACTATTTTTTTACATTGTGCCAAGATACGGGAGCATACATCATTATAAACATTTAGATTATTGATGAATGCTTTTATCAAAATAATTTATCACATCGCAATAAACAAAAAATAATCAAAAATAAGATGAAATCATTTGAGATTCAATTTTGATAGTGTTACATGCTGATTTGCAAACAGATATTTTCAAATAAGGATCCACTGATATTGTCTCTGATATACATGGATTAAGATTATATCATCTTTAATCATGTTGATACCATTACTAAACAAGTCCAAATCTGATAGATATCCGGCTACCTTTCAGATTCGATGAGATGTAGCTACTTGATTTTAATGCCATATTCAAGTCAACGGGGTGTCCGCTGTGATTGATGCTAGGACCATAACAATGTCATCTAATTTTGACGACTTTAGAATTACAATTGTTAATTGTTTTACATTGCACAATTAATTTATATGTTTATGTTATGTAGAATTACAAATCTGTATGCACTTGTGAAACGAAAATAGGTCTACTGTTACTATTTTTATATCGTGACGCCTATATCCCCGAAATGGTAGGCAAATGTGTATTATTACACTCACATTTTGCCTTATGCATTTTAGGTCCCACGTTATAGGAAGCGAACCTATTGCCTTTACCGGGCACATTGCCCGACTCCAAGCTGCTGCTGAGAATTAGGAAAAACTACGTAGCACTTTTGCGCGATCCGGAAATCGAACCCGGGACCTACGGATCAGCTGACGCATACGCTATCCACTGAACCACGGAGGCAGCCATTCACTTTTCTGTTTTTTCTGTGTCAACATAGTTATAATAATCTGTTAAACTTTGAGAGTACTAGCACAACGTGCTGTTCCTTATCTATATGTATTTTTGAAACATTCACATCTGAACAGATGTTCGCGGATCTGTTTAACAAAAAAAAAATATAGATAAGTATATATATAAATATTTTTCTGTGATATTATTCTCATGTCTTATTAAGTTTTATCATTATTATGATTTCTTTTATCATTCATATTTCTAGTCAATTATGTGTCTTTAGTATAAGCATTTTGGTCATAATAGTTATGAAAATAATAATTATGACCAAAATGCATGTACACTTAGAGGAGAAAAATATATATGTGCAAGTTTGACATACGTCGGCAAATATCAAGTATTTTTTACTTAAGGTCGATGAGTAGACAAAGCAATTATAATTACCGGTCTTTAGTAAAACCAAACTTGATAAACGGGTCCATTAGCAATATGTCTGTATTGCAATAGTTGACTGCACGGTTGGCGAAGTGGTTTAAGCGGCCGCCTCGCCGCTTGACACTGCGCCATGAGTTGTCGGTTCGATACCCACACGGAACAACACTATGTGTGATCCATAAATTGTTGTTTCAAGTCTGGGTGTTCATTGTGTTCGTTGGTTGTGTGTTTGCGAAGTGCAGCTCAATATATGATTATTTCCTATATTTACTCGTGCAGGAGCTGTCTTTAAAAAAGAAGATAAAACAAAAGGAGTAGCTTATGACGTTAAGCATGTCGCAATCTCTAACACCCGTCTTCAAAGAGTTTAGGGAGACTAACATGGTCGTAGCAAATATACTATTTATTTACGTGATGACCTAAATGCTTAAAATGTGCTGATTTAACTATAAATGGACCAGCTTGACAATTCGGGTCAAAAAAGTACTTCATAGATTGATACTCTTCTTCTTCATAAATAAAGAAGCCCTTTTTTACAGAACAGTGACCAAAGGAACAGTTCCTTCCTTTAGTTTGGAGTACTGATTAAACAAGTGTGATCACTTGATTTTTTCCATAGCTTTCTTCTCCTACTTCAGTCTTTCTTCTTTTCATTATGCAAAGGCTTGGGTGAAAATCTTCTGTGATGCTAAGAGAACGGAGGCATGTCTACTACATATCACCAACGCCTAGTCAGCTTGACTCACTTTAATTTAATTTTGGGTGTAATTCTTATAGGTTTATTTGAGAGTTTCCAAACGATTTAAAATTTTAATTAGACCCAGTAATTGGCGCTGCATTGCGATGCTAGGATTCACTGATGGGACCGCTAGCATATTACACCAGTCTTTGTCTGCATAAACAGTGTGCGTAATATATTTTCTTCGTAAAACATTTGAATCTTTAATCGATCCTATTGGAGGATACATTTTCAAATCCGATGATGATGAATCAATGCCTTAGATGCAACATTTTAATTTTGTACCCGACAAAATCCGGTCAGTTACTTAATTCATTATTTTTATTAACAAAAAATAAAGCGATTGAGCTCGTTTTGCTTACTCCTCGAGAGGATAGCTGCCAATACCATCGAAGGCTGGATAAAAGTAAAAACGGCAATGGTAGTAAATAAATGCGGTATTGCAAATGGAACGATACAATCAGTTGTAGAAGTTAGCAAGCCTTACTAAGAAGGAATATGAACATAAATATACAAGTGACATAATAACGAAATTTTAGAAAACAAAGATGGAAAAAGAAAAGACTTTAAAAAGACTTATGGATAGTACAATAACATAAGATGAAAATCTACTAAATTCATTACATTAGATTTCTTATTTAATAATGAAAATGTACTTACACCAAACGCATTGTAATAATAATCTACTTGTCCGTAAGGTACCCCCAAATACATAATTATAGTATTCACAATCGTCAGATTTTAATCCTTTTATTGTGCCTACATTTGTTTCTACCAAAGGTTCTTCGTCACAAGATTTTGCATATTGAGTTAAAAACAAACAAAGCAAAACTAAATTCAACATTATACAAGCATTAACACTATGGCGCGTCTGCGCCACGCAAAAATACGAACAAAGAATTGCTTGTTCTACTCGTATAACTCTAATACACGGTATTTAATTTCATGCATTTCATAATGGTTCTCAATTTTTTTTTTAATAAAAGTTATATAAAGTTAGTATCAATGACGACTGTTGTTCTGCTTTAAAATTAAAGGCATTATTTTAAAATTTAAAACTGAGTAAACTTAATCAATTTTAAACGAATTTATTTTTTATTCATATTGTTATTCATCCTTTCTTACTATTTTTTTACATTGTGCCAAGATATAATAGCATACATAATTATAAACATTTAGATTATTTATGAATGCTTTTATAAAAATAATTTAGATTTGCAAACAGATATTCAAATAAGGATCCACTGATATTGTCTCTGATATACATGGATTAAGATTAGGTATATCATATTTTATCATGTCGATACCATCACTAAACAGTTCCAAATCTGATAGATATCCGGCTATCTTTCAGATTTGATCAGATGTAGCAACTTGATTTTAATGCCATATTCAAGACAACGGGGTGTACGCAGGGATTGATGCTAGGACAATAACAATGTCAACTAATTTTGATGACTTTAGAATTGCAACAATTGTTAATTGTTTTACATTACACAATTAATGAACATGTTTATGTTATGTAGAATTGCAAATCTTGATGCACTTGTGAAACAAAAATAGGTCTACTGTTACTTTTTTTATATCGTCACGTACTGTTCCTTTTTTTATATCCCCGAAGTGGTAGGCAGTGGTGTGGCTACACCCACATTTCGCCTTATGCATTTTAGATCCAACCGTTACCGGGCACATTGCCAGACTCCGTGCTCCTACTGACATACACACATAGACCCACGCCTGTTTCCCGGAGGGGTAGGCAGAGACTACGGAACGCCATTTCCTACTGACAATTCGGAAAAAACTCAGTAACACTTTTGCCGGACCCGGTTATCGAACCCGGAAGCGTATTTACAAAGCCTATACCATTAGAGTGAAAGTGCAAACTGAACTGGCTTAGCTTTTGTTTGACAAAAACTTGATGAAACCCTAGTCTATTCTAGTACAGAAATTAACTGAAATCGCGTAGACTTTGTAAGATAAATTCATTCTAACATTGCAGCAATAAATGCTATTCAATTTGGGACTAGGTTTAGGACCACAATGTGCCTAGTGCCTAGTTGGTTAGGTGTGACTGTATGTAATTCAAGTAACTAAATAGGTTATGTTAGGTTCTCTTTTGACCCTTAACCCAAAAATAGGAGCCCTGCGAAGCAGGGCTCCGTCAACCTAGTTTATATTATACTAGAGGACGCCAGCAGCTACGCCTGCATTTTTTTTAAATTTACCCGTTTTGGCCGATTCCGTGGGAATTTCGGGAAATCCCTTCTTAGTGCACCCCTACGGTCCCCAAGGAACATACATGCCAAATTTCAGCCTCCTGCGCCCAATAGTTTCGGCTGTAGCGTGTCTGTCAGTCAGTCAGTAACGCAAGGATTTTATATATTAAGATTATATCACAAATATAATATGTAGGTAAGTAGACATTATGCCCAATTAAATAGTTTTTAATAAACTAAGTTGACGGAGCCCTGATTCACAGGGCTCCTATTTTTGGGTTAAGGGTCAAAAGAGAACCTAACATAACCAATTTAGTTACTTAATTACGTATAGTCGCACCTAACAAACCAAAACCATGTTTGAAAATATCTCGACAAAGGCTTATCTATTTGAGTGAATATGAATCATACTGTACTTGGTTTTGTACGTGTATTTTCTTTGAAAATATCAAGGCAAAAAGCTAATCCATTTGAGTCATTTTTTTTACTGAGATAGATTAGGTATTGTCGTGTAATATGCATAAACAAAAGCTATTCTATTAGAGTCTGACTCCTGACTCAAATAGTATAGGATTTGTAAATACGCAACCCGGAACCACAACAAGCAGTTTTCTGTGTATATTCACGTGTCTTATGTAGACACATAATTATAATAATGTGTTAAACTTTGAGAGTTCTAGCACAACATGCTGTAGCTTATCTTTATGTATTTTTGAATCATTCACATTTGAACTGATGTTCGCGCATCTGTTTAACAAAACATATTTAATTATTGGCATATCATTATTGAATGGCATGTTGGCTTAGAGGTTGGCTCACAATTATCTGACACACAGAAAATGTTAGTTCATAAACTCTATAGACAATGACCAAAACACATAAACTTGTACACTTACTACGGAATTCAATATTCGAATTATAGATATGCTACTCCATACAAAATATGTCAAACACGAAGCTAAAATCTACAGATCTATCTATAGTTCGAATATTGAAAATGGCCGTTAGAGGACTCAAATATACAAAGGCAAGTTTGACATACATAAATCGGCATGATGACTATACAAAGCAATTATAATTACCGGTCTTTAGTAAAACCAAACTTGATAAACGGGTCCATTAGCAATATGTCTGTATTGCCAACTATTAATTATTCTGTGGTATTGTAAGAGTTAACTACACGGTTGGCGTAGTGGTTGAAGCGGCCGCCTCGCCGTTTGACACTGCGCCGTAAGTTGTGGGTTCGATCTCCACGAAACAACACTTTGTGTGATTCATAAATTGTTGTTTCAAATCTGGGTGTTCATTTTGTCCGTTGTTTGTGTAGTTGTAAATCCTAATGAATCAATGCTTTAGATGCAAAATTAAAATTTTTCACCCGCTAGATCCGGTCAGATAAAAGGTAATTTACTTTTATTATGAGAAAATATCTATGGAATCTGATAAATACTGGTAACTATCAGTACAAAATAAATAAACCACGTTACTATTATAATGCATACTGTTATCGACGACGATGAAAACAAAAAATTATCAGGTACATCAATAAAATTTTGTTTACATAGTAATAGGAGACAGTAATCCGCATAAGATCGTATCCCTATCTTTTATCGGTTATCTAATAAGCAATCTTTGGATCAACATGTACGGTATATTGTAAATTAAATTTAATTGTTTTGGCGCATCAAAATCAAAGCTTGTGAAGGTAATAATTAGGAACATAATTATTCTTATAAAAAGATAAATTAAATGATAAGATCTATCAAATTAATCAATTTCCAATTAAGCTTGTAATTTGCATCTGAATGATTATCAAATTGTCATTATGCCATAGAAAAAGTACCTGGCATTGTATATTTAGATGATAGATAGCACGCTTATTTTTGTTAGACAGCAAAAATAAGTATGATAACGGGACAGTTATTTTCGATAGTTTATTTATTATAGAAAGCGAATGCCACTCATTCTGCAGTTCCGTTAAATGCACAGAATGATAATAAAATGAAATGAATTGTACAGCAGTATAAATTAAGAAGATCAAGTTTAATTTCCATGTCTGGTTTATTGACCCATTCACCTTTAAAATAGATCACCGAACAATGTGGCGATCGGTACAAAACAACAAAAATATATTACAATCATGATATAATTCGTTCGTCTGTTTTAAATTATTCTTGGTTGTACCATCTTTGTGATTTCTTGTTATACTTGTAAAATAAATCCCAAAAGGCCATTCTTTTGTTGTGCGGGCGACTTCGGAGTGAGAACTCAGTGTCAATTTTCAAGTAATTTGTCTCTTCTTTCGTGAAAGGTAACCAAGGGACAGGCAGCAATTCTGTGGTTTCTGGAGTAGGGTCACTGAAAAATAATTGAAATATTGTTTTTTTTCAAAATACTGATCATCATCAACAATCATTCATCATCCATGATGTGGGTGATGAACGATTTTTAGGAAGTAAATGTTAGGTAATACCATAGAAAATTAAATATTTTAACGTTATTCGTGAGATAAATTATGCAATGTCTCAAGTCACATTAGAAGTGCTGATTGAAAATCTTGTGTGAACTTTGTGCTATGTAATTAAATTAATTTTAATGAAAAATACGCCTCCGCATGGCCGGCGGCGGCGCACAGAAAAACTACAGATTTGGAACACCAATTGGAAATCGAATCCTCAACACTTAAACAAATGTTGGCTGCTTTAACAACTACGATAGCTAAATGTACATCAAAATTTAACTTGATTATGCTTGAGTATTATGTAAAGTAAATATATACAAGTAACATAGAAGGTAAAACAGTTGCAGCACCTTACAAAGGTTTAATTGTTATGTATTATTAAAAACCTGGCGATGAAAAAGAGTGACCGTGAGTTTTATTGCCCGTTCTTTCTCATGGTTCTACACCCTTGCTTTGCGAACGTGGCAGTAAATGTAAATGTAGAAGCATACAGTAATAATGTTTTAAATTTGACGTTCATAAGTGTCACTTTGTGATCTAAATGAATCAAGGATTTTGACTTTGAATTTGACTTTGCTGTACAGTGAAAATTTCTTAATAGCATAAAAAGTTTACCTATATTTAGCGAAATTTGTCCACATTGCAGTTAGACGTTCCATAATAACTTCATCCGTAGGGTTTAATTCTGCCTTTAATTCCGTGTCGAACAAGTAATGCAGCATATCAGCATGGCCAGCACAACACGGCAGACCAGAATATTCATCTTCAGTTGCGACAAAATTTCTTCCACCAACATAAGTAAACATGTAGTAATATATCTTAGCCACTCCATTCTTTAAGTAATTCTGCATCGTTCTGTACATAGGATGTATGTATGTGAAGTCTGAATCGAACTGAATTATACCCCATTTAACACTTTCTCTGCTATCCTTATCGCCAAAGTAGAAATTTGAGACCAAATTCCTCATTTCTACAAATTTTTCCTCGCTAAACTCAAAGGTACGATTGAAGTACTCAGTTATTGTGTTTACGCTTTCGTCATATGTAGAATCCCTAAAATAATGAATTATAGCCAATTCTTCTTCAGCAAATCCTGCCATAACAGCCATATTTTTGACTTTTGGTACTTCAGTGTTAACCCAGTGTTTTGTAATAAATGGTTCGACGCCATGAATATTGGATTCTGCGCATGGTTTAAAGACAATGTTCAATTCCGAGGCAGCAGCAACAACTAAATTTGTATTAACAGTTGCTAAATATTTTAAAGCTGCATATGAAGTTCTTGCTTCAAAACCCAAAAACTTCGCTATGTTCAAAGCGGCAGATTTATCTGGCTCATATAAAACTGTAGCAGCTACAGCGGCACCACTTTGAAGAATAACTTTACTATATAATTTTTCATGAGGAGATAACAGATGTAAATCTATTGAGTGAGCACCAGCGCTCTCACCGAAGAGAGTTATCTTATCAGCGTCACCGGCGAACGAATGGATGTTGTTTTTTATCCACTTCAGAGCAATAAGTTGATCTTTGAGACCTTGATTTCCTGAAGCGTCAGCTACATCAAGACACATAAAACCGTAGACACCGAGGCGGTAGTTAAGAGTGACGACAATCACGTCATGCCTGACCAAAAATTTTGGAGAAAGACTAGTTCTACCACCGGAACCGGAAGTGAAAGCGCCTCCGTGAATGTAAACCATTACTGGAAGGCGGTTTTGATATGTAGCTGATTGAGGCACATAGACATTAAGACGTAGGCAATCAAGACTACCTACTGCATTCTGGGAACTCATTTGAGGACATTTAATTGAGTCATCGTAAGCTTTGAATGTTTCTTCAAATGAAGGATATGGGGTTGCATCCTGGAATAAAAAATAACAAAAGTTAAATAAGTGTGTTTGTTTGATCTACGGTCGTTGAAGGATACAAATTTAAGGCCAGAGCTTTTGTTACTATTGACCGCTCAGTGACCGCGCTGCCTAGTGCCAAAAAGCATTCAGAAAAATATATTAAACCTACTGAAATCAAATTAATTGGCATTCTTAAGTTGTCAAAAAAAGGAAAAAAATAGTGTTAGCCCTTAGAATAAACGGTACAGTAAAAATAAAATATTTTATAATGCTTACTTTCTGTTTCAGTTTTGTACAGCAGCTATCTATCTATATCTTTGCTCAAATTTCCATTTTGCTGTTGGTAACGAATTAAACTTGAACAAACTATTTTTCTCATTCTTTGAATTTAAAATATTATAACTAAAAATCTTAAATAAAGCAAGACTCACATTCTATGACTCATGATAGTTCCGAATAACTTCGCAGTCTTTCTTCAAAGTACGCTGAGATCGATTTGATGGCCTCACCCTGGCCAATATAGCGAAAGCCCAACTGTCTTCTTACTACTACTTAATAGTATCTAGTATTTGTATTATAGAAAATCACACAGATCGATTCTCGTAATATATTTGTTTAAAATGCTGTTTCGATCTAGTGTGAGTGTCATACTCATGTCATAAATGGTATTCTCCGAACTTAACTGATAGTTGAATGATCACGACTAGGTTATAAATATGTGTCACATGTGTAAAATTAGACTATAATGATAAGTTAGCAAAATACCAATTGTGAATCAAAATGCAGCGTCGATGTCAGATAAAATACGAGAATCGACCTTCTAATATTTTATCTTTTGGTTGTATATGATTAATGTTGGCATAGCAACTAGGGAACAATGTTACATTATACTGAGTATTTTATATTCCTTTTTCAAGACGATATTACTGACCGCTTAGTAGTACCTAAGTAGATGCCTGGACAAAGATTAACTTGTGAGACTGTTATGTCAGGCAAGTACAATAACAATTTAAATATAATAACACAATTGAGACCCGTCAACATGTTCGATGTTCAATTCAAACAAACTTGATAGGTGGAAACAAATTAACAAAATGCTTACCGCAAATGGTCTGTCGGCCTCAACTTTCGCGTAAGGTATTCCCAGAAACATGGTGTAGTCTCCATCTGAAGCTCTTAGACCTCTTATTAACCCTAAGTCTGTTTCAACTAAGGGGTCTATTTTAGTAATACATATCACATTTTGGACTAACAATATAAGAGCATAAATGCCTACACCCATTATGTTTGCCATGCTGAAACGTTTTGAATGTATCTTTGTTTTGTAATAATATTTATTGCACATTGATGCTGTAGTACTAGATAAGTATAATATTATTGATAGGTTCGATTGTATAAGATATGCAGTTATCATATTACGTGGTGAATTTTTTCCGATAACTATTTGAGATGATCATTGTAGATAAATACTATGGCATTGTGGCTAGAATTTGGGCTATTTGAGTAAATTTGCTCTCATATTTAAAAAAAAATCTTAGTTCGTTAGCCTCGCGGTTAGATTAAAGTGACAATCGGTTGTGACCACGTCGTCGCATTGTCTCTTGTGATATAAACACCATAGTTAAATTTAGAAGATTTTAAAATAAAACAGTTGCTAGAGTGATAGTAAAAGTGTTACGGCTGCAAAACAATAAAAGATTAAGTTTATTTTTAAGATCGTACGAGTAGAATAAAAATCTTAAACTGTTACTATTGAGATAAAGACAGACTGAACGGCAAATTGAACAGTTTTCTGTCAATTTTCTTGGGAAACCCATACTAATTAAAACACTGTACCTAAAATAAATCTAATCTAATCTGTCTAATCAGAAAATACCTTCAAGTGATTACCGGTGAAAACTGAATAATTGACATTGGTTTGATATTTTTATTTATTTATAGACTCACGCCTGCATCCCCAAAGGGGTAGGCAGAGGTGTAATATTACACTCAGACTTCGCCATGAATTTTTAGGTCCCACGTAATAGGGGGCGAGCCTATTGCTGACACTATTGGTTTGATAATGATATATTATATGCCCAACGATTAACATTTGTGATTAAATTTTTTGTATTTATTTGTGTATGTATTTGTTGCAATCTACTTGTATGTGCGTAAGTATTGCAATGAAACCCTATGAAATATTATTACGACGCTAATGCACTGCAAGCCCACTGGCAAAGCAAGCGATTAAAATCAAATGGAAAATTTGAATTATCCGACCCTCAATATTAATATTTACCGTATTGAATTTAAATAACGATTGACGCGCGTTAAGCTGATCCTGCACTCATATTAATTGATAAAGTGCACTTTCCAAATTAAAAGCCAAATAATTAAATAATTGTTATTCGGATGACTATAGTCCGTGCCACGAGAACATAGACTTTTTGTAAACAATGAATTTCCACTAAGTGACTTAGCGACAATTCAATCAAAACAAAGAATGCCAAATGCAAAGAACTTAAACGTGCATATATACATGTCATTGGAAACTAATATGTCAATTGATCGGGTTTTTATCGATATATATCAACAGTGTTGTTTAATGTTTTTGTGGTACTGGAACGCGTCAGACGCCTGGAACGTCAACACTTGGCGTTAGTCTATTGAAATGTAACTTTTTTGAGCTTAGCGTGCATTTATCAGAGGATAAAATTTATTTATTTTTTAAGTCATGAAGTGGTTTGTGTAAAGTTAAATGCAAGTTTATGGCAGCGCTCGTCCCGCGGCCGGCACCTTTGATAACGGTCGGAATAGCTGATGGAAAACTATAAGTCGCACAAAAAAATATTTACACTTAAAAGAATAAATTGCGTCTTCTGACTAAGAATACCCGAAATGTAATTATACAGTAACTTTTTAATATATTTTGTTTAAGATTATTCTGTCGTTTTCATATATGCACAACGTAAAATCTTCATGCCTAGAAATTTTAATACGATGTTCCACTTAATTGTCTGTAATATTAATTGGTAGAAGGCAGTGGTCATTGGTTAGATTAAACATTTTAGGGTGTCTAGGCTCTTTTGTGCAAGTTATTTATAACCATTAATTAAAAATCAAATCAATAATTCAATACCATGTATACCGGCAAATTCATAAACATTTTTCCGGCAAATTCAATCAGTCAAACACAAAATTAAGTATGTTTATATCCGTAAAGAATTGTACATATTTTCATAGATACTAATATTAAAACATATATATTATTTAAATACATAATAGCATAATTCGGAATTGAAAAAATAAATTATAGTTAGAAAAGTATAAAAGTTCACTTAAGCATAAAATCTAAAACACAACTAATTGAAACAAAGGTTGGGAAGCCCTGAATGTGTGTTTACAAAAAGTCTATCTTCTCATGGTACGATCTATAGAACATTCAATTTCATTGTTTCAGACAAGCCTTCATGTTTAAATTAACATACTACTTCGTCAACATGACAATACAAACCTATACTTTAAGTGATTGTTGCACTGTTATTATATTTTAGATATACGTGCTCTAAAATGTATCCAGTGCAAACAATTGATGGTAAACCAAATAAAATAAAAATAAAATACTTATCGAAAAATTCGATAAGTATCGCCGATCAACGGACGAGGCTCTGGCAAACAAAATGTCCCAATATGCGGCAATAGGCTCGCCACCTATTACGTGGGATCAAAACACTGGCGAAAAGTGGGCGTTTAATATGCCTCTGCCTACCCCTTCGGGGAAACAGGCGTGAGTCTATGTATGTATGTATGTATCGAAAAATTCTTTTATATGACAGTATCTAATCTTTTCCATAGATAGGTATATAACTAGAACTAGTAGCAAATAACAAATGGCTGGTTTAAAGCTGGAAGCAAATAAATAGAAGCAAGAAGACAGCGCAACAGCATAAAAATAAATTGTGTTCTATTTATCGTAGGCGATCATAACAAGCTTGACACACAATTATTTTCGGTTCACTACTGAGAAAATAATTATAGGAACGTCGCAAAAGAAGATCTATTTTCATTATGCTCGGGACTATATTGTTCGAGAGCATTTTACTCTGGAGCATTTTGTCGTCTAAGAAAAATAAGTAGATATCCGGCCCAGGGCGATTCATATTCATAATGTCTCGGCGAATAATTAGTTTTCATTATTCACGAGCCTCGGTTCTCAAGTCCCTCGACTGTGGAACAGATAGAAGTATAACTAAAGAACGCCTTTTAGGTCTTGAAAAATGTCCAGCGTTGTAATCAGGAAAATGCAAATCAACATCGAGTAAATCAAAACTTGCCCTTGATTGCTTCAGAGATTACTCAAAATGTTATTCAGTTATTTCAGTTGATAAGCTTGTACTAAATGGTTATTTTGTAGCAATTTTCTTGTTTGAATCTGCTTTTAAAACAAATGGAAAATAACGTTTTTTCTTCGAAAAAAAATTGTCAAGTATGTTCTTGTGTTAATAGTCCATTGAAAAGTTACATTTGGGGTTGCATTTATCAGAGGACGCAATTTTATTTCACAGATGTGTAGGGAGGGCTAGTGTAACGCTTGATCCAAATTTGTGGGCTCGTACCTCTTGTCCCTCGGCCGCCATCTGGGAAAGAGTGCAGATGGTTTTTCTTGATTATCAGGTAATCTATTGACTACACAAAGAATATGTGAAAGAGATTTTGGTTGCAAATTTAATTCTCTACAACTTTGGTCTTGAAACTTTTGTCGTAAAGATAAAAATAAAAAGTTGTATCTTTATTATTATATCTATATTTTCCACTGTATTTGTGTCCCCAGTCTTTGAGATGAGCTTGGTTTTGGCACAGGGTCTGATTAATGAACCAGAAAACATTTTTTTTTATGAGTAAATCGCTTTTTTGTCGATAATTTATCTCCTCTATGAATTTTGTTATCTCTAATAATTTTCCTGCAGGAGTCCCCAAAACATTTAGGCATTGCAGAACACATTGCAGTATCCTCTAGCTGGGCAGACTATCATCCTCGGATACCCAGGCATAGATTTTGTCTTTTTTTTCAACCTCAGTTTTTAAGGTGTTATTGTTATGAGTGAAAATTGGACCTTATGGGACCTGCAAAATCTCAAGTTGGCAGACCGGATCATGTTTGGAAGAAGAAAAGTCAAATTAAATGTATTATTTATTATAGAAAAAATTATAATACATTAAAAAGAAAACTTGTTGCAAATTTCATTCGATTTTCGTTTGTAACTTTGTTATCTTTCATTTTACAGCTAAACGCTACGGAATCAAAGTTGTAGAGAATTTAATTTGCAACAAAACATATTTTGAACTTTTTCTGTACGGCCAATAGTTTGCCTGATAAACTAGAAAATCCATTTGTACCACTCTTTTCAAGATGGCGGCCGCAGGACAAGGGCTCTGACTCCACAAACTTGGATTTAACATTGTACAAACCGTCTCTAGACATCTATAAAATTAAATTGCGTCCTCTGACAAATGCACGATAAGCCCAAAAAATTTTTACATTATTGAAATGTAAAAATTTTGACTATATGTACTTGCAGTGAATACGTTAGTTGTAAGTCGTATGCTTGTTACAATTAATTTAAGTAAGTACAATTAATTATACTGGCTGTGGAATAAAAAGAAAGAGAAGAAAGAATAGCCGAAAGATTGGTGTTAGTTTTCTACATACATACATACATACAAAGACTCCCGCCTGTTTCCCCGAAGGGGTAGGCAGAGGCATATTAAACGCCCACTTTTCGCCAGTGTTTTGATCCCACGTAATAGGTGGCGAGCCTATAATAATAATAATGTTTTTATTTTTCTTTCACAAAGGTAACTTACAAACTACATTGATTAATATCTAGAAAAACAGATTACACCTTTGTGAGCGACTGGTATCTGAACTAGGAAAATCCTGTCAGACAGATTACCAGGCTCTCCGCACATTATTTCATATCAATAGTGTCACAAAGACAGTAGCTTACAATTTGCAAAAACAGCTAGATTATTTAAACAGTTAGAAAGAAAAGTGTGTGTGTGTGTGTTTTGTGTGTGTGTGTGTTGTGCGCGTGTGTGTGTGTGTTTTTGTGTGTGAGTCTGTGTGTTTCTGTTTGGACGCATAAATGGTAACCGGTCATATTAGTGTTTTCAGAAGATTTTCAGTTTGATCGTAACTAAGCTCTTGTAACCATTCTGAAACAACTTCTTTGCACTCAGATTTTGAGAGAGGATATATGTTTAAAATAGAGTTTAGTTTATTATATAAATGACTGCCCAAGAAACAGAACATTCTATGCGACAGGCTATTTTTATAACGAACTGGTGGAAAAATTCTATAATGTCGAGTTGGTGGGCAAATAGTTTCAGAATGTTTCTTCAATACTGCACATAGGATATATAACTGACGAACGGTAAGTACCTGACAGGAGCCATATAATTCAGTGGTTGGAAAATAGAAAGGCAGATCTTGAGAGCAGGGCAGAGCTCTTTCAACTGGGAGCATTAATGTCTTTGCAGCTCCACCCCAGACCGTTATGCCATATGTGATGAGAGACTGACATAATGCTACATATGTGCTTTTAATAACGGATTTGTCGGCGACATTTCTTAAGTTTTTAAACACATATATGAGTTTTCGGATCCTGGATGATAGATGAGTAAGATGTTGATTAAACGTAAGGTTCTTGTCAATTATGATACCTAAATATTTGACACAGCTACTTGATTCAATTTTTTGGCAGGTGCAAGAATTATCAATATTATTGGGGCAGGTGTGAGCAAAAATACTATATGTCGACAGTTCAAACAAGCAAGAGGTAGACAAAGTTATAGGCATATAAGTTGTTTTGTCGACATTGAGAGATAAAGAGTTGATGGCAAGCCATTTAGAGACAATATTGAATCCTATTTGCGCATGTCTAAATGCCTTTTCCCAATTGGATGCAGTAAAGATAAGGGCCGTGTCGTCTGCATAAGTCACAATTTTCCCATTAACAAGCTTAAGTTCGCACAGGTCGTTGATAAAGACAAGAAACAGGGTTAGGCCGAGTATACTGCCTTGTGGGACACCACGAAGAATTTCGAGGCCATCACTTATCCATTCGTATATTTTAACAGCCTGAAAACGACCGGAGAGGTAGCTTTGTTGAAGCGGTTGACCCCTTACACCCAGTCTATGCAACTTCTGAAGAAGCAAAGGTACAGAGACTGTGTCAAAAGCCTTGGCTAGATCTAGAAATATAGCTATAACCTTTTTTCTTTCTTCCAAGCTATCCACCATATGGCTAGTAAGCTCTTGGATAGCATCGGTGGTAGATTTATTTCTGCGAAAACCAAATAAAGCATTTGATAAGAGATTTTTGGACTCCAGATACTGCAGTAGTCTATTGTTAATGGCTTTCTCAAGAATCTTGGAAAAGGTGGGCAATATAGAAATAGGTCAATAATTATTGACACAGTCCCTGTGACCGCCTATTGCCGCTTATCGGGATATTTTGTTAGCCAGAGCCTCGTCCGTTGATCGGCAGGTGCACCACTTGCAGGTGAGGTTGGCTTGGGACCCTAAGTTCTTGGTGGGAACCCTATGCACCATTTTTCTACAAATATTATAATAAGTTACATCCAATAATGTCAGATTGATTTTCAGCCTCTAGTTTGGCACTTGAGAAGACCTCGTGTAAATAGTTTCGGGATCTTATTTGTAATTAAACACGTATTACTAACATGCGAAATCAAATACCAAACACTGTGGTGGTCTAAGTAAGTAAGATTCAAGCGATTTAATAAAGAGTTAAAAAAAACATAAGTCATACTGTCACCAACGCAGCAACAGGGAAAAATTCAAATACCAGAAAGGTAAATACCACACGTAACATTATTCAACATAAATATACCGATATCGTAAATCGATCCATTTCCACCTCACAATGTGTATGTTACTGAAACATACACTTATTATTTTTATCGACATAACAATGCAATAAAATCGTGACCGCTCAAGGTAATCTACTGTGGCGTTATGTGAAGATGAACTGTTTACGATAAAAGAAAAAATATATTATTGTAATACATATTTACTAGTACCAATTTACTACGACCTAAGTGTATGAGCGTGGAGACACGACTCCAGCGGTGCGTCTACACAATAGTGCGCCTTGTGCATAATTTGTACGATCAGTTGCTGTTACAATATAAGTGCCTTTTTCTTCTAAGAATTACGGATGTGAAGTTGTCATGGTGTACCTAATTCATTGAGCCTTGTAGTATCGAAGACAATAGTATCCTACCGACGCGACGTAGGCCAAAACATGCGACCCTTTTGAGTGAGTTCGGTTCTCCGCCCCTGTGTGTAGATAAGTGACGTACCTTTACTTAAGTAAGAATTTGATTTTGATTCGACTGCATGCACGGCGTAGAGGTTCAAGCGGTTTAGAATTGCTTGCTTAATGCCGACGGAAAACAATGTCAGAGAACCTGCATGTCTGAGCGTTTGCCGTGATTGTTCTGCAGACTCGCATATGGACTATGGCCCCTATATAAACAGGCTGATGATGTGAGCATGAACAAACAACAATACAACACATGCGATAGTTATCTGGGTTCTAGCTCTGTAAATCACATGCTCACACTTCATTGAATGACGCCATCTAGTGTCACGTCACAGCAAATAAATAATGGTGCAGCGATAAGGTGCTGAAACAATGATCGTCCACTAAGCACGTCGAGCTGTCATCATTTGTCTGCCAGTGGCCGCTCTCCACACCCCACTCGCTGAATTATATATAAATTAATAATAACTGCATAACAGACCAGTTGATTTATGATCACGATATTGCTGTAGTCTGATGTCATTGCTTTAATAGTTAATTTGTGTGTTTGGTTATACATATGTTTCGAGGTATGATGGAAATGCGGTTCATATTAGCGTTTATAAAGTATCATCATGTCATGTCGGCCTAGGGACGTCCACTGCTGGACATAGGCCTCCCCCGAGGTTGTCATTGACACTAAGTTGTTACTTCACTAGTAGGTAGTCAGTACATCCGGGAAATAGGCGCTTGCAACAGTGCTGAAATATCGGTTACTCGAAACAAAGGTGCATGGTATCATCTCAAAAGATAATTTAAAATTAATATCTATGGTAATATCCTAGTTTCAAGATTTTTTTAAACCAATGGTAAAATGTTGTCTTAGGTATATTTAACAAACATTGCGTTAGCTTTCAAACCTAACGATTTCTTATTATGATTTACTGATAATACAAGTTCAAACAAAGCCTGAATAAAGAAGCCTGCTAAAAACTTCTGAGCATTCGGTGTTTCAGTAGAACAAGTACCTATACCATCGCAAAACTTAGGTGGTGCATCCTGTTTTCCGTTTAATATGGAGTCAATTTAACAAGATAGGTAACCATCATAATATATTTACCAAAGTAATGTGAAGTGGGTTCTATGATCTACATAAAACAACGAAATATAGTCTACAAAGTCTTCGCGATTGGTACAAAACACGTTTTAGCGTTTGTTTCAGTTTGCTATCGGTCCAATTTGCATTTGGTCAATTTGTATACTGCCAGTGAGATGACAGCAAAAGTAAATGTCACTAAACTTGACAACGAATACAAGTACCAAATCTAACATAAAAAGATTTAAACGGAAAAGGCATTCTTTTAAAAATTTACAACAGCATAATATGTCGACCATTCATTTTGAAGATTTTTGTACATTTTTTTTATTTATATAACATATATTTTAAATGTTTAATCATCATTATTTAGACGCACCCTAGTCGCAGCCAAAAAGCATAACAGCAGAAATAAAGCAATAATTTCCAACAACGCACGAAAATTTTGTATCACACCAAACTGCAATAGCAAAGAAAACAAGCCACATAAATTTGAGTTTCGTAGTTAATAAGAAACAAACAAAAAGTGTACTGCTTTTATTAATTTGTAAGGAGACAATAAGCTCCAAAATCCCCTGTAATAGATGGCTGTTGGGGCAAGTTGGGGTATTTGAACACCTGTACCTTGCGCCAGTTATAAGTTATTAATACACCCTCTTTCACCTCCGCCGAAGGTCCCCGGTAAGGATCGTGTGCGGTTCGCTAGGAAAATAGAGACTTGTTTAACTTTACAGTCTTAAATGGATTATTAATTTTGAGGTTATGTTGGGTTAAGTTGTATTTGTTAAGTTAAAAGTTTATTCAATTAGTGTTCGTTGAAGATTGGTTGTTTTAAGATGTTGCAAAAAGACGTTTAATATGAATTCGTAGTTACATTCTCAGTACAGGTTAGTGTTCGATTAGAAGGTGTCGTATTTGATTCAGCCTTTAGAAAAGTGTTCAGCAGAAAGTATTAAATTTACATACAAACATTTATATAAAGGGTTTCTTAAATAAATGTGAATTATCTTTTATACGTCTCGAAGTTTCGGCGTGTGCTTACTGTGAACTCGGCTTATTCGGAGTGAGCACAATACGAGCAAACGCGCAGTATTTAGAAACGCTTATTTTACATAATTATTTTATCGGACATTCGTCGACCAAATTGGGGACTCCAAAGAAACGGCAAGGTCCGAAGTACCTGAAAACGGCGAGCATGTATGGAAAGAGTAAGTAGTGTGAAGAAGCGCGTGAGGTTTGTAAGGATAGAAGCAAGTGGCGTTCTGTTGTCTCCCTATCCTACCACCACGGGAAAACGGCGTGAGGATATTTATATATGTACTTATTTTATATTGCCTTTTTGGATATGTATTTCTCACTGTGATCATGGTCCCTGCAACCGTGCCAAAATATCGGAAACTCGAAACAAAAGTACCTAGGTAAGAGGTACATATCCCGCAAGACAATTCCAATGAATATTGGTGTATTTTGTACAACAAATTGTAAGTATTTACATTTTATTGAGTGACCTTACGTGTCTTTGAATTCGTTTAAAGTCTCAAAAGACCTTACCCCCAAGGTGAACGAACCTTAGATACTTTAGACTTCAATAAACTCTAACCAAAAACACCAATGAGGTCTGTGGAGAAATTACAAGCGGAGCGTTACATAGATATACACTGACTCTAATTTCTTATGTGAATAATAACTCAAGTTGTTATATGAAAAGGTTTAGGGCCACTGCATACCCGCTGCTTGTGTGTTGAACAACAGGCGAAATTACATCGTCGTGTTTTGATGGTGTGTCGTCGCCTAATAGTTTTGAACTTTCTAGCAAGAAATAATCCCCGTTTTGCTGAGGACATTACAGGCATTCAGTTAGCTTAAACCACTACGCCACATAGCAATTGTTTAATTTGGTTACTGTCTATTAAGGATCAGGAATTGCCACTGCTTGATTTCTATCGCTATGTTATTCCGTCAAATTTGGTTAGACTTTAAATATACTTGTAATTTGAGAGATCTCCTCTAATCATCTTTTAAAATTCTCATCAAGCAGTTTTACTGCTTTGTTCAAACATCACTATCGTCCTATATTTTTTTTGTTAGCCTACATTGTCCCACTGCTGAGCAAAGGCCTCGCCCTTGGATTTCCACAAATCTCTGTGTTTTGCGATCTCTGGTCAGTCGCTCTCAAAAGCGTCTAGGCCATCCCGCCATCTCCGCTTTGGACGTCCTCGTCGCCGCCGACCGCCTGGAATTAGTAGCTGCATGAGCGCACCTTTCTGTTTGCATTATCTTTGCTTAGAGATGGAAAACTCGACATCAAACCCTATACGACTGCCTCGTTGGTCTCGCGGCATAAATGTGCGCGTGGGATCGGGTGGTCCCGGGTTCGATTCCTGGGTCGGGCAGTGTTATTGGGTTTTTCTGTCACGAAATTCTCAGTAGCAGCACGGAGTCTGGAAATGTGCCCGGTACGGCAATAGGCTCGCCCCTTGTTACGTGGGACTAAAGTATATCTGGCGAAAAGTGGGTGTAGAAATACACCTCTGCCTACCTCTTCGGGGTTATAGGCGTGAGACTATGTATGTAGGTATGTATGTATGTATATCACTATGTAAATATAGACCGACTAATTTCTCTTTACTGGCACATATACTCCATGTACGCAAGTTAAACACAGTAGGTACATTATGCCTTTACCAAGCTTAACAAGCGTCCAGTACTCCGCCAACATTGGACGTACGCGAGTTGCGAACACTCGTAACTACACATTTTGCTCCCCACAATAAATTAATGAAGGAGTCTAGTCGCTATTTAGTATAGGGTATACTGTGGCTTGATAACTATCGTTATACGACACTGTTTACTGAAACTTCTTGTTCTAATGCACTCGGTATTTTGGTGGCAGTAGTTGTACAGACTTGTAAAAGACATAAAGACATATTTATTTCTGCATTTTGGTTGTTTACAACACTTATACATGTCAAAACCCTATTCTAGATGAAGCCGGCTTTTCCTAGCTAAATGACTTCTTGAGAAGAAAGGCCGAAACAAACTCAGAGTCATTGTTTTTTTTGTCACTTCAATTTCTTTAGTATTTTCTTCATCTTTTAAAGTCCAGACAAAAAAGGGTTTAGTATGCAAGTACAATGCAGGAAATTATCTGACGCTTTTGACTGACTCGGCCCACTGAGAGTTGAGTTGTTTGTTTGATCTAATATGAAAACATCTAATGTCACAATGTTTATCGAACGCCTCCAAAATGTCTTTATTTTGCAAATTATAGTCTAGTGTATATCTATGCCAGCCTTTATTTAGGTAATCTATACTAATATTATACAACTGAAGAGTTTGTTTGTTAAGTTATGAGCCACGGATGCTGGGGCAGTAGCCCTAAATAATGCGGGTGTAACCGTCTGCTCATCTAGTGAAGAGGTAAAAGAGTTATTTGTAAATTGGGAAGATATAAATAGGTGGCCACGTCAGTATAAATGTGTCTTGACGCTTTAAATAATGCCTCTGGGTTCTGCGGTTCAGACAATTATATAAAGACAGAGGCCAATGGGCCGCGGCTAAATGAAATCTAATTTATATTACTGATTCTCTAAGTGGTCTGGTAGCTTTGAGGAAGGAAAGAAGTATTCTTACCTTTTATTTTTATGGGTTCTTGTAATAATGAACTCAGAATCATAGTAATATTACGTAATTGCGTTGTTAATACGTCTTGGAAATGGTAGCGTTTTCGTCTGTCAGGATTTGACACAATACTAGCATTTTTAAGACGCCTCTGCTGTCTTATCTGCGGCAACTGAGGGGATATCTGACGTCATCATTGCCCTAGTATGATCCTGGTCTGATCTGAGACTGTCCATGACGAACGGGCTCCATAGCCCGGAGTTCACTCTCACGTGTTGACAGATTTATATTTTTTTAAACTTTTGAGCAGTTTGTGCTAGACACGCCCCCTATTACGTGGGACCTAAAAATTCATGACGAAATGTGGGTGTTATATTACACTTCTACCTACCCCTCCAAGAATACAGGCATGAGTCTATAATTAAACTTTTGAACAGTTGTTCTGCTGTTATTTGACCCAAACAACCAAAAGGGTAAACAATATTTTATGGTTTTGATCAGATTCACGATATTTAAGGATAGATAGTTTATAATCCATCCGTGATAGCAAACCTATTTACAATTAGTAAAACAAGGGGCTCTAGAATATTCACGGATTCATCATCATTATTACCTTTTCGGTCCGTGTGGTGACGGATTAAGAATACGAAATGTCACCACCCCATATCTTCCCATGGGTGTCGTAAGAGCCGACAGAGGGAACATATTTATTTATTTCTTTTCTTTATTTATTCATAGAAACTCATACAGCTATTTTATACAGATACATTGTTAAAAAGGAAAGACATTTATATAACACTAAGCCAATTATAGACTTTCACGGCAGGCGTATTCTAAGAGGCACATAGATACATATTATTAAGATATATAATAAAGTATAAACTTTCACAAATTTAAAAGGCTAAAACATTACAAATGGATAAATATGTGGTCAGATTATATCCCAAAATTACAATAAAATTCAGTAAAACTCAATAAAATTCAAAATTAAATTAGAATTACGTTAGAAATTACATTTATAATAACAATTAAAATTATAAGTATAAAAATTGCGTTAAAAATTACAACAATAACAAAAATGAATGTGATATTATAACAGTAATTTGTGTATTTAATTATGACTGAGCCGGTTCAGCTGCTAAACCAATTAAAATTTTGCTTTTAAAACAGGCTTTGGACAAGAAGAATATGTCTAGGTTTTTAAATCTATTATTATAGGTACGGAGCAATCTTGTCATAACTGAGTAACGGGCATAATTTGTGCGATGGTGAGGTACCGCGAACAATGAAGTCTGCCTAGTTCTCGTTATTGGTGTGCTGAAGTGTACACATGGCAAGAGATATGGGCTATTTAAGGACCCACGCAGAATATCAAATAAAAGACACATATCCATCATCACGCATCTATCCACGATGGGAAGCAATCGATAGTGATGGCAATCTTCCAGATAAGTGCCATGTCGCTTCTGGGACTTAAAGTTCAGATGTTTTATAAAGCGCATTTGTATTCCCTCTATTTTGTCTACATAAACAGTATATTGAGGGGACCAAGCAGGACAAATGTACTCCAAGATGCTGCGAACGTAGGCGTAATATACAATTTTTAGAGTATGGGCCTTTTCGAACGGGCCACAAGTGCGAATAATAAATCCTAGATTTCGAAAAGCTTTGTTTACCACCGTATCAATGTGTTGTGAAAACAGCATTTTGGAGTCCAGCACAATTCCCAAATCTCTCACCGAGTCGACCCTCTCGATTAGGCTATCGCCAAATTTATAACCATATCTTACGGGATTATTCCTGCGACTGAAGCTAATAACTTGACACTTACTAATATTAACTGTTATATTATTTTCATTGTAGTATGCGTATAACGCGTTCAAGTCTTGATGTACCAGTTCGCAATCGAGTCTAGAGCGAATGTTCAGATAAATCTTCGTGTCATCCGCATACAATAGGTGGTTAGCGTATTTCAAGCACTTGTTGATATCGTGCAAGTATACACAATAAAAAAGTGGGCCGAGGTGCGAGCCCTGTGGGACACCGGAGGAGATATCAATAAAATCAGAATTGAAACCACCCAGAACCACCCCCTGAGAACGATTGGAAAGATAAGACCGAATCCACCGAAGTAAATCGCCTCAAATGCCAAGGCTCTGCAATTTTTGTAACAAAATAATATGATCCACGTGATCAAATGCCTTTTCAAACTCTGTGTAAATCACATCGACTTGTCCCATTTTTTCCATCTCACACAGTACATAGTTCATAAAGGTTGCCAAATTCGAAGTAGTAGATCGGCCCTTAACAAAACCGTGTTCAGTGGAAGGCCACGTGATAAAATTGGATAAATACTACAATACACAAGCTTAGATCCGTGTGGTGACGGATTAAGAATACGGAATGTCTCCACCCCATTACATCCCATGGGTGTCGTAAGAGCCGGCAGAAGGAGCGTACTATGCAGAGAACAGCACTGTGAGAGAGGGAAAACTTGATACAAACCCTATACCAACCCGTTTGGCCAGCGTGGTATTGTAGGCCAATTCCTCCTTTCGAAGGAGAGGCCTAGTCCAGCAGTGGACAGTCCACTGCTGGACTAGGCCTCTCCTTCGAAAAAAAAGGCTGATGAAGAAACAAGCTTTTAAAAAATTTTACTTATTATACTAAGGATAGACATAGGACGATAGTTTTCTATTTCAGAGTTAGATCCTTTTTTAAAGATGGGTATGATGTGTGCTTTTTTCCATATCTGAGGGAAAACACATTCTTGTAACGATTTTTGAAATAAGGTCGTAATAGGATAAGTCAAACTCTCTGCACAGTTAATCAGTAGTATGGCCGGTATGTCATCACAACCCGGACCCTTTGAGTTGTCAAGGGACTTGAGTAATTTTGTTACAGCATCTTTCGTGATAACCACTTTGTTGATAAAATCGTCTCCCGAGTCAGATTGTTCGTCGCTTGAATCAATCGATGATCAACTGGATGATTCAGAAAAAACGCTTTGGAAGTAAGTATTGAAGGCTGTGCTTATGGTTTCCCCATTGTCGTAGTTCTTACCGTTTAAACTAAAGGTCTTGGGATAATGACTACCACCACGCTTAGACTTGACATATGACCAAAAAGTTTTAGGTTACTGTGCGATTGTATCCTCTGTACGAGCATTGTATGTTACTAGACACTGCTTTTGTATAGAATGCTGCCTAGCTCGTAAAAGCAAAAATTCTGGATAATCTCTTGGATTACCAAACTTTTTCCAACGCTTAAGAACTTTTGATTTTTCCTTTATAATATGCATCAAGTTGCGGTCATACCATGGAGGATAACTACGTTTAATAGGCTGTTTACGGTAGGGCACATATGTATCTAAGCTATCATTTAGCACACAGTAGAATTTGTCGACAGCACCGTCCATATCGCAGCCAGTGAATAGACTATCCCAGTCTATGCTATTTAAGTGTCTGTTAAGTGATGTATAATCACATTTACGGAAATTGCGGCGCCGGGCAGTTCATTCCTTGAGGGGAGGCATAAACAGATCACGACACTCGATTGTTATAGAAGGGTGGTGAATATCCTCTGACAAGAGTGGATCCTGGCATTTTTCTACTGTTACATAAATGCTGGCGAAAACTAAATCTAATGTACGATTATTTCCATTCAAAGTATAATTATATTGCGATAATCCTAAAAAGCTTAGGTTTTCCACAAAGTTAGTCGCAGCGTTTTGGACATAACTTGACCCTATCTTTATTAAGTTGTAGTCCTCGCATGTCCAGCGCAGACACGGTAGGTTAAAATCAGCACAAGTAAAATTGAATCAGCAGGGTACCGGTCAATCAAATCAGATAGCACTTTATATATATCCTCTAATTCCTCTATATGCGATGGAATGTTATGCGCGTCCGGTGGAATATAGGCTAAGATTACATGTAAATCGGTACTTGTCCCGATGCCGCGTGATGGAAGTGTGACACATAGAAGTTCCGTTCCATCACTGGCATATTCGTAACAAATGTACGGCGCAAATCTGCGTTTAACACACGCCATAACGCCACCTCCTGTTTTCTTACCCGTTGATAACAGATCTCGGTCACAGCGAAACACCTCATACCTACCATCACACAGTTCATAGCTCAGAATATCATCCTGAAGCCATGTCTCGGTGAATAAAAGAATATCGTATTTGATACACAATATCCCATTAAACAAGTCTAAGCGCTTAGTTCGTAGCCCACGTACGTTCTGGTAATAAAATAATAATTTATTTGCCATTTTGTGCATATTTGTGTGTTAAACACTCAGGAGCAATCGCGTTTGACAAAAATATTATACAGAGAACAACACTGCAAGAGAAGGAAAACTTGATACAAACCCTATACCAACCCGTTTGGCCAGCGTGGTATAGTAGGCCAATTCCTCCCTTCAAAGGAGAGGCCTAGTCCAGCAGTGGACTGTTAAAGGCTGATGATGATGATGATTACCTTTTCGCAGTTGGTTGCTATCCAAGACATTCGTCTTGAAGCCAGGGGTCTATGTTTGTCTGCTACCACGACTCCGCGTCACCTTAGGACTGCCCACTGAATAAAAAAATAAACCCACTGAATATACAATTCTTATTGTGTCTGACTGACTGACTGAAGACGCACAATAAAAAATTATTGGCGCAAGTAGCTAAAATTTTTCCTCCGACACATGGGTACATGAGGAGCACGGGTTGGTTTTTAGTCAGTAAGAGTCTGACAGTCCCCTTCGTCCTTCCCCCCCAGGGCAAAGGGACTCCATGAGGATTTTCCAACGCGACACAAAAAAAGGTGTTAAATTTTACCGTAGGGGACTGTGTACCCGCGCTAAAAAAGGTATGCGGAGGAATTTTTTGACGCGTCGTAGTTGGCAATTTTTATGTTTTTATTTACTTTTCTTTTCATACTTATTATTTCCACTTTTGTTTTTTTTATAGTTTAGGGTGGTTTAGGTTTATAATTCATTTTATTTTATTGTACATAATTATGTTACTCCTACTTGTCTGAATAAATAACATCCACAGTAAAAAATATAAAAAATTGGACGGAAACAGATAAATTAAAAAAAGTACGGGCATAGCCGCGGGCATCCTCTAGTATCCAATAAGTACCAGATAACATTAATTAGGCGTATATCTCCAAACAGTAACACGCCTACGTCTGTAAGACATAAAAATCCTCTAAATAATTTAACACAACATCTGAATACAGCCCTTCAGAATTCACGGCGCGTTACAGAGTCATTTGAACCTTCGCCCTGTCATTTTTATTTCATAAGACGCGCAAGAGCGGCTCGCTTAGATTACAATTTACTATTATGGCCCGCTCTAGAATGTACTTACACAGCGTAATGCACTGTTATAGCCACTTTTATTGAACTTATTAATATTTTTATTATAACACTTAATTGTGATAGGCACATACAATTTTATTTGGCAGAATTACTTAGTAATTGTTAGGGTCTAGGGATAATTATACATTTAATTAATTATACATTTTATTCAGAAAGAAACAGAATTGTAATGGAACATATGTATATTACATGTGTTATTCAACGACCTGGTGGCGCAGTGGGAGTGTAAGCGACTGCTACGCCGAAGTTCGCGGGTTCGATTGATTCCCGCTCAAGTCAAACATTTTGTGTGCATGAACATGGATGTTTGTCTTGGTGTGGGTGTTTCTATGTATAATATGTAGGTATGGATTTACATAAAAATAAGTACATTTTATTAAAAAGTATTAATAAAGTCACATTTTATATAATTAAACCTACAATATTAAAATAAATTTAACTATATAAAATAGGACCACATAAACCAACCAGTGTCGGGTACAGGGACCAAGCCACCGGTGGATAGGGCCACAGAGAAAGGAACTTCCTCACGGTGCGCGCCGTATCGAGAACAATGATTGCTGAATCTACATCCCACATTTCGACAATCTCGTGGGCTAGGTCTAAATATTTAATATGTTTATCCTTTTCCGCCTTCACGAGATAACCGTCATGTGGTATGGTGATATTTATTATATTATTATGGCTCGTTTAATGAAATCCATGAATAAAGTATGTATTTCTTTCTTTTTCGTGTAAGTGTGTGGGGTGCGCGCAATTCCGGTGTCGAAGTTGATTGAGGAGTCGGTACGGTAGCACTAATATAGCTACCACAATATAAGGGGTCACCCATCCCAGTGGCAGCTTCTGTGAGCGTACTTTAACTTTGTAAATCTATTGTGCAAAAAACATGAGATCCATACTGAAAATATATTTACAGAAATTATATGAGAAAATAAAAATTACGACGATTAAGGCTTGCGATTTCATCACTAAAAATTTTAAAAAAGAAGAAGAGCATCGTTTCTTTGGAGAATTATGTTGTGCTTATAGTTATTATTAAAACAATATTTCTGTGAATACATTTAAATAATATTGGCAGAAAATTAATTGCACGATTTACTTAATTCACCAGAAATTGATAAAAGCACTGAGTAAAGCATACATTAATCTTAATTAAGAGAACATAAAATGAATATATATATAAATAAATAAAGTTATATTTTGAGAATAAAACATTGAACAATTATGTTTAAATCTTGTGAATTTATTCAATCATTTTTAAAGGAACATTTCCGATGCTTGCCAGTTTTATTGTAAAGCTTTATATTATTTTTTTAAATATCAAAATATTGTTTCATTTACGTCCGATATAATAATATCGTACGTAAATGAAACAATATTTTAATGATAATTTTTATTGCATATTTTTGCACTAAAGGTGTCTAAACTTTACCAACTTTAAACCCTGTGCAACCCATCCTGCTAAAAATAAGTAAGGGTACAGGTTTTTAGCATGGAATCAAACTTAAAATATTAGCAAAGTCAACAACAACTATCAGTCTCCTAATCATACCTAATCCTACTTTTTTTTTTGTGTCGGGTTGGAAAATCCTCATGGATTCCCTCCGCCCTGGGGGAAAGGACGAAGGGGACTGTCAGACTCTTACTGACTAAAAACCAACCCGTGCTCCTCATGTAGCCATGTGTCGGAGGATAGGGTTTCACCGAAGCATTCCTCGCTACCCTCCGGCGGGTATTGGCCCGCAAAATGGTCAGGCGGACTGGCGGCGGATGAAGGTGTTGGGCTCCGCCGCCAAAACACCCAGCGGGCCCAACCTCTCCTCCCGCGACCACACCCGACTGCGAGGGACAGACAGCACTGTCCCCCGCACCCGCACTTTGGACGCATCCTACGCAGGCCTCACTCAAGCTGACGTGGAGCATCCCCTCCCGGGATCCCGCTTAGCTTCACCGTGGGTGTACCTCAAACCTACGGTTACTGAGCCCCCCCACCACGACAAGGTGGAGATCCCACGGAGGGGATACCTAATCCTACCTGGAGATAGTTGGTTCGATTGGCAATCAGTAGAAATTTTAAACTTTGTTCAGGAGTGTAATGTTAAATGTATGACAATTATTTACCTACCTACCTTTGCAATAATTATCTAGGGATTCTAATAAAAAAGAGACTTTCCGCTCAATATGTTCCCCACATATTCAGCCAACAATCTTTCTATTCCGTCCAATAGTTTTCACCCGATACTGTAACAGTTCTAAAAAACAGACTTAAACAACATAGGCAAACGAAATTGGCCCAGTGCACACATGGGGCCAATTTACCCTTCCAGTTGTACCTTACATTTCTTTTATATCTCATATTGTTCCCGTAACAGTCATGTAGCTCGAAACTAACATGCTAGGTCAGGGATTTTCCCGCCTAATACGCCGATCATACTTAGGTTACGTATTAAAACTTATGACTCGGTTTACAGGAAAGAATATGCGAGATAACTAAGCGATTATGAAAAATAAATAACAAGGGCCCTAATTCTGTTTAGATAATTGTTGACATGATTTACTCGCGTAGATATTTATTTAAAGAGAAATGCGAAGATGCAAAGCGATGAATAAGTGAAACACGTTGACTAATAATGATTCTGATTCCTTTTTATGATTTTTTTATAGTAACAATTGCTTATATACTTATTTTAAGAATGTTCATGTCTCTTTTTATTTCGATGTTTCGGCTCTCTAAAACATTATATACGTCAGACATTAGTAATTCGGCGCTGATTAAGGTGCATCTTACTTGGCACTTCTCGACATCATCATCATCATCATCAGCCTGCAAGAGTCCACTGCTAGATATAGGCCTCTCCAATTGCACGCCACTGAGCCCGATTTTCGGCTTTTTTTTCGTAAACAGCCACTTCTCGACATATCATCTTAAAAATATGTGGTAAATGTAATAAAACCGATTTTATTTGTTTTATTTATTTATAGACTCACGCCTGTAATCCCGAAGGGGTAGGCAGAGGTGTACTATTACATCCACATTTCGCCATGAATTTTTAGGTCCCTCGTACCTAATAGGGGGCGAGCCTATTGCCGTTACCGGGCAGCGTATTTAGAAAGCCTATACTGTTTGAGTCACGAGTCAGACTCTAATAGAATAGCTTTTGTTTATGCATATTACTCGACAATACCTAATCTATCTCAGTAAAAAAAAATGACTCAAATGGATTAGCTTTTTGCCTTGATATTTTCAAAGAAAATACACGTACAAAACCTAGTACAGTATGATTCCAATTCATTCAAGTAGATAAGCCTTTGTCGAGATATTTTCAAACATGGTTTTGGTTTGTTAGGTGCGACTGTACGTAATTCAAGTAACTAAATCTTCTTCTTAGTCGTTAGACTCTTGACAGAGTCGTCGTGGTCGTCATGTCCGGTCTGGTGGCAAGCTTGACAATCCGTCTCCACTCGTCCCTCATGGCAGCCTTTCTTGTGCACAGATGCAGGGGTGCGTCCACTGCTGCCTTGATTTGGTCAGTCCATCTTGTGGGGGATCTGCCGCGCGCTCTTTTACCTTCAACCCCGCCCTGCACCACAAGACGCTCGATAGAATCGTCGCTACGCCGCGATATGTGGCCGAAGAAAGTTAGAATGCGGCCTTTGACAATGGAGGATAGACGCTGTCGGATGTTCAGTTCTTCCAGTATGGTTTGTTGGTCCGAAATTCTGTCCACGATATTTTCAGCATCTTCCTCCAGCACCACATTTCCAAGGCGTCGATCTTTTTCTTTTCGCTCTCCCTAAGAGTTCACGTCTCCGCAGCATACAGGAAAATGGGGAAAATCAGGGTTCTGACGAGTCGGGTCTTCGTGGCTTTGGTGATATTTCGATTGCACCAAATCTTGTGCATTCGTTCCATCGCAGATCTAGCAATAGCCATACGTCGCCTGATTTCATCAACACAGCCACCCTCATTTGAAATCAAGGCTCCAAGATAGATATATGATGGTACTACTTTACAGTTCGCAATTTCCGTTACTTCCGGCGAGTTGTTTTGGGGGCGGTTGACAATCATCATCTTGGTTTTGTTACGGTTGATTTTTAAACCAAACTCAAGACTAACTCTCTCCATCCTGGACATAAGTTCTTCCAGTTGAGGAATGGAGGTCGCAAAAAGTGTTGTGTCATCAGCGTAACGTAAGTTTGAAATTTTTCGACCTCCCACCGCAATACCATCTGTCCAATCCTCAAGGGTGATTCTCATTATGAGCTCTGTGTAGACATTGAATAGCAGTGGAGAGATGACACACCCTTGGCGGACTCCGGCACTCGGATGAAAATCGCCAGAAAAAACATCGTCAGTTCGAACAGATGCAGTTCCAACCTCGTAAAGCTGTCGAAGCAAATGCACCAGATGTTTTGGTGTACCCATTTCTAGAAGCGTCTTCCACAACTTTGGCCACTTCACGGAGTCAAATGCTTTCGAGAAATCCACGAAACATATGAATGTCGGTTTGTTGAATTCTCTGGCCTTCTCAATTATCTGGCGCAAGATCAATATCTGTTCGCGGGTACCCTTCCCTTTTACGAAACCTGCCTGTTCAGGTGCAATTTCCCGGGACAAGTACGATTTGAGGCGTTCATTTATTATGTGCAGTAATATTTTGCTAGAATGAGATATTAAAGCAATAAGTCGATAGTTGCCACACATTTTTGCAGACCCTTTTTTATGAAGCGGCACAAAGACCATGTGAGCCCATTCTTGCGGCCAAGTACTTTATTAAAAACTGTTTAATTGGTCATAATGTCTACTTACCTATATATTATATTTGTGATATAATATAATATAAACTAAGTTGACGGAGCCCTGCTTCGCAGGGCTCCTATTTTTGGGTTAAGGGTCAAAAGAGAACCTAACATAACCTATTTAGTTTCTTGAATTACATACAGTCATACCTAACCAACTAGGCACTAGGCACATTGTGGTCCTAAACCTAGTCCCAAATTGAATAGCATTTGTTGCTGCAATGTTAGAATGAATTTATCTTACAAAGTCTACGCGATTTCAGTTAATTTCTGTACTAGAATAGACTAGGGTTTCGTCAAGTTTTTATCAAACAAAAGCTAAGCCAGTTCAGTTTGCACTTTCACTCTAATGGTACAGGCTTTGTAAATACGCTACTGGGCACATCATCAGACTCCGTGCTGCTACTAAGAATTCGGAAAAACCCAGTAACACTTTTGCCCGACCCGGGAATCGAAACCGGGACTTCCGATCAGCAGTCGCATACGCTATCCACTAGACCACGGAGGCAGTCTATTTCGATTTTATTTGTTTTCATCCTTTTCTAATGTTATCAAAAGGAACAAGAGAATAATACACTAAACTTGACTAAACATCTCCAGCTTCGCTCGGTACAAATACGGCGTACATTTTCACATCTCGCTTTCCACTTAGTTCCGTTCATTTCTCGTAAAAACGCAGGCTATAGGTACCTACTTATTGGGCGTCTTTGTATTATACTCTGTTGAACGCTTTGTATGAAATCAGATGGTAAATAGATGGAGGTAGGTGTAACACCAATGGACGCTAGGGAGTAACAGTACAGTACAGTTATAATTTTATATGGGGATAGCCTACTAGTTACCAAGAAAGAAATATTAGCTTTATCAGATATTATGATAGAACAAAGTTCTAAAGTGGGGTGCAACTTTATTGTCTGTGCATTACCATATTCCAATAACTTATCTTATAAAGAAAATAACCAGATAGGTAAATTGAATCTATTATTATATAATAGCACTTGTAGTCATAGTGACCATATTTTATTTTTTGACTCTAATATTTTTATTAGTAATTTCTTTTTAACAAAAGATACTATGTATCTCTCTTTTATATACAGGCGACAACTTGCTAAATTATTAGCATTTAATTTACATAGTGAACGCAGTACTACTAGAGTACTTAGGAATTTGGTAGATAATAGTTATACCAATAGTAGTATTGACAAATCTATTAGTTTAAACTACTAGATGAGACAACAGATAGGCATTCATGTGTTTTAAACTTAGCTCATCAAAACATACAAGGCCTATCTAGCAAAGAATTAGAGATAGATTTATTTTTAAAGAAACATAAGTTGCATGTATTATGCATTACGGAACATTGGTTAAGAGGTGACCAATTAATATTCAATAATGAATTTTATACAGTGATTAGTGCATTCGTAAGAAAGAACGCTATTCGTGGTGGCTCTCTCATATATGTTTGTAATAGTATTAAATGTAAAGAACGAAAGGACATAGCCGAACTTTCTATCGAGCGCACCGCTGAGATATCTTGTGTTGAACTTGAGCAACACGTCATAGTCTGTGTATACCGACCACCGCAAAGTGACTTTAGCCAATTTGAAAGCATCATGGAGGACGTCTTAAAACACTTAAGTTCCAGCAGGAAGTCAATAATCGTATGTGGTGATTTTAATGTTAACTTGTTAGAACAATCACCAACTTGTACTAGGTTAGTTAGTTTATTTATGTCATTTAATTTGAATGTGTTATTTTCTAGACCAACCAGAACTACCTCACATTCTTCTACATGCTTAGATAATATTTTTTGCAATTGTTTGTACTTAAGTAAAGTTGTTTTGAGTGACTTGACATCGGATCACTGTGGACAAAAGGTTGTAATTCCAACTAATACAACCCCTACAGTACAAAAAATCACATGTAGGCCTATGACCTGTGCTCGCCTTAATCGCTTTAGTGATGATCAAATATACGTCAAACTCTTTTTGTTTACCTATTACGCTCCGTCTTATTGTTGTTTTAAAATTAAACGAGTTGTTGTTTCGGGAATCTACGGTTGTGAGGTTGTGGACAGTGACACAATTCAGGACTGATAGTGTTTGCAATGTCTTTCGTTTATTAAATTCTAGTTTAAACTTAAATTAAAATCTTTACATCTAAAAGGACTTAAAAACTACCCTTACTCTATAAAATATAATAGTGATCTGAGGTTCCAGACAGTGTTGGTGATCGCTGGTGTATGTGGTCTCGGCGCGGTGTTAGTGACTGAATATTTCAAAACCCGCGCGCTGATAAATGCCGCGAGAGCCTTAAACAAAAGCCTTTTTCACGGAACTAAGCACAACGCCATCTCTGTGTCCGTGTTTGAACTATTGGATACATTGTCGGTGTCGTTCCCATCAATTTAAGAGTGCGACAGTAGCGCCATCTTTGGCTTATCTTGCGCATTACGTAGTCTACAATCAATAATTCACAATCATGTCAAGGAGTTGTGGCCGTTGTCGTCGTTTTCTCTCGCCCACCGAGTCTGCGAGATGTCGCCTTTGTGACGTATATTTTCACCTGAGATGTGTTTCCCTACCTCCTGCCGGTACCGTTTCTCCATCCTGGCAATGCCCTGGTTGTATCAAGTCTAAGACAGCCAAGAAAAAGACTGACTTACCGGCTGCCAGCAAGCAGCCTGAAGACCCGTTAAGCATCAACTCGCCAACGAACTCATCGTTCGAGTCCACCCAGGAGCTGACACTAGATATTAACGAAGAGCTTAAAATTTTCAGAGATCATTTACGCTCTGTAAACAGAGATCTGCAATCATTTAGAGATGAGCTGGCGGATATTAAAGTAAATATAAAAAAATATCAACAAAAAGTTGATACTCTAGAGGAGAGGGTCAGTAAACTTGAGCAGTTGCAACCACCTCATACTGAAGACGTTGAGGAAGTGATCGCTCAGCTCAGGCATGACCTCCGCGAGCGTGACCAACAGCTGCTGGCTAATGACATCGAGATAGCCAACTTTCCGGAGGTGAGCGGAGAGAACACCGTCCATGTCGTAATGCAGATAGCTGCGAAGATCGGGTTGAGCCTAGATGAACATGAGATAGATTGCGCGCAAAGGATTGGAGGTCGGCATATCGTGGCTACGGACGCTGCGGGCCCTGAGGAGCGTCCACGCCCCATAACGGTACGCTTCACGACGCGAGCAAAGCGAGATGCAATGCTGCACAACGCCAGAGTTCGTCGAGGAGTGACGTCGGCCGACATGGCCCCAGGAGCGCCTAGGCGCTTTTACATCAACGAGCGGCTCACCAAGGAGAGCCGTCAATTGTTTCGGTTGGCGCGTGAGGCCGGTCAGCGCTCAGGATGGAAGTTTGTATGGGTCAAGCGTGGCCGTATCTTTGCACGAAACAAGCCTGGAGACAAAGGATGCTCGATTAAAAATGAGTCGGACATTGAACAGGTTTTTAGTTCTAGCTCCACATAGTTATTTTTTTATTATATTTATAGTATTATTAAGTAATAGATTTAATAAAGACGGGAAGTCTTATTGTAAGAACAGTATAACTAAGGATACAGGTTGCAATAATAGGTTAAGTTATTATAATATGCCTATCAATATGTATATTTATTATTTATACCAATTATTTATCTATTTATATATAATATTAACTTATAAGCATATATTTATTTTATTAACGCTTCTATATTACACATTATATGGATATATATACATCACAAACAACTATGAACAAAGCATATTATATTTCACACTCTTACACATAATAACAACACAACATAATATTTACAAAACTATATCAACAAATGGAATAATAATATATCAACATCTGAGCCTTAAAATAGTTACATTAATAAGTATATACAGAACAGTAAAAATATTTAATTATATACATGACAAGAAGTAAATACTTGAAGGTGGGTTTATTCAATGCTGGCTCATTGGGAACTCGGCATGATGAATTTTTGTTAGCCATGGATGAACTAGCAGTAGACATCATGGCAATCAATGAAACATGGCTACGGGAAGGAGAAGAGGGTCGTGCGCCGACACTTTCAAACTACCGCCTTCGGCACGTACCCCGACCCTCGAATGTGCGGGGAGGCCGCGGCGGGGGCGTTGGCTTCTATGTGCGCCGTGACCTCAAAGTTCGAACCATGGCACACCCAGTCGCACCGAATGTTGAGCAAATGTGGCTCAAACTCACGATTAACTCGCAAATTTTGATCATTGGCACAGCATATAGACCACCTTGGCTAGACATGAACACCTTTCTGGATGCGATTACTGACTCCTTAACATCATTTAATAAAACCGACAAAACAGTACTTCTTGGCGACTTCAACTCAAACTGGCTCATCAGTAATGATAACAATACTCTCTTGTTAAAAAAATTTTAACAGTGTATCAGTCTTGATCAGGTGATCCAGCAGCCAACTCATTTTACCGATCATAGTGAGACCCTAATCGATGTTGTATGCACTGATGCTCATACTAACAACATTTCAGTCCAACATAAATCAGAATTAGGTAATCATGCTATCATATCAGTGACATTGCAAATTAAAATTAACAAGCCTACCCCACAGTGGATCAACTATAGGCCGTTAAAGCACATAATGCTGAATGTTTTTGAGGATGACCTTAACAAATTAGATTGGGGTTATATAACTTTCCAGGAAAATGTGGGTGACATGGTTTCATTATTTAACACCTTTATCACAACTCTATTTGATATGCATGCACCAACAACTAGTATTTTCATTAAAGATAGATCTCTTCCGTGGATTACCGATACAATTAAAGAAATGGTGAAATTACGTAACAAGTATCACTCACGCTATAAATTAAGTAAATCTATCATACACAAAACTTGTTATAAAGACATGAAAAATATTGTAGTAAATGCAATTGAAAATGAAAAAAGAGCCTACTTTGAGACATATGTAAACAGACATATCAGAAACCCAAAGAAGCTATGGTACAATCTGAAATCTACAATTACAATCGGCAAACCAAGAGTACAGGCTTTGCCATTTACATTTAATGATCCAGAGGTTCTCAACAGACATTTTTTAAACATTTCTGGTAATGATGCTGTTCTATTATCTGATCTGATTTACTTTGAGACAAATAGGTTCCACTCACACTCCTTCAGTCTTGAGCCTGTTAGTGAAGAACTAGTTCATTTGTACATTAAAAGTCTTAAATCCAATGCCCTTGGTATTGATAACATCTCACTGGACATGCTGATGATGACTCTTCCACATGACTATGTGTAGACTTACCATACATCACAGAAATCATGAACAAATCAATCACTTCTTCTACCTTTCCTGAAGTATGGAAAACGGCTATTGTTAAACCTATACCCAAAATTTCGAATCCAATCACTGCCAAGGACCTAAGACCCATCAATTTGCTTCCTTGTTTGTCAAAGGTACTGGAAAAGATGGTAAGCAATCAGTTGAGGAAGTATCTTGAGAAGTATGATATAATACCTAAGAAGCAGTCTGGATTTCGCCTGGGACACAGCACAACCACCACTCTCCTTGATGTGGTTGATGATATACTAGAGGCTAGGGACCAGGGCATGGGTACTTTGCTCACACTGCTAGATTTTTCGCGCGCCTTCGAAACAATCAATATTTCTCTTCTTCTGGCAATACTTTAATATTATGGGTGTGACTCAGCAACAGTGAAATGGTTTCACAGTTATCTGACTGACAGATCTCAATTTGTCCAACTGGATAACAACAGGGATGGTACTACGGCTTACTCCTCTTGTTGTCAGGTGACTCGGGGTGTTCCTCAGGGATCAGTACTCGGCCCTCTCCTCTTCATTGTATACTGCGCCGATGTTACTAACCATATACATGACACCAAATTCCACATGTATGCTGATGATCTCCAAATATACACCTCTTTTCGTCCAGATGATTGCAATGAGGCTGTAATTAAAATAAATACTGATTTAGGGAGGATAGCTGACTGGGCAAAAAACAACTCACTAGTGCTTAATCCTAACAAATCCAAGTACATTATATTCGGCTCTAAAAAATGCATTAATAAAATACAGGCCCACAATCCAGTAGTAATGGTGGATGGTAGTTCCATACAGCAAGTTAGCGAAGCGCGTAATTTGGGTTTGATCATGGATGGACAATTGCATTTTGAGACGCATGTTCTTGAATCTGTAAAAAACTGTTTTTATCGTCTCAAATTGCTATACCGCATTCGGGATCACCTCAGCACAGATGTGCGCATACAACTCTGTGAGTCATTGGTATTGTCCAAACTAAATTATGCAGACACTGTATTTGGGGCATGCATATTGAAACGAACTCAAAAATTAATACAGAGAGTACAAAATGCATGTGCTAGGTTTTGTTACAAAATCCCACCTCGCACACATGTCACTTCATTTTTGAACAATGGGAACCTCATGAAGATGACTGCACGTAGGCACCTTCATTTGGCAACATTGCTTTTTGGCATAGTTTTGTATAAAAAACCAGCTTACCTCTATGAGAAGTTGACATGGTCGCGAGAGGTTAATATATATAATACAAGGGCCTCATCAGATCTCATGGTCACCTCGAAGCACCGTACCTCTTCATTCAGAGGTGGATTCCGTTTTGCTTCAACGAAATGTTGGAACGATCTTCCTCCTCCCCTGCGTAGCCTGAAAACAGTACACACATTCCAAACTAAATTTAAGCAATTATTACTACAAATACAAAAAATATCATAAGTTTAGTATTGTACAGTGAAGCGGTAACTTACATTCGGTATTTAAACATTTTGTGTAGTAAATGACATTATCATCATCTGTACTCTGTAGTAGGTACAATATGTATGCAGAATGTTGGATACATTCTATAGAGTAGTTTTTAGTATTGACACATTAACATTCCTATTGCTGTTTTTTTTTAATATTCGCACAATCACAACAATCACTCTTACGCAGTGTTTGTATATTATTGTTTGACAATCACAATGGCCGACCGAACATACCATCTGTCAAATACAACAAAACGTGATTGTAAGCGTTCGGAAACGCTTAAAAAAAACTATTTATAGTTGTAATATCTGAGGATTATTTTTAAGACATTTGTATTCTGTATATGTTTTTTTTATTTGGATTATTTAATCAGTGTATGTATATTTAAATATTAATTCATAGTTTAAGTACTATTTATAATTATTTATGACTAGTTATAAGAGATTGTATGTAAGTATATAATTAGGTCCTGCGGGAATATCAGTGTTGCAGTCTCACCTGGATTCTGCAACTTATACTGACGCAGGTACCTTATTTGCCATCCAAAAATTGTTTTTCTATTTTATTGTCCCCCTACATTGTTACTGTTGCTTTGGATTTGCAAATAAAACAATTTTCATTTCATGTCATGATGTTGCTGCTAAGATCGCAAGCTTAACTCACGATGATCCAGATGAATTATATAAGTGGTTATTTGATGTTATTAAAAATGAGTACAATAAAATTTTTAAGCAGAAGACATTTACCAAGAGCTCTAAAGTTAAATTTTGTGATTGGGCAACAGTAGGAATATACAAAAGTAGATCTAGGTTGTATGATCTGTATGGTATGAAGCAATACAATTTTAATCCTTCATTTATTGAATATGTAAGAAATTACTCAAAAGTTTTTAAGAGAGCATGTGCGTCAGCTAAGTCTATATTTATAAGTAATAAAATTAAAGAATCCAAGAACAAAATAAAAACAACTTGGAACATTATTAACAGTGAGACTGGTCGAGCTAAGTCAGTAGATAATAGCTATGAATTAAAATGTAATGGAGAAATAGTTACAAAGAAAATTGATGTTGCTCAGGCTTTTAACAACTTCTTCATAAACATACCAGTGAAAACAACCAAATGTTTAGACTCATGCCCAAGCAAAGCAGAGATGTTAGTTAGGGGCAATGTGAATGAGTGTGATGTGCTGTTTAATTTTAAATACATTGACACCAATGACATCCTCAAGACATTCAAGACCATCAATATTAAGAAATCTATTGACTTATGGGGTATTTCAGTTAGTCTTGTTCGCCAAATCATTTTTAGCATAGCTCCATATTTAGCTGCAATATTTAATAGATGCGTGGATAAAGGGGTATTTCCTGATTTAATGAAACACAGCAAGGTGATACCACTTTTCAAAAAAGGATCCAAGAGCGACCCTAGTAACTTTCGGCCAATTTCTATCTTGCCTGCAATCAGTAACATTTTTGAAAAGGTTATTTTGCATCAGTTACAGAGCCACTTTCTCACAAATAATTTATTGCACAGTGAGCAGTATGGCTTCACTAAGGGTCGCTCCACCGTTGATGCCGGTGTAACTCTATTAAAACATATCTTTAACGCTTGGGAAAATTCAAAGGATGCCATTGGTGTTTTTTGCGACTTGTCAAAGGCTTTTGATTGTGTTGAACATGATACACTTTTACGTAAACTCAACCATTATGGTATTCGAGATAGCGCACTCAATCTTGTTGCCAGTTACCTTAGAGATAGAGTTCAGTATGTAGATGTTAGTGGAAGTAGGTCTCAAGGTTTGCCAGTGGGAATGGGCGTTCCACAGGGCTCTATTCTTGGTCCGTTTCTTTTTTTAATATATATTAATGACTTGCCATTCTTTGTTAGAAATCTATGTGATATTGTTCTTTTTGCTGACGATACTTCACTTATTTTTAAAGTTGATCGTAATACAAGTAACATTGACAGCGTAAATAATTCTCTTGCGCAAGTACTACATTGGTTCACGACAAATAATTTGCTACTCAACTCTGGCAAAACAAAATGTGTGAAATTCACTTTGCCGAATGTCAAAAATGTTCTTATTAATATAATTTTAAATAACGAAACAATTAACCTAGTTGATTCAACTGTATTTTTAGGTTTAACTTTAGATTGTAAGCTTCAGTGGGGTGCCCAAATATCCTGTCTGGCAGTCAAACTTAGTTCTGCAGCATTTGCAGTTAGGAAAGTTCGCCAATTCACAGACGTAGATACTGCTAGACTAGTTTACTTTAGTTACTTTCACAGTGTAATGTCTTACGGGATACTATTATGGGGTACGGCGGCTGATATTCAGACAATTTTTGTTATTCAAAAGAGGGCCATACGTGCAATATATAAGTTAGGTGCTAGAGATTCTTTACGAGATAAATTTAAAGAAGTAGAAATATTTACAGTTGCATCGCAGTATATATTTGCTAATTTAATGTACGTTAAGAAAAACTTAACTCTTAACCGTAAAAATAGTGACATGCACAAAGTGAACACAAGGAATAAGCATAAACTAGTGGGCACTAACTACCGTCTACATAAAGTTCATAACTCTTTTGCGGGACTCGGTATACAATTCTTCAACAAATTACCCCTGGAAATAATGAATTTACCTCTGCACAAATTTAAAACCACTACTAGGAATTTTCTTTTAAAAAGGGGTTATTACACTATTAAAGAATTTCTAGATGACAAGACATCATGGGTCTAGTTGCTTTTTTTTGAATTCACCATTATTGTTATTTTTATGACTGTGTAAAATAATCTCTTCTTAATTAGTAACATGTTAAGTGGAGGTGCCTCGTGAACACATGATTTTTGCAGGATTTGGATATTATTACGATTTGTTGAATGTAGTTTAACATTATTTATTTCTGATCATATCGTTGTTCACTTGTCACCTTCACAAAATTCTTTCTACATTTGCATTCCTTCACGCGGTCCACTGATTTATGTTCATAATAACGATCTGGAAAATGGAGGTAATTGGCGGTCATGGTCAGTATACCAATAGATTGTTTCTTACTGCCGGTTCGTATACCGTTATCGTCATGCTCACTCAAATGTCATTTCTTGTGGTGGCGTCGTGTGTCGGGTCCTCCCTGTCCCTCTAATATGGCGAGAGGGATGATGGCTGGCACATGCGTCATACTCGTGAACGGGTGCTACTTGCGATGACTGGTCGATGACGGTCTTGCGGGCTGGTATTAGATTTTAATATTTAACTGCATCATTTCCATCATGGGTCTGATCACTTTATTATTAGTTATATATAATGTAAGTGGATGCTCCTGTTTCACCATGTCTATTCTGAGGAGACTAACCAAATGAACATCAAAAGTATTATGCTTGAGTATTATTATGTACAGTAAATATATACAAGCGATATAGAAGGTGTAACAGTTGCAGCACCTTACAAAATGTAAATTATGTGTATTATGCAAAACCTGGCGAAGAAAAAGAGTGACCGTGAGTTTTATTGCCCGTTCTTTCTCATGGTTCTACCTATTGCTTTGCGAACGTGGCAGTAAATGTAAATGTAGAGTCTTTAAGTAATTATTTTATAAATTTATTATTTTGACGTTCATAAGCGTCACATTGTGACCCAAATGAATAAACGATTTTGAATTTGAATTTGCATTTGAGTAGTAGGTAAATGTTTTGCTATGTTGTTACGTCATTTGCCTAAATAGGTATGTTATTTTAGCGGAAAATAGTCTGAACTCGTTATAAAAGCCATGTCAGGATATTTCGATGGGTAAACAACAATTTTATTGTTATAGGTCATACCAGGAGAAATGCACGTTGTTGCTATCTGTTACATTCTTGATTAAGAAGACTACATTTGGAGCCGGATGATGTCGTATAGTTTTCTTTAATATTTCGTAGATTTACATATTTCAACACTGTACAGTGACATAAGCAAACCGGGTAAAAACGTTATTCAACATGTTTGGTATATACTACCTAATAAAAAAGAATCGGCACAGTGCGTGTCGGGCCACGCGCAATGTAGGGTTCCGTAGTTGCCCATAATTACTTGCTGCAAAGGGTATTAATGTACAACAAATCCGACTGTTTATTTTAATAACACTTTTATAAGAACCTAAGTTTTGTTTAGAAAAATACTAGGTATGTATCCAGCTATGTATTGTAAACATAAAATGTGGTTTCCAAGATATACTACTACTATACATACGTAGTACCGTAGTACATTACATACCAAAGTACGTATATCTTTAAGATTAAGCCAGCGCCCCCAATGTAAACTCACAGAAATAGGTAATTTATAAGTTAACCGACGATTACTCGTAAACTAGTGATATCTACTTAGCCGTGATAGTTTTCCTTTTAAATTCGTTATATGTACTACATTTGTGGTTTTTTTTCACCTCTTCCAAATTAATAGATTAGCCGGCAGAGGGGGACACACTTGAGTCTAACAATTTTTTTCACTTCAAAGCTTGATATTTGACAAACCAATCACTTGATCGAAAAATGATTTAAGCAAACTAATAATATTTTTTAAAACCTATCCAACGATACCCCACATAATGGGGTACTCAACCAAAAAAAAATCAACCCCCACTATACTTATATGTAGAGGAGATACACTTAAAAAATATTTTCCTAAATTTTATTCTACAGTTTTGTTGAAATATCTTCTATATTCATGTCAAATATCAGCTTTCTAGCACCAGGCGTCTTTGAGCTGGGCTGCGGACGGACAGACGGACGGACATGACGAAACTATAAGGGTTCCTTGTGCACTACGGAATCCTAAAAAGGATTGCCAAAATCAGAATAATCCAAAAAATAATGCGTGATTACTCATAAAAACTACGCATTGACTAAGAAGCTACTTCGTTTTTTCGTCGGTTTAAAAAAGCTAGCTATATATTATATATTGCCGTACAATTTAAAGAAAGAAAGAAAATTCTTTTATTGGGCACATAACGAATAACACAATAAGGTACAAACAAAGAATGTGTTAATTAAATGAATAGTAGACAATTTCATTTGCGTTACTCAAAAATGCGACCAAAAGGCCACCGCTCAGCATAATGATATGCCGCTATCCGCTAGTGATCGCAGCGCTGATTTTTACCTGAAGTTTAAACTTTTATAGAAGTAAAGTGAACAAGGCTGTATCTAAGCGCCAAATAGTTATTCTATTTGGCGCTTAGATACAGCCTTGTTCACAAATCCGTGCGGCTGTCAAGGTGATACTTACTCTCAAAGATTTTCATGACAACCGGGACCGACGGCTTAACGTGCTCTCCGAGGCACGGGACAAGCGATAATTAACAATTTAATACGCACATAACTCCGAAAAGTCATTGGTGCGCGCCGTGGATTCGAACCTGATACCCTCTGCATGGCAGTCTGTTGGTATATCCACTCGGCTATCGCTGCCTTGGTATTGGCTATTATGTTCTTTATATTGGGTAGAAAATGATAACTCATTAGATATATTATTCCATTATATTCCAAATAGAGAGAGGTGATAGAGTTCTTGAACGTAAAGTCCAACTTATACAAGTTATGATTACAGCCAAGACTATGAGAGATATCGCTATTAATTTTTATTATTTTTTATGTCAGTTTGAGTCGTCATTTTGTATTGTCGGATTGCCTTACTAAAATATGCTTATTCAGTCAAAATACAACGATTGTATAATTTTAGCTCCAACACTAGTCAGCGGCACCAAGGTTCCGTTAATAACCCCTTAAGTTTGTGTTTAGATTTAAAAAATCCATTGTTCGTCGAAAACAGAGCGCTAACCGTATGAACATAATCGTGTTAAATAACGTTCTGCACAGTCATACTTCACAACACAGCTTTCATGATTATACAGGACCGGACACGAACCGGAACCCAATGTACACGCCACTTAACAGTACTTTAAGGGCCGTTTGATAGATGGTGCGTTTTGACACCTCAAGTTTTTTAGTTACAGCGTGTTAATGGAAGCAAAATGGTGAGTAATTTGGGAAATTAGAGGTTTCATTTTCGCTTTTCTTATGCCCAAGGTCCTTTGTTCGGAGAAGGTCGTTTATTTTTTCCCGACAATGGCCTGGCTACAATACGTTTCTGAATATAGGTCTTGATGTGACGGAGATTGGTTTGGTAAGCTGGCAAGTCTGAAAATGTTAAAATATTGGGGTGTATTTTTACTTTACCTGGCTTGTGAATGAGAAATAGTCTCTCAGTCGCGTAGACAGAAGGAATGGCTCAGTAAAGTAATGGATCTTAAAGAAACTTGGCTCATAAGTTTTGTTTTTCTGAGTTGTGTATTATTACATTTTTATCGTAGTGGTAGACAATTGCACGTATCAATCGATTCATGTAATTATCCATTTTCGACATACATACATACATATAGCTGTCAGGGTAGGCAGAGACGACGGAAGGCCACTTGCATCTATCCTTACAAACCTCACGCGCTTCCTCTACATTCATTACTCTGTTCATACATGCTTGCCGGTGCCGGGTGCTTCGGACTTTGTCATTTTTCATTTTTGACATCATCTGTTTAATAGATAGATGTCTGCAAAAGGTGGTAATTAAAGTCATATTACACCGTTCTTTCGGCGACAGCGTAAAAATCCTGGCCATCATGAAGTAGTTTGACGATACTGACTCTACGTACCGGCTGTTAATTATAGCGAGTCAGTAACTTCATATTTTGCATATTGGACAGCAGTTTGTGAATCCATTCAATTCAGATTCGACTAATAGGCGGACCCTGGACTTATGGCATGTAAAAGTATTGCTTGCAGTATATTTAAGTTATCTAGATAGTACAGCATCAGAATCATGATGTTGATAATTAAATGGCGTGGAGGCGTGGCAATAAATGTGCTTTCATTTTTTGAAGTTACTGTTTTCCGAATCAGAGTCTAGTAGTTAAATTTTCTCCAAAATTACGTTCAACTTTACAGCTCTGAGCCGTATTTATTCAATATACTCCATAGGTTTCGTACACATGTACAGAACATGTGAAAATGGCATCTGAACAATACGGGAATAGTTGGATCCAACGACACGTCAAGCCTCGCTCACAGTGTACCAACAAATTTAATCTTAGCTGTGAACAAACAACCCACCTTCGCAAACCACTGAAATGGTGTATTCTGTGTTCTGATATACGATATTGTTTCTATACCATTTTGAATAGAATGCTGGGTTTTAGTTCTGTGTTTTGCCTGTGAAAAGTTCATGACTGTTTTCGCTTTAAAGCTTTTCATAGGAATATTCAAGTCCTTAATTTTGAATATGAAAGAACCGATTCCAACGAAACATGGTTCGTTAATCGAGCTACGCTTGTTTGCAAGGCACGTACATTGGTAAATAAGAATATATTCTAAGAAGATATTAGTAACTCGAAAAAGGTACGTGATACAAGTATACAGGGTTATTTGTAAAACACCGTTAACCTCTCAGGACTACGTTACGACTGTTCTATGACTTTTTACAAAACATAATACATTTACCAAAAACAAACCTTCAAAATTTCGTTGTCCTATCTAACACATTTCAACTCGTGTATTTTGCTGTACCTAAACGCTACGGAATCAAAGTTTTAGAGAATTTAATTTGCAACAAAACATATTTTGAAATTTATCTGTATGGCCAATAGTTTGCCTGATAAACTAGAAACCCCATTTGTACCACTCTTTTCAAGATGGTGGCCGCAGGACAAGGGTTTCGACTCCACAAACTTGTATTTAACTTTGTACAACCCCCCTCTAGACATCTATAAAATAAAATTGCGTCCTATGATAAATGCACGCTAAGCCCAAAAAGATTTAAAATTTCAATGGACTATATGTACCTGCAGCGAATGCGTTAGCTGTAAGTCGTATGCTTGTTCACCATCTTGAAATTACAATGAGCCAACGTTTAATAAGTAAAGTCAGAGTACAATTATTTAAGGAAAATTAATTATACTGGCTGTGGAATAAAAATAAAGAGAAGAAAGAAGAGCTGAAAGAGTGGTGTTATTTTTCTACAAATATTATAATAAGCTACATCCAATAATGTCAGATTGAGTTTCAGCATCTAGTTTGGCACTTGAGAAGACCTTATGTAAATAGTTCCAGGATCTTATTTGTAATTAAATACGTATTACTAACATGTGAAATCAAATACCAAACACTGCGGTGGTTTAAGTAAGTAATATTCAAGCGATTTAATAAAGAGTTAAAAAACATGAGTCATACTGTCACCAACGCAGCAACAGAGAAAAATACAAAGGTAAATACCACACGTAGCATTATCTTAATATATAAAATCCTTGCGTTACTGACTGACTGACAGACACGCTACAGCCGAAACTATTGGTCGCAGGAAGCTGAAATTTGGCATGTATGTTCCTTGGGGACCGTACGGGTGCACTAAGAAGGGATTTCCTGAAATTTCCACGGGATCGGCCAAATCGGGTAAATTAAAAAAAAAATGCGGGCGTAGCTGCTGGCGTCCTCTAGTTCAACATAAATATACCGATATCGTAAATCGATCCATTTCATCTCACAATGTGTATATTACTGAAACATACCCTTATTATTGTTATCGTCAAATATAACATCTTTGTATGACATAACAATGCAATACAATGGTGACCGCTCAAGGCAATCTACTGTAGCGTTATGTGAAGATTAAGTGTGTACGACAGAAGAAAAAATAATTTTATTTTTATTTTATTTTATTATTTTAAGGAAAACTTACAGCTAGAATGGTACATATAGTATATAAATTACATAATTAAGGCCAATTACAAGTTTCCACTTATAGAATCAAAATAAGCCATTCATATATTATAACAGTGCTATAAGCTCAGATATTTTACAACAAAGAAAAAATTATATAATAAACAGCCGAATTAAGAGAAAAGAAAAGAAACACAAATAAATTAAATTATCAACATGATGATTGAATTACCTACCTGATAAATGTGATAAACTAATAAAAAATATATATATTAAAAAATAATAATGGAAAAATTAAAATAAAGTAATATTTCTTTTTATAAAATCAAAATTATAAATAAATTTGTTAATTAATTATTTAATAAAATAATACTAATCTTAACCAATAATCTTTACTAATCTTTATCGCTTACCAAAGAATTTATTATTAAGACATGTTTTCATTTTCGTGACACTGGTTTGAAAAATATCAATGTCTACATCCTGGCATGCCAGATTGTACATACGGCTGGCTCTTATTATAAAAGAATTTTGCCTGTAATTCGTACTCACAGCTGGAATATGTAAGAGTTGCGGTCTTCGTAAAAACGCAGATGATACACGCAGGCCAATCTTGTTCACCAATGCCATAGTGTCAGTAGAACCATTCATTATTTTAAATAAGAGTGACTGATCAGCAATTTTACGTCTTTCGTATAGCGGTAACAGGTGGAATTTTTTACAGCGATGTGTATAGTTTGGCAAGTAGCAATTTGCACGATATTGTATGTACCTCAAGAACCTCCTCTGTATGCCCTCAAGTCTATTGACGTAAATCTCATAATGTGGGTTCCACACTTGAGAAGCGTATTCTAGGTGACTGCGAACCAAGGAACAGTAAAGGATTTTAATTGTCTTGATGCATTTAAAGTCAGTCGACATACGACAAATGAACCCGAGCGCTCGCGAGGCCTTTTTAGCTATGTCCTCGATGTGCGCATCAAAGATAAGTTTTGAGTCGAATGTCACCCCTAAGTCTCTAATATTTTCAACTCTAGTTACAACAGTGTCTTGTAGTATATAGTTATATTTAATTACATTGACTTTGCGGGTATAGGAGCATATGAAGCATTTAGAGACATTTAGGTCCAGGTTATTGATATCGCAGTATACTTGAAAGCGTTCGAGGTCTTCCTGTAACCTACGTGCATCTTCAATAATCTTGACTTGCTTTATGATTTTCAGGTCATCCGCGTATAACAATATTTTTGAATAGACGAAGCATTTATTGACGTCATTAATAAATATATTAAATAAGAGAGGTCCCAGTAACGATCCCTGGGGAACACCAGAGGGAACGTTATATGGTATCGACTTATATCCGCTCAAAACCACGGTCTGGCACCTGTTCTCGACATACGATTTGAACCATCTGAACAAATTTCCTCTTATACCGATATTATTTAGCTTGCCTAATAATGTGGAATGATGGATACGGTCGAAACATTTGCTGAAATCGGTATATATAACATCTACCTGGGCTCGCTGCGCCATTGCATCCGAGATCATGTCACTACAGAGAACCAGATTGGTTGTGGTAGATCTTCCTGGCAGAAACCCGTGTTGAAATTCACCAAAGTCTTGTCTAAGAGCGCAGTATACTTGCTTATGTACAATTTTTTCAAGAATTTTGGCAAATACACAAAGCTTCGAGATGGGTCTGTAGTTTTCTACTTGGTTTTTTGGTCCCTTTTTGTAGATAGGTGTTATATATGCCGACTTCCAGATACTGGGCATTGATCCAGTATATACGGAGCGTCTATATAAAATCGTTATGGGAATGGTAAGACTCTTGGCACAGTTCTTTATAAAGATTGGCGGTACGCTGTCTGGGCCTGGTGATTTATTTAAATTCACGTGACTTAGGAAGTTTTGGACTTCGTTTTCACATATCTCAATGTTATTTATAAATGACATTGAGGAGGTAGGTTCACTAATATCTAATGGGTTGTTGAAAATTATATCAGAGTCAGCTGTGTCTAGGAAATTAGAAAAGAAAAAGTCACCGAACATGTTACAGATGTCCTGTCCATTACTTGACGAAAGATGCCCAAAGCGCAGTGTTGAGGGATAGGAGTTCGAGTGCTGTCTAGATTTTATATAGGACCAAAATGCACGAGGATTTTTGTGTATATTAGACTCCATTAATTCAATATAACTATCAAATAGTTGATTTTCCAAGTCTTTTGCACGCTGCCGCAGTATAGTAAAAGATTGAAAATCTGAAATATTTCTATATCTCTTAAATTTAGCGTGAAATTTTGACTTCTCCTTAATTATCTTTATTAATGGAGTTTTGTACCATGGCGGGTACTTTTTCTGACTGCTGATTGTTTTAGATGGTATGTACGTATTGCGCAATGAATTGATGTGATCATAGAAATATTGTACAGCATCTTCGAACGGCCTACATGTGAGTTCATGCTGCCAGTCCACTTTGTTTATTTCACCGTTTATTGTGTCATAGTTAGCGACAGCATATAAAAACTTGACGTACGGTCGAGGTCTTAACGTGTGTAGCTGAACAAAGTCAGCAGTAATACACAGAGCTTTATGATGAGGATCCTCAGGTATCAATGGATCACATGAGTGGGAAACAGTTACACAGTTATTGCATAAAACCAGATCTAAGATCCTATTGTTTTGGTTCACGTGAGAGTTGTACTGTCGTAAATTGCACATGTTGAAGTTGTCGATAAGGTTTGATTGTAAAGCAGTATGCAAAGTGCTTGGATTCATAGACTCATCAACATCTGATAGTGTCCAGGTAATATCGGGTTGATTAAAATCACCCAGAATTAAAAAAGTGTCTGCAGGTTGTAAAATAACTGTGTCAATCAATCTGTTCGAAAACTCGGTCAATTGCTCGTTCAGTGAATTGCCCAGGTTCTGTTTACAAATATAAACAACACAAATATGCATCTTATACGACACCCGAGGATTCTTACGATGTAGTGTCAGCGATACCCACAAGTCCTCCGCAGATGAACACCAGTCTGGCCTAGCATCAGCTACAAGTTCACGTCTTACCGCTATTAAGACACCCCCACCCATAACCTGGTTAGTATTAGCGTAATCTCGATCGCGTCTCCAAACCAGATATCTATCATCAAATAATTCGTTATCGGCAATGCCGTCAATTAGCCACGTTTCCGTCAAGCATACAATATCAAAATTTTTATTGCACATGTTTCTATAAAAAACACCTGCCTTGGTTCGCAGTCCCCGAACGTTTTGGTAGTAAACGTTAAGAGGCGCCATCACAAACATGAAGGTTAATAGCATTCAGATAGCAAAACTTAAGGTACATACAACTTGTAACATAAAAAATAATGGTTGTACAATAAATATTCGTAAAAATAATCAAGCGTAAATGAACTTTGTTACCATAAAGCTTAGGTTCAAAGTAGAATAAGTATGAGTGTTTAAAGAAAGGTGTAAAACCACTAATAATATATTGAAAAATAGATAAGCCAAATGAATTTTTGTGTTTGTAATTATAGCGCTTAAAGTCAAAACGGCAAAGATAGGCAAAGCATACAAAACACCAAGTCATTAAGCAAACAAAAGGCTCGCGAGTATGTACTATAAAAAAGAAATAGGTACCTGCATTTTTCCAAGTTATTTTAACAACGCCTATATGACTCAATGACATTTCAGTATGTGACATCGGGGAAGTTAAGAAGACAACTTTTTTATATCTTGCTCTGTTCTTATTTGGTAAACAGGTGTAGTATGGTTTTTCCGAACGAATATTCTGCAATCCTTTACCCATACATGCTCGTAAAAATTTTCCTTCGCCTTAGCTTTCGTTTTGTTCAATAGCATCTTGTTCTCTAATGTTAGATGGTCATTAATGTAGATCCTATTCTCGCTTGATAATCCAAGTTCAGTTGCTTTCAGTGTTTTGTATTTCTTTGCGGCAGCTACAAAGTTACTTTTTATGTAGTTGTTGTGAACCGAGCATATAATATTCTTATTATTCTTGTCATTGCGCATCGGTATCCTGGCTATGTAGTTAATCTGCTCCTTCGGTATATGGCAGCCAATAGCATCTCCTATTTTGGCAATCGTTGTGAACAGATTTTCTGTGTTAGAAACTGGAACTCCCTTGATCTCAATGTTATTCATTCGGGATCGTTGCTCACTTTGACGTTGGGCATTATTGAGCTTTTCCACTTGTTCTTTTAGTAGCGTTACGTCCTCTTTGGTTTTTTTCATTAATCCCAGTTCTTCTTCAAGGATGCTGACTTTGCTTGTCAAGGCCTCCACTGAGGCATGCACGAATTCAATGGACTGCTTCATATCTGTAAATTCTGCTTTAATGGCTTTCAACTCCGAGAGTTCATGTTGTATGGCTTTGACACTGTCCACCAACACTGGTAACGTTTCCATCTGACTTGATAGCCTCTTGAGCTCGTTAAGTATAATTTCCACGTCCGGTGATGAGGCCTTGAGAGTATTCGTACGAGGGCTGGCTGCTGCTGCTTTGCAACTTCCACACTTCCATGTTGCCTTACGATCTCCAAGCTTTCTCCATCCCGTCTCTGTAATGCCCGCGCAAGGGAAATCGTACTGTCCATCGCACATGGAACAGATGGCGCCGTCTCTTGCTTCCGTTTCGCAGCGTTTGCACTTAAACATTTTGTGCGAACTCGTTTGTAACAAATTAGGTTTAAAATCCGTGTACCCTGTTATTGTACACAACAACAATTTGCCGCCGTACGGTGGGCGTGTTCCACAGCGCGGCCGAATAGATCCGAGCGCGAGCCGATCAGTGCCGACCGGTCGTCGTTGCGACCGACAGTCTCAGGGTGTTGAGGTGGGAGTGAAGCGGTCAATGACCCCGGCTTGATGTTCGACAGGTGCGCTTGCGTTTTGACTCACGCGTCTTTCGAAGTAATTCAAATGTTTGATACGTTATTGTTTTTCGATGCTATTTACGACGCGGTATTCTTACGGATTTTAAATTTTCTTTTTGTACTTGATAGGTGGTATGCTAAGCAACACAATGTATTATAATTTGTAACTTAAATTCCACTATTGATGTCGATTTGAAATTTTAAACTGCGAGCGAGTAGGAGATACGTACTAACACGCGCGAGTGAGCGAGGGTACTGATATTATTGTTGTAACACATATTTACCAGTACTAATTTACTACGACCTAAGTGTATGAGCGTGGAGACACGACTCCAGCGGTGCGTCTGCTCAATAGTGCGCCTGCGTGCATAATTTGTACGATCAGTTGCTGCTTCAATATAAGTGCCTTTTTTATAAGAATTACGGTTGTGAAGTTGTCATGGTTTACCTACTTCATTTTTACTTGTAGGTATCGAAGACGACAGTATCCTACCGACGACGCGACGTAGGCCAAAATATGCGACCCTGTTGAGGGAGTTCTGTTCTCCGCCCCTGTCCGTAGATAAGTGACGTAGTCCTTTAATTAAGTTAAAATTTGATTTTGACTCGACTGCATGCGCGGCGTAGTGGTTCAAGCGGTTTAGAACTACTTGCTCAATGCCGACGGAAAACATCGTGAGGGAACCTGCATGTCCGAGAGTTTGCCATGAATGTTCTGCAGACTCGCATATGGACTATGGCCCTTATATAAACAGGCTGATGATGTGAGCATGAACATACAACAATACAACACATGCGATAGTTATCTGGGTTCTAGCTCTGTAAATCACATGCTCACACTTCATTGAATGACGCCATCTAGTGTCACGTCACAGCAAATAAATAATGGTGCAGCGATAAGGTGTTGAAACAATGATCGTCCACTAAGCACGTCGAGCTGACATCATTTGTCTGCCAGTGGCCGCTCTCCACACCCCACTCGCTGAATTAATAACTGCATATCAAACCAGCTGATTTATGATCACGATATTGCTGTAGTCTGATGTCATTGCTTTAATAGTTAATTTGTGTGTTTGGTTAAATGTTTTGAGATATGATGGAAATGTGGTTCATATTAGCGTTTATAAAGTATCATCATGTCATGTCAGCCTAGAGACGTCCACTGCTGGATATAGGCCTCCCCCAAGGTTCTCCACACAGACCGATTTAGAGCCGCCCGCATCCAACTAATCATATACTTATGTATGATCTAGATTAAAACGTATACGAAATATTAAGAATTTAAACTTTCGTGGTCATTGACACTAAATTGTTACTTCACTAGTAGGTAGTCAGTAGGTACATCCGGAAAATAGGCGCTTGCAACAGTGCTGAAATATCGCTTACTCAAAACAAAGGTGCTTGGTATCATCTCCAAAGATAATTTAAAATTAATATCTATGGTAAGATTCTAGTTTCAAGATTTTTTAAAACCAATGGTAAAATGTTTTCTTAGGTATATTTAACAAACATTGCGTTAACTTTCAAACCTAACGATTTCTTATTATGATTTACTGATAATACAAGGTCAAACAAAGCCTGAATAAAGAAGCCTGCTAAAAACTTCTGAGCATTCGGTGTTTCAGTAGAACAAGTACCTATACCGTCGCAAAACTTAGGTGGTTTTCCGTTTAATATGGAGTCAATTTAACAAGATAAGTGACCATCATAATATATTTACCAAAGTAATGGCAAAGTGGCTTCTATGATCCACATAAAACAACGAAAAACGTCTACAAAGTCTTCGCGATTGGTACAAAACACGAGTTTGCTATCGGTCCAATTTGCATTTGGTCAATTTGTATACTGCCAGTGAGATGACAGCAAAAGTAAATGTCACTAAACTTGACAACGATACAAGTACCAAATCTAACATAAAAAGATTTAAACGGAAAAGGCATTCTTTTAAAAATTTACAACAGCATAATATGTCGACCATTCATTTTGAAGATTTTTGTACATTTTTTTTATTTATATAACATATATTTTAAATGTTTAATCATCATTATTTAGACGCACCCTAGACGCAGCCAAAAAGCATAACAGCAGAAATAAAGCAATAATTTCCAACAACGCACGAAAATTTAGTATCACACCAAACTGCAATAGCAAAGAAAACAAGCCACATAAATTTGAGTTTCGTAGTTAATAAGAAACAAACAAAAAGTGTACTGCTTTTATTAATTTGTAAGGAGACAATAAGCTCCAAAATCCCTTGTAATAGATGGCTGTTGGGGCAAGTTGGGGTATTTGAACACCTGTACCTTGCGCCAGTTATAAGTTATTAATACACCCTCTTTCACCTCCGCCGAAGGTCCCCGGTAAGGATCGTGTGCGGTTCGCTAGGAAAATAGGGACTTGTTTAACTTTACAGTCTTAAATGGATTATTAATTTTGAGGTTATGTTGGGTTAAGTTGTATTTGTTAAGTTAAAAGTTTATTCAATTAGTGTTCGTTGAAGATTGGTTGTTTTAAGATGTTGCAAAAAGACGTTTAATATGAATTCGAAGTTACATTCTCAGTACAGGTTAGTGTTCGATTAGAAGGTGTCGTATTTGATTCAGCCTTTAGAAAAGTGTTCAGCAGAAAGTATTAAATTTACATACAAACATTTATATAAAGGGTTTCTTAAATAAATGTGAATTATCTCCTATACGTCTCGAAGTTTCGGCGTGTGTTTACTGTGAACTCGGCTTATTCGGAGTGAGCACAATACGAGGAAACGCGCAGTATTTAGAAACGCTTATTTTACATAATTATTTTATCGGACATTCGTCGACCAAATTGGGGACTCCAAACAAACGGCAAGGTCCGAAGTACCTGAAAACGGCGAGCATGTATGGAAAGAGTAAGTAGTGTGAAGAAGCGCGTGAGGTTTGTAAGGATAGAAGCAAGTGGCGTTCTGTTGTCTCCCTATCCTACCACCACGGGAAAACGGCGTGAGGATATTTATATATGTACTTATTTTATACTGCCTTTTTAGATATGTATTTCTCACTGTGATCATGGTCCCTGCAACCGTGCCAAAATATCGGAAACTCGAAACAAAAGTACCTAGGTAAGAGGTACATATCCCGCAAGACAATTCCAATGAATATTGGTGTATTTTGTACAACAAATTGTAAGCTATTTACATTTTATTGAGTGACCTTACGTGTCTTTGAATTCGTTTAAAGTCTCAGAAACCTTACCCCCAAGGTGAACGAACCTTAGATACTTTAGACTTCAATAAACTCTAACCAAAAACACCAATGAGGTCTGTGGAGATATTACAAGCGGAGCGTTACATAGATATACACTGACTCTAATTTCTTATGTGAATAATAACTCAAGTTGTTATATGAAAAGGTTTAGGGCCACTGCATACCCGCTGCTTGTGTGTTGAACAACAGGCGAAATTACATCGTCGTGTTTTGATGGTGTGTCGTCGCCTAATAGTTTTGAACTTTCTAGCAAGAAATAATCCCCGTTTTGCTGAGGACATTACAGGCATTCAGTTAGCTTAAACCATTACGCCACATAGCAATTGTTTAATTTGGTTACTGTCTATTAAGGATCAGGAATTGCCACTGCTTGATTTCTATCGCTATGTTATTCCGTCAAACTTGGTTAGACTTTAAATATTCTTGTAATTTGAGAGACCACCTCTAAACATCTTTTAAAATTCTCATCAAGCAGTTTTACTGCTTTGTTCAAACATCACTATCGTCCTATATTTTTTTTGTTAGCCTACATTGTCCCACTGCTGAGCAAAGGCCTCGCCCTTGGATTTCCACAAATCTCTGTGTTTTGCGATCGCTGGTCAGTCGCTCTCAAAAGCGTCTAGGCCATCCCGCCATCTCCGCTTTGGACGTCCTCGTCGCCGCCGACCGCCTGGAATTAGTAGCTGCATGAGCGCACCTTTTTGTTTGCATTATCTTTGCGTAGAGACGGAAAACTCGACATCAAACCCTATACGACTGCCTCGTTGGTCTCGAGGCATAAATGTGCGCGTGGGATCGGGTGATCCCGGGTTCGATTCCTGGGTCGGGCAGTGTTATTGGGTTTTTCTGTCACGAAATTCTCAGTAGCAGCACGGAGTCTGGAAATGTGCCCGGTACGGCAATAGGCTCGCCCCTTATTACGTGGGACTAAAGTATATCTGGCGAAAAGTGGGTGTAGAAATACACCTCTGCCTACCTCTTCGGGGTTATAGGCGTGAGACTATGTATGTAGGTATGTATGTATGTATATCACTATGTAAATATAGACCGACTAATTTCTCTTTACTGGCACATATACTACGCCTACATTGGACGTACGCGAGTTGCGAACACTCGTAACTACACATTTTGCTCCCCACAATAAATTAATGAAGGAGTCTAGTCGCTATTTAGTATAGGGTATAATGTGGCTTGATAACTATCGTTATACGACACTGTTTACTGAAACTTCTTGTTCATGCACTCGGTATTTTGGGGGCAGTAGTTGTACAGACTTGTTAAAGACATAAAGACATAACGACATATTTATTTCTGCATTTTGGTTGTTTACAACACTTATACATGTCAAAACCCTATTCTAGATGAAGCCGACTTTTCCTAGCTAAATGACTTCTTGAGAAGAAAGGCCGAAACAAACTCAGAGTCATTGTTTTTTTTTGTCACTTCAATTTCTTTAGTATTTTCTTCTTTTAAAGTCCAGACAAAAAAGGGTTTAGTATGCAAGTACAATGCAGGAAATTATCTGACGCTTTTGACTGACTCGGCCCACTGAGAGTTGAGTTGTTTGTTTGATCTAATATGAAAACATCTAATGTCACAATGTTTATCGAACGCCTCCAAAATGTCTTTATTTTAACACGTGTTTTTACATGCAAATTATAGTCTAGTGTATATCTATGCCAGCCTTTATTTAGGTAATCTATACTAATATTATACAACTGAAGAGTTTGTTTGTTAAGTTGTGAGCCACGCGTGCGGGGCAGTCGCCCTAAATAATGCGGGTGTAACCGTCTGCTCATCTAGTGTAGAGGTAAAAGAGTTATTTGTAAATTGGGAAGATTATTGCAAAGTAACCAAAATAATGAATATTAAATTGTTAATTATCGCTTGCTAAACGATGAAGGAAAACATCGTGAGTAAACCTGCATGTCTGAGAGTTCTCCATAATGTTCTCGAAAGACATGTGACGTCTGCCAACCCGGACTAGCCCAGCAGTGGGACAGTTTATATACAGGGCTGGTGATGATGATGATGATGAACCAGAAGAATGTAAACGGCTCTACGCAGTATGTTGTAGGTTCGATCCTTATATGAGACTAGACTTTGTGTGATCGGCAAATTCTTGTTTCTGTTCAGAGTCGTCTTTGTGGTAGTTGATTGAATGCTTGTATATATCCGGGCGTTACAAGCTTTATTACAATTGCGGATGTTGACTGATGGAAGCCATTTTTTGGCACAAAAGATTGGACATCTTCAAAAGCAACTGATTATAATATATACATTCTGAAGCCTCTGTTCTATCTTTGTATATCATCTGTTTGTAATGTATTGATTATTTATTATTGACTGCGCGGTTGGCGTAGTGGTTTAAGCGGTAGCCTTGCCGCTTGACACTGCGCCGTGTGTTGTGGGTTCGATCCCCACACGAGACAACACTTTGTGTGATTCATAAATTATTTTCTTGAATCTGGGTGTTCATTGTGTCCGTTAGTTGTATGTTTGTAAAGTCCCCCGCGACACTGGATTTAGTCCAAGTGCAGTTGTCTTTTAAAAGAAAAATAAAATTAGAATACTGAATTAAAAATATTTACCTATTCGTTTACTTCATCATTATTATTATACATTACGTTTAATTGAGCATCTCTTACAATCTCAGGCAAATTTTAATGCCGATTAATCTTTCGCTCTAATTTAACAAATAGGTATACCGTTTCGAAATGAATTTGAATCAGAATTAATACAGTACACTTAACAAATAGGCGGCCACGTCAGTATAAATGTGTCTTGACGCTTTAAATAATGCCTCTGGATTCTGCGGTTCAGACAATTAAATAAACACAGAGGCCAATGGGCCGCGGCTAAATGAAATCTAATTTATATTACTGATTCTGTAAGTGGGCTGGTAGCTTTGAGGAAGGAAAGAAGTATTCTTACCTTTTATTTTTATGGGTTCTTGTAATAATGAACTCAGAATCATAATAATATTACGTAATTGCGTTGTTAATACGTCTTGGAAATGGTAGCGTTTTCGTCTGTCAAGATTTGACACAATACTAGCATTTTTAAGACGCCTCTGCTGTCTTATCTGCGGCAACTGAGGGGATATGAGACGTCATCATTGCCCTAGTATGATCCTGGTTGGATCTGAGACTGTCCATGACGAACGGGCTCCATAGCCCGGAGTTCACTCTCACGTGTTGACAGATTTATATTTTTTTAAACTTTTGAGCAGTTTGTGCTAGACACGCCCCCTATTACGTGGGACCTAAAAATTCATGACGAAATGTGGGTGTTATATTACACTTCTGCCTACCCCTCCAAGGATACAGGCGTGAGTCTATAATTAAACTTTTGAACAGTTTTTCTGCTGTTATTTGACCCAAACAACCAAAAGTGTAAACAATATTTTATGGTTTTGATCAGATTCACGATATTTAAGGATAGATAGTTTATAATCCATCCGTGATAGCAAACCTATTTACAATTAGTAAAACAAGGGGCTCTAGAATATTCACGGATTCATCATCATTATTACCTTTTCGGTCCGTGTGGTGACGGATTAAGAATACGAAATGTCACCACCCCATATCTTCCCATGGGGGTCGTAAGAGCCGACAGAGGGAACATATTTATTTATTTCTTTTCTTTATTTATTCATAGAAACTCATACAGCTATTTTATACAGATACATTGTTAAAAAGGAAAGACATTTATATAACACTAAGCCAATTATAGAGTTTCACGGCAGGCGTATTCTAAGAGGCACATAGGTACATATTATTAAGATATATAATAAAGTATAAACTTTCACAAATTTAAAAGGCTAAAACATTACAAATGGATAAATATGTGGTCAGATTATATCCCAAAATTACAATAAAATTCAGTAAAACTCAATAAAATTCAAAATTAAATTAGAATAACTAACGTAAATTACATTTATAATAACAATTAAAATTATAAGTATAAAAATTGCGTTAAAAATTACAACAATAACAAAAATGAATGTGATATTATAACAGTAATTTGTGTTTTTCATTATGACTGAGCCGGTTCACCTGCTAAACCAATTAAAATTTTACTTTTAAAACAGGCTTTGGACAAGAAGAATATGTCTAAGTTTTTAAATCTATTATTATAGGTACGGAGCAATCTTGTCATAACTGAGTTACGGGCATAATTTGTGCGATGGTGAGGTACCGCGAACAATGAAGTCTGCCTAGTTCTCGTTATTGGTGTGCTGAAGTGTACACATGACAAGAGATATGGGCTATTTAAGGACCCACGCAGAATATCAAATAAAGGACACATATCCATCATCACGCATCTATCCACGAGGGGAAGCAATGGATAGTGATGGCAATCTTCCAGATAAGTGCCATGTCGCTTCTGGGTCTTAAAGTTCAGATGTTTTATAAAGCGCTTTTGTATTCCCTCTATTTTGTCTACATAAACAGTATATTGAGGGTTCCAAGCAGGACAAATGTACTCCAAGATGCTGCGATCGTAGGCGTAATATACAATTTTTAGAGTATGGGCCTTTTCGAACGGGCCACAAGTGCGAATAATAAATCCTAGATTTCGAAAAGCTTTGTTTACCACCGTATCAATGTGTTGTGAAAACAGCATTTTGGAGTCCAGCACAATTCCCAAATCTCTCACCGAGTCGACCCTCTCGATTAGGCTATCGCCAAATTTATAACCATATCTTACGGGATTATTCCTGCGACTGAAGCTAATAACTTGACACTTACTAATATTAACTGTTATATTATTTTCATTGTAGTATGCGTATAACGCGTTCAAGTCTTGTTGTACCAGTTCGCAATCGAGGCTAGAGCGAATGTTCAGATAAATCTTCGTGTCATCCGCATACAATAGGTGGTTAGCGTATTTAAAGCACTTGTTGATATCGTGCAAGTATACACAATAAAAAAGTGGGCCGAGGTGCGAGCCCTGTGGGACACCGGAGGAGATATCAATAAAATCAGACTTGAAACCACCCATAACCACCCCCTGAGAACGATTGGAAAGATAAGACCGAATCCACCGGAGTAAATCGCCTCAAATGCCAAGGCTCTGCAATTTTTGTAACAAAATAATATGATCCACGTGATCAAATGCCTTTTCAAACTCTGTGTAAATCACATCGACTTGTCCCACTTTTTCCATCTCACACAGTACATAGTTCATAAAGGTTGCCAAATTCGAAGTAGTAGATCGGCCCTTAACAAAACCGTGTTCAGTGGAAGGCCACGCGATAAAATTGGATAAATACTACAATACACAAGCTTAGATCCGTGTGGTGACGGATTAAGAATACGGAATGTCTCCACCCCATTACATCCCATGGGTGTCGTAAGAGCCGGCAGAAGGAGCATACTATGCAGAGAACAGCACTGTGAGAGAGGGAAAACTTGATACAAACCCTATACCAACCCGTTTGGCCAGCGTGGTATTGTAGGCCAATTCCTCCTTTCGAAGAAGAGGCCTAGTCCAGCAGTAGACAGTCCACTGCTGGACTAGGCCTCTCCTTCGAAAAAAAAGGCTGATGAAGAAACAAGCTTTTAAAAAATTTTACTTATTATATTAAGGATAGATATAGGACGATAGTTTTCTATTTCAGAGTTAGATCGCTTTTTAAAGATGGGTATGATGTGTGCTTTTTTTCCATATCTAAGGGAAAACACATTCTTGTAACGATTTTTGAAATAAGGTCGTAATAAGATAAGTCAAACTCTCTGCACAGTTAATCAGTAGTATGGCCGGTATGTCATCACAACCCGGACCCTTTGAGTTGTCAAGGGACTTGAGTAATTTTGTTACAGCATCTTTCGTGATAACCACTTTGTTGATAAAATCGTCTCCCGAGTCAGATTGTTCGTCGCTTGAGTCAATCGATGATGAACTGGATGATTCAGAAAAAACGCTTTGGAAGTAAGTATTGAAGGCTGTGCTTATGGTTTCCCCATTGTCGTAGTTCTTACCGTTTAAACTAAAGATCTTGGGATAATGACTACCACCACGCTTAGACTTGACATATGACCAAAAAGTTTTAGGTTGCTGTGCGATTGTATCCTCTGTACGAGCATTGTATGTTACTAGACACTGCTTTTGTATAGAATGCTGCCTAGCTCGTAAAACCAAAAATTCTGGATAATCTCTTGGATTACTTTAACTTTTTTCCAACGCTTAAGAACTTTTGATTTTTCCTTTATAATATGCATCAAGTTGCGGTCATACCATGGAGGATAACTACGTTTAATAGGCTGTTTACGGTAAGGCACATATGTATCTAAGCTATAATTTAGCACACAGTAGAATTTGTCGACAGCACCGTCCATATCGCAGCCAGTGAATAGACTATCCCAGTCTATGCTATTTAAGTGTCTGTTAAGTGATGTGTAATCACATTTACGGAAATTGCGGCACCGGGCAGTTCATTCCTTGAGGGGAGGCATAAACAGATCACGACACTCGATTGTTATAGAAGGGTGGTGAATATCCTGTGACAAGAGTAGATCCTGGCATTTTTCTACTGTTACATAAATGCTGGCGAAAACTAAATCTAATGTACGATTATTTCCATTCAAAGTATAATTATATTGCGATAATCCTAAAAAGCTTAGGTTTTCCACAAAGTTAGTCGCAGCGTTTTGGACATAACTTGACCCTATCTTTATTAAGTTGTAGTCCTCGCATGTCCAGCGCAGACACGGTAGGTTAAAATCAGCAGCAAGTAAAATTGAATCAGCAGGGTACCGGTCAATCAAATCAGATAGCACTTTATATATATCCTCTATATGCGATGGAATGTTATGCGCGTCCGGTGGAATATAGGCTAAGATTACATGTAAATCGGTACTTGTCCCGATGCCGCGTGATGGAAGTGTGACACATAGAAGTTCCGTTCCATCACTGGCATATTCGTAACAAATGTACGGCGCAAATCTGCGTTTAACACACGCCATAACGCAACCTCCTGTTTTCTTACCCGTGGATAATAGATCTCGGTCACAGCGAAACACCTCATACCTACCATCACACAGTTCATAGCTCAGAATATCATCCTGAAGCCATGTCTCGGTGAATAAAAGAATATCGTATTTGATACACAATATCCCATTAAACAAGTCTAAGCGCTTAGTTCGTAGCCCACGTACGTTCTGGTAATAAAATAATAATTTATTTGCCATTTTGTGCATATTTGTGTGTTAAACACTCAGGAGCAATCGCGTTTGACAAAAATATTATGCAGAGAACAACACTGCAAGAGAAGGAAAACTTGATACAAACCCTATACCAACCCGTTTGGCCAGCGTGGTATAGTAGGCCAATTCCTCCCTTCAAAGGAGAGGCCTAGTCCAGCAGTGAACTGTTAAAGGCTGATGATGATGATGATTACCTTTTCGCAGTTGGTTGCTATCCAAGACATTCGTCTTGAAGCCAGGGGTCTATGTTTGTCTGCTACGACGACTCCGCCTCACCTTAGGACTGCCCACTGAATCAAAAAATAAACCCACTGAATATACAATTCTTGTGTCTGACTGACTGACTGAAGACGCACAACAAAAAATTATTGGCGCAAGTAGCTAAAATTTTTCCTCAGACACATGGGTACATGAGGAGCACGTGTTGGTTTTTAGTCAGTAAGAGTCTGACAGTCCCCTTCGTCCTTCCCCCCCAGGGTGAAGGGACTCCATGAGGATTTTCCAACGCGACACAAAAAAACGGTGTTAAATTTTACCGTAGGGGACAGTGTACCCGCGCTAAAAAAGTTATGTGGAGGAATTTTTTGACGCGTCGTAGTTGGCAATTTTTATGATTTTATTTACTTTTCTTTTAATACTTATTATTTCCACTTTTGCTTTTTTATAGTTTAGGATGGTTAAGTTATATAATTAATTTTATTTTATTGTACATAATTATGTTACTCCTACTTGCCTGAATAAAAAATATCCACAATAAAAAAAATAAAAAAATTGGACGGAAACAGATAAATTAAAAAAAATACGGGCATAGCCGCGGGCATCCTCTAGTATCCAATAAGAAGCAGATAACATTAATTAGGCGTATATCTCCTAACAGTAACACGCCTACGTCCGTAAGACATAAAAAACCTCTAAATAATTTAACACAACATCTGAATACAGCCCTTCAGAATTCACGGCGCGTTACAGCGTCTTTTGAACCTTCGCCCTGTCATTTTTATTTCATAAGACGCGCAAGAGCGGCTCGCTTAGATTACAATTTACTATTATGGCCCGCTCTAGAATGTACTTACACAGCGTAATGCACTGTTATAGCCAATTTATTGGACTTATTAATATTTTTATTATAACACGTAATTGTGATAGGCACATACAATTTTATTTGGGAGAAATACTCGGTAATTGGAAGGGACTAGGAATAATACATTAGAATTGAACACATATTACATGTGTTATTATGGATCGTATAGTGAAATTCATAAATAAAGTATGTACTTCTGTCGTGTAAGTGTGTGGGGTGCGTGCAATTCCGGTGTCGGACTTGATTGAATGCAAGAAGAAGAACGGAACGGTAGCACTAATATATAGCTACCACAATATAACATGACTAAGTATCGGTATTATTTTAAATTATCATCATACAAGGGGTCACCCATCCCAGTGGCAACTTCTGTGAGCGTACTTTAACTTTGTAAATCTATTGTGCAAAAAACATGAGATCCATACTGAAAATATATTTACAGAAATTATATGAGAAAATAAAAAAATACGAAGATTAAGGCTTGCGATTTTATCATTCAAAATTTGTAAAAAGAAGAAAAGCATATTTTCTTACAGTTATTATCAAAACAATATTTCTGTGAATATATTTAGTTAATATTGGCACAAAATAAATTGCATGATTTACTTAATTCACCAGAAATTGATTAAAGCACTGAGTAAAGTTTAAATTAATCTTAATTAAGAGAACATAAAATGAATACCTATATATATATAAGTAAATAAAATTATATGTTGAGAATAAAACATTGAACAATTATGTTTGAATGTTGTGAATTTATTCAATCATTTTTAAAGGAACATTTCCGGTGCTTCCCGGTTTTATTGTAAAGCTTTATATTAATTTTTGAAATATCAAAATATTGTTTCATTTACGTGCGGTATAATAATATCATACGTAAATAATGAAACAATATTTTGAAAATAATTTTTATAGCATATTTTTGCCCTATAGGTGTCTGATACCAAATTTAAACCCTGTGCAACCCATCCTGCTAAGAAAAAGAAAGAGTCCAGGTTTTTTGGCATGGAATCGCACTTCAAATATTAGCAAAGTCAAACTATCAGTCTCCTAATCATACTTAATCGTACCTTTTTTTTTTGGTGTCGGTTTGGAAAATCCTCATGGGGTCCCTCCGCCCTGGGGTGAAGGACGAAAGGGACTGTCAGACTCTTACTGACTAAAAACCAACCCGTGCTCCTCATGTACCCATGGGTCGGAGGGTAGGGTTTCACCGAAGCATTCCTCGCTAACCCTCGACGGGTATTGGCCCGCCAGATGGTCAGGCGGGCCCCGAACGAAACCCCCTTGGCGGCGGATGAAGATGTTGGACTCCCAAAACACCCAGCGGCCGCAGAGGATAGGGAGGACGGCAACGCAACACCGCATCTCCTCTTCCTCTGCGGCCCCACCTCAACGCAACGATGGTGCGCCCCCATTTGGTCGCGGGAGATAGGGCGCACGGCAACGCAACACCGACACCTCCTACGTCCACGCCTGACTGCGAGGGACAGACAGAACTGTCCCCCACACCCGCACCGTTGGACGCATCCTGCGCAGGCCCACTGCCAAGCCCACGCGTAGAGTCCCCTCCAGGGATCCCTCTTAGCTTCACCACGGGGTTCAAAGCCACGGTTACTGAGCCCCCCCACCACGACAAGGTGGAGATCCCGCGGGGGGGATCTAATCCTACCTGGAGATAGTTGGTTCGATTGGCAATCAGTAGAAATTTTAAACTTTGCTCAGGAGTGTAATGTTGAATGTATGACAATGATTTACCTACCTAACTTTGCGATAATTATCTAGGGATTCTAATTAAAAAGAGGCTTTCCACTCAATATATATTATGTTCCCCACATATTCAGCTAACAATCTTTCTACTCCGTCCAATAGTTTTCAACCGATACTGTAACAGTTCTAAAAACAGACTCAAACAACATAGCCAAACGAAATTGGCCCAGTGCACACATGGGGCCAATTTACCCTTCCAATTGTACCTTACATTTCTTTTATATCTCATATTGTTCCCGTAACAGTCATGTAGCTCAAAACTAACATGCTAGGTCGGGGATTTTCCCGCCTAATACGCCGATCATACAGTTTAGGTTACGTATTAAAGCTTATGACTCGGTTTAGAGGAAAGAATATGCGAGATAACTAAGCGATTATGAAAATAAATAATAAGGCCCCAATTCTGTTTAGATAATTGTTGACATGATTTACTCGCGTAGATATTTATTTAAAGAGAAATGCGAAGATGCAAAGCGATGAATAAGTGAAACACGTTGACTAATAATGATTCTGATTCCTTTTTTATGATTTTTTGATAGTAACAATTGCTTATATACTTATTTTAAGAATGTTCATGTCTCTTTTTATTTCGATGTTTCGGCTCTCTAAAACATTATATACGTCAGACATTAGTAATTCGGCGCTGATTGAGCTGCATCTCACTTGGCACTTCTCGACATCATCATCATCATCATCAGCCTGCAAGAGTCCACTGCTAGATATAGGCCTCTCCAATGGCACGCCACTGAGCCCGATTTTCCGCTTTTCGTACCCAGCCACTTCTCGACATATCATCTTAAAAATATGTGTTAAATGTAATAAAACCCATTTTATTTGTTTTATTTATTTATAGACTCACGCCTGTATTCGTGGGGGTAGGCAGAGGTGTACTATTACATCCACATTTCGCCCGCAAAAATAGGAGCTCTGCGAAGCAGGGCTCCGTCAACTTAGTTTATTAAAAACTATTTAATTGGACATAATGTCTACTTACCTACATATTATATTTGTGATATAATATAATATAAACTAAGTTGACTATTTTTGGGTTAAGGGTCAAAAGAGAACCTAACATAACCTATTTAGTTTCTTGAATTACATACAGTCGTACCTAACCAACTAGGCACTAGGCACATTGTGGTCCTAAACCTAGTCCCAAATTGAATAGCATTTGTTGCTGCAATGTTAGAATGAATTTATCTTACAAAGTCTACGCAATTTCAGCTAATTTCTGTACTAGAATAGACTAGGGTTTCGTCAAGTTTTTATCAAACAAAAGCTAAGCCAGTTCAGTTTGCACTTTCACTCTTAATGGTATAGGCTTTGTAAATACGCTACCGGGCACATCATCAGACTCCGTGCTGGTACTAAGAATTCGGAAAAACCCAGTAACACTTTTGCCCGACCCGGGAATCGAAACCGGGACTTCCGATCAGCAGTCGCATACGCTATCCACTAGACCACGGAGGCAGTCTATTTCGATTTTATTTGTTTTCATCCTTTTCTAATGTTATCAAAAAGAACAAGAGAATAATACACTAAACATCTCCAGCTTCGCTCGGTACAAATACGGCGTATGTTTTCACATCTCGCTTTCCACTTAGTTCCGTTAATTTCTCGTAAAAACGCAGGCTATAGGTACCTATTTATTGGGCGTCTTTGTATTATACTCTGTTGAACGCTTTGTATGAAATCAGATGGTAAATAGATGGAGGTAGGTGTTACACCAATGGACGCTAGGGAGTAGTAAATGTTTTGCTATGTTGTTACGTCATTTGCCTAAATAGGTACATACCTATTTATAGCGGAATACATACCTATTTTAGCGGAAAATAGACTGAAGTCGTTATAAAAGCCATGTCAGCATATTTCGATGGGTAAACAACAATTTTATTGTTATAGGTCATACCAGGAGAAATGCACGTTGTTGCTATCTGTTACATTCTTGATTAAGAAGACTACATTTGGAGCCGGATGATGTTGTATAGTTTTCTTTAATATTTCGCAGATTTACATATTTCAACACTGACATGTGCAAACTGTGACATAAGCAAACCGGGTAAAAACGTTATTCAACATGTTTGGTATATACTACCTAATAAAAAAAAATCGGCCAAGTGCGTGTCGGGCCACGCGCAATGTAGGGTTCCGTAGTTGCCCATAATTACTTGCTGCAAAAGGTAAATGTTCAACAAATCCGACTGTTTATTTTAATAACACTATTATAAGAACCTAAGTTTTGTTTAGAAAAATACTAGGTATGTATCCAGTTATGTATTGTAAACATAAAATGTGGTTTCCAAGATACTACGGTAATACGTATGTATAGTAGTAGTATACTACTATACATACGTATTACCGTAGTACATTACATACCAAAGTACGTATATCTTTAAGATTAAGCCAGCGCCCCCAATGTAAACTCACAGAAATAGGTAAATTATAAGTTAACCGACGATTACTCGTAAACTAGTGATATCTACTTAGCCGTGATAGTTTTCCTTTTGAATTCGTTATATGTATTACATTTGTGGTATTTTTCACCTCTTCCAAATTAATAGTTTAGCCGGCAGGGGGGGGGGGACACTTGAGTCTAACAATTTTTTTCACTTCAAAGCTTGATATTTGACAAACCAATCACTTAATCGAAAAATGATTTAAGCAAACTAATAATATTTTTTAAAACCAATCCAACGATACCCCACATGATGGGGTACTCAAACAAAAAAAAATCAACCCCACTATACTTATATGTAGGGGAGATACCCTTAAGAAATATATTTTCCTAAATTTTATTCTACAGTTTTGTTGAAATATCTTATTTCTATATTCATGTCAAATATCAGCTTTCTAGCACCAGGCGTCTTTGAGCTAGGCTGCGGACGGACAGACGGACGGACATGACGAAACTATAAGGGTTCCTTGTGGACTACGGAATCCTAAAAAGGATTGCCTAAATCAGAATAATCCAAAAAGTAATGTGTGATTACTCATAAAAACTAGAAAGAAAGAAAGAAAGAAGAAAGAAAATACGTTTATTGTTGCAGTATGAATCAAGTTTACAAAAGTTATATAAAATACATATTATGGTAAATATCTTAAAACTAATATATATACATATTATAATCTACCTTTATATAATAAAAAAGACTAACTGCAACAACAAGGCCCCACTCAGCTTAATGCAGTACAGTGACTTATGCCACTAGACTGCGCTGATTTTCAGTGAAGACCTTTCAGCTGATCCACGGATAACAAGCCAACAATACATTAAATATGTATACCCGGGTAACATGAATGGAGGTGGTAAAAAAAAAAAACACAATAAACTTAACTAAACTCCTATAACTATACTAGCCACTGCGTCATGCGAGATAGGGCCGCGATAATAACAAAACTGATTTGTTGATAAACAAATGTTCCACAATAAAAAAAAAGTATATTTATATACCATTATTGGCATTTCTATAGGAATATACAGGTCCGTATAGTCGCACTGTGTCTGGTTATATTATTATAAGAAAAGAAGCATTGTAAGTAGACGAATATCACATAAGCAATATAATATCTTAATATTATGTCTTAATATTATATCTTTATTTATCTTTATTATCCGAATATTATATCTTATAGATTCCACTGTAGAATTTGTAGCATGTAGCAAACTAGATGTTGAAACCTGATAAACATACATATTAACAAGAAGGCAGGTAACATAATAAAAATAATGAATAAATGATAGTACGACTTCTGGGCCGTGCTGCCACAGCTGCTGAGAAGGTCAGTTAGAAATTGTTTAAATGTAAAAGAGGTTTTGATTGTCTATTTGATCTTGTAATAATTGTCTTTTCAAGTGAAATTTAAAATTATGTTTGTTTTTTAGAAAACGCATAGGAGGCGGTATATTATTCCAGCAGCGTGTGGCGGCGTATTTAAAGCATCCCCGAAATGCTGTAGTTTTGTAATGAGGCATTATGAGCGGATTGGAAGAGGAACGAGCTGAGTAACTGTAGTGATCCTGACGCCATCCTAGCTTTTCATAAAGATACTGAGGCTTTAGGGTCTTAATAACGCCAAATAGCATGGTAGCTAGATGGAGTCTCCGTCGCGCTACCATTCTCAAAATTTTATGGTCATTTAAAAACGGAGTGATGCGGTGCCTACGTGGTATGTTAAAACAAAAGCGAGCGCATGCGTTTTGTACTCGCTGAATTAGATGCTCAGATCGGCTTAAAAGACACGGACCGTACACTACATCGCAGTAATTAAACCTTGATAACACCAAGGTGTCTACCAACCTCTGTCTCATTTCAGTACTTAAATAATTTCTTATTCTATACAAGATTTTCAGCCTGTAGAAACAGTTTCTCACTACGTTATTGATGTGATCTTCGAAACGGAGTTCGGGATCCATTGTTAACCCTAAATTGCGTGTTGCCTCAACTCTTTGTATACTGACACCATTTATTTTTATTACTGGGTTTGAAGATAAAATTAAATTAATTTGATGCTTGCTTCCTAAAACCATAAATTTCGATTTTAAAGAGTTCAATAATAAACTGTTGTTTTTTGACCATTCATAAATGGTATCTAACTCTAAATTTATTCTTTCTATGGCATCCATTGTATTTCCACAATTCACATGAGAATACAGCTGAGTGTCATCGGCGTATATGTGGTATTTACAATTACTAAAACAATTGGTAATGTCTGCACTATACAGTATAAACAGCAGAGGTCCCAATAACGATCCCTGGGGAACACCTCTAGTTACAGGAAGCGGGGAGGAAATAAGGGTAGAACCATCCTTTTTTTGTAATAGGACCTGTTGAGTTCTGTTTGTAAGGTAGCTCTCGAACCATTTAACCGTTTCTCGCTCAAACCCGTAATAAGAAAGTTTAGATAATAGGAGCGAAATATTGATTGAATCAAATGCACGGGAATAGTCGAGCAGTGCGAGAATTGAACCTTCCCCGCGATCCCGGGCCTCAAGAATGTTCCCCACGACGTCCGCCAACGCTGTAGCTGTGCCACGACCTTTCCTAAAGCCCGACTGAAACTCAGGGAGAATACCGTTCGACTCCAAGTAATCCATGACTTGCGAGTACACCACCCGCTCCAGAACCTTGGACAGGCACGGCAGTATGCTGATGGGTCGAAGATCCTTGTAGTCCTGGGGATTGCTTATTTTGGGTAATGGTCTTACAATAGCATTACGCCAGGCACTCGGAAATGTATACGTAATAATCGATCTGTTAATAATTTCCGTTAACGTTTTTAGTGACTGAGGTAACGTGAAAGATATCATATCTTTTGTAATTCCATCGACTCCTTGGGCATTACTTGACATGTCCTTTAATATTTTAAATATCGTATCAGAATCGGTTGGCTTTAAAGAAAAGCTTGCTTGACTGTGGCGATTGAATTCAAAAAACGTCATCTGAGATATATTAGTGGCTGAGCTACCCGGAACGTCTAGGAAAGCGGCGTTTATTCCTTCGGGATTATCAAACTGTACCGGAAGCACATAATTGTCCTTGACATCAGGAAGTATGTGTCTTTTTATATTATACCATAATAATTTTGGATCACTCGTTTGATCATTTATGTACTTGGAAAAGAATGCAATTTTTTCATTATTTAGAGCATTTGATGCTTGATGTTTCAAATCAAGGTAATACCTTTTATGTACTTCCGACTTCGTTTGACGATAACGCTGTCGGGCGTTGTTTCGTAACTTAAAAATAGATCTTACAGTTTCTGTAATCCAAGGAGTCGGTGGTCCCTTAAAGATCTTTTTCATCATTGGTGCATGTACATCGAAAAGTGCGGTAATGTGCGCATTAAAAGAATCAACCATCTCATCTACGTTCCGTAGATCGCAAATAGATTGCCAGGGTATGGATTTTAAATCATTCTCAAACAGCTCTGGCAAAATATTTTTGAAAGGCCGGAACGAGATTGCTTTGCTAACTGGTTTTGGTTTCTTGAATAGCAACTCACAAACCACAAACGAGTGATGGCCCAGTTCAGGAATGTAATCTACAGTAACTTCCCGATGTGGCGCATCCGTACAGATCACGTCAATTAACGTAGCGCTGTCACCCACGTAATGTGTAGCCGTTGTAACGACTTGCCTCAAGTTGTTGTGGGACAGGAAATCATTTATTTGTTTGGTTTTTATACTATTTATGTCTGCCATATTAGCGTTAAAATCTCCTAATATAAGAACGTTATCGTATGGAGCCAGACTATAAATACTATCTGTAATAGCATCCAAAAAAACCCTTAAATCCAACCATGGGGGTCGATACGCCGTACCGATCAGCAGTTTAATATTCTGTAAAGAAAATGTCATCCATAGTTGTTCTACTATAGGATGGGGAGGGTGACTTCTAATGCGTGCACTAGAGCCCGATTTAACGTAGAATGCGACGCCTCCTCCACGACCTCCACGAACTGTTGTCGGGCGCGGTATGTGACGCATATAGTACCCAGGAACCACAGGCGCTCGCCCCTCTTCGCCCTCACGTAACCAGGTCTCATTGATTGCCATGACGTCGACCGAGTGATGATTCATGGCTATTAAAAATTCGTCATGGTTGGTCGCCAAAGAGCCAGCATTCAGTAACCCAAACTTTGCATATTTATTAATAATCATGACGGCATTTATACGGGATGCTCATAAACACATAATCAATTCGCCTAATACTACAGTAATCCATAGGTTGTGGGAAATAAATTATTAACGAGCATGATTGTACCAGACATAATATTATGATAGACGCAAACCAGAATAAGTTACGATCTGTAAACATAGTTACGGTATACTCACTAAGGCATAGGTTACAGATTTGAAGTGCAATGTAAATAAAATAGATTAACATAACTGATACGCTGTATTTTTTTACCTTATAGGGAACCGTGTATATAATACTACTTTTGAGGTAGTGGTCCAAACACTCGAAGAAGGTCTTTTTCAGTGCGGATCGAGAAGACGGAGTCACCGTCCTTCTTCCTGGCAAGTACTCGACCCCGTCTCGTCCATACGTACTGCCAACCGAGACGATTTCCTGCTTCTCTCGCCTGACGAAATAACAGTCTGTTTGTTTTCGTCAGGCGTTCATTTATAAAAAAACGCTTCGGCTGGCCCGGAACCCCAAGGTCAGCTGTGGTCGCGCCTCTACGCACTCGCGCCGCACGCAACATTTCATCGCGGACATCGCACCGGGTTAGACGACAGACGATAGGACGTGGCCGCACCTCCTTACCTCCCCCAGAACTAGTTGCATTGATGTATCTCCCTCCTGTGCGATTAACGCTTACTATGTCACGCTTTTCTATGGTAACACCCAATTTTGTAGCAATACCAGTCAGTAGATGAGTGAGATTCTCCTCTTGAAATTCGGGAATGTTGGTGATTTCTAGATCAGTGGCTAGCAGCTCCTGGTCCCGATCATTTAATTCCAGTTTAAGCTGAGATACTGCCACATCAATATCTGATTGGCATGTTGATTTTTGAGAGCTGTTATTTTGTTCGAGAACGCTTAGTCTACTTTCAATACCGTCCATCCGCTCATTGCAGCTCTTTATGACGCTCCTTAATTGTTCGCATTCTTCACGCATTGCCTTAAAATCACTACGCATTGAGCGTAGCTCCGAACGGAGCTCCTCCTTGAACATCCTTAGTTCTTCAGCTATACTCGAGGTCGCTTTATTATCCTCAACAGTACTTTTTACGGGACTAGTGTCTAGAAATTCGTCTGAGCTATTCTCGTCCGTATTTGACCTATTTATAGGCGTGTTCAGATTGATGCTTCCAGTATTGACGCCGGCAGTACCTTTAGTACATTCTAAGCACTGCCAAATAGTCGTTTTTCCCCCTTTCGGTGGCAGCGACGCGCATGAACGGTGATAATATACATTACATTTGCTACACCTGGCGGCCTCTGTCGGTGAGAGGAAGCGAGCACATCCAGCGCACTTAGTTGAGGGCATGGTGGTAGATGGCGCTGTTGTTATGATTTATTTTATGGGAAAGATATAGCGTAAGTTGGATAGTTTCATGCACCACAACAGTCACTGAAATAGTTACTAAGGATTCGCACGCCCTATGTTCATACCCAATGTCGTTTTTTCACTTTTTTGTTAATTATAATTTTATATAGGGTAGAAACACACTTGCAAATTATAGTTTTGAGTCTGTAATATATAATAATCCTTTACAAATTTCACTTAACACTTTCCTTATGTTTATGAATGTTTTGTTACACTGTTCTTATACTTATATAACATTTAAATGGTTGTTATTACATTGATATCAAATTATTTAACTAAGAGCAAACTCGAACGCGTACTGCTAGTTTGACATCCGTGACGTCTACCTAACTACGCATTGACCAAGAAGCTACTTCGTTATTTCGTCGGTTAAAAAAGCTTGCTATACATATTGCCGTACAATTTAAAGAAAGAAAGAAAATTCTTTTATTGGATACATAACGAATAATACAATAAGGTACAAACAAAGAATGTGTTGATTAAATGAATAGTACACAATTTCATTTGCGCTACTCAAAATGCGAGCAAAAGGCCACTGCTCAGCATAATAATATGCCGCTACCTGCTAGTGATCACAGCGCTGATTTTTACCTGAAGTTTAAACTTTTATAGAAGTAAAAATCACTATTTGGCGCTTAGATACAGCCTTGTTCACAAATCCGTGCGGCTGTCAAGGTGATAATTATGGTAATACACTCCAAATATCTCTCGTCTCATGGATTTTACCGATTTCGATGAGATAACATCACTGTTACGAGCTGCCTGTGTAGACAAGGTGATATATTCGATGTGTAGTTTTGATTTGCTCTGAAGAAAACGATTCTACTTGCCAATATTAAATTTATGACTGGGTACTGACTGAATTTTGCGTGTAAGTAATATTTAGACTCTTCTGAAAACCGTAGGTAAGGGCCCTTTTCCTGGCCACACGCAGGACAAAGATTTCGTTTGCCGCTGCAGTGACGTGCGTGTTGTTCGGAAAATAAAAGAAACAACTATCAATTCTTACTTTCATTTATTCAGGTTGTCTCAAGAGTATATTTTAAAATCTAAAGATCTGATTCTACATTTACATTTAGCGCCACGTTCGCAAAGCAAAGGCATAGAACCACGACAAAGAAAAAAATACAATGTTTTATTATAAAACTAATTTATAATATATTTCACATTAAAAATATAATTATTTTAACATTTTATAGAAACATATATATGCACAATAATCAGAATTATATATCACGTGCGATCCGCGTCACAATAAAAACAACACTGAAGGCAGAAGAACGACATCCGTATCCGGATAGCACGCACGCAGGTTGCAGGTCCGACAATGTAGTAGTCCTTGAGCCAATATTGCGGAAACCATATTCAAATACTACATAATAAAGCATGTATCTGAACTTACTACCTACGGCACATATACATCCAGACGAATTGCTATCAACTAATTTCTAACAGAAAAAATAATAAGAAAAAAAACGAAACGAAAATGAAAACTTAAAAATCGCACCAAAAATGTTTACCTACTAGGTATTTAGTTCCTTTTTAAAAAAAAGAGAACCGCCTTAAAAAAATCGACCAACTGAAAAGTACGAAATATTTTTTACATTCGCTAATACATAGCATATATCTTATACAAAATACTTAGTTTTTGAAGTCGGTGCCGAACAAAATCCCTCTTTTTTCTTTTTTTTTTTTGTTTTACGAGGTGGAAAATCCCTTCGGATCTCCGACTCTTGGGGGAAATAAGAGCCGGAGTATGTGGTGTTTCCACTAAAAACCACCTCGACTTCCGCCATGTACCCGTGTGTCGGAGGGTGGGGCATCACCAAAGCACTCGTCGCCACCCTCCGACGGGTATTGGCCCGCCAGATGGTCAGGCGGACCCCGAACAAAACCCCCTTGGCGACGGATTAAGGTGTTGGACTCCGCCGCCAAAACGCCCAGCGGCCGCAGAGGATAGGGAGGACGGCAACGCAACACCGCATCTCCTCTTCCTCTGCGGCCCCACCGCGACGCATCAAATGGTGCGCCCCCATTTGGTCGCGGGAAATAGGGCGCGCGGCAACGCAACACCGACACGCCTCTCCTCCCGCGGCCGCACCCGACTGCGAGGGACAGACAGAACTGTCCCCCGCACCCGCACCGTTGGACGCATCCTGCGCAGGCCCCTCCAAGCCCACGCGGAGCGTCCCCTCCTGGATCCCTCTTAGCTTCACCGCGGGTGACCAATCCACGGTTACTGAGCCCCCCCACCACGACAAGGTGGAGATCCCACGGGGGGGAACAAAATCCCTCTAAAAGTTTGGCGTCATCCTTTCCAAACCAGCGCATTCAATCTACATAGTACTTACAGCCCAAAATAGCTAAGAAGTATAATTATTTTATAATTAAGCATTTATTTCATAATTTTTATATATTTATATATATGTTGCTTTTTAGAGTATATAGGTAGATTATTTAAAATTTTATTAATTTAAATTTTTTTTGAGGCTTTATTGATTTGATATATTCGTCGTATTATTTTCTCTGTTTGCCAGTATTCTTTTTTGTTTTTGATGGTTTGGCACCGACTTCAAAAACTAAGTATTTTGTATAAGATATATATTATGCCCGTGTGATGACGGATTAAGAATACGGAGTGTCACCACCCCATATCATCCCATGGGTGTCGTAAGAGCCGACAGAGGGATCATATTATCCAGAGACCAGCACTGTAAGAGAAGGAAAACTTGATACAAACCCTATACCAACCCGTTTGGCCAGCGTGGTATAGTAGGCCAATTCCTCCTTTCAAAGGAGAGGCCTATTCCAGCAGTGGACTGTTAAAGGCTGATGATGAATGAATGATGAATATATTATGCTATGTATTAGCGTATGTAAAAATTATTTCGTACTTTTCAGAGGGCCGATTTTTTGAAGGCGGTTCTCTTTTTTTAAAAAAGGAACTAAATACCTAGTAGGTAAACATTTTTGGTGCGATTTTTAAGTTTTCATTTTCGTTTCGTTTTTTTTCTTATTATTTTTATTTCATACTTTTTAATGTTAGGTACTTCGTTCGTTTACTTCAGGTTTTGTGTTAACTACTCTTTTATTTATTTCATACTTTTTAGTGATAGGCACTCCATTTACTTTAAGTTTTGGGTTAATTAATAGTTTGTTTATAGTTAGATTCAATTATTTTAGTGATAAGTTTTCTGCTAGTATCAGTTTGTTATCATGGTTTTGACATAGGTACCTACTTTTATTCTGTGTGCCTATGGGCTTAGGCTTCATGCTGGAAGAGAGAGATGAGTCTAGGGAATCAGCCACATACGGAAGTATGATCCAAACAAATGTGAACGAAAGAACGGTGGACTTATACATACTATTGAATTGGCTGTGAGCTCTCGTATTATGCTCCGGAGAAATATGCCAAGAACGGATGGCTTAGCGAACTGTGGCAATGGGTGTTCCTAAAGGATTTAAATGGCCGGCATTAAAGAGAGATTAACTTGAGCCAGGTGAACTGCCTGATGCCATTTTGATATTATTTGATGATTCACCAATAGCATTGCGTCTTAAAGATGATGATGGATACATTTCCATAGCTCCAGTGCCAGTGACCTATCAAAGCAATCGCGGTTATGGTGATATCGAGAGGCGGATGTTGCCAGTCATATTGAGTTGGGCTGTGACGGTACACAAGTTGCAAGGATGTACACTTAGTTCCGCGGGCATAGGGCCTAAAATCTTTGCTATAGGCCAATACTATGTTGCTTTGAGGCGGGTCAAATCCCTAAAAGGCATGGCTTTAAGTGATATTGACTCGAACAAATTACTCAACCATCCCCACGACAACAGAGCCTTATCCGAAATGACAAGAATGAGAAATATGCTCTCGCATTAGATTCTTTCACCGACTTTCTCTGTTTTTTGTTATTCTCGCACAAACACATACACACGTACAAACACACACACATAATACATACAAACATACTAAGAACCAATATATGTATACGGGTCAAACTGAGAACCTTCTTTTTTGGAGTCGGTTAAAATATTAAAACTTTCTCCTAAGTGTAACAAATACTTTTTTCTGAAAACCGCATAAAAATCGGTTCGGCCAAACTTGAGTTAATCGTGGGCAAACTTACATACATATGGGTCAAACTCAGTACCTTCTTTTTTTGAAGTCGGCTAAGGGCCTAAAACCTTCTCCTAAGTGTAACAAATATTTTTCTGAAAACTGCATCAAAATCGGTTCAGCCAAACGCGAGATAATCGCGGACAAACAAACATACATACATACATACATACATACATACAAGTCAAACTGAGAACCTCCTTTTTTTTGAAGTCGGTTAAAAATAGTGTTGGTACTCAAACACCAATGTTCGTAAACATAAAACTTAATGCGTACGCTTATGCCACGAATAAAACTTGCAGCTTTGTAAAGTGGTGTAGCAGTATTGTCCAAATATTCCCAATACATACAAAATTCTTTGGTCGGATTAAGTCCGAATCGTGGAATTATATCGTAGGTTCGACAGCTAATAGTTCCATACAATAGCTGGTGTAGTATTTCGGTCACTATTAGCTTTCAATGATTTCCATTTGCCACGAATACAATTGAAAACGTTTCTAGCTAGACTTACTGTCTGAAATATAGAGTCTTATACTGGCAATGCATTGGGCCAAATTTAAAATAATTACTTCATCTCGTGCAGTATAAAGTTGCTAATAATTATCGGCATAGGCTGGCCCAAGTAGTCATTATAATGATTATGTATTTTATTTTAGATAAAAGCTACTAAGGCAGCGATAGCCTAGTGGAGATACCAACAGACTGCCATTCAAAGAGTATCGGGTTCGAATCCACAGCGCGCACCAATGACTTTTCGGAGTTATAAACGTTTTGAATTGGTATTTTATCGCTTGCCCCGTTTCTCGCACCAGCACCTCGCACAGCCGTCGGTCCCGGTTGTCATGAAGATATATTAAGATTACAGCCGTTAAAGGTAGTCAGTATCTATAAATATACTGTCACTAGTCTAAACCATGGAATATTGCTATCCCTTGGGGTTGCGGAGGTCAGACAAGCAGTCGCTCTGTGGCAAAGCTAATATTCAGTCAAAACCGGTTAGACTAGAAAGCGGACTTCAGGTTCTAACTGGGATAACGCTAGGAGGATAATAATGAGAAAGACCGGCTAGAAAAGTTCAAATCCATGTAAGTAGAAAATTATGTTATTATTAAGAGCTTATCACAATTATAAGCTAAGCTAAACAAAAATTTAATCCGACTTTACGAGAAGAAATGTATGTTGTATGGACACACTCGTAGTAAGCGACTTAAACAGGTAAGTAGTGGATAGAAAATTAAACTGGGGCAACACATTAACCCATGGTCTGTAGGCTATTCCCCAAGTCACTGAATGACTAAAACCATGTTTAAACAGATATGCAGTTGGTTAAAGATAAATTGTCATAAAAGTTATAAATGAAAAGGGACGTATTTAAATATCACTTTCTTTTCTCAGAACTAAAAAGAAAAGTATAGGCTTGACCACGTATACATAATTGTCATCATGTCAGAGATGTCTAGAGATGTCCACTGCTGGAGATAGGCCTCCTCCAAGGTTCTCCACACAGACCGATTTTGAGCTGCCTGCATCCAACCGCTTCCTAGGGCGCGGAGCCCGCTTAATAGTGGAACCAAATATGATAGAAAATCAGCTTTTCCACAAAGCGACTGCCGTCTGACGTCCTCTGATGAATCCCTTCCACACAGGCAAATCTGTGGTTTTAGCTAGTTGCCACTAATAAACAAACTAATATTTAAAATATTACCGTACAACTAAATAAACTGCCCATTGCATTGTCTGAGTTGATGATGTAGATAATTAAGGGCCGTTTCCATTAGCGTTTTGTTCAGACTCACGCCAGCTTTCACTAAATGTATTGTAAAGGAGATACGCACTTGAGTGCTACGGTCCGATTCGGCTTGACGTACCTGCTGCTACTGAGGTAAACGACTATGCATGACTCTATCATAAGTATAATCTATCTATATTTATAAAAGCGAAAGGTTACATGTCATCATCATTCATTACAACATCTGGAAAACCACTGGACGCATAAAGACACAATTTGTCAGAGAAGTAGTTTATACGTATTAGGTGTCAGTTAAGAATTTTTGAATCGGTTCGGTTAAAAGGGTCTCGCAAGTTTGTATGAAAGTTAAGATATAATATAATTTTTATCCGCTGTCAACCGATAGTTATGCATAAATGACAATATGTTATTTATATTGTGTAGAAAATGATAACTTGTTAGATATATTCCAGCTTCTGAATTAAAAATAGAGAGAGATGACAGATGCCAGTTCTTGAACGTATAGTCTACCTTCTATAAGTTATTGATTAGAGCCAAGACTATGAGAGTTATCGCTATTAATTTTTATTATTTTTTATGTTTTAGTTTGAGTCGTCGTAAAATATGCTATAGTGACCGTGTGTGGCATTTACAGCGCTACCGTGCTTCGAAGGGCACGTAAAGCTGTTGGTCCCGGTTCTTGTCTAAGAATAAGGATCGTTAGGCCATGTCGGAGGCCTTCGGGCGGTCTGAAAACCAGAGTTGGCCACACGTTCACACGAAAAAAAAAAACGAAAAACAAAACAAAGAACTAACATATGCTTATTCAGACAAAATACAACGATTGTATAATTTTAGCTCCAACACTAGACTGCGGCTGCCGTTTAAAATCCCTTAAGTTCGGGTTGACTAAATAAAAGGTTTGTGATTTAAAAAAAGGCTTATGTTTAACTTACCACTAGATATAGTAACATATAACAGACAAAAATAGTAAATGATCACCAAAATGAAACCCGCATTTTAATGTAAAATTATAACCAAAGTTATAACATTTCACTATCCTATTTAAGCAAAATGTCTCCAAATAAATCATTGTTAACCCATAAGTAGTAAAATTAAATGGTCACCAAAATTAAACCAGCATTTTAATGTAAAATTATAACCAAAGCTTTTTTGTTAGTTGTATGAAATACCAACACATAAATTGGATTTGGTACACCACCTACTCTATTTTTGAATTTAGGTTCACTAGAAAACCTGAATTTGGTGTTCGAATACAATTTGAAGTGCAGTCGTCGCTAAAATAGCTAGTACTATTGTAATTTTAGACTTTATTTTTTAGGTGTTAAGTATATATTTTTGGTTAGCATTTTAGGGTGGTCATTATATTTAACCTCTTTAAAAAATCCATTGTTCGTGGAAAACAGAGCACTAACCGTATCAACAAAATCGTGTTAAATAACGTTCTGCACAGTCATACTTCACAACACAGCTTTCATGATTATACGGGACCGGACGCAAACCGGAACCCAATGTACACGCCACTCAACAGTAGTTTAAGGGCCGTTTGATAGATGATGCGTTTTGACACCTCAAGTTTTTTAGTTACAGCATGTTAATGGAAGCAAAATGGTGAGTAATTTGGGAAATTAGAGGTTTCATTTTCGCTTTTCTTATGCCCAAGGTCCTTTGTTCAGAAAAGGTCGTTTATTTTTTCCTGACAATGGCCCGGCTACAATACGTTTCTGAATATAGGTCTTGACGTGACGGAGATTGGTTTGGTAAGCTGGCAAGTCTGAAAACGTTAAAATATTGGGGTGTATTTTTACTTTACTTGGCTTGTGAATTACAAATAGTCTCTCGGTCGCGAAGACAGAAGGAAAGGCTCAGTAAAGTAATGGATCTTAAAGACACCTAGACTCATAAGTATTATTTTTCTGAGTTGTGTATTATTACATTTTATCGTAGTGGTAGACAATCGCACGTATCAATCGATTCATGTAATTATCAATTTTCGACATACATACATACATATACCTGTCAGGGTAGGCAGAAACAACGGAAGGCCACTTGCATCTATCCTTACAAACCTCAAGCGCTTCCTTTACATTCATTACTCTGTTCATATACATGCTCGCCGGTTCCAGGTGCTTCGGACCTTGTCATTTTTAATTTTTAACATCATCTGTTTAATACATAGATGACTGCAAAAGGTGGTCATTAAAGTCATATTACACCGTTCTTTCGGCGACAGCGTAAAAATCCTGGCCCTCATGAAGTTATTTGACGATACTGATTCGCCGTACAGGCTGTTAATTAAAGCGAGTCAGTAACTTCATGACCTTTGAAATGTGGGTGTAATATTACACCTCTGCCTACCCCTTCAGGAATACAGGCGTGAGTCTATAAAATAAAAAAATAAGTAACTGCATATTCTGGATATAGGACAGCAGTTTGTGAATCCATTCATATCTGGTTCGACTAATAGGCGGACCCTGGACTTATGGCATGGAAAAGTATTGCATGCAGTACATTTAAGTTATCTAGATAGTACAGCATCAGAATCATGATGTTGATAACTAAATGGCGTAGAGGCCAGGAAATAAATATGCTCTCACTTTTTGAAGTTACTGTTTTCCAAACCGGGAAGTCTATATAAATCATACTTTATGACAATATTCGATTCCGCGGGCAGCTTCGCCGCTCGCATGGTGGAAACCTCATGAGAACACGTTCAGTAGTTTTTAGTCTATCATGCACAGACAGACAGAGAAAAACGCAGCGGTAAGCTTTATTTTATAAAATGTAATAAAAGATTTATTTTAGAGTGCCTCGTTGGTTTCGCGGCATAAATGTGCGCGTGGGATTGGGAGGTCTCGGGTTCGATCTCCGGGTCGGACAAAGTGTTATTGGGTTTTACCGTTAGGAAATTATCAACACGGAGTCTGGTAATGTGCCCGGTACGGCAATAGGCTCGCCCCCTATTACGTGGGACAACTATAAATCTGGCGAAAAGTGGGTGTAGAAATATAAATCTGCCTACCTCTTCGGGGATATAGGCGTGATACTATGTGATTTCTTTTGTTTAATCCCCTGTTTTCATGTTAACGCAGCTTATAAAGTATTTATAAAATTCACGAAATTTATAAAGTTAAATTTTCTACAAAATTGCGTTCAACTTTGCAGCTCTCAGCCGTGTTTATTCAATATACTCCTATAGGTTTCGTCCACATGCACAGAACATGTGAAAATGGCTTCTGAACAATACGGGAATAGTTGGATCCTACGACACGTCAAGCCTCGCTCACAGTGTACCAACAAATTTAATCTTAGCTGCGAACCAACAACCCACCTACGCAAACCACTGAAATTCTGAGAACCTCACATAAATGGTGTATTCTGTGTACTGATATACGATATCGTCTCTATACGATTTCGAATAGAATGCTGGGTTATAGTTCTGTGTTTCGCCTGTGAAAGATTCATGACTATATCCGCTGTAAAGCTTTTCATACGAATATTCAAGTCCTCAATTTTGAATATGGAAGAACCGATTCCAACGAAACATGGTTCGTTAATCGAGCTACGCGTGTTTGCAAGGCACGTACATCTAAATTGGCAAATGAGAATATATTCTAAGAAGATATTAGTTACTCGAAAAAAGGTACGTGATACTCGTATATTACCAGCAATAAGTTTAAAATTAGTTTTAAATAGATTTCGCCGTGGCTCCTCCTGCGTGAATAACACAATTAAACCTTCTTCAGCTATAAATGCTCAGCCCTCAGCGAAAAATGCTTTTTTTCCAAGGTCCACGGTTATACAATCTTGATAACAAATTACATGCAATTTACTCAAATACTTCGCATGAATGTAAAAATCGTCTAACGAGCTGGCTTCTAACTTTTATTTATGAGTGCACTGAAAAACTACTCATCAGACATAGAGACATTTAAAATCTCAGGTTGTTCACCTTCAGACACCCAATTAAACACTCATTCAAATTCAATCACACACACACACACACACGCACACACATACACACACATACTCGTACACACACACGCACACAAACACACCTAAACATACATAAACCACTAATCTAGCTCACTCCCAAACACGCAAATCTATACTGTTTTAGGCTACATTATGTCCGGGTTAAGGAGGCCAGGAAACCCATGACACAGGTCTTTGACTTAGTATGGGCTCCTGTCTCCCTTCTATGTCTTAATATTGTAATTGAAATGTTTGTATCTTATGGAAGAAAATAAATAAATATTATTATTATTCTTCGGGAATCATACTATGTATTGGTCAGAACCGTACAAATGTTCGTTCACTAGTTTTTGGGTTAATTGTGTTCATACTGACAGACAGGATAATAATAATAATATTCTAATAATATAATATTCTACCACATACACACATCACCATGTAGTCCCAAACTAAGCAAAGCTTGTACTGTGGGTACTAGATACCTAATGGATAAACATACATGCTACACTTTTTTTTGTAAATACATACTAATTATATCTGTTTATATGTGTAATTATTGGGTTTTTCTGTTAGGACATTCTCATTAGCAGCACGGAGTCTGGTAATGTGCGGTACGGCAATAGGCTCGCCCCCTATTACATGGGACCTAAAATTCTTGGCGAAATGTGGGTGTAATATTACACCTCTGCCTATGCCTTCAAAAATACAGGCGTGAGTCTATGAAAAAAATAAAAGAACAAACATATTATACATAGAATCACCCAGACCAAGATAAACATCATGTTCATGCACACAAATGTTTGACTTGAGCGGGAATCGAACCCGCGACCATCGACGTAGCAGTCGCTTACACTCCCGCTGCGCCAACCGTCAGGCCTTCGTCAGGATGTAAAAGGACACAATGGAGAAGGAGGACGAATAGAAATACTTTGTGTATTTCTTGTTTAAATTCTTATGTTTTAGGAAATGTTAAAAAGTAAATACTGACTATTTTAAATGGCTTATTAAAGTTTATTTTTCATCAGATAGTTATAAATATGTTTAATAGAACTTTCCAGACTTACATATGCACGATATTAATCCTCAAACTAACATAAATTAATTTCTAAACTAAGGATTTGAAAGTTTGTATGGTAAGCCGTTTTACTTCAACACACATATAGACCGATAACCTGGCCAAGGTTACAGGTATGTTTATTCATATAATCAAGTAAATTATAAAGTTTTATTGAAAAACTAAAGTAACTAAGACTATTACTATATTTTACTCACACCCAGTAAAAGCTAGTGTTATATAATATACGGCAAACGAGCAGACGGATCGCCGTATGGCAAGCAATTACCTACCGCCCACCCATGGACACAAGCAATACCAGAGATGTCGCAACAGCTATTTGTGATATTTTTTTAAGAAAACAAGGTACCAATTACAGTGTAAAGAACAATGCCCATTTTTCTAAGAGACTTATTCTGCCCAGATGTGGACAGTCAAAAATCGTAGTATTTGTTAATGCATTCGATAAAAGAGTGTTAAACTAGAATTTTGAGATTGATTAGAGGTCCATCACATTCATAGTTTTATTACAAGAAGTACTTTTATATGCTCATAAAACATTAGGTGTGTACCCACTTTTATTAGGATAGTTAAAGTATTTCGTAGTTTTGAGTAGAAAGGAATGAGTTAATCATTTGGTAAGAGTAGAAATCCGAAAGAAAAAGCCTGAAGTCGTAAAAGATCCAAAAACATAAAAAGCATTCACAATGTGCACGAGCAAAACAAATAGGTAACAAACAAAATAAACTGAATATGACATTATTGACAGATACTTAAGAGTTAAAAAAGTGTTGCCATTTTACAGTTTTTAAATGATATTGATTGATTAATCGATATGGATTTCGGACATAGGTTATCTATATATTTGGTTCAAATATTTGTAATTAATCGCATATATACCTTAAAATACACACATTTTAAATGTTTAAGGACCAAGTAGAGATTTGCTATTAACTCAAATCATTTTGAGTAGAGAAAATGTAAAATCGATAAAGAAGAGGTGATAATCGATTTAATATTATGATTTCTTTACTGGCAATTTCTGATCTATTACATGTTGGCTATTTAGACGTTAACACATCTTTTTAAACCTATTTATTGAATAAGTTTCTCGGCACACCTTTAGTAATGCCTATAAATTAAGTTATAAATAAAAAGGATTATTCAACAACTAATTAAAACTTTATTTTGCTGTTCATGAGTTCCAAACTGGGCCAGAAATGGGCATTGTTCTTTAATGGACTGTTATTGGTTTTTATAATTAATGTTAGTGGATGTTAGCGATGGTGGCAGTTACTGCCCGCTGCCCAGTCAGTCCGAACGTATATTAAAACGTTAAAAATACGATCCACCATTTTATTTAACACCTGAGAATGTAACACAAAAGCATTACATTACTGCATCATTCTACATTTTATTTTTCTTTTTCACGCCACCTTCCAAATGTACTAGGACTAAATCCTGTGTCGCTTGAGTTTACAGACACACAACTAACGGACACAATGAGCACCCAGACTCGAACAACAGTTTATGATTGCATGATTTACACAAGTCGCGAAAGTTTAAAATCGATTAACAGTTTATCAATCACACAAAGTGTTGTTTCGTGTGGGGGTCGAGCCCACAACACTCGGCGCATTGTCAAGCCCGAGGTGGCCGCTTAAACCACTACGCCGACCGTGCGGTCGAATTTGCTACATCACTCTACGGACCATAGAAGTGAAGCAACAAGAATAAGAACACCCAAGCAGGAAAATCCACGAGGCATAGCTAGTATCAACATCAGTATATATAATCTCCTAATCATCTTGCGTTTCATAGGGCGCAGGAAGCTGAAATTCGGCATACATAATGTGTTCCTTGGCGACCGCAGGAGTGCACTAAGAAGGGGTCTCCAAAATTCCCATGGAGTTGGGTAGGATTGGTTACATAATAAAAATTGGGCAAGTGTGAGTCGGACTCGCGCACGAAGGGTTCCGTACCATCATGTATAAAAGAAAATCACGTTCGTTGTATGTATACTTAAATACTTTATAAGTTTCTACCTGTTTATTAAGATCGAGTAACAAATTGCTTAAAAATTACGTTTGTTGTATGGGAGCCCCCCTTTATTATTTACTTTTTTTAAATTTAATTATTTATTTTGATAGGTAATATACAACTACATATCATGTGAAAATTTTAAGCGTCTACCTGTTGCAGTTAGTAATTTTGAGCAAAAAATACGAAAAAAAACACGTTTTTTGTATGGAACTTCCCCTTAATATTTTCATTTTTTTTATTTTTAGTATTTGCTGTTATAGCGGCAACCGAAATACATAATTTATGAAAATTTCAGCTTTCTAGCTATCATGGTTTATGAGATACACCCTGGTGACAGACAGACAGACGGACAGACAGACAGACAGCGGAGGCTTAGTAATAGGGTTCCGTTTTTTGCCTTTTAGGTACGGAACCCTAAAAAAGTGCGGGCATCCTCTAATTTAATACGAGTATATATAGGTTAAATTTTATGGATACGTAGATCCCAAGAAACGAAACTAAATTGCTGAACTCTAATCGAGATGATGTGTAGATAATATTATAGTATAATAGAATTCTTCGAATCGAATGAAAGGCTTTTAAACGTACCTCGTATATTAGATTATTCAGTCATAATACGTTGAAATAAAATACAAAAGTAGGCTTTTAGAAAATGTGGGTATCAAATAGAAAAATTTATTTTACCTTTCAGATTGAATTTTCACGGTTACTATGGAAGGAGTTGCGATGAATTTGGCTACTATTATACATATTTGACATAAACTATATACAAAATATGAATGTCTCTATTAGCCAAATCTATCGACAGAATAAATAATACTATGACCTACCGGCTATGACCGACTTGTAACCAACCCTTTGTTCTACGGATGTAATAGACCATCATTGAGTGGTTCCATACTTTAAACTAACTAAATAATGGTTTACAGAATACCGTGTAATCGCTAAAAGCTTTGCACCTTCGGCTAGCGGACCCTTGTCACACGACCAGCTATCAATATTCGTAGCGGACTCTTGGCAAATATTAACTTCATGTTGGACTATGTGGATTGAATTTAATTCGACGCAATTCTGGCGAGTTGCTATCTGGAGAAGATGGTGTCAGCGGAAATAGGTATTATTGGACTGGTTTTTTGATTACGGTATCTGAGATTTTTGTGCTGAATTCATAACAACGATCAAGTAGATATTGTATATTGATATTCGAGTTGGTAACGTCTTGTTTGTCTAATGTTTAGTGAATTGCTACGCCTCCGGCGGCTTCGCTTTTTACCCCTGAGTAATTTAAATTGCTTTATTTATGTTGAAAAATCTTTGTTTAATGTGTTCAGGCTATGCCTAGTTTGACCAGATATCTGTAAGTGATTTGTCCAGTAACATATACGGGTACATAAGGTTTCGATTGATCCATCTTGAATGATGAGTGGTTTTTCAATTTAAAAATTGTTTACGGCAAATATGAGAATACTTTATTACCAGGTAACAAATTCTAAATGAATATACTAAATTATACTACGGGTTATGAACTAATCGAATATCTTAATAGTTGCGGCAAGATAACTAAATACTTGTAATTACGTATTATAAAACCACAACGCCCGCGCCGCTCGCCGCGTAAACCGATCTCGTGACCAGGCCGTAAGTCTCCTATCGCGTCTATCTGTATCCGATGAACTCAAAAGTACTGCTCAGATTTGCATTTGCGGCCCACCCCTCGTATCACCCTTTTTTTTGGGGTGTCACCCAACCCAAACTCGACTTTAAGAACAATTTACAAACATATAAAAAAACATAGGCAGTAGTTCAGCACTACGATTCGGGGGGAGTTATCCCGTAATTGTTAGGTATCGACTAAAAAAAAAAGGTCGCCCGCCAACTTCCGCCCCGGGTGCCACCCAAGCTAGCTATGCCATAACGCCACTGATACAAATCTGTCAACACTACACATATATGACAAAGTTTCCATAATATTGGCAAGCTTACACCCATAGCCCTTCCAATTTCCAAGCAGGCAGTTACAAGTATTTATATACCTGTAAATTCCATATAATATCCAAGCAACAGCAACCAGATAATTGAGTTGAGAACAATATCCATTACACATTGAATGAAAGCCTACGACAGTAGCTCAGAGGACGCACAACGGTGCCGCCACACTGTGGGATTAGCGCGTCTCAGAGCTCAATACGAGCGGATTGCGTATGTGATATGTAGCAAATACTAACTCGCTACGTTCAATAGGATATGGCCTATATGTTGCAGGTAAATTGTATTGCTGCTGCAAAATTATGCGTTGCGATCAGGCATTTATGGATGGTAATTTATTAGTTTGTTTATCAGCTAGCTGGTTACCATAGAACAGTAGATGACCGTGCCTGAATCAGAAAATATTTCCTAAATCTATAAAAATCTCGTGTCGCAGCATTCTTTCGAAGCTACTTGACCGATTTTTATCGAGTTAAGTAACAGGTTTTTTTTTACTTTATAAGATTTGGAATCAAACAGCCTATACGACAAAGACGACAAATAAGTATGTCATCATCATCAGCCTTTAACAGCCCCCTGCTGGACTAGGCCTCTCCTTTGAAAGGAGCAATTGGCCTAATATACCACGGTGGCCAAACGGGTTGGTATAGGGTTTGTATCAAGTTTTCCTTCTCTTACAGTGCTGTTCTATGCATAACGTGCTCCTTCTGTCGGCTCTTACGACACCCATGGGATGGTATGGGGTGGTGACAATCAGTATTCTTAATCCGTCACCACACGGACGAATAAGTATGTATCACATCTAAATTTATATACCTATTTGATATTTATATGAAGTTATTGAAACTAGTTACCTGCATGGGTAATTTTCTCAGATAACATCAAATTATCTCTCAATAACATATTTTTTCCATTATTATCATCTTATTCGATGTGATCGATCTGACAAGTTATGATTAGATGTTATGTACGCGTCAATGAAAGGCAGAGATCTGGTAACGACTATTTTATTGGGAACTAAGGTTTACCCACATATGTACATTAATATTCATGTTTATCTAAATACCGACATAACACTTTCCCCTATATTTATAATCTAACTTAACTAAGCTTATGTTTTAATCCTAATATACATAAAGACAGTAAACAGTGAATACCATTAACAGTGGTTATTAATACCCTAAACTAGTATTTAGTTAACGACATGGTACAATTGATAAACCTATATTTTATTAAATAACATAATTTTGTCTAGCTATCTATACTTCTATCTAGCTGTGCAATGATGAGTGTGATGTATGAAAATATTCAATGAAATATCTATTTTTTTTTAATTTATCATTGCAACGTAAAGCTGCCTTCCTACGATTCCGCGGTGTTGTCAATCGTCCTGTCTTTCGGCTTGAGGGAGGCGACTCATTTGCCAGTTCCCATTGAAGAATAGAAGAATAGAAGAATAGAATAATTTTTATTTTCAAGAATATGGTGGTACAAATGGTGTTTAAAAGTAAAATAGTACAGCATATTCTGCCATTTCAGGCGTGTAAATTTTGAATATTACAATGGACTTAATTAATCTGCAGACATATATAAATACAACTAAAAAATGTCATAATGTTTAATGTCTACCTACAATTCGATTTCATATAAAATAGTAAAAAAAAATAATAATAATAATGTCAAAGTTATTGTCTATAATTCGATTTTATATAAAAAAATGTCATAATTTCAATTAATTTAGATTAAATAATTATATCAGTATTGTGTATTTTAAATAAATTTATCATTTAAGTATTCATTCTTCTGCGAGTTGATCATTCTTATCAGAGTCAGGCGTCGCCGCTGGCTCACCATTGTCATACGCTTCCTCTTGTACCTTTGACAACGAATATCTGGTCTTTGCATTTTTAGTGGTTAAAATTTTATTTATGTCTCTTGTGTACACGACCATCTTGAGATTTCACCGTATATGACTTAGAACCACAAACAACTATAACCACAAAAAACCATAACCACAATATAACCGAGGCTCTCGATAACGTCGCCCGTATAAGATCTTAAAGATAACAACTTAGATTGTATAGGAACCAACCATGTTTAAAATATTTATCATAATAATGCTTTGAAATAGCCGTTATTTTACTGCCCATATCAATTTCGAATATGCATGGCACTTTTTCTAGTACTAAATTCGCATAGTACGATCCGTCATCGTCGTAACTTGTAACCAAATTTAAAAAAAATACCGTCATGGTCTAAGTCCGAATCATTAAAAAGTACTGGCTTTTCTTCTCCTTTGCATTATTAACAGTTTTCGTGAGGTTTTCTCATATCAACTGTAGAATGGACATGCACAAACAAAATTTCACCTATAAAAGTTCGTATAACTCAAGAATTTACTGTACACTATAATGTATAATAATTAAATATGAACATAGCAGTAGCTTCAATACCATTGAAGTTCTGAGAATACATTCCGTAAGAATACAAACTAGAACACAAAATACACATATTACGTCCTCCAGACATTTGTTTCGAGGTTGTAGTACAATTTCTGTGAATCTTTCGAGCAGAAGTTACTTGTAGAAATTTTGTTATAAATTTCTACAAGTAACTTCAATTGTAAAGAATATGCGAGTAATTATTTAGTGGAATAATTTTTGTCGAATCGGGTATTATAAACAGGTAATTATAAATCCGATAATCGATCATAGCTTTTTTCGACTGCACGGTTGGCGTAGTGGTTTAAGCAGCCGCCTCGCCACTTGACACTGCGCCGTGTGTTGTGGGTTCGATCCCCACACGAGACAACACTGTGTGATTCATAAATTATTGTTTCGAGTCTGGGTGTTCCTTGTGTCCGTTAGTTGTATGTTTGTAAAGTCCCCCGCGACACAGGATTTAGTCCTAATGCGGGATTGTCTTTTAAAAAAGAAAAAAAGCTTTTTGGTTGCATGGAAATTAATTAAATTCGATATGCACAAAGAAAACATCTATCAATAAGATAATCTGTTCGTGATCAGAGCCAATGCCACCCGGCTCATCAACGGTCTCAAAAGTTAAAAGAGGTATGTTGTATAATATATCCTGATAATCATATAGTTTAAGTAATCACGGCATCTCAAACGAATATTATCATTAGGTACAAGCCCCTGTAGATGGGAGATATATTTCTGCCACCCTATTGCACAACAGTGGCGCAACTATTGTTCAACTAGAGGTGTATGCGGGGTCAGCGGTCAATCGAATTAGTATGCACTCAGCGTCTTCCTGCTACGGACTTCCTTGCACTCACAAAGTGGAATTGCATTCATATTCATCTAGCTAATTGAGTGGATGCTATTATAATAGGGAATATTGTTGACACGTATATTATTTATAAGAAATGAAAGATCGTAAGCTGACTAGAAAGTCTTATTTCACTTGGTCATCTGGGTGATATCACCTCGATGAATAACGTAGACTTCTTGGTGTCCTTATTGCCTCTCCGAAAGGTTTCACCTAGGTGATAATCCAGATGAAATAATTCGACTTATCAAAGTCAAAGTCAAAATCATTTATTCATCTAGGTCACAAGGTGACGCTTATGAACATCAAATTTTTAAAGTAAATTATTTATGCTGAGGACATTGTTCATTTTGGAATTAACACAGGTGATGGTAAATACTGTTTCACCAATAATCAATTAAAATGTAATATAAACTATGTATAAAACTATTGAAAAATTTTCAAATTAAAATTCGGGTAAAATTTACCCGATGTCATCGGCCGGGGAATTTTTTTCATGTCATCGGCGCCGGGTTAATTAATCTGCAGACATATATAAATACAACTAAAAAATGTCATAATGTTTAATGTCTACCTACAATTCGATTTTATATAAAATAGTAAAAAAAAATAATAATAATAATGTCAAAGTTATTGTCTATAATTCGATTTTATATAAAAAAATGTCATAATTTCAATTAATTTAGATTAAATAATTATGTCAGTATTGTGTATTTTAAATAAATTTAACATTTAAGTATTCATTCTTCTGCGAGTTGATCATTCTTATCAGAGTCAGGCGTCGCCGCTGGCTCACCATTGTCATACGCTTCCTCTTGTAGACCTGACTAGAAAGTCTTATTTCACTTGGTCATCTGGGTGATATCACCTCGATGAATAACGTAGACTTCTTGGTGTCCTTATTGCCTCTCCGAAAGGTTTCACCTAGGTGATAATCCAGATGAAATAATTCGACTTATCAAAGTCAAAATCATTTATTCATCTAGGTCACAAGGTGACGCTTATGAACATCAAATTTTTAAAGTAAATTATTTATGCTGAGGACATTGTTCATTTTGGAATTAACACAGGTGATGGTATTAATCTTGTGTACTTTAGGCGTAAGATAAAAGCTCTCGGCATAAATCAAATAATAAAATGCTGCAAATTACTGGCTACTACTGGTATTTCAAGGCTTTCCTAACTTGCTTCACAGTAGCACATTGTGTTATAGGAAGTTTTGGCCTGATACCACGCTGGCTAGACGGGCGGGTATAGGGTTTTTGACAAGATACTATTTGCTTAGTATTTTTTCCTTAGTCGCCTCTTACGATACTTGCGGAATGAAATGGGTTTTTGATATTTTGTATTCTTAATCCACCACATCATCCCAGTTTCAAGCCGGGGTCCGCTTACTAGTCTAACCGGATTTTACTGTATATTAGTACAATCCGAAGGGCTAGCGATACCTATTCCATGAATTAGACTAGTGTCCGTTTATTCAGAGGTACTGATGCCCTATAACGACTATCAAAGATCTTCATGACAGTCGTGACCGACGGCTTAACGTGCTCTCGGAGGCACGGAACAAGCGAAAATTAACAATTCAATACGCACATCACTCCAAAAAGTCAATGGTGCGCGCCGTGGATTCGAACCCGATACCCTGATGCATGGCAATCTGTTCGTATTTCCACTGGGCTCTGTCACCACATGGACACTTAATCTTGTAATTTTTTTCGTTTAAATTAATATTTGATGATTAAGGCACAATGTAAGACATAGTTAATTAGAAAATACTCGTGCATGGCTTTGAAGCAGCCAAAAGTCTTAGTGTTTAAAATGAAATTATCTTTCTAAGAGCACACTCGAAATAATCTATTAGCTGTAAATATAATTAAGAGAGAATTCTTGCCCAGACACACAATCAGTCTTTTTAATTAGGACTGGAGTAAAATTACCAAGTTTAATATTTAGTTTTATCGAAAATGTTATCTAAGAATTGTTTGAAGCAGCATTTTCTAAACCTTATATTATTTAAATACTTTCACAACTTTTTATTTACTTTTACAGCCCATGGATTAATTTATAATTAAAAACATAATGGCATCTTTTCTATATGTCCCCGGACTATACAACCCAGACTTCATGAATTTCTATCGATTCATTTAGTCGCAAAGCAATAAGTACACATTATTAACATTAATTAATTATCGCACGAATTTTATTAAAAGCGTCGCACGTTTCCTTTTAAAATACATTTTCTTCAAAAATATAGTAATTGTTCGCGGAAAACCGTAATATCTCTTAGTTTAATAAATACGAGGTGGATATGAACACAAGTTTGTATTTAAGGAGGTCTGTTGAGGTGAAAGCGATTGGAAACGTTCCACGATTGATTCTCCGTATCTGCTGCTAATGGATTCCTGCAATCTAAGGCCACTTGACGACAATAAGGACTGGAATGAGAATTATGCTGCGTTTATAGGTGTCTTATCGATTGTGTGTTCCGCATTTTTGATGTATTTGCCCTTGATTTGCGATCATGGCGCTTTTATGATGAATTTTGACTTTGAATTGACTAAGGAGTTTAAATTTGATGTACTGACCAAATGCCACTTACCACACTTTAGTAGATAAGCACCGACGCCACCGCTAAGAGAGGTTGAAGATTGTTTCATTATTTTATTCATCATCATCAGCCCTTTATACTGTCCCACTGCTGGGCACGGGCCTCTTCTTACCGTGAGAAAGGTAAAGCTATAGTCCACCACGCTGGCCAAGTGCGGGTTGGCAGGCTTCATGAGAACATTGTGGAGAACTATCAGACTTGCAGGTTTTCTCACGATGTTTTCCTTCACCGATAAGAAAGCGATAATTCACAAGTTAATACTAACTTTATTTCGAAAAGGCATTAGTGCGTGCCATGGATTCGATCCCGAGACCCTTTGTGTAGCAGTTTGTCGGTCTCTCCACTTGGCTATCGCTACTCGATTTTGTTTCTACCTATCAATTTGATTCTAGAGAGAAGGCCTTAAAACCTGCAGAAACCTGTTGCCTATTTTCTACTCCGGTCGCAATTGACAGCGCGCTAAAAAAAGAAACATTTTGATCACGTCACAAAAGTTACTACCCTCTTAAAAAAGCTTAAACGAAGCACCATCGATGATAACGATTTGCGGACATCGGCTGGTAAATGGTAAATAATTGCACTCGGATACGCGAACAGCATCGGCTTCAATTAAATCGGAACACTTAGAAATCGATTCCATTCGAAACGTTTCAATGCGATACTCGTAATAGAATTAAAATCTGATCTCACTCGGTTTCATTCTACGTTTCATTTCTTCAAGCTGCTAGTATTCCCGCTGCCGCATTTGTAATTATATATCTAATTGGATACAAATTTGTTTCGTATCTGCAAATAGAATGTAATGTAAAACTGTTTTTACTGCGTCCCTCGGATTTTATTTTGTTTAATTCATTATATTTCAAATGAGGCGACGTTTACTTAGCAGATTCGTTGGGTGGTTTTAGATATTTTTGAATTCACACTCTAGTTAAAATGTAAGTAGCAATTGCACTTAATTATGGAACTCTCTTTTTTAGTCCAATGCGGTATGGCTAGTGTATGTAACAAAAACAGACACTGCTCTTGAAATAGTCTTAGATCTTTTTACCTGGCTACGGTGAAGCTAAAAGGATGGGTAATGTTTTTAACAGACTTCCAGCAATGAGTTTATCAATATTTTTTTGAAATTGTACTATTCATTTATTTGTATGTGAGTGTTCTTAATGTACGAGCCACATTTAGTTTATGGTTGCCAATAGATTTTTCAGAAACTAGAAGTCGAAATATTTATTTTTAACGAGACAAGAATCTTTTAACATGGCCTCGTTAGCCTTGGTTGGCAACCTGTCTAGGAGAAGGAAAACTCCGAATTTAAACCAACTTTCAGGGAGCATATCCGAAACAAAACCCCGATCTAAGGTGTGAACCGACCCGTGCCGAGGGATTCGTGGCCAGAGGGCAAGCTGGTCGTAAACGGAGGGTGCCTGTGTTGGTGGTCACAGGGCACAGCTGATATTCCGCCTTACCCCCGTAAAGGGCTCTGCGGGGATGGACCGTCTAGATCCCTAAATCTCGTGGGAACGCTATGGGAACAAAAACTTATTCTTCTCCATACGGCGGCGACGCGATTCGCAACCCGTCACGACTCGTTTCCCGCGAGGGCGAAAAGCGGCCTACGGAAAGCAGGTTTGCAACATTGAATGTTGGTGGAGGAATGAACGGCAAATTGGATGAAGTATGTCAGATGATGGATGATAGAAAGATTGATGTTCTTTGTGTGAATGAAACAAAAAGAAAAGGGTGTGACACCACCAAGCATGCTGCATATACGGCGTATTGGTCTGGGGTAGATAGTACCACCAGAGCCTGTAAGGGAGTTGGTGTAGTACTGTCTGCGCGAATGAATGAGTGCGTAAAAGAGTTTGAATGTGTAAATGCTAGGCTACTGTGGATGAGAATGAAAGTAGGACTTACTCGTCTCTTTATTGTGGGGGTGTACGCCCCGGTCAATATAGTTACGGGTATGTCACAACATGAGCAAGACAAAAGGCAGGAGTTTTGGGAGAGTTTAAGAGAGATTTTGAGGAACTGCAAGGATAATGAAAGATTGATCTTGTTAGGGGATTTCAATGGATGGGTGGGAGTAAAGCGAGATGGATTTGAAAGGGTGTTAGGTGCATTTGGTGATGAGAGTGTGAACGAAAATGGAAAAGTACTGCTTGAGATTTGTTTGGAGTGGAGCCTTTGTGTGACAAACACCATGTTTGATCATAAAAGGAACCATATGTATACGCGAGAGGCGAAAAATGTTAGAAGAAGTATGATTGATTTTGTAATAGTAGATGAACGATTGAGAAAGAATGTGTTGGATACAAGAGCATATCGAGGGATCGGCATCCACACAGACCACTTCTTGGTGTTGAGCCGGATAAGTGGGCTCTTTAAAGGATGGCGACACCGAGAGCGTAATGAAAATAGGGTCTTGGAAAGAATTAAGGTAGAAAATCTACAAGAGAAAGATGTGAAAGATGAGTATAAACGAAGATTTTTAGAAAAATTTGAGAGGTTCGATTGCATAAATGATATGGAAGAATTATGGCAGGCCTTTAAAGAAGAGGTAGTATGTGTAGCGTCTGAAGTATGTGGTGTGATCAAGAGAAGGAAAATACGAAAGGTTAAGAATACATGGTGGGACAAGGATGTACAATCAGCAGTGTCAGAGAAGAAGAAAGCTTGGTCAGATTGGTTGGCTGCCAGAGCAAATGAAAAAATGGGAAAAGCAACGAGTGTAGACATAGATGAAGCAAAAAAGGAGTTTGTTAGGTCAAAAAGAATAGTGAAAGAAATGGTTAAAAGAAAAAAAGAGGAAAAGAAAGATGAGTTTGATAGCAGATTATCTGACGATTTCCAGAGGAACATTAAGTTTTTCTGGAAATCCGTTCGTGCAGTTCGAGGGAGAACTCAATCCTCAGAACACACATCCATCAGAGACGAGAATGGAAGTATAGTAAATGGTGAATTGTGCGTGCTGAAGAGATGGAAAGAGTATTTTGAAAGTTTATTCGAAAGAACGGCGATAGAGACACCGATAGCTGAAGTGAATTGTAATGATAGCAATGATGAAAGCGTTATTGTCGTGGATGAGATCGTGAAGGCACTGGGAAGTATGAAAGTAGGTAAGGCTGCAGGATATGATAGGATTACAGTCGAAATGCTGAAGGCTGGACAGGGCATCATAGTTGGTCAGTTGCAGCGGTTATATAACTTGTGTTGGAACACCGGCCGAGTACCTAATGACTGGACCACAGCTGTAGTTGTGCCTCTTTATAAAGGAAAAGGCTCGCAACAAGACTGCAAAAACTATAGAGGCATTAGCCTTCTCAGCATTGTTGGCAAATTGTATGCAAAGGTACTTATTGAAAGAGTTATGGAAGTAACCGACAAGAAAATATGGGATGTACAAGCGGGATTCCGAAAGGGTATGGGATGCACGGATCAGGTTTTTTCCTTGCGAAGCATAGCCGGAAAATTTTTGGCCAAAGGTCAAAAGGTCTATTGCGCATTCGTGGATTTGGAAAAGGCTTACGATAAAGTGGTGAGGAATGAAATGTGGTCGGTGCTGTCAATGAATGGGGTGGACAGCAGCCTCATTCGAGCTCTGAAATCCCTTTATGAGGATTCTAGAGCTTGTGTGAGGATAAACGGGGCACACACTGACTGGTTCACCATCGATAAAGGTGTTAGACAGGGATGTGTAGCGTCGCCGTGGCTGTTTAACCTCTTCATGGACAGTTGTTTGCAAGATTTAAAACATAGTGACTGCGGATTAAGGATGAATGGGTTACTCGTCAAATGCCTCCTTTATGCTGATGATCAGGTTATACTTGCATCTTCAACGGAGGAGTTGCAGGAGATGGTAACAATCATGCATCGTGCGTTAGAAAGGAAAGGAATGAAAGTGAATGTAAGTAAAACGAAAGTTATGGTTTTTGAAAAGAAGGAATGCGTTACGGCTTGTAATGTTTTGATCGATGGACAGCGAGTGGAACAAGTGAATGAGTTTGTCTACTTAGGTACGTCGTTTACAAGAGATGGTAAGAATGAAGCAGATATTGAAAGGAGAGTTAATGCCGGTAATTGTGTGAATGGAGCTCTGAAGGCGTTTATGAACAGTCAAAACGTGTCCAAAATGGCACGTTTGGCTGTACATAGAGGTGTGTTAGTGCCTACCCTTATGTATGGTAGTGAAAGTTGGGTATGGCAAAAGAGATTTGAAAGTAGAATAAATGCTGTAGAAATGAGAGCACTGAGAAGTATGTGTGGTGTGTCTTTGACCGACAGAGTAAAGAATTGTGTGATACGAGAGTGGTGTGGGGTAAAAGAAGATGTAGTGACAAGCATTGAGAAAGGCATGTTAAGATGGTTTGGGCACATGGAGAGGATGGATGACGATAGACTGACAAAGAAGATATATCAGGCTTGTGTGAATGGGACAGGACAAAGGGGAAGACCTAGGAGAACGTTCTCTGACCAGATTGGAGACATCCTGAAAAAAGGACAAGTCAGAAGTACCCTTAACAGAAGAGCATGCATGAGAAACTTGATGGGAGTGAGTGAAGCAAGTGAGGTATGTCAGGATCGTTGCAAATGGCGTTCCGTAGTCTCTGCCTACCCCTCCGGGAAACAGGCGTGAGTCTATGTATGTATGTATGTATAGTGTGATTATATTTTTGCTTAAAGAAGATTTAAATAAATGTATGTAAGTTTTGTGCCATTGCTTTGTTTATGAGATTATGCTTATCGTGGTAATACGTGTAGATAACATAGTGATTTTTATTGATCTATGGTAGATCTCAGTACTTAGTTTTTAGAAAAATATTGGTAGCCACACACAACAGACAGCTACTTACCTAATTGCCCTACGTTTTTTTTTTTTTGCTGCCTCAGTGGCCACTTTAGATATCCAAGACATCAACCACTTAAAAGGTTCCGCACAAAACTTTAACTACGCAAACACCATTGATGGTCACAGATGGATATAAAGGCGTCATCTGGAGAGGGCTGGAAGACTTGCAAACAAAGCCTCAGAACTGGTGCAAGGTCGTATTAAGAAAGGGTTGATGTTTGAGCCGCCCGCGTCACTGAAGGGTGAGGCCCATTGTGATATCAAGTTGTTTGAAGACCTCCTTAGTTTTGTTTCCGAGAGATTATAAATGAATTAAGTTTTTGAGGAATTATCTCAACTGGTGTGTTTGTGAGAGTAAACGAAATGATGGTGTGGAAGGTTTGTTTGTAATGTCAGCAGTAGGGAAGTAAGATTTCCGTTTGATTGTATCGCTCTACTGAAAAATATACGTTTTTTCTAGGATTAATCTCATAAACTATTAAGACGTATTTTACATTTATTACTGTTTTGTACGAACGTTTCTGGCTCTTAATATTAATCTTAAGTAGTATGTATTGTAAGTAATTTCGTGCATACCAACTGTTTCATTGATACAGAAAAGTTATCAATTTATTGTACTACATAACTTTTCTACCGTCTCTATGGAAATAGGAAATTACAAGCATCGAAATGATACATGTTTTATCTTGACTTTCATTTAATGACTTAAAATATGCAGGCACTTAAAGTAATTACCTATTTGCATTCCTTCTCCGAGTGAATTTTTACTTTTCAGTGATATCAGCGTCATTTTCGTTAAAAAGGGGGCAAATTTTATACTTCATGTATCGTTACAGGTCTCATACTTTTTAAACTCATCCGACTATAATGAAAAGCAAAGCAGAATCACCGTGTGCATGTAACCAATCTATTTGCCGTCGTATTGCGAGGAATCCGTGACGCCAGTGCAAATTGCCAAAGTAATTAAATTTAAAATTGTTCACGCATGAATAAAAGCGCCCGTGGTGGGTCCATGATGGCCGTGCATGGTGATAATTTAATAGCGACCTGTTATCTCCGTGAAATTAAAGGTGGGAAAACTTAGTTAGCCAGTTATTTACTACCATAGTACTGTAACGAATGTTGGATTGGAGTTTCGAGTCGGTTCGAGTGGGGTTGGTTGATTTTGGTTGGTGAAGCGAACTGGTAGAGCAATGCTTCGAGTGGTTTTGGTGACATTCACGACACGCAATGAGGTTTAGATGTATAATTTATCGAAATCCGACATACCAATCCCTGTATAGCCTAGCTACCTGCGGCATTTGGTCATAATCAAAATTAAACTAATATGAAACGTCTGTTTTTTTTTTATGTAATAATAGGCGGCAAACGAGCAGACGGATCGCCTGATGGTAAGCAATTACCGCTGCCCACAGACACCCGCAACACCACAGGAGTCACAAGTGCGTTGCCGCCCCTTGGGGTTGGGAAAAGGGATACGATAAGGACTGGGATGAAGGATAAGGAATAAGGGATAGGAGGGCCTCTCGCACTCTCACTCACCGAACGAAACGCAACAGTTTAAGTACTGTTACTTTACGTCGATTTTCTGTGAGAGGGGAGTACTTCCCCGGTCGAGCCGGCCCATTCATGCTGAAATCAGTAAGGCTCTACTAGGTACCTCAATCAGCAAGGCTCTACTACCTCAAACTGCTTACTTACTGTCTCATGATAGCATGTAGTGCCTGAGTGTGTATACTAATCTGTCAACAATGTCGTATGACAAATTATCCGGAATATTGTAAAGCCCAAAACTACAGCACTACCAATTTCGAAGCAGGCAGTTACAAGTATTTATATATAAATTCCATATGTCCGGTAAATTCCATATAATATCCAAGCAACAGCAACCAGATAATTGAGTTGAGAACAATATCCATTGCACAATGAATGAAAGCCTACGACAGTAGCTCAGAGGACGCACAACGGTGCCGCCACACTGTGGGATTAGTGCGTCTTAGAGCTCGATACGAGCGGATTGTGTATGTGATATGTAGCGAATACTAACTCACTACGTTCAATAGGATATGGCCTATATGCTGCTGATAAATGTGCAGTATGTATAGCAGCTGCAAAATTATGTGTTGAGGTTAATCATTTACGAATGCCAAAATAAGATAAACGTGTTTCTGTCATCTGGTTACTATAGAGCAGGCTTTCTAACTATGGGAGCAGAGTATCATTAATATAAGAAATGCGAAAGGGCATTAATTACCTGACCTTACTATTTATTTGTTTGTCTTTCTGTTATGTCTCATGAGAGCGATATTATGATAAGATGTGTGTGGAGATAGTAAGGAGTTTAGAGAGCGAAATAAGCTACATTTATTTAACAGAAAGACCTGCGTACGAAGTCCAGTTACAAATATGTAGAACTAACGTCTTATTACATAAAAAAAGATTATTGTGAAACCAGGCACATAAGTATTATTTTATTTTATTTATCAACTCACGCCAGTATCCCCGAAGTTGTAGGCAAATGGGTAAGGTGTATTACACCCACATTTCGCGATGAATTTTTAGGTCCCACGTAATAGGGGGCGAGCCTATTGCCGTTACCGGGCACATCACCAGACTCCGGGCCGCTACTGAGTATTCGGAAAAACCCAGTAACACTTTTTGCCCTACCCGGGAATCGAGCCCGGGACCTCCGATCAGCAGTCGCATACGCTATCCACTGGACCACGGAGGCAGTAGTAATAAAAATATCTGATACTAAATGAGAAACATGTTACTTATTCCCAGTAAACGCTTTGATAGTGTCTTCTCGTCTTACAATTAAGATAGGCAAAATATAATTGCCCTCATCGAGTCGAGAGTTTATATAGTATAACTTTCGATTGCAATCAGCTACAAATTAATGATTTTAAATAAATGATTCAATAAGAACGTAACAGTAACTTCAATACTATTGAAGTTCCTAGAATACATCACCTAAGAACACAAACTAGAACAAAATACACATATTACGGCTTCCAGACATTTGTTTCGAGGTTGTAGTACAATTTATGCGAATCTTACTATTCGAACCGAGGTTACATGTAGAAATTTATAACACTAAAGAATAGACTTGTGCTAGTAACTATTTACCGACATACCATGTGATGAAGTTACTACAGATAAATATAATCATCAGCCTTTAACAGTCCACTACTAGACTAGGCCTCTCCTTTGAAAGGAGGAATTCGCCTACTATATCACGCTGACCAAACGGGTTGGTACAGGGTTTGTATCAAGTTTTCCTTCTCTTACAGTGCTGTTCTCTGCATAATATGCTCCCTTTGTATTAAAAATACGTATTGTCACTACCCCATATCATCCCATGATGATATGGGGTAGTGACAATACGTATTTTTAATCCGTCACCACACGCGTACTAGGCAGATAAATATAATAATTGTGTATTGTATAAATTTATTGCAATTTTAGTCTTCAAAATTCAAATTCAAAATCAAAACCCTAGGTAGTATACCTATATCGCGATAAATATTTTACATATTTACATAGACTCGCGCCTGTTTCCCGAAGGGGTGGGCGGTGATCTCGTAACGCCATTTGCAACGATCCTGATATATCTAAAATAATTAATATTTTGATCATAATGTACATATCAACAAAGTTTAAAGTACTTATAATGTTAGTAGAAGTCAAATCCTGTAGGTACGTGATATATTCCCGCCACCCTATCGCACAACAGTTGCTCAACTATTGTTCAACTAGAGGTGTATACGGAGCCAACGGTCAATCGATTTAGTATGCACTCAGCGTCTTCCTGCTACGGACTTCCTTGCACTCACAAAGTGGAGTTGCACTCAAATTCATCTTGCTAATTGATTGGATCCTATTCTAATAGGGAATATCGCAGACACGTATATTTCATACACCATTATTAAAAAGAAATTAAAGAGCGTAAGTTGATTAGAATGGTTTATTGCACTTGGTCATCTGGATGATATCACCTGGATGATACAAAGTAGTTCAACCATGTGGTGACGGATTAAGAATACGGAATGTCACCACCCATATCATCCCATGGGTGTCGTAAGAGCCGACAGAGGGAGCATATTATGCAGAGAACAGCACTGTAAGAGAAGGAAAACTTGATACAAACCCTATACCAACCCAATTCCTTCTTTCAAAGGAGAGGCCTAGTCCAGCAGTGGACTGTTCAGGGCTGATGATGATGATGAAACAAAGTAGACTTCTTGGTGTCCTTATTTCCCCGCAGAATGGTTTCACCTAGGTGTTATCCAGGTGAAATAATTCGACTTTTGCCGCGTTTGTTCATTTTGGAATTGATTCAAACAGGTGAAAAAAGGTGATATTTTTATAAGTCTTGTAGTCACTTTAAATGGGTGATAAAAGCTCTCAGTATAAATCGACTAATGAAACGCAAGTACTGGTCGCTGCTGGATTAAGGCTTTCCTAATTAGCTTCACAGTAGCACAGAAAGACACCCTTTTGTTTTTCTGTTTTGTAACATTTGCAAGAATGTGAATGTTCAAATGTATCAGCACCACTAGTCACCTCTTAAGGTAGAATTCCGTGCATCGCGATCGATCGCAGCCGCGCGCGGCCTACGACTGTCGTCGATCGCTCGCGATAATAGTCAAAGTATGAAAATGTATGGCACCGCTGCCGAGGCCCGCGACTGACGCGCGCGGCCGACGAATGTCGTGAGCCGCGCGCGGCAGTGTCTTGAAATTAGTAGATGTTGTTCGTCAGTTCCCTCTAGACGTGTGTCTAGCGAAGTCAAAATCATGGTCGAAATGCTAATTGACATCCTTGAAGAAGAAGAGGAGAATGACGAGCTGCTGTTGCTATATTATGAAACTTACAATATAATCGACCCTATCTTTAAAAGCAGAAATGAAAAAGGATACTAGCAAATATTGATTCAAAAGCAATTACATTGTACCTAATGAAAAAAATTTTGGAAGTTTGGAACGATAATACAAAATTGAATTGTTTTTATACAGAGTGTCACAAGACCCATCACCAAGCCGAAGTCTACTCGTTGTTGACATCATGCCAAGTCATACTAACCAAAACGTTTAAAACGTTTTATTTTTTTAAAGTTTTCTCATTGTTTAAACCGCAATTAAAAGCGCGCGCGTGCAATACTCGAAAAACCTACTTATCCATGGGCTTACAGGGCATCTAAAGAACATATTGGCGGGGTAAATGCATCGATTTTGTACCGAATTAGGAATATTCCATACTAACTTTGAGCTTCAATATCTTCTGAACCAGTAATTTCCCTGGCATGGTGCCGAAGTAGAAAATGTTGGTAGTGATTGGTACAACATGGGGTTTCAGTTTTCGTTAAGGGTCTTTTTACACCCTGTATAGTCGGCAAAACTGCCGAACTCTTTTTCATTACTACTAATTTCAAGACACTGCCGCGCGCGGCTCAAGACATTCGTCGGCCGCGCGCGTCAGTCGCGGGCCTCGGCAGCGGTGCCATACATTTTCATACTTTGACTATAGTCGCGAGCGATCGACGACAGTCGTAGGCCGCGCGCGGCTGCGATCGATCGCGATGCACGGAATTCTACCTTTACGACACGGAATGAAATGTGGTGGTGACATTTTATATTCTTAATCCGTCACCACATGATCCAGTTTCAAACCAGAGTCCACTTACGGATTTGGCTCAATTACTTTATCTGATCTATTAGTTCTTCCCCAGAGCGATTGCCTGTCTGACCTCCGATACACGAAGAGATATCGGTATTCCATGGTTTAGACTAGTGTCAGTTTATTCACAGGTGCTGACGACCTATAACGAAGTGAAGTTGAAGTGCTTGCCGAGGCACGGGGTAAGCGATTATTAATAATTTTATACGCATATAACTCCGAAAAGTCAATGGTGCGCGCCGTGGATTCGAACCCGATACCCTCTGCATGGCAGTCTGGTTGTATTTCCACTAGGCTCCGTCACCACATGGACACTTAATTTTGTAATTTTTTTGTTTAGGTTAATATTTGATGAAAGGCACAATGTAAGACATAGTTAAATAGAAAATACTCTTGCATGGCTTTGAAGCAGCCAAAAGTCTTAGTGTTTGAAATGAAAATATCTTTCTCAGAGCACACTCAAAATAATCAGATGCACATAATCAGATGCACACTCAAAATATTAGCTCTAAATATAATTGAGAGAGAATTCTTGCCCAGACACACACACAATCAGTCTTTTTAATTAGGACTGGAGTAAAATTACCAAGTTTAATATTTAGTTTTAATCGAAAATGTTATCTAAGAATTATTTGAAGCAGCATTTTCTAAATCTTATATTATTTTATTACTTTCACAACATTTTATTAAATTTTACAGCCCATGAATTAATTTATAATTAAAAACATAATAACATCTTCCTCTTTTCCATTATGTCACCGGACTATACAACCCGGACTTCATGAATTTCTATCGATTAACTTAGTCGCAAAGCAATGAGTATACATTATTAACATTAATTAATTATCGCACGAATTTTATTTAAAGCGTCGGCGTCGCACTTTTCCTTTTAAAATCCATTTTCTTCGAAAAGATAGTAATTGTTCGCGGAAAACCGTAATATCTCTTAGTTTAATAAATACGAGGTGGATATTAACACAAGTTTGTTTTTAAGGAGGTCTGTTGAGGCGAAAGCGATTGGAAACGTTCCACGATTAATTCTCCGTATCTGCCACTAATGGATTCCTGCAATCAGGCCACTTGACAACAATATAAGGACTGGAAAGAGAATTATGCTGCGTTTATAGGTGCCTTATCATTTGTGTGTTCCGTACTTTTGATGTATCGGTGAATATGCCCTTGCTTTGCGAACATGGCGCTTGATGAATTTTGACTTTGAATTGACTGAGGAGTTTTTATTCGATGTAGTGACGAAATGCCACTTACCACACTTAAGTAGATAAGCACCGACGCCACCGATAAGAGAGGTTGAAGATTGCGTGTTTTATTATTTTATTCATCATCATCAGCCCTTTATACTGTCCCACTGCTGGGCACGGGCCTCTTGTTATTGTGAGAAAGGTAAAGCTATAGTCCACCACGCTGGCCAAGTGCGGGTTGACAGACTTCACTAGAACATTATGGAGAAATATCAGACATGCAGGTTTTCTCACGATGTTTTCCTTCACCGATAAGAAAGCGATAATTCACAAGTTAATACTAACTTTATTTCGAAAAGGCATTAGTGCGTGCCGTGGATTCGATCCCGAGACCCTTTGTGTAGCAGTTTGTCGGTCTCTCCACTTGGCTATCGCTACTCGATTATTTTGTTTCTACCTATCAATTTGATTCTAGAGAGAAGGCCTTAAAACCTGCAAAAACCTGTTGCCTATTTTCTACTCCGGTCGCAATTGACAGCGGTGACGGTCTACGAAGGGCTTCCACCACGAGACTAAAAAAAGAAACATTTTGATCACGTCACAAAAGTTACTACCCTCTTAAAAAAGCTTAAACGAAGCACCATCGATGATAACGATTTGCGGGCATCGGCTGGTAAATGGTAAATAATTGCATTCGGATACGCGAACAGCATGGGCTTCAATTAAATCGGAACACTTAGAAATCGATTCAATTCGAAACGTTTCAATGCGATACTCGTAATCGAATTAAAATCTGATCTCACTCGGTTTCATTCTACGTTTTATTTCTTCAAGCCGCTAGTATTCCTGCTGCCGCATTTGTAATTATATATCTAATTGGATACAAATTTGTTTCGTATCTGCAAATAGAATGTAATGTAAAACTGTTTTTACTGCCTCCCTCGGATTTTATTTTGTTTAATTCATTATATTTTAAATGAGGCGACGTTTACTTAGCTGATTCGTTGGGTGGTTTAAGTTATTTTTGAATTCACACTCTAGTTAAAAGTAGCAATTGCACTTAATTATGGAACTCTCTTTTTTAGTCCAATGCGGTATGGCTAGTGTATGTAACAAAAACAGACACTGCTCTTGAAATAGTCTTAGATGTTTTTACCCGGCTACGATGAAGCTAAAAGGATCGGTAATGTTTTTAACAGACTTCCAGAAATGAGTTTATTATTATTTTTTGGAATTGTACTACTTGTTTATTTGTATGTGTTAGTGTTCCTAATGTACGAGCCACATTTAGTTTATGGTTGCCAACAGATTTTTCAGAAACTAGATGTAGCAATATTTATTTTTAACGGGACAAGAATCTTTTAACATGGGCATAGTGTGAATATATTTTTACTTAAAGATGATTTAAATAAATGTATGTAAGTTTTGTGCCATTGCTTTGTTTATGAGATTATGCTTATCGTGGTAATACGTGTAGATAACATAGCGATTTTTATTGATCTATGGTAGATCTCAGTTAATAGCCTTAGTTTGTTGAATAATATCGGTCGCCACACACAACACACTGCTGGGTCACTTACTTAATTACCCTACATTTTTTAAAAGATTTCTGCTGCCTCAGTGGCCTCTTTAGATATCCACAAAGACATCAACCACTTAAAAGGTTTAGCACAAAACTTTTACTACGCAAACACCATTGATGGTCACAGATGGATTTAAAGGCGTCATCTGGAGGGGACTTGAGGGCTTGCAAACAAAGACTCAGAACTAGTGCAAGGTCGTATTAAGAAAGGGTTGATGTTTGAGCCACCCGCGTCACTGAAGGGTGAGGCCCATTGTGATATCAAGTTGTTTGAAGACCTCCTTCGTTTTGTTTCCGAGAGATTATAAATGAATTAAGTTTTTGAGGAATTATCTCGACTGGTGTGTTTGTGAGAGTAAACGAAATGATGGTGTGGAAGGTTTGTTTGTAATGTCAGCAGTAGGGAAGTAAGATTTCAGATTGTATCGCTCTACTGAAAAATTTATGTTTTTATAGGATAAAAGTCATAAATTATTAAATATTTTACATTTGTTACTCTTTTATACAAACATTTCTGGCTCTAAATATTAATCTTAAGGTGTATATATCTTAAGGTGTGTGTAAGTCATTTCGTGCATACCAACTGTTTCATTGATACAGAAAAAGTTATCAATTTACTACATAACTTTTTCTACCGTCTCTATGGAAATAGGAAATTACAAGCATCGAAATGAAACATGTTTTAACTTGAGTTTCATTTAATGACTTTAAATATGCAGGCACTTAAGGCGAGGATTTCCCAAAATACAGTGTTATCTAGCGTGGTCAAACGCGTTTTATTTGTAAATAACAGAGATTTAAATTCGGAAAAAAATATATATAATTCTACAGCATTAGACCTTTATTTTTCGGCAATTCGAAACACGATTACTGTCATTTGATACGATAGAAAATAATCGCGAATATAGGTCTGTTTAAACAACTTTTCCCGTTTCATTTGAGTTGTATTGGGATTAGAATTTTCAAAAGTATACCAAAAGAAAGGTCATGTAAAAGCGGATGGTTTTCGGCAATCACATTATGAATTTTAATATATACAAAAATATATTACCGAAAATACGTAATTTCCCACTGCCGACGCGCTCTCTCCGGCGTCGTTCAGTCCCGAGCGGGATGTAATGGAGACAGGACGTATCGCTCGTTTGCAGAGCGCACCGCAGGATTACGAATTATTTTATCGTCAGTTACGAATGTCATCATCACTTATTGATAAATATATTACATCTAGGTTTAGTTTGTAAATAGGTACTTATTGTAAATTTTTAGTAAGTAATAATAAGTAAGAAGTATAGTTTTAAAAATATCGTTTTGATTATTGGACAAGATAACGACTTGATAACAACAGCATAGTTAGGTAACAGTACTTTAGAAAAATATTGATTTGTTGTATAATTGTGGATGATTTATAGTATTATTGTTGTATTGGGTACCTACCTGATACAATAATTCACACTTTTATTCTGTGTACCTATATACGGAAATAAAATGTGAAATGTGCCTAAAGGCTATACAAGTGAATTTTATAGGTACCTACGGTAGGTAAATAAATACAAATATCCGCAGTTACCTACTTAGTGGTATTTATGGTTACTGCCCCACCCTCGTGGGTAGTAGCGTGATGTTATTTGGTATAACCTTCCTCAACAAATGGGCTAGAGAAGCAAATAAAACTTAGAAAATGGCCTGCTAGTTCCTAAGACTAGCGCGATCAAAAACAAAAAAAATGAATTTCCGTGTATTCAATAATTCTATTGACTATTTCCACCAATAATATCATTGATTGCCACACTATTACCAAACACGGAACAATGGACACCTAATAATATTATAGTAATTATTTATCACGCCGAGGAAGAATGCACTGGTGTCACAGCTTAGAAAGGTAGGTAAGGTGTTCGGTAGGTAAGTACCTATATCAATTTGACCGACAAATAATAACGAAAACTAGAGTTTATTATTGGTTGGCGGAAAATAAGCGTTGTGGGTGTAGGAATATCAATTCGTACGTATGTATGTATGTAAAATTTTAACTTTTTTTCACTACTGCTTGCCGATGGCAGCGCCTAAAGGAGATCACCCAAATGGGGCTAATTTTTATTTTGCCGGCCAATCAATAAATTGTGTTATTTTAGTAGAACTCACTGTTGTAAACATTTTAACTATTACACAAAACTTCTAAGTCAATAGGCTTGTGTCCACTAAGAATAAATCGGTTTGATTGTAGTATCTATAGATCCATTATGATTTTAAGATGTCAAGAAAGTTTATTATTTATTATAAAATGGTAAGATTAATGTAATTTTTAGGATTCTAAAACTAAAAAATAATGTTTTTATTCTTGTGACAGTGAACACCAATCAGAGAGCATTACGTCAAACAGTACGTCCACCATTCATGTTGTTGACGTTTTAGTAGTAAATACCACTAAAAAGTAAAAGTTTCTACCTGTCAAATCGAATATAACAAAATAAAAGTGGGTGCATCAGACCAGACTTCATTCACGGATTGTTTTGTTTTGTACTTTGTGATATTACTCAACCGCTATGATGGTTTACAGCGTTTTCGTGTCAAATTCAAAAAGGTTTTTAAAAAGCCGTAATTAGTAATATTGCTGATTGATTTTTGAAGAAAAATCTGGTATTTCAGTTTAACATCTAATAAAGGAACGAATCAATCGCTAATTACATTTTAGGATATAAGCGTATTCTCTGAGACAATATTTAGGTTTGAATGTATGTCTAAAAGTACCGTAGAGCAGTTTTGTTTTGACAAAAGTGATAAATCAAAGAGGTGTAACGGTAGTCAACTATACGTTTTCAGCTTTACGTGAAATACGTGAGCCTTAAAATGCAGTGGACTCATTAAAAAAGTAAAAAACATATTTTAAATACTCCTGACCAAATATAAAAATATCGTCTAAACCTTTAGTAGGAATGTCTATGAGCGGTCAGGTACAGATGTATTGCATGATGTACAGGCATGGCACCATGTGGTTGAAGAGATGTTGCGTCGCGACGTTCTCACTTTCCAATGTTTCAGCCGGTTCTTGTAGAGAAAAGGCCAGTCAGAAACGCCTGGATATCACTATAGTGACAGCAGCCGCAACCCTGTCCAAGAAACGGTGCTACAAATGTTGGCGGAATGCCACGCTTATGCGTCTCAGCGCCGTGAACATCACCATCTTAAGCCTTTTCCGACCATTTTGGTGTAGACCTCTACAACAAATTCCTTTCCGTTCTGTTTTGGGCAGTCTTCAACCAATTACTGCCTGCTATCTTTATGATGTCTTTTTTCCATCTCATTTGCCGTTCCAGCTAGTCATTTACAATCCTATGGTTGCCATTTTAATATTTGCTTGCACCATGTTTCGGGATTTCTGGCTACATGTCCGACCGCTACTCTTTTGGCAACATCTGGTACTAGACTTTCTTTTCGGAGCTATTTATTCTTCTTTCTGTCTCTGAGTGTCACTCCTGCCAGTTTTCTCTCCATTGCCCTTTGAACAACTTCAAGTTTCTGTAGCGCTGCCTCTGTAGTAACCCAAGTTTTGGCTGCGTAGGTGAGCACTGGCAGGACTGAGGACGCACTGGTTGAATGTTCTTGCTTTTTGTTGCTTCGTAAAAACAAATGCCAGTTTATCGAAAGTAGCCCAACCCAAATGAATACGTGTATCAATCCTGTTCACTTGGTTTGCTTTGCCCATCTTTATTTCTTGCCCTAGGTATAATATACTATTTATAGAAGAATTCTAATCGGGTACATCCTACTGCAATTGTTATTCCGCTGGAGTTTGCACTGGTCATGTTGCGAATTGGCCGTAAACTGATCGCGGCAATTGTTACATAGACTACAGGCCCATGTCCTTAATGGATGGGTCATATGAACCACCAGGTGACGTATATAGGACGATATAAGAGCATCAAATAATAAGATTCAGCACTATGCTGTCACTTGTAAGCTGTCCAACTGAGTGCTGGTGAGAATTTGATTTTCTGACAATTTCCAAAAAATTACCGACTTTGTAGCGCACCATTTTTTACGGCACTGCGCGCTTTCTTATTATTTAACATGGATCTATCGAAGGTCATAATGCCGTACAAAAATATATGACCGAAATGCGTACTCATTCTACCTGCACTTTTGAATTCTCATCAGCACTCAGTTGGACAGCTTACAAGTGACGGCATAGTGCTGAATCTTATTATTTTATGCTCTTATATCGTCCTATATACGTCACCTGGTGGTTCGTATGACCCATCCATTTTGGACATGGGCCTGTAGTCTAACAGTCGTACCCTCGCTACCTGCCCTGCCCATAGTCTGGTGCGTGATGGCTTAGAACGTCACCGTCTCTTTCTGTGAGGCAGTAATGCTCATCAATCAGATATTTCGCTCTTGGCTTACTACCTGTCATTACCTGATGCCATTTAAATTGCAACATGCACGTTATTTTAGGCAAAAAAATACCAGTAATTACTTAGGATTTATTTTAGAAACAGAATAGATTCTTTGAGCTGGAATATGATCTCACAGACTGCACTTATAACCTTAGTGTAGTAATAAAAAGTGTTTATTTCGTAATATTCTATAAGTTTATTTTAGTTGGCCGGCACCATTGACATATATTTAGTACATATATATCAATGGCCGGCACTTTTAGAATAGCCTAAATTTGTATGGAGCTGGGTGATCTCCTTTATTATGTATGCACGTGTGTTTGCATGAGTATATATTGCTATAACTGTTGCCCTGTAATAAAAATGTTGTGTATTATTGATCTTTTTCCGGTACTTTTTTGACAGAGTAGTATCTTAGAGATTGTATAGTTAAAATAAATATAACAAAATGTAATCATTGGTGATTAAAAGTAGCTATGAGTATCTTACCCTTTAAGTGTATTATTGGTTCTATGCCGTTGCTTTGCTGACAGTAGTAACGAATTAATTAATTTATATTAATCTAATCCTTTTCCCTAAGATTGATATCGAACAAGTGATACTTTCGCATTGCGAGCGATCATAAGTTTTTTTATAATTAACAACAAACATAATGTTCATAAAATTATCTACTGACTAGAGGACACCAGCAGCTACGCCTGCATTTTTTTAAAATTTACCCGTTTTGGCCGATCCCGTGGGAATTTCGGGAAATCCCTTCTTAGTGCACCTCTACGGTTCACAAGGAACATACATGCCAAATTTCAGCTTCCTGCGCCCAATAGTTTCGGCTGTAGCGTGTCTGTCAGTCAGTCAGTAACGCAAGGATTTTATATATTAAGATTACTATTGTCACTATAAACAAAAGCAATTTTGGAAAACTACTTTCGAATTTCATAAAGGTTTATTCAAAACAGAAACGTTGCAAATTATTTATACTCGATAAGTAAGTTTATATTTCAATGGATATACTGCTTCAATTTTCTATACTGTGGCGCGAAAGTGTTATACCTACATATGGCGGCAGTGGCGTCGCGTCTCGCGTCGCGATTGATCGTAATTATACTCGCGAACTGGGGAAGAGGGGAGCCTCAAAAGCTTTGAGCGCTCGGAAATCCTCGCCTTAAAGTAATTACCTATTTGCATTCCTCCTCCGAGTGAATTTTTACTTTTCAGTGATATCAGCGTCATTTTCGTTAAAAAGGGGGCAAATTTTATACTTCATGTATTGTTACAGGTCTCATACTTTTTAAACTCATACATACATACATATACTCACGCCTTTTTCCCGTCGCGGTAGGGAGAGAGAACAGAACGCCACTTGCTCCTATCCTTACAAACCTCACGCGCTTCCTCTACACTCATTACTCTTTTCATACATGCTCGCCGGTTGCGGGTACTTCGGACATTTCCGTTTCTTAGGATGTCTCCAATTTGGTCGAAGAATGTCCGCCGAGGTCTGCCGCGACCGACTTGCCCACACACATTTGCCTTATATATCTGATTCGTCATTCTTTCTTCACTCATTCTCTCCAAGTGTCCAAACCACCTAAGCATTCCTTTCTCAATCCTTGTCACCACATCTTCTTTCAGTCCCCTGCTCTTTCGTATAGTACTTGATGTACCCTTTAAACTCATCCGACTATAATGCAAAGCAGAATCACCGAGTGCATGTATCCAATCTATTTGCCGTCGTATTGCGAGGAATCCGTGGCGCCAGTGCAAATTGCCAAAGTAATTGAATTTAAAATTGTTCACGCATGAATAAAATCGCCCGTGGTAGGTCCATGACGGCCATGCATGGTGATAATTTAATAGCGACCTGTTATCCCCGTGAAATCAAAGGTGGGGAAACTTAGTAAGCCGGTTATTTATTACCATAGTACTGTAACGAATGTTGGATTGGAGTTTCAGGTCGGTTCGAGATGTGTTGGTTGATTTTGATTGGTAAAGCGAACTGGTAGAGCAATGCTTTGAGTGGTTTTGGTGACATTTACGACACGCAATGTTTGTTAAATGGTAGTTATTTATTATACGAACTTGTCCGCAAGTCAACCACAGCCTTTATAGTTCTCTGCATAGGCAAGCTTAACTGGCAGTGGGTAGGGTGCATAGTTGGAAGAACCGATGGCCGTTGAGGTTGTGTTGATTTTGCTTAGTGAAGCGAACTGATAGAGCAATGCTTTGAGTGGTTTTGGTGTCATTCACGACACGCAATGTTTGCTAAAAGGTAGCTATTTATTATACGAACTTATCCGCAGGTCAACCAAAGCCATTATAGTTCTCTGAATAGGCAAGCTTAACTGGCAGTGGGTAGGTTGCATAGTTGGAAGAACCGATGGCCGTTGGGGTTGTGTCGTGTCACAGTAGAAACAGAAAGATGAACCAATGATATTTTTTAATCAAGGGAAGCGGATGTATGCGGTTTCCTCAAGATCACGCACTTGGCCAGCGTGGTGGACTATGGCCTCACCTTTCTCATAGAGAGAAGAGGCCCGTGCCCAGCAGTGGCACAAAATATATATCGGGCTGATGATGATGATGAGTGTTGAAGTGTTCGAAATAAAATATAACGTTTAAAAAACCAATCCCCTATTCATGACAATAGATGCTGCTATTTGAAAATAAATCTAGCGCTTGTCAACTACCTACATGCAAAATTTCATCACAATCGGATAAGCGGTTTAGCCATGCAAGCACTTTAGACGGACACACTTTCGCATATACATATAATATAAGTATGGATAATCGTAATATTGTTATAATGATAATGTTTATCGGAAGTAATAAGAAAGTAGTATATTGTTCCAAACATTATTTTATAAATAATGCTTATTCTGATACGCCAATATTTATTGGTGACACTGTTATTGTTGGTCGGAAGAAAATAACTTGAAACAAACTAATTTGTAAAAACAAATCTTAATATATAAAATCCTTGCGTTACTGACTGACTGACAGACAAGCTACCGCCGAAACTACTCGGCGCAAGAAGCTGAAATTTAGCATGTTTGTTCCTTGGGGACCGCAGGGGTGCACTAAGACGGGATTTCCCGAAATTCCCAAGGGATCGGGCAAAACGGGAAATTCGAAAATATGTGCGTGCGAAGCCGCTGGCGTCCTCTAGTATTATTATAATACTAGAGGACGCCAGTCACTACGCCTGCATTTTTTTTAATTTACCCGTTTTGGCCGATCCCTTGGGAATTTCGGGAAATCCCTTCTTAGTGCACCCCTACGGTCCCCAAGGAATATACATGCCAAATTTCAGCTACCTGCGCCCAATAGTTTCGGCTGTAGCGTGTCTGTCAGTCAGTAAGTAACGGAAGGATTTTATATATTAAGATTATATTCGTATGAAGAGATTGATTGTGTGTTGTCATAAACTGATTGAATTTAATTCGACGCCATTTTGGCGAGTTGCTATCTGGGAGATACGGTGTCAGCGGAAATAGATATATTTTTGTGCTGAATTCATAACAATGATCATGTTTATATTATATAACGATATTCGAATTGATAACGTCTTGTTTGTCTCATGGTTAGTGATCTGTTACACTTCCGGCTACTTTGTTTTTTACGCCTAAGTAATTTAAATTACATAGTCCTGACTAATACAGGTTTCAATAAGACGACTAAATACCTACTTGCATTGATGTATATGTATGTCAATGCCTACTTGTAGTTACCTACGTGTTATAAAGCAAAGTCTCCTGTTACGTCTGTCTGTCTGTATTCGATGTACTTACTAAAAAGTTCTGCTCAGATTTTGATGAAGTGATTCATGAAAACGGTTAAGGCACGGTAATATAATCTAACAGTATTGTAACTCGGCCGTCTTCGTGAGTTATATACCTACCAGACGCGCCGCATGCTAGCTGCGGCCCGATAGCGGCTGCGGGTACTGTAGGCACAGTCCGCCCAGTCTAATGGGTACTCTGCTCGAGGCGCGTAGGTATAACTCGAGTTTCGTGCGTTTGTATGGAGTTACAATACTGTTAGATATTATTACCGTGGTTAAGGCGTATAATTTATTGTTGTCCGACTAACAAAGCCATCAGCGCAAGCAAGTTATATTCGAATATAACTGTATGGTTGCGGGAAGACGACTTCTTACCTATATGTTGCCCGATAGCACCTGAGTGTGTATAGAAATCTGTCAGCTACACATATATGACGAATTTTCCAGAACATTCGCAACCCATAGTAGGTACTACCAATTTTGAAGTAGGCAGTTACAAGTATTTATCTACCTGCAGATTCCATATAATATCAAAGCAACAGCAACCAGATATTTGAGTTGAGAACAATATCCATTACACGTTGAATGAAAGCCTACGACAGTAGCTCAGAGGACGCACAACGGTGCCGCCTCACTGTGGGATTAGTGCGTCTTAGCTCGATACGAGCGGATTGTGTATGTGATATGTAGTGCACTGCACAACTAACTCGCTAGGTTCAATAGGATATGGCCTATATGCTGCAGATAAATGTACAGTATTTATTGCTGCTGCAAAATTATGTGTTGAGGTTAATCATTCACGAATGGCAATTTATAAAAAGACTAGTCGACGCCAGCAGCTTCGCACGCACATATTTTCGAATTTCCCGTTTTGCCCGATCCCGTGGGAATTTTGGGAAATCCCGTCTTAGTGCACCCCTACGGTTCCCAAAGAACATACATGCTAAAATTCAGCTTCTTGCGCCGAGTAGTTTCGGCTGTAGCTTGTCTGTCAGTCAGTCAGTAACGCAAGGATTTTATATATTAGGATAAACGTGTTTCTTTTATCTGGTTACGATAGAGCAGACTTTCTAACTATGGGATCAGAGTCATTAATATAAGAAATGCGAAAGGGCATTAATTACCTGACTTTACTTTTTTTTTGTTTGTCTTTCTGTTATGTCTCATGAGAGCGATATTATGATAAGATGTGTGTGCAGATAGTAAGGAGTTTGGAGAGCAAAATAAGCTACGTTTATTTAACAGAAAGACCTGCGGACGAAGTCCAGTTACAAATATATAGAACAAACGTTTTATAACATACAAAACGATTTTTGTAAAACCAGCCAGATAAGTATTATTATACCGTTATAATAAAATATCTGATGATTAATGAGAAACATGTTTCTTATTCCCAGTAAACGGTTTGACAAGCTTTTTTCGTCTTACAATAATAATTAGGATAGATATGGAAAAATATAATTTGCCTTATCGAGTCGAGGGTTTATATAGTATAACTTTCGATTGCAATCAGCTACAAAATAATGATTTTAAATAAATTATTCAATAAGAACGTAACAGTAACTTCAATACTATTTCAGTTCTTAGAATACATTACCTAAGAACACAAACTAGAACAAAATACACATATTACGGCCTTCAGACATTTGTTTCGAGGTTGTAGTACAATTTATGTGAATCTTACTATTCGAGCCGAGGTTACGTCTAGAAATTTATAACACTAAAGAATAGACTTGTGCTGGTAACTATTTACCGACATACCATGTGATCAAGTTACTACAGATAAATATAATAATTGTGTATTGTAATAAATTTATTACAATTTTATTTATTTTACTTACATACATACATAGACTCACGCCTGTTTCCCGAAGGGGTGGCCGCAGACTACGGAACGCCATTTGCAAAGATCCTGACATATCTACACTAATATTATAAAGAGGAAAAATTTGTATTTTTGTTTGTTTGTAATGGATAAACTCAAATAAAAATTCTTTCTCCATTAGAAAGCTACATTAGCTGCGAGTAACATAGTCTATATTTTAGTTTCGAAAAAATAGGGGTCCGTAGGATATTTGGATTTTTTGGGTACGCGAAGTAGTTCCCTCAGGACGCGGGTGAAACCGCGGGAAACGGCTAGTCTCAATTAATAATATTTTTCCATAATGTAAATAACAACTAAGTTTAAAGTACTTATATTGTTAGTAGAAGCCAAATCCTGTAGGTACGTCATATATTCCTGCCACCCAATCGCACAACAGTTGCTCAAATATTGTTCAACTAGAAGTGTATACGGGGCCAACGGTCAATCGAATCAATCGCACTCAGTCTTCCTGTATAAGGGTTCGATTCCGGTGAGTCAAGAGAAACAACGTGATCGCTTCAAGTATGATTTAATACTCCTTTAATTATAATTAGTACATTGAATATATCGTCTTAATCTAGGATAACTGACATCATCATCACATGACTATTAATTTTTCTTTGTCTTACATACACCATACGCCCTACCAAAACAGAAAAAAAATAAACTAACAGCTTTATTTTTATTTTATTAAACATTAAATAATTTTGTCCTATTTTTATGTATAATTTCTTCTTTATTATTACGTAAGATTTTAACATTAGGATCAAGATCATCTAATACCTTAAAAGGACCATCATACACATTATCAAACTTATTTCCAGTTTCATTCTTAACTAACAATAAATCATCTTTCTTGTACATTATAGGTTTCAAATATTCATCAAATTTACATTTCCTTAACAATTTAGAGTTTAACAAATTTTGTCGTGCTTCGTATTGTGCTTTTTGTAATCTAAATTTTAATTGTAAGGGATAACTTTCGAAGTTATATAAAGGTTCAACAGTACAATTTTGTAAACTTCTATTTTTGGCCAAAAGTAGTATTTTTTTATATTATTTATCATACGTCTAGTGCCTGCGTGCCCACTCGTAGGAAGCAAGTGAAAGTCATTAAGTACTACTCGTTTGTCATCATCATTTACTATTCTTATTAATCCTATTATAATATAAATTCGTGGACCGGTCCAATTATTATTTCCACAACATTTATTTAACCATTTAATATACTTCTCATTATTATTATCTTTATAATATAAATTTCATTCATTGATAGTTTCTTACAGATAGATTCCAAATCTCTCACGAAAGCGTCTCGCGCTGAGCATGTTCGAGAACTTGGGTCTATATAAATTGACATCTTAGATGGTATATAAATAAAATCATTTACTTTAACGTATTTAGCATTGGATGCTAATACACAAGTAGAAATTATTAATTCGGTACAATTTTTCGGTTTTCTAAGAATTTCAACGACTCTCGGTTGATCAGACCGATCATCTGTTTTGTTCTTATCGACCGACGAATTGCTACTTAATTGATTTTTCGTCATACTCCTAGTCATGATGTTCACAACATTTTGATTAATACTTTTTAATTCATCAAAAGTAAAAACGATGCGAGATAACGCGTCTGCAGCCACGTTATTCACACCCTTAACGTATTCAACCACATAATCGTATTCATCTAATATTAGCCGAAATTTTAACAATCTACTAGAAGGATTATTGAAACTAAACAGGTAAAGTGATGGTTTATGATCAGTTTTTATTATAAACTTTTTACCAAACAAATAGGGTCTGAAATATTTAACTGACCAAACAATAGCAAGGAGTTCCTTTTCTATCGTTGGATAATTTAATTCTGATTTATTTAATGGTCGGCTTGCATATGCAATTGGTAAGTCATTTTTATTACATAAAACGGAACCTATGGCTAATGCAGAAGCATCTGTATGCAATATAAACTCATTTTCCTTGTCAAAATTTGAATATATTTGAATATAATATTGGGGGATTGGTCAAAGACTGCTTTAATAACTGAAAAGAATTTTCACACTCTGTATTCCAAATAAATTTAACACCTTTTCTACAAAGTTTATTTAACGGAATTGTTATTTCAGCGAAATGTGGTATAAATTTACGGTAGTAATTGACAAAAGCGACAAAACGTCTGACTTCGTCATTATTTTTTGGGATAGGATAGCTCTGTATTACTCGCGTCTTTTCAGGGTCAGGTGACACTCCACTAGCAGAAACAACATGCCCTAAATACAGCAATTCTTTCGTTAGAAATTGGCATTTTTCGGGGTTAATTTTTAAAGGATAATGGCAGATCTCCATACATCGAAATGTCTGAAATTAAATTGAAGCGCACCGTTATAAAAAATATTTCAAAAAATTCGGCGTGAGTAACAGAGTCTATAAATAATTCTGTTTTCACTCGGGAAACCCGGAAAAATAAGATATCGGTGTTTTAGTTTTTAGTTAAGAATGAACAATGTAGGTACGTTTGAATTATCAAATGAAATTATGTCAGATTGACATCAAAACGCAGAAGGATTCGTACTGATTCGTAGCATCTAACTGTCACAGCCAAAGACAAAAGCAGAGCTGATCAATTTTATGTGAAATCGATACAACATTAAAACGATTCTGTGACGTTTTTATTTGACTTAAAAGTAGTTTTGCTTCAAAAATTGTAAGCTTATTGATATAATGTTAATTAAAGATTAAATAACTGCATTTTAATAATTATATTTTAATAATCGATACGGATAAGTAGTACTCACGTCTATTCCTGTCACACCATTGTCTATGGCAACAGTCAAATAATAAAGTAGGAACCTAGTTCGTAATCAATTGGAATGCTTTTTATCATCATAAAATACTCCAGTTTTAACGAGACAAAGTGAAAATATTAAAAATCGTAGAAAAAATAAACAATTTGTTTTGTTCATATGAAGTTTAAGGTCGCCACAACAAACCCAGACCGAATTCTGCCATTGTCCTTTACGCTCCTAAGTCTTTCAAAAATGTCAATTAAATGTTTATTATGATTTTCTAAACTTCGTCTTATACGGATTAAATCGTCTAAATAAATAAGGCACTTTTCATGGTTCAAACCAGACATTGCTACTGTCATTAGGCGACTGAAAGCACTAGGGCTGATTTTTAAACCCATTGGCAGTCGTTTCATCTGATATTGTTTACTTGTAGTAAATGCTGTGTACTTTCTGCTTTCAGGGCTTAATTCTAATTGAAAATAACCTTAGCTAAGATCTAAATGGCTAAAATATATTGCCCCTGATAAAGAATCGAGGATATCAGAGATGTTAGGCAAAGGAAATTTATCATCTTGAAGGCTGTCGTTTAATTTTCTATAATCAATAACAACACGCCAATTTTTATTACCACTGCTATCCGTTTTCTTAGGAACCAATAACACAGGGCTGGACCACTCACTAATACTTTCTTCTATAATGTCATTACGCAACATTTCGCCAATTTGTCTATCAATTTCAGCTTTTTGACTTTTAGGAAGTCTGTATGGTTTGGTATATACCGGGCAAGTATTATCTTTTAAATGTACGGACTGCTGGTACAAGTTGGTAACACCTAACTTGTCACCTGGCAGCAAAAACTCATCAGAGTACTTTGCGCAAATGTTTTCAATTGAAATTTGTTCCTCTCGATTTAAATGTTTAAAATTCAGAATAGAAAACAAACGCTTGACACGGTCAGCATTTAAATTATTACCACTAAAAGAACACAAGTAATAATCATTTAAACTTACAACGTCCGGTGTAAAATAACTTAAACAAACATCTGTCTCTCTAGTATTCAAAAACTTAAGAGGTATTTTACCGTCCTTAGGCTTCACTAAGATTGAAGCTAAAAATAAACCTTCGCATAATTGCTTAGGCATAATAACACATTCATCTTGTAAGTGTGTCTGCACTAAATATGTAACTTCACACCTGGCCGGTATTGTCATGTAACTATTTTTGCCTAGTTGTCCCATTTGTAACGGAATACTAACGGGTACCTTATGGTTAATAGTCAGAACATTTTGTTCAAAATCTAAAATACAATTAAATTTACTCAAAAAGTTTTGTCCCAAAATGCCATCGGTTCTACAAGAAAAGTTTTTAAATACATAAAACTTATGCTCATACTCAACATTACCATAACTTAATGTAAGATAAACAAAGCCATCGCAATATACGTGACCTCCTATACCATTTATTTTAATCCGCTCTATATGGAATGGAACATTACAGTTTTCTATTACATCTTTCCTAACTATGGACAATGACGCGCCGGTGTCAAGTAACCAACTACGGGACACTTGAAAAACACTTAAATTTATTGAATTAACATTTTGACAATATAAATGTTCATGCACGAAAAAACAAATTTTTATTCTCAGTTTCAGTCTTTACTTCAGAATTTTGTATGGACTGAGAACTATTACTGCTGTTACTCGAATCACTTAAGTTAATTTGATGTTGTCGGGCCGGGTGACGAAATGTTGTGTGGCCACGAAAACCACCACGACCGCGATAATTAGATGAATTATCAAAGCTACGAATTCCACTTGGACCACATTTATTACCACGACCACGATTATTATAATTCTGTGAATTTGAAAATACTCTAAACGTACCCCTATTAAAACTATTCTGAAAATTACCACGTTGATAACGGTTTGACCTACCTCGGTTTTGATGGAAGCTCATCACTCGTTCGCCTTCTGCATTCGGCGCCATCTCGTCCAATGCACCTTGGATGGCATCCTTTAAAGTGCTATAATTTCGTGCTGCAATAATCGTACTGACTCGACTGTTACGCAGGCCGTCGGCAAATCTTTTAATCGCAATACGCTCATTTATTGGCCTCAATGTTTTATATGCTCCAGAATCGCCGTTGGCCTGTGTAATAGTCAAATCCACGAATAACTGCTCCAGCTCCTTACCGTACTCCTCAATACTCCTGTTATTTTGTCTCGCATGGTGCAGCTTATTCTGGATCGCTGTGTCTGATTTTTTGGGCAACAATATGTTACGCATGTCAGTAATTAAATCTGTAACAGATGAATAATCATTACGCATGCGCAGCTTGGCGCTGTCTGATATACGGGACATCAAAACAAATTGGATCAGTCGCTTTTTGCCACTATCATCAATCATAGAGTCATACATTTCGATACTTGAGATTAAACGTTTGGTTGTATCAATATCCCCTGTCATTACGGGCAACAATGCATTGGCAGTTTTCAGATCTACTACTACGTACTATCCGAACAAAGCTGAACAATTTTTGAATATAATTTAATTATTTTTGTACATAAGTCTGTCACAATATTGATTTCATCACTCTCGATTTCCTTACTCTTTATCTTTAAACTAATTATCTTTTGTAAAGAACAAAACTGTGTATATATATCGTTTGTCTCATGTAACTTAATTTCTCTTATAGTAGATGACCTTCGACTCGGGCCTAGTTTGGTGAGGTAATCTTTAATATACTTAAATTTATCAAATACCTCTTTAGCCTCATTTGCCATAACATATTACTTAAGTCTAGATATTAATAATATAATCGTCACGATATCATGACATTAGGCGTTAATAAGAAAAATAAAATAAAATATAGACAACATACAAGGTCAAATTAAAAAGAAAATAATATCTAAGATATGTGAGTAAAATAGGTGTAAAATGTTTTTACAATACACATTTTATGAATAGTTGACTTTTGACTACACTAGCCGCACTTGTTACCTCACGCACTTATTACCGTACGCACTTATTTTGGCACAAATCACCCACTTTGTACTCACGCCGGAGAAGTCCCAGCAGCCGGGACATCAGTGGGCTGTCTACGGAACAAGCTCAGCGATCTTCGCAACTCGTACTCATTTATGCCTCTCTCGATCCATTTGCCATGGCATTTTCTATACAAACGCAACAGCAATACCGCTCCTCCAACAGCCTAAACAACACAAATTGTTATGAGAATATAGTTTGTGCTACTTGCATGCTGCAACAACTGTTCCGTAGCAGCGGAATTTCCAGCGCCGTTCTGCGCTATTATCACTTCTTGCTCTTTAGACTGTTGCGTGCCCATACTGTCTCTTTGTACGACGAAAAACTCGCGAAAAACAGTTCAAATGTACGAAAGTTACGCCAAGTAGTAAGAAATCGTTCCAGCGTAATGAAATCATTATTAGTCTTAAAACTTGACAAACCACTCAATGTTTACATTAATGATTCCTTTAACGGCACATCGCGTCGCGCTGGCAGGGTCGCCATATAAGGGTTCGATTCCGGTGAGTCAAGAGAAACAACGTGATCACTTCAAGTATGATTTAATACTCATTTTATTATAATTAGTACATAGAATATATAGTCTTAATCTAGGATAACTGACATCATCATCACATGAGTCTTAATCTAGGATAACTGACATCATCATCACATGACTATTAATTTTCCTTTGTCTTACATACACCATACCTGGGACGGACTTCCTTGCACTCACAAAGTGGAGTTGCACTCAAATTCATCTAGCTAATTGATTGGATCCTATTCTAATAAGGGAATATTGTAGACACGTATATTACTTACAACATTATTCAGAAGAAATTCGTCTCGTAAGAATAAAGAATTCGATCGTAGAATGGTTTATTGCACTTGGACATCTGGATGATATCACCTGGGTAAACAAAGTAGTTCAACCATGGATTAAGAATACGGAATGTCACCACCCCATATCATCCCATGGGTGTCGTAAGAACCGACATAGGGAGCATATTATGCAGAGATCAGCACTGTAAGAGAAGGAAAACTTGATACAAACCCTATACCAACCCGTTTGGCCAGCGTGGTATAGTAGGCCAATTCCTCCTTTCAAAGGAGAGGCCTAGTCCAGCAGTGGACTGTTAAGGGCTGACGACGATGATGATGATGAAACAAAGTAGACTTCTTGGTGTCCTTATTTCCCCGCAGAATGGTTTCACCTAGGTGTTATCCAGGTAAAATTATTTGACTTTTGCTGCGTTTGTTCATTTTGGAATTGATTCATACAAGTGAAAAAAGGTGATATTTTTATAAGTCTTGTCGTCACTTTAAATGGGTGATAAAAATTCTCAGTATAAATCGACTAATGAAACGCAAGTACTGGTCGCTGCTGGATAAAGGCTTTCCTAATTAGCTTCACAATAGCACAGAAAGACACCATTTTGTTTTTCTGTTTTATAACATTTGCAAGAATGTTCATCACTGGTGAATGTTCAAATGTATCAGCACCACTAGTCACCTCATACGACACCCACGTATATAATGAAATGTGATAGTGACATTTTATATTCTTAATCCGTTACCACATGATCCAGTTTCAACCCGGAGTCCACTTACGGATTTGGCTGAATAACTTTATCTGATCTATTAGCTTTTCCACAGAGCGATTGCCTGTCTGACCTCCAATACACGAAGAGATATCGGTATTCCATGGTTTAGACTAGTGTCAGTTTATTCACAGGTGCTGACGACCTATAACGAGTATTGAAAATGACAGCTTGAAGTGCTTGCCGAGGCACGGGGTAAGCGATAATTAACAATTTTATACGTACACTAGAGGACGCAAGCAGCTACGCCTGCAAGTTTTTTAAATTTACACGTTTTGGCCGATCCCGTGGGAATTTCGGGAAATCCCTTCTTAGTGCACCATACATGCCAAATTTCAGCTTCCTGCGCCAAAAAGTTTCGGCTGTAGCGTGTCTGTCAGTCAGTCAGTAACGCAAGGATTTTATATATTAAGATAACTCCGAAAAGTCAATGGTGCGCGCCGTGGATTCGAACCCGATACCCTCTGCATGGCAGTCTGGAGGTATTTTCACTAGGCTCCGTCACCACATAGACACTTATTTTGTAATTTTTTCGTTTAGATTAATATTTGATGATTAAGGCACAATGTAAGACAGTTAATTAGAAAATACTCTTGCATGGCTTTGAAGCAGCTAAAAGTCTTAGTGTTTAAAATGAAAACATATTTCTCAGAGCACACTCGAATTAACCTATTAGCTGTAAATATAATTAAGAGAGACTTCTTGCCCAGACACACACAATCAGTCTTTTTAATTAGGACTGGAGTAAAATTACCAAGTTTAATATTTAGTTTTAATCGAAAATATTAACTAAGAATTGTTTGAAGCATAGTTTTCTATACCTAATATTCGAATACTTTAACAACATTTTAATTAATTAACAACATTTTATCATCTTAAATCGTATACAAATACCAGCACTATACAACCCAGAATTTTTGAAACTCTATCGATTCATTAAGTCGCAATAATAAGTAGGTACACATTATTAACATTAATTAATCATCGTACGAAATTTATTAAAAGCGTCGCACGTTTCCTTTTAAAAAACATTTTCTTCGAAAATATAGTAATTGTTCGCGGAATACCGTAATATCTCTTAGTTTAATAAATACGAGGTGAATATAAACACAAGTTTGTATTTAAGGAGGTCTGTTGAGGCGAACGCGATTGGAAACGTTCCACGATTAATTCTTCGTATCTGCTGCTAATGGATTCCTGCAATCTAGGGCCACTTGACGACAATAAGGACTGGAAAGAGAATTATGCTGCGTTTATAGGTGTCTTATCGTTTGTGTGTTCCGTATTTCTGATGTATCGGTGAATATTGCTTGCTTTGCGAACATGGCGCTTTTCTGATGAATTTTGTCTTTGAATTGACTAAGGAGTTTACTTACCACACTTTAGTAGATTAGCACCGACGCCACCGCTAGGAGAGGTTGAAGATTGCGTGTTTTATTATTTTATTCATCATCATCAGCCCTTTATACCGTCCCACTGCTGGGCATGGGCCTCTTCTTACTGTGAGAAAGGTAAAGCTGTAGTCCACCACGCTGGCCAAGTGCGGGTTGGCAGACTTCACTAGAACATTATGGTGAACTCTCACACTTGTTTTCTCACGCTGTTTTCCTTCACCGATATGAAAGCGATAATTCACGAAAAGTCATAAGTGCGTGCCGTGGATTCGATCACAAGACCCTTTGCGTAGCAATTGGTCGGTCTCTCCACTTGGCCATCGCTGCTCGATTTTTTTATTATTACGTCTGATTCTAGTGAAAAAGTCTTAAAAACCTGCAGAAGGCTGCTGCCTATATCTACTCCGGTCGAAATTGACGGAGGAGACGGCTCATGACAGGTTTCCACTACGAGACCAAAAAAGAAGACACATTTTGATCACGTCATAAAATTTTCCTCATAGGAAAAGCTTGAACGAAGCACCATCAATTAAAACGATTTGTGGGTATCGGCTGGTAAATGGTAAATAATTGCATTCGGATACGCGAACAGCATGGACTTCAATTAAATCGGAACACTCAGATATCGATTCAATTCGAAACGTTTCAATGCGATACTCGTAATCGAATTTAAATCTGATCTCACTCGGTTTCATTCTACGTTTTATTTCTCCAAGCCGCTAGTATTCCCGCTGCCGCATTTCTAATTATGTATCTAATTGGATAAAAATTTGTTTCGTGTCTGCAAATAGAATGTTATGTAAAACTGTTTTTACTGCTTCCCTCGGATTTTGTTTTGTTTAATTCATTCTATTTCAAATGAGGCGACGTTTACTTAGCAGATTCGTTGGGAGGTTTTAGATTTTTTTGAATTCACACTCTAATTAAAATGTAAGTAGCAATTGCACTTAATTATGGAATTCTCTTTTTTATAGATACTAGACTTATATCTTTATACCAGACTATGGCGAAGCTAAAAGGAAGGGTAATGATTTTTATCCGATTTCCATGAATGAGGTTATCAATTGTTGGATTCTTATTAAATGAAATTTATTTCTAATGCGTCAAGTATCTTTCAATATAGGCAATAATATCGTGTCAGTTTAGGTTTTACTGTAGTCGATTTCTTGTATGTACGTTTTGTCACATTGTTTTATTGTATTAAATGCTTTTCGATGTAATACCTAAGAATAACATAGATCGTTTAGTGGTATTTTTAAGGAAGAAGATAAGATTTTTATTAATCTATGGTCAATCGCAGTTATTAGGCTTAGTTTGTAGAAAATATTGGTAGGCACATGCCGATCTGGGTAATTAAACTAATTACTTTTTAATATTTTCTAAATCTTAAATTATTCTGTTATTTCAGTGCCCTTTTTAGATATTCACAAAGACATCAACCACTCAAAACGTTTAGCACAAAACTTTCACTACGCAAACACCATTGATGGTCACAGATGGATTTAAAGGCGTCATCTGGAGGGGACTTGAGGGCTCGCAAACAAAGCCTCAAAACTGGTGAAAGGTCGTATTAAGAAAGGGTTGATGTTTGAGCCTCCCGCGTCACTGAAGGGGCCCATTGTGATATCAAGTTGTTTGAAGAACTCCTTAGTTTTGTTTCCGAGAGATTATAAATGAATTAAGTTTTTGAGGAATTATCTCGACTGTGTGTTTGTGAGAGTAAACGAAATGGTGGTGTGGAAATGTTTCTATGTAATGGAGCAACATTGGCAGTGAAGCAATGTTATCTATATAATATTGCTTTGAAGAAAGATAAATAACTATAGTAGATATGAACCTTCTAGATATTCAGTATTATCTACGTTACTTACCACAGCTATGATACAAATATTTCTGGCTCTAATTTTTAATCTTTGTAGTGTTTTCTGAGTGATTTCGTATCGCTCTTTTTATTCGTACAGAAAAGAGAAATTAAAATTTTATTATGCTACATTACTTTTTCCTTTCTTCTATGAGTCAAAAGCAGATAACAACGATCGAAATGAAGGTTTTATCTTGGAATTTATTTAATGACGTTAATGTACTTACCTATTTATTAAAATACTAGGTGCATAGGGTTCCCACCAAGAACTTAGGGTCCCAAGCCAACCTCACCTGCAAGTGGTGCACCTGCCGATCAACGGACGAGGCTCTGGCAAACAAAATGTCCCAATAAGCGGCAATAGGCTCGCCACCTATTACGTGGGATCAAAACACTGGCGAAAAGTGGGCGTTTAATATGCCTCTGCCTACCCCTTCGGGGAAACAGGCGTGAGTCTATGTATGTATTTATTAAAATGTTTCACTTAAAGTAGTTAAATATTTGCATTCCTTTTTTATAAAATTTTTTACTTTTCGGTGTTATCAGCGTCATTTACGTAAAAAAAGAGTGTAGATTTTAGTATTCACATATTGATATACAGGTCTGATACTCTTTATACTGATTCGAATGTAATGAAAATCAAAGCAGAATCACTGGATGCATGTAAGCAATCAATTTGTCGTCGTATTGCCCGGAATCCGTGGCACCAGTGCAAATTGCCAAAGTCATTGAATTTAAAATTGTTCACGCATGAATAAAAGCGTCCGTGGCCTCCATGACGGTCGTCCATGGCGATAATTTGATAGCGACCAGTTATCCCCGTGAAATCAAAGGTGGGAAAACTTAGTTAGGCGGTTATTTACTACCATAGTCCTGTATCGAATGTTGGATTGGAGTTTCGGGTCGGGTTGTGTTGTTTGATTTTGGTTGAAGTGTAGGTACAGGCAGGGCAATGCTTTGAGTGTCTTTAGTCACGTTCGGAACACGCACTATTTGGTTATAATTTTTGGATAAACGATTATATTCGCAGGCGAATCATAGACGCCGCTATAGTATTCCGAATAGACAAGCTGAAGATTCTGGAACGGTGGCCATGCACCCGACATCGCAGAGACAGGCCTAATGTAAGGTGAACCAACGATTTTTGTGGGGTCGAGGGAGGGAATACTTCCGTCCCGTATTTCATAAAATAGGAGCTGATATTTTTAAAGATATGCAGCCTTTGTATGATATCGATTTTTAATTGCTTTCATGCGAAATTTGGTCACAATCGGTTTAAGCGGTTTAGGCATGTTATCGTATCAGAAAAAAAACAGACTTTCGCATTTGTAATATGAGTATGGATACTCGTAATATTATTATCTTTAATAAGAAAGCAATATATTGTTACTAAACATTATTTTTTAAATAATGTTTAATCTGATACGCCAAAATATTTATTGGTGACACTGTTATTGTTTGTCGGAACAAAAATACCCAGAAACAAACTAATTATTAAAATCAAATATTATTATATTCGTATGGTGAGATTGATTGTGTATTGTTATAAATATTAACAAAAATAAATATTTATGTAATCAACAGACTCCGGGCTCCGAGGGATATGAAGGAAGGTAAACTAGTATATTAGTTTTTTTTAACTGCTCTGCACACTATAATACTTAGTTTGGATGGAAGGTCCCATAATTTATTTCGTCTTATTACACAAGGTTTTATCCGAGGTAAATATATATAGTCTAAGTAAAACACGAAACTTCCACCTTTGGCTAAGCAGACAGTGTAGCAACCACTATACCAAAAAGAAGTTAATGTCTGAAAGTATCTATATTAACCCTACAAGAAAAATAGCTCTACGTGCTTCGGAGTCTACGCAAAGCTGTCGACCCCGGCTCTTGTCTCAGAACAGTTAGGTCATGTCGGAAGCCTTCGAACGGTTCGAGAAATCCGACACCAGATTTGGTCACAAAGTCACACGAAAATAAGAATAACAGCAATCCGGAACGATATTCAAATTTCTTCCCATTTAAATCAACAACAAATCAATTAAAAGAACATTATCAGAACTAGTTCAAACAGAATTCAATCTTCGACAAATAGTCTATTTGCTTTCGCAAACAATCGGTATCGCGCGAAAAAGTATAACAGTATACTAACAAAAGATATATTGTAAACAAAGTTGACGACAACACGGGGCTCTGCAAACATTGCATTGAATCAGAAAACAATTATTTTAGGAAAACATGACGAGAGCCCACGTATTGTTTAGTTGTAGAGACACCATGTGTTTTGATTTTTAGGGATAAACGTTCATAAAATCAAAAGTTGCACAGCAATGACGACTTGACCAACGCACTCTCTTTTCTCTCTCTCTGTCTGGTCTGTCCTTCATGGTTGAAAATCATGGTATGTACATACAAGTCCGGAACGAACGAACTGTCTCTCCATGGAGCCCATGCTGCTGTCAGTTGCAGTGTTGGTGACGTTGTGACAAATCCACAAAGTATTCTTTTGTTTTATAGTACTCTAAAGTAATGGCATCATATAAAACAGCACTAATGACTATCTCAAATATTAAAATGTAGATTTGGCATGCTTGTTTTGAATAAAATGTCATTTGAAAGGTTGAACCAGATTATGCTTTAGTGTTTGACAAGTTTATGACAAACTACTAAGTGACCATGATGTTTATTTATTTATTTATTTACACTTTTTTGTACACAATGAAAAATATTATTAGAAACCCTATATCTAAGTAGAGTACAAAGGGCGGCCTTATCGCTGAAAGCGATTTCCACCAGGCAACCTTTGGATGGAGATATTATTGGTAGGAGAAAAAACGGTAGTTGCATGTGTACCAGTAAACAAACTATATAATTTAAATACATACTTAATACAGACATACATTTACTGTACTTGTTTGTGGCACTATGGGCGCTTCGCCAAAACCTTAGTTGGTGAGATTACCTTTTGAATAATTGCATTCATCACAGTTATTTAATGTTTGCGTTTACTTATAGGGTATGTTTAGTTTCTCAATCGTGAACACAGCTAACTACACAACTCTGTTCTGACTTTTAAGCAAGTGTGTTTCAAATTAATTATTATCATGAACAAGAAACGCAACATTTACTTTTCTTCGAAACTCTGTGTAAATATTCCCAACTAATAAGGCAATTAAAGTCATATTAAATCTCAATCCAAAACTACTTGTAGGTATATAATAAACGGCAAATGCCTCAGCTACAAACATCTCTATAGACACAATGACTCTCAATTAATTGAACTAGACAATCAGCTTTTCATCATACATTTTCGATTGTTTCATTCGAGACTGTGCCGATTTCCCAATACAAATTCATGGCCATTTCACAAGATATCGTTCTGTTTAGCTTCCACAACCGTAGGTTTTCGATACAAATAAAACAAGGTTTGTTCTATTTCAATTAATTTATGATGATGCTTGAGAATAATTTTAGAGCTTAGAGTGCTTACGATATTTCTATGGAACCATTACTTGAATTGATTTCATTGTATTGTTATATTCTTTGTTTTATGATAGTTGCTAAGCTTCAGTGAAAGTTAGTTGAATTGATTTTACTGAAGGTAAATAATAAGGTATTACTATTTTTCTTTAATCGAGAATTAATTATAGGGTACTGTAGTGAGGTACAAAACCTTTTTTACTCTTACATGTCCATCCGTTTGTTTGTCCATCCGTCTCTATCCTCAGTTTACTTCGTGGATGTCCATGATACACGACGCGTACTTCTGACTTCGTAACTATAACTACTACTAAATGCTTCCTCTACACTACTCGCGAAGTTCCTCGGCGAAGTACTCGAGAAACTTTGGCCGAAGTCCGAAGTGCGTCACTACACACTCGTTCAACTTCGCGAGGAGCTCATTCGCTCTGTGGTGCCGATAGCCTGCGCACGTTTGTGATGGATGATAAATTATTTTCTTATGACATTATCTCTATGATTATTTTTATGACATTTGTCATTGGGGTCCCAAATAACTGTCTCTGTTTGCAGAATTTCGAGGAACAACATAATTTGCTCCTGTGAGCACTTTATATTGCTCATAATCGTGTTACACGCACTGTTCTAACGAAGTCGGCCGAGTAGTGTAGAGAGACACTTCGTAAACGCACTTCGTGCAACTTCGGGCCCTTTGACTCGGGCGCAAAAACCGACAACAAATGGAAGTTGGCCGAGGCGAGGTAAAGTTTGACGAGGTAAGCCGAAGTGCCTGTCTACACTATCGTATTCGTCTAACTTCGTTCAACTTCGCGAGTAGTGTAGAGGAGGCATAATAATAGTACTCTACACGTCGAAAGAAAACATCGTGAGGAAACCTGCTTGTCAGAGGGTTAATTTGCCTTCACCAACCTGCACTTGCCCATTGTAGCGGACTCAAAGAAATATTACCTAAACCTAGTCCAACCTCTTTGAGCGGACTATGGCCCATAGAGATATATAACATAGAGATGATATTTCAAACAAAATGACTGTCACTCAATGTCAGTCAGACTGATTGACTTCGCATGCGCGCGTGGGTGTTTTCGTCATAGATTATGAATGTATATACGCAGATGTGACAAACTGTTTATTTTACCTACTTGATATTTCGTGGACACAGAAAAATAAAATCAGATATATTTATTTATATTTTGTGCAAGTAATTTATTTTTTACATATACTTCACGTAAGCTTGCTTTTAGTTAAACTTTCCTTGGGCTATCAAATATCGAATCAGATTCAGATACGTGAACATTATGTAGAAAAGAAGGCGATGCATTTTTAGGAGTTTCTAAAGTCTCAAACGTGTCATATGGCGTCCAACAAGGATCACGAGGAATTGGATTTTTTTTAAGAAACCTTCTTCCAGTTTTGGAAATCGTGTAATCATCAGGATGAAAATGCGCTGAGCAGATATGCGAATGTTCTGACGGCAACCACGTTTCTTCTCTTCTCTCAGCTTGAACGAATATGATCCAAATTTCCCTTTTCTCAACGTTGTTGCGCAAGAATCTAAAATAATTGAACTTATCAATAATAGGATACAATACCTAATACCTAAAAAATCGTGGCGAAATGTGGGAATGTGGGTTCGGAGATACAGGCGTAAGTCTATAAATAAAATGAAATAATAATAGGATACATTATATGAGGGTTCATAAACGATAGGGTACATAGGAGGGATTGCACAAAATATGACGTGCCGTACTGTCCATTACGGCATGGCATATTTTTTGTGATAAAGGAAGACATAACTTAAATATAAGTAAAACTATTTCAATGACAAATATCAATAGTAACAAACGAACGGGCATGCCACGGCATCCCGCGGGATTTCTTTCGGAGTTCATATTTCAAACTAATTGTCGTATCATTCATTGATAATTTTCTTTATCTTTTAGACTAGAGAATACCACTCGATGCCATTCCATGTATGAACAGCAAGGGGCCTTATCAGTTCATCCATTTCATAAAAATATGGCAAAAGTATGAGGGAACAAGGTCCAAAAAGCTATATTTTTCTCCTACAACTACGTACAATGATTCAGGATATTACGCTAAAATGAAGTAGTAAGTGTTTTTTATTGATATTCTACGTGCGATCACGAAATTTCCCTTGCTATAGGAATATTTTTTCGTTCGCAACAACAGCACCCGCTTGTGGACCGTAGATGGCTAAGTAATAAGTCGTCAATATCGGTAAAGATGAAGAAGACAAACAAACATTTATTTTTTGTTCTGTGGCATATTATATATATAATAAACATTAGTGAAATATCTCACTTGTGAAAAGTAACCTTTAGTTGTATTTTTGGACGTATTTTTACAGGAACGTAGAACACATGACGGCATCGCTGAGTACGAACGTAGAATACACGCAATCTATGAATTTAAAACTATATTATTTATAATATAGTTTTAATTACATACCAACCCTTAAAAAATATTGTAGAGCAAAAAAATATTAAGTCGGTACTCGAGATTCTCAAAGGAATTTTTCCTGTCTGTAATTTTATTCTATGACGAGAACTGCCGACAACTCGGCGTATATATCTGTCTCTTTTTTGCAAACGTAATATCGTGCATTATGTGAAAGTGACAGATAGTACAATGGACTCGCCCTCATTTATTCATCATGGACTTGCCCACAATGGACTTGCCCACAATGGACTTGCCCGGTGCACAAAAATTGATAATATTGCCTAGTAATTGGGTTGCTAAGATGTTTTATGCCAAAAAGTAGATTAGTTACCAATCAACAAAACAGATTTGCACAGAATAATCACTGAAAACTTTCTTATTCCAATTAAATACATAATTTCGTAAGCAGTTTGACAGAAGGCGGTTTCGTGCGCCCACTAGAGAGTTGTCGAACGAACTAAGAGCTGTATGGTTCCCAAACCATAAGTCAGTGGAACATTTTCGTTGTACAGAAGGGCGCATCTAGTGCGTTAATACATATAAATCTACGCTATGGCCTAATTTTTTTCAGTAAGTAGGTTTATACTGCTACTACACTTTGACAGTTCGTATTTTTTGTATTGCTCGGTATTCTGTCTAGTGACGGATTAAAAATAAAATGTGTTACTACCCCATTCCATCTCGTGAGTATCGTAAGTGGCATCAAAGAAAATACACGAAGCCATTGACATAATATATTATATTCTAACTATAGTAAATATATATCCATGCACGAGGCAAATTGCACCTTTGCAAAGAGACAAAAAACACGACGTCAATCCATAAAGTAACCTATGTGGCCAGCATGGTGTAGAAGGCCAAAACCACCTAAAAATGCTATTGTGACGCAAATAAGGACAGGCAATGACATTACAAGTAAATATAATGAGAACAGGTTTCAGTCCAGCAGTGGACTGCAAAATGCTATAGTAGTAGACTATACGAGGGTCAAACTGAAAGTTCTTAGAACTGGCCACTTATAAACAATATAATAAAAAAAATATTCTAAAATTTGAAAATAGAACTCTTTGCCAATATTACTGAGTATATATTTCATTCATTTGTCATTTGTTTTACGATTTGGCGGCAAATTGAAAATTGTCTGTGTCACGTCAACATGAATTTAACACGAGAAAATTTTCGTGCAATGATTTTTTATGACTTTCGATGTCATTTAACGGCCATTTTCAATATTCGAACTATAGATACATCTGTAGATTTTAGAGTCGTGTTTGACATATTTTGTATGGAGTTTATGTCAAAAGCTGTCAAAAACGAATCTAAAATCTACAGATCGATCTATATTTCGAATATTGAATTCCGTAGTAAGTCAACAAGAAAGTTATGATAGACTACGATTGGCCTTTCACGATGAAGCCCCATCTCGTGCGACTGTTTACAACTGGTTTAATGAGTTTAAACGTGGTCGCACTAATCTCACTGATGATGTACGTGAGGGACGGCCTTCTACGGCGACGACTGAAAATAACATCTGTGTTGTGCAGCGTATGATAGAGACTGACAAAAGAGTGACCTATCAGCAGATTCGGACAAGCTTAGGCATCGGTATGAGTCAAGTGCACAAAATCCTCCACGAACATTTAGCGGTCAGGAAGCTTTGCGCCCGGTGGATACCTCATAATTTGACTAAGGCTCAAAAACTCCATCGTGTGGATTGGTGCCGTAAAATGATTGAAAGATTTAACGGAGGTGACTCAAATGCTGTGTTCGACATACTAACAGGTGACGAAAGCTGGATTTACTGTTATGATCCTGAAACCAAAAGACAATCTGCTCAGTGGGTGTTTCCTTTCGAGGAGTTGCCAACTAAAGTGAAGAGAGATCGAAGTGTGGGAAAAAAAATGGTGGCCTCGTTCTTTGGAAGGATAGGTCATTTCGCAACAATTGTGTTAGAGGATCAAAAAATAGTTTCTGCAGAATGGTACACTACCAATTGTTTGCCACTTGTCTTGGAAAAAGTTCGAGAGAAACGACCTCGCAGTAGGATCCTCCTTCACCACGACAACGCCTCGTCGCACACCGCCAAGCGAACGATCGACTATTTGGCGACATCAAACGTTGAATTACTGGGTCACCCGCCGTATAGCCCCGACCTCGCGCCTTGTGATTTTTATTTATTTCCAAAAATTAAAGAAAAACTTAAAGGAAAGCGGTTTATGAATGCTGAAGAAGCGGTGGCTGCGTATCGCGATGCCATTGAAGAGACCCCTAAGGACGAGTGGGCAAAGTGCTTTTCCCAGTGGTTCCATCGCATGCAGCGGTGTATTGACGTCAATGGACAATATTTTGAAAAGATATAATAAAACTAATAACTGGCTAATGTAATCAGTTTTTGATTTTCTAAGAACTTTCAGTTTGACCCTCGTACTAGTTAATAAGTAATATTTGACTAACTTGAACGTAATTCCCCGGGTGATAAAATGAATATTGTGCTTGAGTTCTTCTAAAGGACTACTACGGAACCCAACATTGTGAGCGCTACGTGCCTGATATATCTTTCTATTTAAAGCAATCTATATCATGTATTTGACATAGGTTTCAGACAACCAGACGAAAATTTGGCACCTTACTTTTTCATTACACAGCCAGGTGGGTTCAAACAAAAAAAAATAACAAAGAGAAGACAGAAGTAAAGTAGGCAACAGAATTATAATTTAATTGGAATTATTATGAATATTTTTAAACTAAACATTGTTGTCTAACAAATTTCTATTTTTTTTACGTTCTAGCATTAAATAAAGGCACTGCGTACTTACATAATTATGCGTTCAAATTAAATTCTTATAATAAAACCCTTCTTAAAATACGCTCCTTAGTAATATATTTCACTCAAACAAATCTTCATATTCACAAATTAAAACGCCAATAAAAACCAAAGAAACTCCATGCAGTTTAAAATTGTCGTAATAAAAACTTTTTCAAATAAAAACTGATATACCACCTCTATACACCCTAATAAGATTACAAACGGAGCAGAGATAGCGCGGACTGGCACCGAACACCACACTGACGTTTGAATTTCGAACGGCATCAGTGCGGTCGTGGCTGCCAATCGTGTTCAACCAAAATGGCGGCTAGAACAGGTGACAGGTCGAAATGGAGACGAAGAAAATGCTCCAAAAGTCCATCAGAAGACGACAACGATTGTGCGAGTCTTGCATGGTTATTGAACTTCAGATTGGACGATTTCGTGAATATAAAAGTGCCGGATGACGAACCAGTTGTGAAAGAGCCGAAGGTTGAAATTCCTGAAACGCCTCCGGCGCTAAAAAAGCCCCCATACACGTATCCAGAATTGATTGAGAAAGCGCTGAGAGAAAATGGGGAGTTAACAGTGTCTGCGATATATCAGTGGATCTCGTGAGTTTCTTTTTCTTACATAACGATGGGTGCGATGGTTTAAAAGATTCAATTTGTTGTATTTGTATTCAGTGTGTAGTTTTTAGCTGGTTTTTAGTGCAAAAGTTTCTTCAAAACTAGTTGGTCATGGTTTTTGCGTCGTATATTTTGATACAAGATAGATATGCGGCAGAATTAATTACGTGTAGGTAGAAATCTAATACAGCAATGACATTATGTCCAGTTGGATCTTTTCTCAGCGGACTTAGATCTTGGATTCACATGGTAAAATATTTATTTTTGTTTTACTTATTTTATAGTTTTAACAAAATCTCTTTCAAAACCTATAAAGCTATGTAATCCGGGTTTTCTTTTTGAGACAGCAATATTTTCATAGAATAAGTTTAATGCCTTAACGTATATAAAATATCTATCATACTAGCATTGAGAATTGCAAACGACGCAGGAAGACGTATTGCGTCAGAAAAAGCTAGTTTGAAGTCAATGCAATTTTAAAATGTATTAAGTTTAAATAAATATATTTTAATATTATATTTATTTACGAACGCCTCCGCGGTCCAGTGGATAGCATATGCGTCTGTTGAACGGGCGGTCCCGGGTTCGGTGCCGAGTCGGGCAAAAGTGTCACTGAGCTTTTCCTAATTCTCAGTAGCAGCACGGAGTCTGGCAATGTGTCCGGTAACGGCAATAGGCTCGCCCCCTATTACCTGGGACCTACAAATTCATAAAGTGAAATGTAGGTGTAATATTATACCTCTGCTTACCGCTTCATGGACACAGGCGTGACGGTATAACATACATACAAACATACATAGACTCACGCCTGTTTCCCCGAAGGGGTAAGCAGAGGCATATTAAACGCCCACTTTTCGCCAGTGTTTTGATCCAGTGTTTTTATGTAATAGAGGGCGAGCCTGTTGCCGCTTATCGGGATATTTTGTTTGCCAGAGCGTCGTCCGTTGATCGGCAGGTGCACCACTTGCAGGTGAGGTTGGTTTGGGACCCTAAGTTCTTGGTGGGAACCCTATGCACCCTATACTACGTGACGGTGTGAAAGTTAAAAAAAGGTCAACTCACTCACAATTTCGTGAAATCTCTGTTTAGTGCACTTCTATGCTCTCTCAAGAGAACATACATGCCAAATTTCAGCGCCCTGAAGTTTTGGCTGCGTGCCGTGGATTCGAACCCGAGTCTCTGCGCGTAGCAATCTGTCGGTCTCTCCACTAAGCTATCACTGCCTTCTTTCGCTGACATAAATATAATATTGGAATTCATACCTCTCAGTTGGATTATTTATATAGCGTCAAAAAGTGTTAAATTGTTATTTATCGCTTGTTTATCGGTGTAGGAAAGCATCGTGAGGAGTCCTGCATGTCTGAGAGAGTCCTTCATAATGTTCTCGAAAGACATGTGAAATCTGCCAACCCGCACTTGGCCAGCATGGTGAACTATAGCCTTACCCTTCTCATCGTGAGAAGAGGCCCATGCCCCTCAGTAGGATGGTATATATGTATATACAAGGCCGATTACGTATAAGTGTGGCAAATAATATATGTAGTACATAATTATAATGTTGAAACGGGCATGGTTTCTGAGTATTCACATATATGATATTTCGGTCAGGTTACAAGAACCTTGGCCAAGAGTCACCTGTGTATATGGATCTATACGGCGAGTCCATGGTCTAACTGGCCCTAAAATTCAGCCCAGGTGGACCATTGTTAGTTAGTTTAAGTTCGCTATGAAAACCAAAAAGTATGACCATGTTTATTCCCTTTACGAACATACTAGAAACATGAAGCGTTTAAATTATAATAGTAGTAATTACAGAAGCGTTATTACGGTAGCCTTTCTCGTTTTAATTTAAATCTTTTTATCATCAATCAAACCTACAATAGAAGAATATTCAATTAAGTTATTAAAAGAAATGGTTCCGATATCACTTGGCACTGAACCGCAAGGGGTGCCTTTTTGCGTTTGTCCGCATTATATGGCACTTCCGACGAGGTTATATTTGTGTGTTAATAAATTCTTGTCACTTACTTTGAGGTGCATGGCGTAGCAATACAAGCTTACTCTCACGGCTTCGATCCTCACACAAGGTGTAACTTCGCGTGATCAGCAAAGCGTTTTTACGAGACTTGAGTGTTCTTTGTGCAACAAAATACACTAGAGAAAAGACAATCGAGTGAGATGTCTTTTTAGGGTTCCGTAGTAAACTACAAGGAAACCTTATAGTATCGTCATGTCCGTCCATACATTAGGAGCTGATTGACTTGAGCATTCACTTGTAACAGAACACCGAGCGTTCGCCGTTTTCAGATTTTTGGACTGAATAACTAACAGAGCCATAGAGGGCATAGAGCCAAACATAGCTGTGAATGTAACGCTCTAGTCAATATTCGTCAAAAAAAAATATTCACGAAGATATCAGATCTGCCAGTCGCGTCTGCTGCACTTATGTTCAAAGGATAAATAAAAAAGAAAGAGAGAGAGACTAATGGACTCTCGTAATTGGTGTCACAAAAGCTTTGAGTCAGAAGGACTGAGCGATTTGGCCTTTGTACCACGCTGGTCACACGTCGCCTTGATACAGGGTTTCATGTTGAGTTCGCCGCCTCTAAAAACCCACAGATAGGTACCACTTGCTTCGCATAATATATTCCTTAGTTGCCTCTTATGACACCACGGAATGAAATAAGTTAGTGAAACTTTGCACTCTTAATCCATCACACGAAGATTTTTACTATTCGCACTTCAGCGCCAACAAAATCTCGTATATTTGTGTAAAAAAGTATATTTGTGTAAAAAATTAAACAACCATAAGTTTTTCTGCATATTTTGTCTATACTTTGGTACATCCTCCTAGCGTTATCCCAGTTTCAATCTGGGATCCGCTTACTAGTCTAACCGGATTTGGCTGAATATTAGCTTTTCCACGGAGCGACTGCGATAGCAATATTCCATGGTTTAGACTAGTGCCAGTTTATTTAGAGGCACTGTGCTCTCCGTGGCACGGGACAAGCGATAATTAATAATTTAATACGCTCATAACTCCGAATAGTCATTGGTGCGCGCCGTGGATTCGAACCCGATACCTTCTGCATGTCAGTCTGTTGGTATCTCCACTATTTGTATTAAACTTAAAATCACAATATTATTAATCGGGTAATGCAAAAGTTTCCAACCCGCGGACTTCTATTTAAATATCGTCATAGATTTCTGTTGTAAACAAACAGTTTTCACAAACAGTTTTCGCGTAGTGTTGTTCGTATCGGCTGTCAAGCATTGTAACCGTTGGCGTTTCGCTATCCCCCCGGGCGTCTCATCGTATCGGGCTATCTGAATGACTCCTCTACCGACCACGTATGGGATAAGCTTTTGTGACATCACTGTTGACCTGCAGATTTATTTTGAAATACCTTTTGTTTTCATCTATAAAGTTGAAATACATTTCCAACTGAAAAATAAGTACCTAAACAATTTTGAGCCTTTCAAAGAATCGCTGCTTCTTTGCGAATAGCACAGCTTCTCTGAAACTGAGGTATGATTGGGATTTTGTCGTACGTATTTTAAATATTGTAGAGGCTTTAGATATTGCTCTCTCATATCTATTAAAGATTCCAGAAAATTATAAATATAACCAGTTATGGTTGTAGTATAAGTTTCACCTAAAAAAATTGGTTGCCTGTAAAGTCGGTATACGGGCGAAAGTTTTACGTGACAACGACTTTGAGTGGTAAAATAATTTTAATGTGAATATTCATTCGTATAGTAGGAAGAAGGATGAAAGACGCGTGCCTTTCACTTTTTATGTCTGTCTCTCTCGCTCTTAGGCGGGACGCGTGCCTCTCACTCGCTCTCATTGTGAGCGCATAACGTGAGCGGAGCGTAACGCAGTTTCTTGAAGTGTCACCCGGCAAACCAATTTATAAGACGTTGTCACGTCAAAATAGTAACTACCGATGTAGTTTCCTACATTTTAAAAATTAAGTTTGGTCATAATTTGATCTAATAGTAATAATTGCACTAATAGTACCTAACTATAAACGGTGGTTACATTCATGGTTTTGATATATTAATTAGATATATTAAAATCATGAATGTAATAATACTTGAACATAACTTCACGCCTTTTATCCTCGAAGGGATATGCATAGGTGTATTACACACCCACACTTCGCCAGTTATGTTTCGGTCCCAATGTAATAGGGGGCGAGCCTATTGCCATCTACGGGACATTGTTAAGCGAGCGATAATTAACATTTTTAATACGCTCATAACTTCGGAAAGTCAGAGGTGTGTGCCTGCGGTAACTGGGGATCGAACCCGAGACCATCGTCTTAGCAGTCCGTTGCGTACACCACTGGGCTATCGCTAATACTTGAAATATCGAGAAATTGGTGTTCATTTATTTATAAGTCGGTTGCTATCTTTATGTAACTTGCAGATTATATTTTTGATTTTCTACCATCTCACTTCGCGCAAACGACCTCGAAATTTAGACAGCATGTCAATGTTAAGCATATTCATACATAATTTGCACCAATACTAATAGTCTTCTGTTTACCCATTACACTAAGTTTCGTATCTACACACAAACTAATCAAGAACTATTCCCGACAGTTCCTCCCGATAACCCTAAACGGTGCATTGTAAACATAAATGCGATAATAAATTAATAACGCGGCAGGTTGGCGGGTCACGGTGCGATAACCATCGTAACCCCACCGTGTCGACAGCGCTGCGATACTGTAATTGTTACTGATTACTCAAGTTTATGCTCCAATGGGATTATAGATTGCTATGTTTGACATTGTGATTTTGTGTTTTCATTTTTGTAGGAGTTTGTTTGTATTGAGGGTATCAAATTGGTATTGCTTCTGGTTTTATCGTAGGACTAGAGAATGCCCATAGCTACGCCCGAATATTTTACTTTAATTTAACGTTTTAAAGTTTCTGCCGATTACTTGGGCATTTCGGAAAATCCCTTCCTAGTCCATCCCTACGTTCCCCAAGAAAAATGCATGGCAAATTTCAGTCAGTAACGCAAGAATGTTATATTTAATGGTTTAAAGGATTAGTGAGATTTTATTATTAACACGCGTTTAGAAAATTTCTATTAAGTATTAATAACAAATGAAATATTTATAATGCGTTTGGATTAGAACAGATGCAAGATTTTTATTGGATCACGGTTATTAAAGCTATTTGAAAATCCGGCATCTCTGCATAGATTCACAATACAGAACATCGGCCCGTAAACTAGGAATAAATCCTGTGTCACATGGAACCTTGACAAGCATAGGTACAACCCAAGGAGACTAAGTACACCCATATTTGAAACAACAATTTATAGATCAGACAAGGTATTGCCTTGTGTGGGGATCGAATCCACGACACGACACTGCGGTCAAGCGGTGAGGTGGCCACTTAAAACACTACGGATACCGTACAGTGTACACTACCAGTCTGATAACGTATAACTCATCTTTGTTTATCGTTGTCAGCCTTTAACAGTCCACTGCTGGACTAGGTCTCTCCTTAGAAAGGAGGAATTAGCCTACTATACCACGCTGGCCAAACGGGTTGGTATAGGATTTGTATCAAGTTTCTCTTCTCTCGCAGTGATGTTCTCTGCATAATATGCTCCCGCTGCCGGCTCTATGACACCCATGGGATATGAGGTGGTGACATTCGTAGTCTTAATCAGTCACCACACGGACGTCACCTTTGTTACAGAAACATATTTATATTCGCAATATGTAATAATCTATCGATCGGCTGACGCAGTTACACGAGGTCGATCTATCCAAAAAAACACAAATAAATCTCGAGGTTTATTATAATTATAGAACATGTTTACGAATATCGCAATTTGTTGAGATGTACTCATGGCCCAAAAGTATATTTCAATGTCATCAATAATTATGTTCACAAAGTTATGACGTAAAGCATTTATCTGGAAAAGACCAAGAACTTGCATGACTAATATTTACTTCTCTACTCCACCATTTGCTCAAGGACTAACAAATTGTAGCAGCTATTTATTTTTCGTTTCACCGAACCCAAATATAACCAAGTAGGTGCATTATAAAATCCTTCAGTAAACAGAGTAGCGATCGTGCACCGTCGTGGTTCAAAGAGCAATCGATCACCGTGCCAGGCGGAGACGGGACGCGCGCCCTAGCTACGTAGGCCGAGGCCCGAACGGCCCGTGCCACTATGGGTCGCGTGTCGCGTGCGCCTCGATGTCACCCGTGAACATTATGGGGTTAACTACTAAACAGGTGGTGGGAATTATATATTTTTGTTTCAGATTAGGGATGTTTGTGTCTTTTATACGCTTGGGTTCACGCGTGCGTTATTTATTTGTTGTAGGGCTGTTTAATGTGACATGACGTCATAGTGTTGAATATTCTTTTATAGGCGCAATACGACTTGTGTGTGTGCCTCATGAGTAGTATTTGTTGATTAATAAGATTAATCTTAATAATCAAAATAGGTGATAAGTCTCTCGATAGTTTGATCGATACTTAATAATATGTACGTTGTTGTTATTATGTATTGCATAAAAAACCGTTCATACTCAGACACCGCTATAGGTAAAAAAGTCATAATAAATTGTTTTTGCGAATAACACAATGAAATCAATAATACTACGTTTCTAAATATATTACCTATTTCACAATGTTTAAAGCTGTTAGTCATCCTTTGCAAAACAAGGATGATGCAGACGATGCAGTACAGATAGACGCCACGAGACTTGGAAAGACAAAATCGACATTAATTTTAAATTTACTGTTTCATTTGTTCCAGCGACCGGTTTCCCTTCTACAGAGCGAACGATGAACGCTGGAAGAACTCCGTCCGACACAATCTATCCATCAATCCGCACTTCCGCAAGGGGGCGCGGGCTCCACAGGGGGCTGGTCACCTGTGGTCTTTAGCTGCGAATGCTATAGATCTGCTGCCGCTTAGAGATCGCATCGTGATTGACGACAAGAAGACTGCCACTGGAACTGAGAAGACCAGAGTTATTGGATTCCCTAAGGTGAGCGTTTTTGCGATTTTATATGTAGTTGACTAACCATTTTATATGCAATTCAAAGATATCTGCCAAAGGTATAAATAATTAATCGTATGTCATTATAAATGCAGCTTTCGGTTGTAGCACTGAATACAGATTTACATAGAAGCGCATTCCTTAAGGATTTCGTGTGCCGATTCCAAGTGGCGACTGTCGGCAGTGTAGTTCGTAGTTGGCGCCGTTGGCGGCGCTGGCTGGTTGTTCTCCGTCTCTCTTGCTCTCGTAGTTAAGATATACAGGAGAAACGTTCGTCTCTCTTGCACTCGTAGAGACAGCTGTCACAGCGCGACACAGAAAGTTTGTCTACAGAGCGCCCATAAGAAATGCGCCTCTATGTAAATATCTGAGCTCTTTGGTTGTAGGTTATTTGTTTCTACGCTGGTACACCTAAAGCATTCATTTGTAACAGAACAACGAACATTCGCCGTTTTTGTTTTGTCGTACTGAAGAACGAACAGAGCTGAACATTACTGCGAACATTTTCACGATCTTTCTAGCGAACGCTCTAATCAGCAAAAAGGTCGACGCAAATCTACTGTCCATTTGTTAGAATGCTCGCAAAAACACTTGTAAGAATGCTCGTTAGACACACACGTTTGTCTTTCTGTTTAGAAACACGTGTATGAGCAACATTTGCAATAAGACGGGATGATATAGTCAGATACTGTACAGACATGTCGTGGAGAATATTCTATACGTTTTCATCATGACGTCTTTCACAAATCATGATACAAAATCTCCATAAAATGCTTGACCTTTGAGCTTTGGGACTTGAGTGTATTTTCTTATAAAAACAAAACCACATGAAATAGAATTCAGGTGATAATAACAAAGCCTAGAACTGAAGTCAATATGTGTATCTTGAGCTAAAACTAAATATTATTTAATATCTTGGCTTACCAAGGTATGAAATATTTCGAGCCGCAGACGAAATTTAGGAGATGTGATTAATAAGGCACATGTTTTGGTGTAAAAGCTTACAAAGGTGAAGATGTCTAAGGGGAATAATTATGATATTAGATACATTAATAAGCAAAATTAGCAGTATTTGTCAAAGTTGCTACTTTATTTTCTTAGAACTTTTTGTAATTATCATATTATTAAGCTAGTGTTTTAATTTTATTAATAAATTTAACTTTATCGTATTAACTAATATTTTTACCGCGCTTTAACGTCGCACAATCGTTGCAAGTCGGTTGAAGCGTTGGAAAAACAGATAATTCCTACACGGCCATTGCAAGGAGGTTGAATCCTAGGAAAACCCTGAAATATTGCAGTCAAATATGACCCTCTAAACGAACTTGCATAAAGTATATAAAAAGCAAAAGCTTGTTTCCTATCTTTTTGGGGTTCCGTACCTAAAAGGTAAAAAACGGGACCCTATTACTAAGCCTCCGCTGTCTGTCTGTGTGTCTGTCTGTCTGTCCGTCTGTCTGTCTGTCCGTCTGTCTGTCTGTCACCAGGCTGTATCTCATAAACCGTGATAGCTAGAAAGCTGAAATTTTCACAAATTATGTATTTCGGTTGCCGCTATTACAACAAATACTGAAAATAAAAATAATGAAAATATTAAGGGGTTTCATACCATAAACGTGTATTTTTTCGCATTTTTTGCTCAAAATTACTAACTGTAACAGGTAGACGCTTTAAATTTTCACAAAATATGTAGTTGTATATAACCTTTCAAAATAAATAATTAAATTAAAAAATAAAAAATAATAAAGGGGGGCTCCCATACAACAAACGTTATTTTTAAGCAATTTGTTACTCGATCTTAATAACCAGGTAGAAACTTAAAAAGTATTTAAGTATACATGCAACGAACGTAATTTGCTTTTATAGATGATGGTACAGAACCCTTCTTGCGTGAGTCCGACTCGCACTTGCCCAATTTTTTATATTTATTTATAATGAATAACAGCGCCAAGTTAATAAAAAACACAAAGTAACATTCAAATTTAATATATAAGTCGATTCATTTTGTCGCTTTCTAATATTGTATCTAAGCTTCAAAATCCGGAGACAATGACTAAGTGCCAAGAAAACCTTCTTACGATACACAATAGCCACATTATCGCAGGAAGCTATATTATAATGCGGACAAATGTAATAGGCACCCCTCGCAGCGCACCGCCGAGTGACATCGGAACTATCGCTTTTGTTGGCGTTAATTAAATGTTGGACCATTGTTGTTTTGATTGCTATTCATATTATTACAATCAATGGACTTAGGGGTTGGCCTGTATTCTGGGTAGTTTCTCACGGTGCTTTTTAACATGATAAACTGCTTGAGACGGACATAATGTCGAAGAGCTGGTCACTGGACTTTCGTATGGCAAATTAATAACGTCGATGAATAATGTAATCGGTAAAACACGTGCTGTTAAGCAGCTCTGCAAAAAAATCAAGACATTTCGTTTCTTTTTATTCTAGAAGCTGCTAGAGAGACAATTAAAATTCAATTAAGTCGACTACCTAATGACAGAGTGCTAAGTTAGTGCGGTTTACTGAACTAATTTCGTGTAACTTTTAATATTATCATTGTGTGACCTAACAGAAAAATTGTAAGTTTTACATATTGTTAATTAACACTTTCAGGTTATTGTTCTTGACGAAGCAGCCATCGCAGCGGCCAGCATCATTCCAGACCAAGACTTATTTACTGGCAGTACAAGTAAGTTACATTTGAAACTACCAATTTTTATAAGCTGTAATGGAAGTGCAGTAGAATATTATATTAGTAAATATTGGTTTATGAAGAAGTAAGAAAACGTCTAAAGGAAGATAATCCTTTTGGTATACCTTTAAAAATTAAAGTAATCATTCACTTATAGTATACAATACTCTTATCTTGTATAATGAATTATTTTTATTATTTCACTAGATACTAAAACAATAGGTATCTAAAACACAAGACAGAACAAAAATTGTTGGACATGAATATTAACCAAAAACATTTGGTTTAGGTGCCGCGGCATCAGCATCGCTGTCAACTGGTAACGTGTCCAGAAGGCTGGCATTTTACCCGATATAATTGAGATATAGGGCACGTATGGGTATAAGTGGGTCGCAATCCCTTTAATAATTCCATGCCTCAACACCGCTACAATTTACGTGGGTTTGAGCCTAATGCACTTTATAAATACATAAATAAAATTATGAGTATAGGTGCTATTTAATTTTATAAACAATATAATTTTATTATTCTTTACTATTCTTAAAAAGCCGTGTGTATTCTTAAAAAGTTGTGTAAAATTCCGTGTGGTGACGGATTAAGAATACGGATTGTCACCACCACATATCATCCCATGGGTTTCGTAAGAGCCGACAGAGGGAGCATATTATGCAGAGAACAGCACTGTAAGAGACGGAAAACTTGATACAAACACTATACCAACCCGTTTGGCCAGCGTGGTATAGTAGGCCAATTCCTCCTTTCAAAGGAGAGGCTTAGTCCAGCAGTGGACTGTTAAAGGCTGATGATGATGATCCATTGATTTTAAGTTTGTTTTGTTTTTCGTGTGAGCGTGTGGCCAACTCTGGTGTCGGAGTTTACAGACCGCCCGAAGGCCTCCGACGTGGCCTAACGATCCTTATCCTTAGACGAGAACCGGGACCGACAGCTTTACGTGCCCTCCGAAGCACGGTAGCGCTCAGATGTAAATGCCACACGCAAAGTCTAATTCAAATCATTGGTTTGTTCATACGTTCATTATAAACACTTAAACAAAGTTATACTTTTTAAAGAAATTAAGCTGGATGAGGCCGGTGCTTCCTAACTGACTGCCCAGAGAAGCAACATCCGAAACAAACTCAGAGGTCATAGTCTCTTTTAAAATCCAGACAAATTATAAAAAAATAATATATAAAATAAAGTAAGTATAAATATGTGAGTACAATGTGAGACGACTATACGAGCGTGAGACTAAAAAATTGTTATCCTTTGATAGAATTGCGGCAGCAGTTCAGTGCAGTCCCGGCAGAAGGCACTCGTTCACGAGTATGACGTGTGACTCAGCTATAGTTTAGCTCAACCATTTTTTAGGGAATCAAACTAACCCATCTTTAACTAAAGTACCTTATAAAATATCCAAATCTAACAGCAAAACATTCTAGCAATGAAAATATAGATCTACTTACAGCAGAAAGTAGAAAAAATGTGCGCTCCGAATACAGTTCCTTGAGGGATTCCTTCTATGATACCTTGTCATTACTACTTCTGTCCTTTTTATGTTATCTATGTTTTTAATAAATCTTTTTCTCATTTCCAGTGTTCCTAAACCCAGTGTCGACGGAGCAAGTGGTGAGGGAGAGCGGTCTCATCACGGTGGATTAGATGTTAAACGTTTGTGTCAATTTAGTCTTATTATTATCATGTCGAGTTATTCTGTTGGTGTCTGCTGAGAGCTTTTATTTCCAGCTTTATAGCCATCTTTAGAACGTATGTTTGTAGAGACTGGATTTTTTTGACTGCTTTTTCAATTCCGTCCTAACATTTCAAAGCTGTGTGGCACGAAAGTGCGAAAATATATATTTACCTATATATGAGATATTGGCATAAAGCAGTACTCTATGGATGTGTGTCTATTCATGTCTCTTTTCCATATTTAAATATTTTGATGCATTATTTTGTATGTTGTTGCAGACATCCATTAGAATGTCATCACATCTAAAAATATCCACTGATGGGAAAACCACACAGCGTTTAGTGCTTTTCCGGATCAAACCAACTTTGTTTGACATTTACTTCTGTGATCATAACAAAACAATACGTGTCTCTCAAGCTATTTTTGATATTGTTTATTTTTAAATGATAAAATAACCGTCTAGTTTATCCGTGCACAAATACTTATTAGTAATTGAGGTGCCTTTTGACGAATCTAATCTTTAGAATGCTATAGCACCGGTACCCAGAAATTATATTCAGGCGTTAAATATTCACCAAATTTGTAAAATCATTTCAACGAATTTTAATAGATGCTATTGATATGGTTAAAAATTTGCCAGGTTATTAAGGCTAATAAATTTCTCACTTATTTGAGAAATCGTTAATTCTAGTCTTTCATAGAGATATGTTTCTAATTTTTCGTTTTGGTCCTAAATGCAACATGAACAAAATAACTCGATTATTTGTTAAATATAATTACTTAGTATTAATATACAATGAAATACAAATTTAAATTAATTTGGCGATCTCATACAACTAGTGACTATTGTAAGACGACGTATTTGATAGTAATTGGTTTTATTAAATAAAATAATTTTAAAACACCAGTATGAAGTTTATCTTTTCATATACCAAAACTTTACATGAGCATAAAGTTAGTAAAAATATTGACAGTTCACGAACACATACTTGCATCATTTAACATAGCATAGATTGAGCGTTACCCACCATCTTAACAATTTTTCTCTCATTCAAATTACGAACAACATATTGTTTTCATTTCTCAGAGTCCGGCGCACATAATAAAGCGAAATACATACATACATACATATCGTCACGCCTTTTATCCCCGAAGGGGTAGGCAGAGGTGTATTTCTACACCCACTTTTCGCCAGATATACCTTAGTCCCACGTAATAAGGGGCGAGCCTATTGCCGTATCGGGCACATTTCCAGACTCCGTGCTGCTACTGAGAATTTCGTGACAGAAAAACCCAATAACACTGCCCGACCCAGGAATCGAACCCGGGACCTCCCGATCCCACGCGCACATTTATGCCGCAAGACCAACGAGGCAGTCGTATAGGGTTTGATGTCGAGTTTTCCGTCTCTACGCAAAGATGGTATTTGCATCGTGTTATCCCTTAGTCGCCTCTTACGACACCCACGGGAAGATAGGGGGTGGTGACACTTGTATTCTATGCCGTCAACCACACGGCGGCAAAGCGAAATACAGTGGAGAGCATTTTTTACTATCAAACTATGTACTATCGACATGTCTCTCATTTTCGAATAAGAGGCAGCACACATAAAGTGCAGCGCGGCGGAGCGCATTTTTCAGTGACAAACTATTAAAGAAATTTTCCTCATTTAAATAGTGTCCAAAATCAATGAACACGAAACAAAAACAAAATTCCTGAGCGGATCGAAGCGACTACTAGCGTATACCGCGTACCCACGCGGGTCCGCGCGCATCTAGTCGCATGCTCTGCGCAGCGCTTCGCTAAATGTGCGCCGGCCCTAACAGTGAAACCATATAAATACTGTGCTATATAGATATAGGGTTTCATATATAAGTACAAATTATTATATATCATAATTATCGCCGGCGCGTGTAATATCATCACGACTAAAATTTTGCATTGGATTCGTCAGCTTTGTTATTCTGTTTGGAACAAAGGCACTGTACAACGAACATCCATATTATGCTTTTTGAGTAATATGGTTATCGTCACTGAATTGTGTAATATGCAAATACTAGTGATTGGCCACGTTATACAATTCTGTATTTTAGAATTGCCCAGCAGTGTATTATTCTGATTTGAATCGATACTACTTACTAGACATCGAACAATGATACGGATAACTGAGTGGCTTTTGCTTGCGACTGCATGCCTTTTAATTTTATCTAGTACTATAATATATAAAGCTAAAGAGTTTGTTTGTTTGGTTGAACGCGCTAATCTCAGGAACTACTGGATCGATTTTTAAAATTCTTTCAGTAGTAGATAGCTCATTTATCGAGGAAGGCTATAGGCTATATAACATCACGCTATGAGTGATGGAAGCGGAGCAGTAGCTTTAAATAACGCGGGATAAAAATAGACGAGCCTGCGGTTACACCGCAGGCTCGTCTAGTTTTATAAACTTTCGAGGGCTTGCGATACACACCTGTTTTGTCCACACACGGATTTGATAATAAAAATAATGCGCTTTTCCAAGTCCTTGTGACCCGTGGGACCTTGTCAGGATTTATGAAATAGTACAAGAGGTAACTTTTATAAATAAAATAGGATACCTTGGACAACGATCAATTTCCATTATCTGTTCAGGGATAATATATTTTTGCAAAATTTGACATCATTATGTCAACCTAGAGACGTCCACTGCTGGACATAGGGCTCCCCTAAGGTTCTCGAAACAAACTGATTTTGAGCCCCCCGCATCCAACCGCAAAATATGACATAAAATACTTTAAATCCAGTAAACAGATGGGTGAAGGTCTTTCTATTATGGGCCTTAGTCTATATATGTTTACAATATCTCGCATTTATATGACCATCATCGTCATCGTAGAACCATGTAACACCGTCATTACCAGTACGTAGTGCGTACAAAGGTGTTGAATATTACATTCCTGGACGGCGGGCGACAGTGACGTGTCGTGGTTTTATAATAATAGTACATCACGGCTTCACGGTGCGTTAATCTGTGCCACATCGCAGTGATGTACAGTAGTACCACTTTCAGAGAGTATTTTCGCTATTAAGTGGTTTTAATTTTTTCCAAAGAGATATGGCGCTTAGCTTTAAGAGAATCCCGGGCTCCAAAGAAGCCTTGGATCGCAACCAGGACAACGCTAATATTCCTATACGGTGGACTGATTGTCTACCGAATAGTAAGGTTACCATTAATAGATGAATAGGTTTAAAATACTGTAGATGATAATTGATAAGGTATTCGATAAAGATAGATCAAAAATAAAGATAGATAAAAATATAAAATATCTACGTATACAGTTTATTTCGATATTTTAGTTAAAACAAGACTTTTCGTAAGACATATTGCACAAATTGGACTTTCCCATTCAACCACCACGTCCGCTTTATCCAAAGGTTTAATGAAAAATGCATGACGTATTTTAATACGCAATTACATAAGAATTCGAATGTTTCTTTGTAAAACGAATTTTGCAGTAATTTAGCTTATAAATTAGAAAAGCACTTGGGCTACCTTTTGTGCCGATAGCCGCGGGCTGAAGTTAGTTATTACAGGTTTGTAGGAATTAATAACCGGTTTGAATAGGTATACTCTATTAGATATACTTAGGCCCTACACCGTACGTCGTAACAGATGCAGTCCTCGTGGACTGATGATCTTGTTGGGATAGCGGGCAGCGGATGGATGCGGGTAGCTCAAAATCCATCGGTCCATATGGAGAGCCTTGAACGAGGCCTTTGCCCAGCTGTGGACGTTTTTTGGCTGATTTGATGACTATGATGAATCCCATAATTTGTTGTACTTCTACAAATGTGCCTGTATAGTGAACAATGGTGGTTACGATGCGGTTAACCCTTGTGTCACAGTGATGCTACAATACTGTTCTAGTGCCACGTACTATGCATACGATGAAATTGTGAATGTCTTCATACGTATTTAAAGGATAATGATAAGTATGAGCATATTTTTGTTTAAATATTAGTATTGCAGTCACTGATATTTTTATAACAAGCATGGGTTTATGTGGCTCTGTTGCCTGACGTATCATGCTATAGCCATCAGTTGTGCCACAAGATACTTGTTAGAGAATTTTGTTTAATATATCTTGTTATGATTTAACTACAACAGTAGATATATAATAATATTATGGTTTAAAGAAGCGAGTTGTTCTGCCATGAATTCTGTTTACTTCATATTTTTAATTCAAAGGAAATATGACACACAACAGTATAATACAAAGTTTACTAAATAGCATACTATCAGTTTTCATTGGCATTGTTGCACAATCTACGTGTATAGTTGCATTAATTTAACTCAAAATCAATTATTAATGATTAGGTATAATAGTAACACAGAGCCAGCGCACATATTTAACAATATTTTTACCTCCCTTTTGAACAAGACTGATGTATCATAGATGTATACAACTCTGTTTGTACCTTCGATATTATACAACCGTAAGTTTAAGTAGGTACCTACACATGACATATTATTATATCGTACACTTCACACGTTTTGTGCTAGTGTTCATAACCAAGAGGAACTTTGTTTGTTCTAACCTTCTCATATACATGCCAAACTTTCTAACGGAGTTACAACTACTTAGCAGTTTATCACCGCAGTTCTGCAACTATTCAAGGATTTAAAAGTTCGAGAAATTATTGGTGGTTGCATTTATTTCGTTGTATAGTTACTATCTATATTAAGGCAGCGGTAGCCTGGATGAGGACACCAATAGACTGTTATGCAGAGGGTATCGGGTTTAAATCCAGGACATGCACCACTGACTTATAGAAGTTTTTGTATATGTAAGTGTTCTTTATCGTTTATCCCAATGATGTTACAAACGTAAAAAGAAGTAGATTATGTTATAGGCGTACCAAAAGCAGCTAAACATAAGCCAGTTGGCAAGTCTGACGTCGCGAACCGGCGTCAAAGTGAAACTGACACATCTTGTCAACCGAAATTAAAAGAAAATATGGAGTTATCGATGTGTGCATTAGTGTACCGTTTCTACGGATTGATTAATACGTAGGTAACGTATCTACTTCTTTTTTGTAATATCATTGGTTTATCCAGTGCTTTGGACAGCACGTTAAGATGACGTTCCAGCTGTTGTGAGAATCTTTGGTAGGTAGTTTCTATGGGGAGTCGATACTCTTGAATATACTGGCATTGATAAGCCGTCGAATATCCTTATCTCTTTGGATTCCGACTGAACTTGAGACAAAAGTGGTTCCAATCTGATAAATCTGGTTCGACTACAACCGGAAGTTTACTAGGATGATGATGATGACTTATGAGTCATCATCATAATATATGTATTATTACAGGAGAAATACGCCATCACTGCGAAATTGTTAGTTTTAGCGCAACTTTATGAAGTAATGGCGTATTAGGCAAATATCTGCTTGCATAACATAGTCTTACATGTTTAAAACCGGCTAACCAGAGAGGTGGCTGTTATTTAGGTCGATAATTGCAGTTTTTAATATTTGCCTGTATTTACTTCGGGTAGTATTACTTTTTTCCACTATTTCCGTGTAGAGAGATAGTCACTACGTACTCTTACGTGAGACCTACAAACTATTTTCATAGCAAAATACTCGTCCCTCTCGGCTTTTATATTTGAGTGCCTGTTTTGTATTTGAGAAAGGAATGTTGAAGTGGTTTGAACACGTGGAGCGAATGAGTGAAGAAAGACTGACGAATCAGATCTATAAGGCAATTGTGTGTGGACAGCGGCAGAGCTCGTCGGACATTCCTCGACCAAATTAGGGACGCCCTAAAAACGGCAAAGTCCAAAGTACCCGAAACCGGCGAGCATGTATGAAAAGACTAATGAGTGTAGAGGAAGCGCGTGAGGTTTGTAAGGATAGAAGCAAGTGGCGTTCTGTTGTCTCTGCCTACCCCGACGGAAAAAAGGCGTCACTATATGTATGTATGTTTTATATAAATTACTCTCGAACATTCACAAAGTCTACCGATTTGTAGTTGACCAGCGTATATAATTAACTTCGCCCCAACATCCCTTATTCTTAGAAGGAGCCTTACGGTTCCTTAAAGTTGTCAGCGGGTATTTAAGGTCTAATATTACAGCATTAACTTTAAACAGAGAGACGCAATTCCTATGATTTAGAATTCCGGTCTCGCGCGAGAATCTCCTAACGACTTAGTAATTATAGCCGAAGTGGTTCCCTAAAAAATAAATAAATTTTGTAAAGGATACGTGAGATAACTACACTAGCAGCTGGCAGTCTAGTGTATTGTTATTGCTTTTTAGAACAAATTATGATTATAATTAGATACTATTTAGTTTACTTTAATTCCTTTTTTTAATTTATAGATATTTATTTCGTAGCAAAGTACCTATTATTCGGGTATATAATATAACTTAACAATCGTAAAATACTATCCTTAGAATGCATATAGATATACAAAACAGAAAAGGAAATAAAAAAGGACAATTCAGTTTATGCCCGGTTTCTGAGGTACTTTTATCGGTGGTTTATCTATCCGTTAGCGTTATTGGTTCGATAACTCAAGAAAATGCGTTTCTGAACAACGCGTCACAACATAAACTCCAGTTATCCTTAGTTTAATTTAACCGACCAATGTTCGCCATTTATCGGTTCCATAACTTTATTTGAAGTTTAACTTCTGTCAAACGTGTTACCTTTTTTAAGAGTTTAAGGTTTTGATCATAGACTAATATATTATAACTGGAAAGTTTTGATATGATAGGGTTGTGTTTACAACTTTTACATAACCGATACAAAATGTCGTATTCGAGCAGTTCTGCAGTGAGCAGAGAGTTTGATTTTGAAGTGCTGGAGTTTATTGCTAATAAATCAGTTCCTAGAATCCTAAGATCTAGGAGAAATGCTTTTGAAATGTTTACGGATGAAGAATTTAAAATGAGATATCGTTTTGATAAGGACACCGTGTTACACATAAGTGATATGATCAGCATTAGTTTAGCTCCAGCTATGTATTGCAAATATACATTGTCTATGTTGGAACAAATTGTCATCATATTACGATTTTACGCCACAGGCACATTTCAAGTAGTGATTGGTGATGGTATTAATGTTCATGGCCGTTGGTTGACGGCATAGAATACAAGTATCACCACCCCCTATCTTCCCGTGGGTGTCGTAAGAGGCGACTAAGGGATAATACGATGCAAATACCATCTTTGCGTAGAGACGGAAAACTCGACATCAAACCCTATACGACTGCCTCGTTATAAATGTGCGCGTGGGATCGGGAGGTCCCGGGTTCGATTCCTGGGTCGGGCAGAGTTATTGGGTTTTTCTGTCACGAAATTCTCAGTAGCAGCACGGAGTCTGGAAATGTGCCCGGTACGGCAATAGGCTCGCCCCTTATTACGTGGAACTAAAGTATTGTTATGGAGTGGTGGGCTGTGGAATGGTGGTTTTGTTGAATAAAAAGCAGAGTCCTTCAACAGTCCCCGTGTATTATCACGTTTTTCTAAAGAGTGACGGCTTACAATTTTGTATTCTATAAAATGGACGTTTTAGTTTTTTATATTTTGACAGTGTATCAAACAAGGTTTAATCCAATACAAATATGAAGTAGGTAAAGAACTGCGTGGTGTGGTTGTCGGTTGATAACATTCGGCCATCCTGTCAAGGCTGTGTCCCACAGCCCGCTATCTGCTGCTGTTCAATGCTGAACTTCGAATCCTGGAATGAATAAAGGGTTCAGCAGTAACTAGTTGTTTGGAATTCATGTCACACAGATGGGAATACACACAATAAATATATTTATTCAATAAGGTATAATTAATGATGTAATCTCGAACTGGTAGGTGATTTTGTGATCAGAACTATCGAGTAGTAGCAGCATACATTTGAATGAAACATCATTACATAGTCTCCTGTTAGTAATTCTGTTAAATTAATATATAAACTTGATCACATAGCGGTCATTGTTTATAACATGTAGACTTGATCGCATAGCCGCCTCTCCATAATATCATAAAGGTACTTAGACTTGATCACATAGCCGTCTGTTTATAATCATAGGCTTGATCACATAACCGTCTATTTATAATCATAGGCTTGATCAAATAGCCGCCTGTTTAGAAATATAATATACAAATAGACTTGATCACATAGCCGTCTGTTTATATATTATACATACTACAGACTTGATCACATAGCCGTCTATTTATAATCATAGGCTTGATCAAATCGCCGCCTGTTTAGAAATATAATATACAAATAGACTTGATCACATAGCCGTCTGTTTATATATTATACATAATATAGACTTGATCACATAGCCGTCTATTTATAATCATAGGCTTGATCACATAGCCGCCTGTTTAGAAATATAATATACATATAGACTTGATCACATAGCCGTCTATTTATAATCATAGGCTTGATCAAATAGCCGCCTGTTTAGAAATATAATATACATATAGACTTGATCACATAGCCGTCTGTTTATATATTATACATAATATAGACTTGATCACATAGCTGTCTATTTATAATCATAGGCTTGATCACATAGCCGCCTGTTTAGGAATGTAATATATATTATATAGACTTGATCACATAGCCGTCTGTTTATAATCATAGGCTTGATCACATAGCCGCCTGTTTAGGAATATAATACACATATAGACTTCTATATATAGTTGATTTTGCTTAGGTATTATAACTTTATGTTTTATATATACTGGAAACTTTACAAGAAAATCAGATGCATGTAATTTTATGTCCGTAAATAAGTTCTGTATAAACTAACATTTTGAATACCTACTTATCATTGTTTGTCCAATCAATAAATCAGCATCAGAGGTTATATAATTAGTTAATTCAACTATACCGCTCAATCGAACATTATCTATCAGAATACATAACCAACACGAACCGAGTGAGTTTACACACGCTCCTGCAAAATCTCTCATAACAGCATTGCTAGGCTCGATTTTAAGTTGTACCTAAGTTCCTAGCTTGTGAGTTACAAAGAATATTAATTCTACTGTCCGTATCTATAAATGCTCGGAGTTGTTGACCATTTACAATCACTATTCTTTTGTAAGCATCAGCATAAACATCATAGGTAATATGCAATACTTAACTGACTTTTTGTAATTGCTGCCGTGATGCCCCGGCACTCCCGGCGCCGAACCAGCAAGCTGCAGTTGTGTGTCCGCAGTTCTCGCAGGTCGCAGCGCTGTTGAAGTCTGCGGTCCCGTGTCTCGTGACCAGGCCGTCGACATGTGTCGCATATCTTCGGTTGGCGCTGATGAGTTGGTGTTGAGCTTGTTATGGCATTGCTGACACCTTTTCTCCACGTCGATTTCCGTATGGTGAATGTATCAATCAGTTTGAAGTTCTCTAATGAAGACAGGTAGCCAAAATATAGTTGTTCAGGTGTGTCGCTACTATATGCTTTGGCGTTGGCCCTGAGTTAGTGAGGTAGTCCACGTATTATACATGAGATGGCATATTCACCATGATACATTTTTTAGTAACGACAATTTCTCGTGATAATACATGGTCATAGTTTCTTTATCTTCTTTTGTCCTTGCCAGCATGCTTTCCGATTTGTCCACATAGTCAGTCGATCGTGGGAAAGCAATCTGCAGCATCTCCTTCTATCCATCCCATGTCAGATAGTAGTTTTCGAGATCATCGTACCATTCGCGAGCGGAGCCACGTAGCCGGAGCTGCATGATAAAGATTCGATCGGTGTGATGCCGTAGACGTCGCCAAGTTGGTCTATTTTGTGAAGCCACCCTTTAACGTTGCTATTGGTGTCCTCCGGTCGAAATTTGGGAATAACTTCGGCATCGCTGGGTGCAACGTGTCGTTTTTTTGTATGATTCATACTTACGTCGGTCGTCCGACTAAAAAATATCGGAATTTTCTTCTTCAGACTCTTCCGAACTGTTCGATTCGCTGAGCTGTCGTTTGTGTCGTCGTTGTCCCAAACCGTCGAAATATGGCCCAGACATATTGATTACGATATCCCACTTCTGAAATTGTTATGGAGTGGTGGGCTGTGGAATGGTGGTTTTGTTGAATAAAAAGCAGAGTCCTTCAACAGTCCCCGTGTATTATCACGTTTTTCTAAAGAGTGACGGCTTACAATTTTGTATTCTATAAAATGGACGTTTTAGTTTTTTATATTTTGACAAGTGTATCAAACAAGGTTTTTAATCAAATACAAATATGAAGTAGGTAAAGAACTGCGTGGTGTGGTTGTCGGTTGATAACAGTATATCAAACGAAAAGTGGGTGTGGAAATACACCTCTGCCTACCCCTTCGGGGATAAAAGGCGTGACGATATGTATGTATGTATATATTAATGTTCATAAAACCACTGTGTCAAGAGTGGTTTATAAAGTAAGTAGAGAAATAGCAAAACTAGCTAGAAGATATACGAATGCCAAACTCTGAAGATCTGGGAGAAGTTAAAGCGCAATTTTTTAATATACTTAGCTGGTTTTCCAAATGTTATCGGTTGTGTAGATGGATCTCATATTCCAATTCAATCTCCTGGAGGAGAGCAACCAGAACTTTTTAGGAACAGAAAAGATTTTTTTTCTGTCAATGTACAAGTTGTATGTGATGCAAAATTATACATCAGAGATTTAGATGCTCGTTGGCATGGATCTACTCATGACAGTACAGTGTACCATAATTCGTTTCTACGAGCTCGCCTGCATAACAATGAGATACCTAGATGGTCACATCCTAGGAGACAGTGCCTATCCTTGTGGCAAGTACATAATGACACCATTTTTGAATCCTAATACAACTGTAGAAAAGCTCTACAATGAAGCACAAATCATCATCATGATAAAATGTCAAATCTTCTGACAGCGATGCCTGATTTGACATTTTATTTTTTTTAAGTATTTATGTTAGCAGGCGTACAGCCATTACGAATGAGGCATTCTCATATTTTTTTAGTAAAATAACGAGCAACTAGTGGTTTACTCCTAAAAAAACAATATATGATGAAACAACTAGTAAAACAGACAAATAAAAATATTTAAATAAGTTTTCAACTCGTTTTTTTAAAACAGAGTCATCTAGTGGCAGAAAAAAGGACTACGTATTGGTTCAATCACAGATAATATAATACTTTACAGTGTTCAATAGTTATTGAACGCTCCAGTGCGCATTCAAAAACGCAGTGTCAGTTAACCAACGTTTAAGGCCGATTCACACATATCAGTGAAGTCACAGTTCCGTATCCACACCTGTCAGTGTCAGTGACGACACAGGACTCTCAGTACTCTCATAGAAAATGTATGAAAGAATAATTATCACGGTGCCGGTACTGTGACGGAACTGTGACTTCACTGATATGTGTGAATCGGCCTTTATCCTTTCCATAACTTTAATGAATCAATAACTGTTGAGAGTATATCTGGTAACTTCAGAAACTGGGCATTAGAGGGCGTCATAAAAGTCCTCTATGTTGCCACGTTGTATGCCAATGCTAAACTTTTGGGCCAATAAGACCCCAATCTTCTGGTCTTTAAAAATTTATGGAATGGGCAGTTATGCATGCGTGAACGCGACGTATTAGATATTATTGAGAATTAGAATTTGCGATTTTTGACAACGTGAATCATGATTTTTATCGTAGCGCCATCGCTGTATGTTAGATTTCAGGAGTGTTTGTGGTTACATCTCCCACACTAGGAATAAATCCCGGGTCGCGGGGAACTTTACAAACATAACCCAACAGACACAATGAACACCCAGACTCGAAAAATTAATTTATGGATCACACAAAGTGTTGTCTCGTGTGGGAATCGAACCCACAACACACGGCGCAGTACAAAGCGGCGAGGAGGCCGCTTAAACCACTACGCCCATCGTGCAGTTATAATTGGATAATAGGTGACAATATAATTTTGATGATAATATAATTTTTACTTTCTGATACTAAAATGCAGCAGCCAGCTAAATATGGGCCACAAAATCTCTACTTACCTGGAGAACATATAGTTCCACGTAAAGCGAGCATAACAAACAATACACCTACGTACAAAAGCCATTCAACATTCAAAAAGATACTCCAACTATCCGACTGTTCTCACTGCAGCTAATGTTCGAGAGGCGTGGCGGCCAGTCATACATTACCACTCCGGGTCAACCGTTTAATTTACAACCATACCCTCAGGGAAGCTGTTACCCTCTCATACAGGATTATGACTCATCCAGCAGCATTATAACGGACCAAATTGATTTACAATAGCCAGTACTAAGATTTAGTAAGCTTAAGTGTTAAGCCCAAGCTCAAAGGTCGGTGATTTAGGCGATGTGTATTGACCATTGAAGTGTGAATCGAGTTGTCTGTATTTAAATATTAGTTTAAGACCCCTTTTCTGTGCGTTTTTAGGGTTCCGTAGTAAGTTTCGTCATGTCCGTCTGCTTGTCCGAGGCTTTACGCAAAAATTATATGCAATAGAGAGCTGCAACTTGAGAAAGTTATACAATGTAAACACGGACAAAACTGTACAACATGTCTACTGGTAGCTCCCCCATACATTTAAATGAAACAGGGTTTTATTTTTATTTTCAACAACCTTGAATGGGGTATCATTAGATTAAATCACTACGGGTTTACTTTGACTGTTTCTTATTTAGGGCTCCGTTTGAGAAATATTTAGGAATAACTTTCAATGAAAATTAAAACGGCTAACTAGTCTGCGCTAGGCACGCGCGGCTGTAATGCTATTTAACAGCAATTTTTCACTTTGACAGGAGGATTTGCCTGGCAAAAACAGCACAACAGCAAGTGTTCTTTTTCACGTCAGTCTGTGAGAAGTCATTTATGCACTGACAATTCATCACAAAGCAAAGCTTGCCACAGCTTTGCCAATCTAAATATTTGTATTTCAATTATGAATATTTAATGTTATCGTAACCAAATATTAGCTAGTTAGCAGATAATCATTATGAGCTTGATATTCGATATCAGTCCTTATGCGAGCAAACATCCCTGTTGTATTGTAGGCGTTCTACAGTAATTAGGTATTGCGGATTACAATGTCCGCTGTGGGATTACGTTGTAGTACAATTATCAGGTATTTAATGTGTAACAGATAAATGTGGTCGTTATTTGATAATGGTACCTATATCAGATATAATTATTTGTATTATAAAACCCACAAGTGTTTTTGTTTTTGTTTATTTATTTGTTTGTTTGAACGCGCTAATCTCAGGAATTACTGCTTCGACTTGAATAATATTTTTTGTGTAATATAGCCCATTTATCCAGGAAGGTTATTGCCTATATAATATCACGCTGTGAGGCACAGGTGCGGTACATGTCTTTTACAAGTAAAAATCCCTTATCGAGATGGTGGCAGCTTTTCCTAGCCAAATGTTCTCATGTCTCTTGAGAAGGAACTCAGAAACAAACTCTGGGATATATTTTCGTTTTTTGTGCAATTTGATTTTCTTTTATTTTTTCCTTTCTTTAAAGGGAAGACTTTTTTTTTAGAATGCCATCATGCTATAGAACATTCAAAAATATATTTTTCTTACATCCTTTTACGTACTAACTTTGTAACTAGGGACTACGGGTCGTGGCCTTTCAAGCAGCTTAACCTTTCGTACTGAAGATGATAGCGTAAAAGGCTACAGCTCTTCAGATAAAAAGCGATTGTACATATTTATACACATGCAGTCGTCTGATTACTCGCGTGCTAGCTATACATATAGCACTCATGAAGTTCAATAGTATAACGTGTCCAGAGCGGTATTGGGATGCCTCGCTTCAGCCACCTTCAGTGGTGTCTCGAGCGTCTTTGCTGAGGCGCGCAGCGTATTTCTGCATGTGAGTTTAATTACCGTGCTGGCAATGAAAGCAAGCAGATTCGATTGTGTTTTTATTACAAAATATATAAGCAGCAAGCTAAACAATTTTCCAAAGCAATAGGTACAACCCTCGAGAATTTAACATTATTTTGTTTATAAAAGAGGTAAAAGAGATTATAAAAATAAATATATATTATTATCTGGCAAACAGTGCCATAATTATCTATAAAATTAAAATGATAATAACAATTAATGTTCAAAAAAAGAAGTTCTTTGTATTGTCTGTTAGAATCTATTTGATTTTATCCACTACTTTATTTAGATACCTACTTACCTACCTCTTGCAAAATAAATTTCAAAATAAAGCAATTAAGCCCACCTTTAAAATTCTAAAACAAAACATAAAAGACTACAATATCTCTTCACATGTTCTAAAACAATATTCTTCCATATTGGCCAAGTTAAAAACATCAGACTTTACTGTACTTACTCCGTGCATTGTCGGTTATAAAAACTTTTTTCATTATCCTGTATATAGGCAGCTTATTGAAAATAACAGTGTCGTCGCGATGCGGTATGTTTTATTGTAAATGGCCCAGTTCGCTGTAGGGGAGTGGTAATATGGCTGTTCTGAAATTGCATGCTAACAAAAATATTTCTGCAGTGCATTTTGAAGATGGTTATGAAGAAAATTGGTGAACTTTTCGTAGAGACAATAAAAGTAAAAATCCAATTAAACAGGGGTAGCCTAGTGGTTAGTTTGTTATGCTGTTGTGTAGAAGACTAAAGTTCATTCCCACGTCAGACGTCCATGACATTTTGAAGTTTAAGTAAGACTTCATGTTTAATTGTTAATTATATTGTTTTATATTATTTAGTACTTTGCGATAGCTCAGTGGTGTACGTAATGGACTGCCGAGACGATGGTCTCGGGTTCAATACTCAGTACCCCGGGCACACACCTCTGACTTTTCGAAGTTATGTGTGTATTAAAAATGTTAATTATGGCTCACTTAATAATGTGCCCGGTAGATGGCAATAGGCTCGCTCCCTATTACATTGGGACTTAAACATAACTGGCGAAATGTGGGTGTGTAATACACCTCTGCCTACCCTTCGGGGATAAAAGGCGTGAAGATATCTTATGTATATTGTTTTTCTTTTTTACACACTGTGTAAACTTATCCCAAATTTCGCAGAACCTGTACTGTGGAAATCAGATAAATGAAAGAGTTTAAAATTTTAAATACATAACATAATAATTGAATTACAACCATACACAGAGTAAATCATATTGCTTTGAAACAAAGGTTGATGAAACATGAATCCACGTCCTCGTGCTTATTAGTCAGGGTCACTATCCAGTAGGTCAACTGATCAGATGTTGAAAGAAATCGTCGTGACAATGTAGACAGTAATAAATATCACCATGCGTTCTCTGCTATTATTCATCTTATACTAATATATAAAGCTGAAGAGTTTGTTTGTTTGGTTGAACGCGTTAATCTCAGGAACTACTGATCCGATTTGAAAAATTCTTTCAGTGTTAGATAGCCCATTTATCGAGAAGAGCTATAGGCTATATAACATCACGCTATGAGCGACGGAAGCGGAGCAGTAGCCTTAAATAACGCGGGTGTAACCGCGGTCATCCTCTAGTCAATACTATTATGAATATAATGTATTATATTGATATCATTGAAATATTCATAAATACAAGCCAAATAAGTCACGAGATCCATTACGAAGTAAATTTCATAGAACTCTGACAAATAAATTCCGTAAATGAAAAACGTAACAGCAACGTTACATCCATTCCTTTATTTTGCTGTTTAATATTAAATATTTTAACAATATTGTATACAAAGAAGTTTTGCACGTCATCGGAACTGATATTGACTTGAATTGCAGTAATATGGATTGACATGATTTTGATGATTATTTCAAGTTCCATTACTTAAATGCTATGCATTCCGTACTACCATATTTTTCGGTGAGGTGATAATAGCTTTACTAGCCACAGTTTCGGTATCTTCTAAAGTCGATGGTAGGTCTATATTTTTGGTCTCTGGCAACGGATAGCATAAAGCTGCCCCTAAAATAGCCGAAACACCAAAAATAGATCCAGCTACCACACAATCTAAAGCATTTATAGGTGGTGCTATAATCTGGCCCAATCTAGACAATACAGATAAGAATCCCAGAACAGAGTTCCTTATTGCAGTTGGAAACAATTCTACACTGTATAAGAATACAATTATAAAAGACATCATGAAAAAAGTATTGCCAATAGAGGCAGCTATCATCCTTCCAAATTTCAAATCGGGTGGTATACTTATAACAATTAACATAAAAATGCCAGATAGTAGGTTTGTTGACATTAAGAATATTCGTCTACTCAGCAATTTTAGTAAAAATACTGTGATGATTGTGCCAGGTAAAAGCATTAGTCCTGAAATAGCAACATTTAGGTGGATGTTACCACTCATATTGCCAATATACTGTGATACTCCATAGTATCCCACACCACATACGAAGTATATGTAAGCCATGCATAGTAGATTTCGACGAAGTTTTTTATGACGAAAAATGTGTCCAAAGTGTATCTTAGTGCTCGCATTTGCTGTTATAGCTGCATGATATTCTTGCATTTCGGCTTGTATTGCGTCAGAACTGGCTAATGTATCTCCGTTGCTGAAATGGAAATTAAAGCGCTGATAAAGAATATTACCAAGAATAAAACAGAGATCCATTTCTGTGAGGTACAATGCAGAAGGATAACTTAGTGGTCTTTTTTCTAGGCACAGTGCTGGTTGAAGGAATACGGACCCATAACCATTAAGTATATAGATATATGACTGCAACCAGTGTTCTGATATTTAGGAAATGTTTAAAATATCAAAAAATTATGTGCTCTTTCTGTGACATCTTTACAGATATTTTTTTAAATAAAGATGACCATATTATTCCAAACGCGTTTTTATTATTTCCCATGAGTATCTTGAAAAATAATTTCGTTGTCTATTATCATCGACATAATAATATATGTAAATTATATACACTTACAATTTTGCGATCTTTTGCATCACACTAGCTGCTTTATCAATGTGATCACTGTCCATCAACCACTTCGGAGACTCGTATACCATCCACCACATGAATCCACAGAAGAACACTGGTATTGATAGAGCTAGTTGGAACATATCACTATCCCTTAGCAAGTATGATATGCCTGCTAAACTAATATGACCAATATTCAGAGGTATATGGTAGAGTGTTGTAACAGTGTCTCTGTATCGAGTACCGCAGTACTCTACGACAAATACGTAGCCGGTGACGATAGCTCCACCAATGCCGACGCCTTCAATACAGCGCATGAAGATATAGGAGGCGGCGGTAGGCATCGCGGTGACCAAACAGCCAGCGATGCTGATGCAGAAGCAGCAAATTGAAAACATTGACAGGCGGCCGTACCTGTTAAAAATGTTCAATTTATTATTAAGAAAGTGCAACTTAGAGAAATAATAGACATAGGTACAACCATTCCACTTGGCACTTTTAAGGTTCATTCACCTTCTCGCAAAAAGGTAGGTACTAGGTAAACTAATAACATTGTTGAATTTAAAAAAACATATAATGCTTATATGGTTTTTTAAATTCAATTGATTAATTGAAATAGAATTAAATTCACACTAATATTCGGAACGTATATTTTTTAAAATATTTTACGAAATTAAATTTAAGTAATAGTAGTCTCCGAGAATTCCAGAACCTCTAAAACTTGGATTTATTCATGTAGCGCTGAGAACTGAGGCAGAATCACTCTCATTATGCCAGCGAGTGTGTAATAGAGAGTGGCAGAATTAAACAGTGTTGGTAATATATGAATCAGTTTAAAATTGTTTACCGCACAAGGCAAACTTTCAGGTGCTTAACTTAATTAATTGAAAACGTGTGTCAGCGTGCATGAATATTTTGAATGAACTTTTAGTGACGGGCCCCGTGTGATTCGGTATATCGATGTTAATTAAATTAAGATTTTATTGATTAAAATGTCGCGTAAATGTGCTGATTGATATTCGAGAGTAATAACATTAAGTACATTGGCCGTACGTGGTATTTTAGCCACTTATGTAGGCTCATATTAGCGGTCATTATAGTGACTCGTTGAACGAGGGCGAAAATTATTTAATGAAATTATGTTTATTTTTCAAATTGAGTATGGATTTCATGCTGGTTTATTTTGGATTTATAATAATTACATCGAACTGAGTGAATCTAGAATTACATTCACACTGTTACCCGATGTTTTGTTTATTTATTTACAGGCACCTTGGTCACGACAAAACTTAAGATTTTAGCCCTAAAAGATGTACAGTGTTTAAAGTAAACTAAACATACTCACAATCTAGCTACAAGTATGACAAGAAAAGTACTTTGTTGCACCCATGGCTTTAGTTTGAGTCCGAGTCTGAGAATTCCATTGCAGAAGGAAAGAAGTTAGAGCAATTCAAAAGAACAAAACTATGCCTTAAACCACGAGGCTTCTAATGATTTCTCAGCAGCCCGACCGGTTTTTGAGAACACTATTTATTGAAGGTGTGTGTGAAAGACTCTCTCTAAATCTGTAGTGTGTGTAATAAACTGAATGCACAAACACTTACTTATCCGACATAAAACCAAAAACTAACGATCCAATTAAAGATCCAACAAACAATATACTTTGTGAGAAACTGATCAACCACGTTTTATCACACACTATATTGTATTTCGTCTGCACAGTCTTCAAGAACACCGTTTTGTCCCACTCTGGTTCTCTACATGGACATGTGCTATTGTACTGTTCAGTTTTGTTACTACAAGTGTACTTCATCGGCGGTGAGAGAAATATGATGCCCATGACATGCCAGTATAGGAAAGTTTTGATCAAAAACATCATTGTGAAGCAATAATAGTGGTATTTGGATAAATGATTGAAATTGTTTTCGATTGGATGGTGTTTTTGTGTGGGCATTTTGGTGAATGTCGTGATGACTGCGAATCTAGTTGGTTGCGGTGTCAAAATTGTGTAAAATTGGTGTGGTTAGATATAAAAATCTTGTGATTTATTTCTGTAAAGTATTCGCATAGACGCATAACTTATGATATTCATATAAGTTATTATTAGGGCTAAAGATAAATATTATACATTTATTTGTTCAAACATGTGTACATTGGCGGTGTTATATTAGAATTCTATGATTATTTTTTACTTCAAAGTATTCCAATATATACCAAGTTAAAAAAAAGTTACCTGAAAATATAATTACAAATAAAACTGACTCGGAGTTTTGCCGAAATGGTCCCGAAATAAGCAAAGTTATCTCTAACGACAAAACTCTTGTCCCAAATTCGTCGATTGATATCAATGCTGTACGTAAATGGTTTTTCGAGATCGAATTTTTCCATGGCATTACAGATATTTAACATTTTATATTTTTGTTCTTGCCATGTTATACAACTTTATTACGATAGAGTACATTTGTAATTACTAAACAAGAGGCTCTTTAAAAGTACACTTTATACACTATCCATCCAATTGAATATTTCGAAGTGTTGTTGTATCAGCTACTCCAAAAATTAAAAGGATCTTAAATACCCGTATGCAATAGAGGTTCCGTACCTCGAAAGGAAAAAAACGGAACCCTTATAGGATCACTTTGTTGTCCGTCCGTCTGTCAAGCCCTTTTTTCTCAGGAATGCGTGGAGGTATCAAACTGAAATTAATAGTAAATACTCGAATCTACGGTTCCATAGAGCTGTAAAAAAATCAAACTTCTAACCCAACGCAATCAAAAGATACAGCCGTTTATGCTGCAAATTGCAGCATATTTTCAAACTCGCATTGGAATTTAAAGTTACCACCCCTTTATTTTGAACGCGTGGAGGTATTAAATTGAAATTCATATCAAATACTCAAGTTTATAACACCGTTAGGCTGTAACAAAATCAAACTTCTATGTCTACGCAATCAAAAGAAAGAGCAATATAAGCATATTTTCAAACTCACGCCTACTCGCAAGTGAATCAAAACCTACAGGGTACTTCCCGTGAACTCAGAATCTTAAAATTTGGTACAAAGCAACGCATTATAGCACATATAAAGGAAAAATTGCGAAAACCGTAAATTTTTAGTTACATCATATAAGAAAAACATTTTTATAAATTGAAAGTTACCACCCCTTTATCTTGAACGCGTGGAGGTATTAAATTGAAATTCATATCAAATACTCAAGTTTATAACACCGTTAGGCTGCAACAAAATCAAACTTCTATGTCAACGCAATCAAAAGAAAGAGCAATATAAGCATATTTTCAAACTCGCGACTACTCGCAAGGGAATCAAAACCTACAGGGTACTTTCCGTGAACACAAAATCTTGAAATTTGGTACGAAGCAACGTCTTATATCACTTATAAAGGAAAAATTGCGAAACCTTTATTTTTTTAGTAACAGCATATAAAAAAATATTTTTAATAAATTTAAAGTTATTACCCCTTTCTCTTGAACGCATGGTGGTATTAAATTGAAATTCATATCAAATACTCAGGTATATAACACCGTTAGGCTGTAACAAAATCAAACTTCTATGTCTACGCAATCAAAAGAAAGAGCAATATAATCATATTTTCAAACTGCCGTCTACTCGCAAGGGAATCAAAACCTACAGGGTACTTCCCGTGAACTCAAAATCTTGAAATTTGGTACGAAGTAACGTCTTATAGTCCAGATAAAGGATGCCGAAGGCTGAGGACCGTGTACTGTGGTGCGTGTTGGGAGAGGCCTATGTCCAGCAGTGGACTGCGATAGGCTGGTTGAGATTTTAAATAACCCAGACGCTGCAAACGGCCATTGTGAATGCTTGCATTTGGAAATGTTTAATGTCAGAGTGATAACTGTATATAGGTCACCACAATGTCCAATTAATGTTGCAATAGAATGCATAAATACAACAATGTACGGCAGCAACCTCAATAGGTATAATTCATGTTCTCGTCTGATTGTCGTGGGAGACTTCAATATTGATTTAAGAATGAATCCCCAAAATTGAATTTTCACATATTTTTCATCTGTAAACATGTCTCCGTTAATAAACACTAGCACAACACGAAGTAGTACATTTATAGATAACGTTTTTTCGAACTTCAATATTCAATGTGGTACTTTCATACCTTTTTCAGTCTCCATTTACAGATCTGGTTCAAATTTGATACTTAATTCCATACTTTAAAATTTTCATTTCCTAATAGAGGGCGAGCCTATTGCCATCTACCGGGCACATTACTAAGCGAGCGATAATTAACATTTTAAATACACACATAGTAACTCCGAAAAGTCAGTGATTTGTGCCTGGGGTACCTGGGGATCGAACCCGAGATCATCGTCTCGGCAGTCCGTTACCTACACCACTGGGCTATCGCCCCTTACTTATTTTTGTTATTTATTTAAGAATATTGATTATTGTTTTATTTTATTTGTACATAGTCACCCTAGTTTAATATTCATCGCAAATAAATACTATAATTATTAAAAATACTTAATTAGTATTTTTGTAACAGATTTCTAATAGTCACTAAAACTTTGTAAATCAATAACTTTGATAAAAAATCTTAGCATCATTCATCAGCAGACTTTTGCAAGGCTGGTATAGGTATTTAAGTTATATTATAAAATAAGCAATAATGTTAATATAAAATAAAGGATGACTGATTACAAACGACATAGACACCTTTTCTTTAATTTATGCTCCTCCAGCTTTCCATACTGTAATGTTATGGATTTCATTTTGCAATAAAAATACTATAACTATGACTGGTGAACTTTTACTTATATGCCTACAGGTTTGTACGGAACCCTCGGTGCGCGAGTCCGACTCGCACTTGACCGTTTTTTTTTCTATTTTGTCATTCTAATCACTAGATGTATAATAAAATTGTATGTATGTATTTTAAATTGTTATTTGTGGAAAATGTTATTGGTCACACATTTACACAATTTATTTATAGTTTTAATTTCATATAACATATAATGTGTGTATACTGTTTATTTTCCTAATAAATAAAATAAAATAAAAATAGTTACTTAAAGGTTATTCTTAACATGAGTAATCTTTATGTTTTTAAACTTGATTAGAGAGTGTCTCCAATATTTCCTTAATAATCTAAATTAATTACTCACTAAATTAAAGCATTAAATTTCGATCGGTCTATTAGACTATAAGCCAATATGCCTAGTTATAACAAATCTGCAAAAAACCTTGGAAACAACAAATTATACGTCAGCAGTCAGCAGATTTTTCCAAAAGAATCAATCAAACAGTCCCAAATATGGCAGCAACGCCAACATTTTCTGGCATAAGGCTGAAACACACAGCTTATGAATGAATAAAAAATGTTTCCTTATATGAAGCACTTAAAAGCGTATCAATCAATTCTGACTACGCCAGCGCCCGCGTCATACATTATCAAAGGCGTTACTTGGACGTCTTCCATGCCACGATGTATGTTCGGTCTAGATGTGACAATCTTATTATGCGTTTGGAAGAAGCTCATCGTATTGTTAAAGATTGTCCCGAAGGAATCCTTCCTCAAGTACTTTGCAATATAGTTTTGAAGATTTTCAAACGCGTTATTTCTTTTTAACGCCCTGAAGGTATAAACATTTTGACATTATATGAAGAGTAACACGGCCGGCATGGTTTTGTAAATATAAGTCTGAGTCTAGGCGATGCCTTCGACTCCTATTTGTTTTAGGCGGATCTTAATAAATATTTCAACTTCTTCTTCAATAGCAAATAGTAGGTAGATTGGCTGTGTGGGATAGTAAAATCGCCAGGTACGATTATCCCCTAGTGTAGGTATGCATCTTTGTACCTGTATGCGGTATCTTAAAGGGTTTGTTAGTAAGCGAACGGAGCTCAAGATATACCTATATATATGTTGGGCACCCTTTTGAATATTATTCAAAAGCACTACCAACAAATATATATGGTACATTATGATGCGGGCTTGGCTTTTTGTCCTACATTCCGTGGTGCACCAAATCTGAATGGCCAATATATTACACAGATAAAATCTGTAATTATTGGTCGTCGTAAAATTGCATTGTTGAAAACAAAAGGTAAATAAATATCGCATTCCACACACAATCGGACACCGCCATTTGCCTGTTAACGTGAAAAAAATGCTATGAACAGTTGTGTGGTCCAGTGATTCTGTATTCGATTTATGGAGCTGGCAAATCAATTTTGTAAAACATTTTTCTGTTTGAAGAGGCTTCTACGAGCCTGCATAGTTAGTAAGATTGAAAAAGCTCACTAGTGAAGCTTTATAGAAAACCAGGATCATGTTAAATTCATAACGTTCCTATCAAACGATTCATAAAATTGTAACGTGTATACATGTTACAATATCTTGTAAATGTCCTTAGAGGTATGGGTATAACTATAAATAGGTAGTCTACTTTAGAACTACATTCACATTTTTTTATTATAATCACATCCAGCCACTCTATTTCCAGACACCACCGAAAATTCTTGCCAACGTTTATTTGCGATCCCAAAAGCCCTTTCTTACCTGTACTCACAAAGAAATAGGGGTGAAATTTGCTTTGCCCTCAAAATGTGTATCTTGTGATCCAGTTAATGCTCTGAATACTATCTCGTGAACGTATATTCTAGCTGTTAGCAAATGTTAGCGATTTGGGCGCATAAGGATCTTGGTTGATCTGATTGTAACGTTCGGTGCGAATATTATCTTCTTTATTGCTTGTGTTATTGTCAACTGAGGGAAAGAATATGTTGAGGAAAGAGACGTGTTACAAGTGAATTTATTAGCATGTCTGAATACGAGGTGGGAGGAAAAGTTAAGCGTATTAGCGATGTAGGCATGGGCGTTTTCGGATTTTTCCGCAAACCGATACAAATTTGATTTCAGATACTGAAATCGATTTCAAAAACCGATTTTAGAAATCGATTTCTGTAGCGGATGTCGGAGCGACGAGCGTAGTTACTAGTTGCGTAGACAAACGCAAACAATCGAATCCTTATTGAATTGTCATGTCATGCGTCCATATTTCGCTTGGTTTGCGTGACATATTGAAAAAGAAAACCTATTAACTACCTAAAACTAATTGTTAAAAAACTCAGTCGCCAATCAAATTAAAATTACACAACACGAATTGTTTCTATTTATTTACACTTTACAATCCTAACCTACTAACTACCTAAAACTAATTGTTAAAAAACTCAGTCGCCAAACAAACTAAAATTACACAACACGAATTGTTTCTATTTATTTACACTTTACAATCCTAACCTACCTAAAACTAATTGTTAAAAAACTCAGTCGCCAAACAAACTAAAATTACGCAACACCAATTGTTTCTATTTATTTACACTTTACAATCCTAACAACGTAACAATAAAACTTTTTAAATCCTAATAATAACTTTCACGAAAACCAAATGTAGGTACTAAATTTTATTATTATTACGCGCGCACCGCACTGCACGTGTCACCTAGGTCAAGTGAACAAATAAACATTGATCAAGTCAAAACTCTCCAAACATAAATCCCTAATAACTATTAAAACTATTTGCAATTTTCAAAACAAACATTAAATAATTGCAATCTGAATTCGATCTTATCGCCTCGATGTTTAGTTTTGTTTTTTCTATTCAATCTGCAATTCATAAAACCGCCAAAATCCATAACGCACTAGGTACTACGACTGGCTTGCTTGGCAACGATCGAAATTCGCTTCATCTCTTTTGCTCTTTAAACGGATCACTAAGTAAGAAAGAAAAGGATATGAAATTCGCTCTCTCTCATTCTAACTAAGTAGTCGTTGGGTAGAGTGAAAGAGAACGAATGAATATGAAAACTATCGAAAACCTAAGCTTTAGATTTACTTTGTAGTTTGGTTGCGCTTGCACAGTTTCCGTTTGGTTTGGATTAGATTGTTTGCGTTATCGTGGTATTGTTTTACGTTTTCTAAAATCGGTTTTCTCATATTGGAATATCGATACGATACGATTTCTGACTGCAATCGGATTTCATTTCGTTTTGATATATCGGTCTCATGCCTATAGCGATGTGTTTGTGTACACAGTTTGTGTTGTCAGCAGGGATGTTCTTGTGGCTAACCCTGTTGCTTATCTATATCATTCTATTATTAGACTGCCTCTGTGGCTCTGTGGTAGTGTAAGCGACTGCGGATCATGAGGTCTCGGGTTCGATTCCTGGGCCGAACAAAAAGTGATATTTAATTGTTCTGTTAAGAATCGTCCAATTTGAGTTCGGAGTCATGGAATTGGCAGTGTTACACCCCCCTGCCTCAGAAAGTACATTAAGCCGCCGACGGCTTAATATCGCCCAATCTCTCTCCGGTGGTGGTGAAACCTCATCAGACTATGAGAGTGAGGGAACAAGGAGTCTACTTGGGATTGCGAACACACTTGTGCACTATAATATGTCCCGCTCAGTTGGCTAGTCTCATAAGAGACTGGCCGCCCTGGCTGAAATATAATATCCGCTAGACTACGGTCTATATTATATTATTTACTAGATGGTTTTGAATATGTGATTACTGGCTTAGTATGTCTTCGTTTTCTTTGTATGGGATGAGATTATCTCGCTGATCACGTGAGTGAGCTTACAAATTAGAAGCATTAACATGCGGCTTCGCACCTTTCCTTACATACAACCATTACCTCAAATTACTCAATTTCTGTTCAGTGCTTTTGAAGTGGTCATGAAAAAATACTTGGATACACAAATATCAACGTTTAATAATATAAAACAGTAGGATTTTGTCTTACTCTTGGTAAATTTTGCTGACTTACTAATTAATCCAAATTTTTTAATAGACTTTCGTCTGTATCTCCATAGGGGAAGGCAGAGGTGTAATATTACACCCACACTTCGTTATAGGTCTCACGTAATAGGAGGCAAGCCAAAGTTACCGGGCTTTTTGCCAGACTACGTGCTGCTACGGGGAACTCAGAAAAGCCCGGTAACACTTTTGTCGGATCCAACCCGGGAATCAAACCCGGGACCTCCAGATCAGCAGACGTCATTTATTTATTTTGAATGATGATCACATTATATCTAGTTTATTTCATAGCTATATATACTATATATGCGTAGTTTTAGTAATAATACGCCACACATCTGAAATGCGCTCTAAAGAGGCCAGAAATTCTCTATTTCGGAGAATTCAAATATAACTGACGAAACGTAAAGCGAATACATTCGTATTTATTCATTTGGGAATACACAGCAACAGGGAATACATATAAAAGTATTTACTTTATTTTTCACATATATTTACAAGCGAAAAAAAGAAATGTTCAAATCTCTCAACATCCTTTTAAAGAATTGACGAGACTTGTATCGAAATTGAAACCTAAACACGTTCGTCTTTCTTTATATGTAGGGCTTTGCCTATATTTACTTGGCAAATTAAATAATACTAAACATGGTTGTATCTCTATATTCGACGATATTATTCTGAGTTTAGTATCGCAATTCGTATCTTAAGTTACTTTTACTCTTTACCTCCTTGGGTAAAAATTTCCCAATAGCCTCTATTAGTGCTGCTCGATAATACAACTCTTGTATTACTGATTGACTGACAGACAACGCACAGCCAATACTGTTAGGTGCAAGAAGCTGAAATTTGGCAAATATGTTCCTTAGGAATCGTAAGGGTGCACTATGAAGGGATTTCCCTAAATTCTTACGGGAACGGGTTGAAAAGGACAAATAAGAAAATGTGGGAGTTTAACTGCGAGCATACTCGCGTTCATCATCTTCCCAGTTTCAACCCATGCTCCGCTTACTAGTCTCACCGGATTTGGCTGAATATTTGCTTATCCACAGAGTACTGCCTGTCTGACATCCGCAACCCGAAGGGATAGCGATATTCCATGATTTAAAATAGTGTCAGTTTATTTAGAAGGCACTATGCGTTCATGACAGCCGGGACCGAAGGCAATTAACGTGCTCTCCGAGGCACCGGGCAAGCGATGATTAACTATTCAATACGCACATAACTCTGAAAAGTCAATAGTGCGCGCCGTGGATTCAAATCCTATACCCTCTGCATGGCAGTCTGTTGGTATTTCCACTAGGCTATTGCTGCCATATCAATATTATTTACAACGCTTTTTATGGTGTAAAAATGTTTTTGATGGCAATTTAATGCGATGAAACTGCAAGTTCTGAATCTTTCTAATCACATTAAGTGTCATATATAGTATCAATAAATCATTTGAATTGTGTGTGCATGCAAGGTAGGCTATTAATCATCTTCGGCTTAGCGCAGACGTGTGAAGTGTGCATCATCTAATGCCATATGCGGTGTGTTTATGAGTTTATATACTAACGACTTGAAATTGGTGTCTAGGTAATAGTATATACCTACACTGTGGTGTATTATATAGTCATTATACTCCCAAAAAGTATGTACTCAGCTCAAGATAATTATATGGCTACCTATAATATACGGTGCTTAAGTAATTATTACAGATCAATCCTGTTTATAAACTGTCCCTGTCTTGGCTCCGCAACTACGGGTCTTCAAAGAAAACCTTACCAAGGTTTTCATCGTTTTAGTATTTTGGTCGCAACCGTCGTTATGAGAGTTTCACACACTCAAAAGGTTCAGTATGAGCCCGTAACTTCAGTTTTCATAGTAAAGAGAAACAATAGCTGAAAGCGGGTTTCAGGCTTATAATTAACAAGATATGTTCCCAATAATATTTTTTCGACGCTGCAGATAATTAAACGATGTAATAATACGGGCAAAGGCTTGCCTGTGGCTTAATACACTTACTGCCTCCGTGGTCCATTATATAGCGTATGTGTCTGCTGATCGGAGGTCTCGGGTTCGATTCCCGGGCAAAAGTGTTATTGGGTTTTTCCGAATTCTCAATAACAGCATGGAGTCTGGTGACGTGCCCAGTGACGGTAATAGGCTCGCCCTCTATTACGGCGGACCAAAAAATTCATTTCGGAATGTGGGTATAATATTACACCTCTGCTTAATCTGTCAATATATTAAAATAACATTACAGCTTTAGATATAAAGCAATTACTAAGAAGCGGTGGACAGTGAGACATTCATCATTGTAGCGTTATCGCAGTTGTGGATGCAACTGAGATAACTGAGATATTTTCCTCAAGGGATCAGATTGAAATAAATATTTATTTTTCACGGAGCATCTGCCGTCTTGACCTTCTTAACCAAAGGGATAGTGATATTCCATAACCTGGAGCAGTGTCAACATACGTAAGACGTATTTTTATGTGGTGGCATCCTCGTGGACAGGGGTGTTCTGGACTTCCACCGGCTAAATATCACTGTATTCCAGCCATTAGTCGGGAGCGCGAGATTGATCAAGCATACGTTTATTAGCGTTATTCAAAGACAGCATGCTATTGGTTACGCCAAATGCAATCTATTATTTAATAATGTTTTTTTTTCTGTTTATATAATATTACTAGCTGTCCCGGGAACCCTGTATCGCCTTTTAAATGTCTTTTTGCTTATTCCTTTTTTAACCACTTTTCCAGGAAATTCTGAACAAAGTTACCAAAGCCACCAATGCTTAATCTAAAATTTCAGGGTTTACAAAGGTATACAAACAAACGAAGATTGAATTTTATATACCTATATGTATAGATAGATGACCCACCAAAAACCGTCCGCCATCTTTGATTTCCCATTTGCCATCTTTAATCACGAAATAGCTGTTGTATTTGTATTCCTTATAGCCTAAAACATCGGAGAGGATACCCATATTGACTTTAATTTTTTTTTCATCTGCCATCTTTGATTTCCCATCCACCATCATTGATCACGAAATAGATGTTTTATTTGGATTCGCCATCCCTTAAAACATCGGAGGCGATAATCATATTGATTTTTTAAAACTTTCCCATCCACCATCTTTGATTTCCCAACCGCCATCTTTGATCACGAAATAGATGTTGGATTTGGATTCCCCATCCCTTTTAATATTGGAGATGATACCCATATCGATTTTTTTAAAAATTCCCATCCGCCATCTTTGATCACGTAATAGATGGTGTTTTTGAATTCCCCATTCCTTAAAATATCGGAGACGATACCCATATCGACTTTAAAAAAATCCCGTCCGCCATCTTTGATTTCCTATCCGCCATCTTTGATCACAAAATAGATGTTGTATTTGGATTTTCCATCCCTTAAATCATCAGAGACGATACCCATATTGATTTTTAAAATTTTTCCCATCCGCCATTTTTGATTTCTCCTCCACCATCTTGAATCACGAAACAGATGTTGTATTTGGATTCCCCATCCCTTTTAACATCGCAGACGATACCAATATAGATTTTCTCTTAATTTTCCCATCCACCATCTTTGATTTCCCATGGCCCATCTTTAATCACGAAATAGATGTTGTATTTCGATTCCCCACCCCTTATAATATCGAAGGCGACACCCATCTTAATTTTAAAAATTTTCTCATCCGCCATCTTTGATTTCCCGTCCGCCATCTTGGATCACTAAATAAATTTATATTATTAATCAGCGTCCCGAAAATCTTGAAAACGATACCCATATAGATTGTATCCTATTCGTTTAGCCTTTTTTTGCCTTTGACCCAACCCTCCCCTTCTCGTTTGACCATTTTATTATTTTTGTCTGGCCCCTAAAAGTTGTGGCGTAATTTTATATAGCCTTGCGGAATAATTGGGCTATCATAGGCAATAACATTTTTTTAAATCTGACTGCTAGTTCCTGAGATTAGCCGACATTATCTTTTAGCCTTTTGCCCGGCCCAAAGAGTCGAGGTGTTATGTTATACAGCCTGTAGCCTTTTGGAATAACTGGGCTATCGTATACAAAAATAATTTTTCAGATCCGACCGGTAGTTCCTGAGATTAGCGCGTTCAAACAAACAAACAAACTATTCCGCTTTATTATATTAGTATAGATAGTAGAGCATCGTAGACTTACTATTCGAGTGTAACTTTTTGAGTGCAAAGATTCAAATTAACTAATAATTATGTAATCCGGCCACATAGTATTTATTAAAAGAATTTAGGTGGCAGGTACAGGTTACTTTTTCTCTAATACAATAAGTAAGAAACTTAAATATGAGTGTAAGTTTCATCACCGATCATTATATTATTTTACATTATCAAGGCCACAGAAAGGGATATGGGATACCGATTTCCACGCGGGTGAAGCCGCGTGCAAAGTCAAAGTCAAAATCCTTTATTCATTTAGATCACAAAGTGACACTTATGAACGTCAAATTTAAAACATTATTACTGTATGCTTCTACATTTACATTTACTGCCACGTTCGCAAAGCAAGGGCGTAGTACCATGAGAAAGTACGGGCAATAAAACTCACGGTCACTCTTTTCATCGCCAGGTTTTTAATAATACATAACAATTAAACTTTTGTAAGGTGCTGCAACTGTTATACCTTCTATGTTACTTGTATATATTTACTTTACGTGATACTCAAGCATAATCAAGTTAAATTTTGATGTTCATTTAGTTAGCCTCCTAAACATAGACATGGTGAAACAGGAGCATCCACTTACATTATGCACCTAACAATGCAGGCAATCCGCGCAAATGTTCAGAACCATGATGGAAATGATGAAGTTAAATATAAATGAAAAATTATACCAGCCCATAGGACCGCCATCGACCAGTCATCGCAAGTAGCACCCGTTGACGAGTATGACGCATGTGCCAGCCATTATCCCTCTCGCCATATCAGATGGACAGGGATGACCCGACACACGACGTCACCACAAGAAATGACATTTTAGTGAGCATGACGACAACGGTATACGAACCGGCAGTAATAAAATTAACAATCTGTTGGTATTTATTATATTATATTATCGTGGCCGCAAGTGAAGCAATTTTAACATAGTATATAAGTATATTTCTTTTATTTACTAACAAAAATTGTATATTGTATGTATCTTAGTATGTAAGGTATGTATTTAAATAAAAAATATGTATGTCAAACCATTGTCTAGTACCCATAGCACAAGCTCTGCTTAGTTTGGGACTAGATGGTGATGCATGTATAATATAATGTATTGTGTATTTACTTATTAAAATTGAAATTGATACTGACCATGAACGCGAATTACCTCCATTTTCCAGATTATTAATATTAGCATAAATTTGTGAAAACGTGTGAAGAAATGCAAATGTAGTAAGTACCCATATTTAATTGACGTGATACCTTTTGAAATACAACCACCGATCCAACTGATTGAGTACAAGACAATAAAATTAAACATAATAAATAAATAGTATCTAACGACATGAAAGACATCTAATGATGTGGTGGCGATTCCAAAAAACATTATTTACTTATATAATTTTATTGGGAATAGAATCATATTTAATTACATGTTATGAAAATTTTAATATTATTTACCTATTTACCTAATAAATATGTGAATACTGAAACAGATTATTTCCAAGCGCATTTGTCATTAAGATAATCATTTAAATTGTAATAAGCCTTTTGCATTAGGTTATTTTTAATCGTTGTCTTAAATGCGCTAAACGGCAAGTCTAAAATACATATCGGTATCTTTTTGTAGATACGTAAACTTTGTCCTATAAAAGAATTATGAGTTTTACACAAACGGAAATACGGAACACATAATTTATGTCTATTTCTTGTATTAATAGAGTGAATATCACTATTGTTTGAATATGAATTTATATATTTACGCACATGCAAAACACTGGCATAAATATACTGAGACGCTACAGTTAAAATACCGATTTCCTTAAATCTTTCCTTGAGCGAAACTCTTGTTCATAATTGGTAAATGGCCCGAACTGCTCTTTTTTGCAATAAAAATACTTTCGATATCAGCAGCTCTACCCCATAGTAATATGCTATATGACATAACACTATGAAAATAGCCAAAATATACCCCGTATCGACATCTGTTAAACTACGCACCTTCATAATGGCATAAGCAGCCGAACTAAGTTTCGCTGACAGATATGTAGGTACACTAGGGCACAGCTAGTACCTTATATTAGTAGGGATTAGCCAAGACTGTTTCAATAATTATTATTAGTTTAATTAAGTAAGCGAACCTTAAAAGCGAACGAAGTAACAACTGTGCATCATAATTATGTCAATGTATAATGTGACAGTACTGACAGATATAGCACATGCGCAGCACCTCAATTATTACAGCGAATGCGTTATTACTGTCAATAGGTAGGAGGTTTGTCCCTACAAACTTCGACCCTTTCTAAAATACCTCCCAGATTATTTTTTGTATTTTATTGTATCCTATGTGTTCTTCCTGATTCTGAGCTACCTCCCCACCAATTTTCAGCCAAATCGGTTCGGCCGTTCTTGAGTTATAAATAGTGTAACTAACACGACTTTCTTTTATATGTATATATAGATTAAGATGTATGTCTGATGTCTGTGATCGTCACCTGGAGTTACCACCTAAGATCAGGGTTGGTCTGTGGTCTTCGCCATAATCAACATAAGCCTGAGCGGTAACCTCGTGTTTATAACATACCTGCTTGTGTTATTTTGTAGTGTCTCATGTTTATGTAATATTTAACAGTTGTGTATGTTGTAACAATAAATGCATTTTCTTCTTTTTCTTCTCCATACACCACATTCATATTCAAGACAGCTGACTCACCGTTGTGACTGCAAAGATCTTCATGATAGCCGGGATCAATAAGACGCGTATAATTATATTGCTTTGCTCAATGGTCTGTCTATTGTATTGGTCTAATCATTTGTAACTTCAATACACAACTAATTACTAAATTATACTGAGTAATTTACTGGTTGAATGAAGTCTCACAATTGATATTATTAAGCTTATTCGATTCAGTATAATTTGATACCCGTATAAAGGCGTGATTTGTTAGAGAAATTTTTGAGATTCACAGGAGCTTTTTACTTTATACATTTAACTAAAACCATTTTATGATTTCGAGATTTGTTTGATCTTAGCCTCATTCTTATGATGCAATCGGTGATTGCGGGCGACACATTGATTGACTTGACACGTGATTTTTAATATCTGGGTCAAAGAAATATAACCTTATTAAGTCAATCTAGTCCCCTCTCTGATCTGGGTAATAAGTTCGTGCATTTGTTCTAGAGTTGCTTGCGTCCTTAATGGTTGATATTTTCGGAGACATGTATGTCGATCGCGTAATGTCTTGGTCTGTATTGTCAATGCACGCTGGGTGAGTAACCTGTAATAAAAGAACATAACAAACATCATAAACTTTTAATGCTTCAAGGTACCTAATCGATGCCTTTACAAAAATATAGATTAAGCATTACCTCACCTTTGGGATCTGGTACTCGCGCTTGTGTGAGCTAGGTATATACCTACAACGCCTTCCAAGGTATTCTACTACCTTGATCGACAGCCGATAAGTCTACGTCTGACACCTGATACCCAATTGCTATGGCATCCTGCGTTAATCTGTAACTGAACACAAATACGTATAGTATCGCTATGATGTACTGCAATGCACTTTGCCAGTTTACGAATTTATTAAGCTGCACTTACCACAGTTGTCTTGGTCAGTATCTTGAACACAAAGCAATGTTTTATCCTTAGTTATTTTATATATGTATGTGTTAGCTTGTATATATATCAAGCAACTGAACGCTTGAATTGCGCGTGCTCGTGATACATTTTAGATGCGTGTGGATACGGCGGCTGTTGTGCGGCCACTGGACTGGCGTCCTGGCAAAACACAGTGGAAGGCACGCCTTACGCGCCACTCTGGCGCCATAAACATTATTTAGCTATTAGTAGATGTAGCCAGCACACTAAACTTGTATACCGTTCGCATCGTTCAATGTAGGTACACATATTGTTAGTATATATATTATGTCCATATTATTATATAACTTTATTGCTATTTACATGTATTTTGCTTTAGTTAAATATTTATTCACGTATGTTTATTGCTAGATATTAATACATTATTTATTTATATATAAATAATTATCTATACCTATGTTTTCTGATATCTCTTCCATGAGTCACTAGAGGGCCCAGTTGAAAATCGGAGCCAGGTATGGGCCTGGCACATGCCGAATTGGGTCCTGTTTTGACTGCACCCGACCAACCCTTTACTTACTCCTGTCTGCATATATTTATCTTTTCTCTTTACTCTTAGTCTTTTATTAAGTATGTTTTTTTTTCTTTGTGCTTATGATTGTTCTTATAATATATTCTTTTTTTTAATTTTACTTACCTATATGTAACTTGTGTTGTGTGAAGTCAAAATAAATATTATTTCATTTCATTTGGTAAATTAAGCATGTATCATCATGCATCTTTATGTTGATATTTATGAATAATTGCATCATACTGGCTTTAAAAATCACCAGAAAAAAGGTATTATGAACCATTTGCTTTTGAAATAAGGTGGACAATCAAATGTGCTATTCCGTCCACTATTACTGGCTAACGCAAGAAGCTGAAATTTGGCATGTTATGTTCTTTAGGGACCGTAGGGATGCACTACGCAGAAATTTCCCAAAATACCTATGGGATCGGGCTTTCTGTAGTTTGAACAATAAAATGCAATGATGAAAAATTCCAATTATTATAAAGCATAGTAAACCTATCTTCCCCTTGAGCAGCATTCCGACCCAAGTCTACATCTTGTAGCTACTTGTCAGTGAATATTTCACATTCGTCCAGGGACATATACAATTCACTTTGACTGCAGCTCACCAGCAGCGGTACGGTTTGTCGTAGTGTCTTAATATTTGATCAAAGTTCAGCATTCTGAACTGTTACAGCTGCTTTGGATATTTTAAAACGCATACGGTTTTGGTTAAACATGTATGTTATTGGTAATTTTGTTGTGAGCTTATGTTGTATACTTTTGGTTATACGCAGACTATGGTATTTTTTGTGCCATACAAGTTTGGTGGCATAAATGAAGAATTGGAATAAATAGGTAACTTCCTTTCTTTAACGGGTGATCTAAAATTTGATATATCTGGAACAAATACCGGTGCTATATTGTTTGCTATGTACTGAGGGACTGTTCTTTTTGCTTTTTATCGTGTACAATCGTACGTATTACTTTATTTTTAATGCTTTCCGTTTCAAGGTAATATAATTATGAACAAAGCATTATTATTGGCGATGCAAAGATTATACGCGTGCCTCTAGCGACGTATTTGGAAGCTGTCCGGGTACGACACTTTTACAGCTTTCAATACAACATTGTTTCGAGATTATAGAGGTACTTATATCGAGCTGTCAAAAGTGTACTACCCGGACTACTTCCAAATTCGCCGCTAGAGTCGCTAGTTAGAATCTTAGCATCGCCAATTACCATTTGACGGTAATGACTTTTGATATTGAATTGTACTTACGTTGTTTTAATTGTTTAGCACTAGCGATTTGCTGCTTTACATGGTTACCCTCTATGTTCGATTCTTACATTTATATTTATTACGATATGTAGAGCTAGGGTGCAAGACCTGACTTGACGATAAATATAATATTTTATACAAACATATACATCATCATAATCATTATCTGTCCGTGTGGTGACGGATTAAGAATACGGAATGTCACCACCCCATATCAGCCCATGGGTGTCGTAAGAGCCGACAGAGGGAGCATATTATGCAGAGAACAGCACTGTAAGAGAAGGAAAACTTGATACAAACCCTATACCAACCCGTTTGGCCAGCGTGGTATAGTAGGCCAATTCCTCCTTTCAAGGAGAGGCCTAGTCCAGCAGTGGACTGTTAGAGGCTGATGATGATGAATCATTATCATCAGCCTTTAACAGTCCAATGCTGGACTAGGCCTGTCGTTGAACCCTCCGGTAAACTGCTCTGAAATAGTATTTAGTTTAAACGCCGGTCATGTGGTTTTGTGGCGGTTAACATCACCTTTGTTAAAGCAGCGAATTCAGTTATTTTTAGGGTTCCGTACCCCACAAAGTAAAAAAGGAACCCTTATAAGATCACTTTCTTGTCCGTCTGTCTGTCTGTCTGTCCGTGTGTCATCACTGATTTTCTCAGGAACGGGTGGACCCAGCAAATTGAAATTTATACCAGATACGGATATATATTTATATGAGGTCTATGATTCCTATTAGGTAAATCAGGGTCCTGGGTCAATCCGATTAAAAGATATGGTCAGAATTAGATTTTTGCGAAAACTTGTAAGTACCAAAATTAACCTTAATTTTCAACTTTTTTTTAATTTTCTGAATTTTTCCTTTACTTGTGCTGTAAGACCTTAGTTTTAACCAAAATTGACAATTCTAGGTCAACCGTAAGTACCCTATAGGTTTTGGGACAAAAACCTATATGGTAGTTCCCATTGAACTAGGTCTTACAGCACAAATAAAGAAAAATTACAAAAAATAAAAGAAGTGGAAAATTTAAGGGTGTCCCCATACATACATAGTAGACTCCATTTAAGTTGTATGGGCGCTCAAACAGATTTAGAGGACTAGCGTAATTAGCACCAATGTGGACTTAGAGTAGGGGAGACCGGGTATGGTTGTCACACTGGTTGGTTGTCACAGAGGCCATAACAGACAATTAAACGGCGTGGCAGGAGCGAGGGAGTAGCACATCCATTTGTACCTCATGTCAGCATACTCCGACATGCCGTTTAATGGACTTATTCGACCACTCTATATTCTATTATGACCTCTGTGACAACCAACCCGTGTTACAGTCATACCCGGTCTCCCATACTGTAATTTTGCAAGAAGCAAGATCTTACAGTATGAAGACAAGAATATCTCCAAGAACGGTTTTGTAGATAGGAATGTACTTAAATATTTTCGCGATTACTGCTAAAGTTAAGGAGGTCATTCATGTTAACAGTAGAAAAACTTTTCTTATACTTATTTGAGCAATATTCTATAACGACACTCGACATAAAAAACGGGCAAAATTCTTCTTGATACACGATGCAATGCGTACGGAACCCTCGGTGTGCGGGTCAGACTCGCACTTTTCCGATTTTTTTTCAAATATCACCGCATCCCATCGACAGGGTCGATATAAAGAGCAATTAGGAGAAGGGACACATACGTCTTATCCAAAAATGAAAACACCTATTCCAAACAAAAAAATACAATTTGAAAACAATTAGTACAACAAAAATACTCTTCAACAATGAAACTATTAGAGACACGCGACACTGATCCGAAACCTTTTATTGTTGACGAGCCCTAGATCTTTTTTCTCTTTGTTAGTTTGAGTTTCATAGCTCCAGGCTTTATATATAAAACAAACAGAGGTGACGAGGTTAGTCTATTAGCGAATTGTCAGTCTGTCTGTCCGTACAATTTGGACGTCAAATTAGGCCGGCGCGGCCTTTTTGTAAAAATGTCAATCATTGTATGTGCACATGTCAATTAAAGTTATGTATATGGAAAATTGCTTTGAATAATGTAAACGTCGGCAAGCTTCGGAGTAGAAAATAGAATTACCCCGCATGAAGGGGTATTCTGAAAAATTTGGGGTAAATTATTGAACATGGTTTTTCATTTGAAGTTACGTTGATTTTTAATACCGCGCACGCTTAACAAGGAATGAGTATGAAAATACGCTTGCAGACTTGTTTTAATTCCTAGAATAATCTCTGTTATAATATTTTTCAAACGCTTTTGTATTTATTGCGCACTCGTGCAGATTCATGTTATTAATTTTTGATATGTTAATAGTAATGTTACTGATTTTATAATATTATTTTCAAATTTAATATTTCAATATATTTAAAAAAAAATTGGTTGCCTGTAAAGTCGGTATACGGGCGAAAGTTTTACGTGACAACGACTTTGAGTGGTAAAATAATTTTAATGTGAATATTCATTCGTATAGTAGGAAGAAGGATGAAAGACGCGTGCCTTTCACTTTTTATGTCTGTCTCTCTCGCTCTTAGGCGGGACGCGTGCCTCTCACTCGCTCTCATTGTGAGCGCATAACGTGAGCGGAGCGTAACGCAGTTTCTTGAAGTGTCACCCGGCAAACCAATTTATAAGACGTTGTCACGTCAAAAAACATTATAAATATTTATTTGTATAGACTCACATCTTTATCCATGAAGGTGAAGGCAGAGGTGTAATATTACACCCACATTTTGCCATGTCTTTTTAGGTCCCACGTACCTAATATGGCGCGAACCTATGGCACATCACCGGACTCCGTGCTGCTATTGAGAATTCAGAAAAACTCAGTAACACTTTTGCCCGATCCGGGAATCGAACCTGGGACCTCCCATCAGCAGACGCATACGCTATCCACTGGACCACGGAGGCAGTCTTATTAATATATATCTTGTGAATGTGAATACGATGAAATCACAATTGAACGTTGAAATTTCTATATATTTTCATTCAATAATTAAAGATAAACCCTTCAATAGCTCTTAAACAGGTAAAATCACTAAATTATTTCGTTAACGGGGGATATTTTTTAAAACACTTTCAAATATGAGCATTGATCCTTCGACACTTGGTTTGACGCATGTTTGGCTACCACTACACCATCCATCTTTTACTTTCAATATACGATTAGATTGATTACGTGATTATCACAGCTACAGCTTTACTTCTGTCCAGTGCGATATGTCTCACATAAATCCATACTGACTGTAATAGATTATATACCTAACTAAAATCTCAAAATCACCTTTCCTCCATGAATGGAACAAAAAACTTAACAAGCCACGTTACGTCACAGAGGCTTTGGTAATACGATGTCGCATGAAGCTTTGCTGCACTTACGGCACAACCTGCTTTAAGTTTCGTACTCACCAAAAAGGTGCGAGTAGGGAAACCTGATCGAAATATAAAACAAAGCACTTTACTACACTCACGTAAGAAGAGGTAAAATGGACACTGTGACGTCAGTGTACTTGGTTTTCGTGTGAGTGTGTACCTAGTATTCTCTGGTATCAAAGTTCAAATACCGGCCGAAGGAGCTACCTGCGCTGTCATAGCTTGAAGACAAGAGCTGAGACTAACGCGTTTACGAGCTCTCCATAGCACGATAGCGATTAGATGTAGCCTGGTCAAGGATCATCTTATTCTCCTTAGTTGCTGGAACACCATACATTCTCCACAACTCTTTTACTGACATAGAATTTAACTAGAGTGTGTTAACGATGCAAAGAAACTAATTATAGACTAAAATAACCTTAAAATTTAATTACCTTACAAGAAATGAGGCAAGATGAACGCTGTGTCCGCACCGAAAGGCCATTAGGCCGTGTGCATGTGCATGCCTAGTGTGCGAATTATTTACGAAATATAAACAGCGAACGCGATGATAAGAGAATTAAGACGAGGATAGAACTTACTTGGAGAAGGCAGCAAAGGTGGATAAAATTCAGAAACTATTTTGTATATATGTAATTGCAGCTGTGTAAATTGTTCGTGTATATAGGTATCCATCACTTTCTTGTATATATTTATTATATTTCAACTTGTATCTATTAAGCATTTTATTCCCTGCTTTAGGACACACCTGCACCACCCGAAGGTTGAATGCCTATAGACGTATAAGGGATAAAATGCCTATAGGCATTATTCAGTCAGTTTAAGTCCGCCTTGTGCAATGTATTTTGTATTAAGTTTTAACAAATAAGTAAATATGCTTTGGTTATTTTGATACAGTTTTTGTGTTAATTTGCGATTCGGGTGACGTCGTGGGTGGACTCAGCGGAGGTTTTAACGGGTAAGCCCTCAATGCCTGTAGGGAAGAGTCAATCACACTCTTTCTGTCTGCCACAAGAGGTTGAGGATGAGACCATAATTAGGCTTTGCACCATGAAGACAAAATAAACAGACGTAATCATTCTTCAGATTGAACTCTGTCAATTCTGGAAGGCACCAAATAAAATCCATATCCAGACTACTGTCACAATCCAAAGGGATAGCGATATTCCATAGCTCAGACCATTATCAGTATATTCAATTTTTCTGACTACCCATAACGATTGTCAAGGATACACAAATGACAGCCGGGACAGACGGCTTAACGAGGCAAGCGATAATTAACAATGTAGTTCGCTCACTCGGATTGTATAATATAACGTAACCTCGAAAACTCGAAGTGCGCGTTGTGAGTTTAGACCCCGCCATGTCCATAACAGTCCGTTCGTTTCCCTTATAGGCTATTGTACGGGTTTCGGCCCTGTATATAAACTGTCCCACTGCTGGGCACGGGCCTCTTCTCACTATGAGAAGGTTAAGGCCACAGTCCACCACGCTGGCCAAGTGCGGTTTGGCAGACTTTACATGTCTTTCGAGAACATTATGGAGAACTCTCAGACATGCAGGTTTCCTCACGATGTTTTCCTTCACCTTTTAGCAAGCGATAATTAACAATTTAATACGCACATAACTACGAGAAGTCATTGGTGCGCGCCGTGGATTCGAACCCGAAAACCTCTGCGTAGTAGTCCGTCGGTCTCTCCACTAGGCTATCGTGACAACAATATGTACGTTTAATTTTATCACCTTACAATAGATATGCAAGATGAATGCGGTGACGTAACCAAGAGTTTAAGCAGTGTGCACACTCGGTGCGGTGTGCAAGTGATTTATGCACTGTGAACAGTGAACGGTGCGATAAGAGACGCGCTGCCCACGTAATTTAAGCCGGTGTGGACCAGGCTTTACAATACTCGTCAGGGGAATTTATAGCGTATGTAGGTCTTGTAGGTAGATTTTATTATGGACATTCATTAAATTATATTTTTAAGATTCGTTTTTGAAGTTTGGCAGCTTTGTTTTGTGCCAGTTTGGCGTAACGAAAGAACGAAGAAAGAACATGTACAAAGAAGTAATACGACATTTAAGTGCGTATATATAGCATGTAGATAGTAATTTTAAAAGGTCAGAGAAAACATATATTATGGCACCACAAATTCTCTATTGCGACCTCCCCGTAACTCAAGTTGGCAGATCCAGGCACATCAAGTAAAGTAGGGATCTATAGACCCAAGCACAAATAAGCGTCACGGGTGAGAGCCCATACGCCCCTCAAAATTCGCCCCTTCATATAAATTTGGCACAATTTTCTATGTGTATTGTATGCTTCACGACTTATATGAAGGAAAGCCTAAAGCCAACAATTAATGTGTGTGGCCGAGTTTAGGGCTACAACCATTTAAAGTGATGCCATCCACACTATAGGTAAGTAGGTATTGCCAATGCAGCCATACTTACCCCAAAACAGTTATAGTCTAGTAGAGAGACCAAAAGACTGCTACTTACAGAGCTTCATGTTCAAACCCACGGCACTCCAAAATAACTGAGTTTTACATTTTTGATAATCGCTTACTAAACGTCATTACAATCAGTACATTCCTAAAGCAATGCCGAAATCAGCCCAATTTAACATGTTTATTGTCTACATTGCATTTCTGAGAGTGGAGATGACAGACTGACAGACGGGCGGGCGCATGACAGAAACATAGCCTTTATCGGACGTGCATTACTTATGCATGGCTCGAAGATATTCAGTTTGCTTGTAATGCCTAGTTACTGCCTCGTTGGTGTCGCGCCATAAATGATGCTGATGAATGGTAGATTTGGGAGGTCTTGGGTTCGCTCCTCGGGTCGGACAAAGGGTTAATGGGTTTTTCCGTTAGGAAATTCTCATTAGCAGCTTGGAGTCTGGGAATGTGCCCGGTACGGCAATAGTCTCTTGAATCCCTATATAAGGATTCAAGTGCCCGTATCAGACTGCTGCTCACTCCATACACAGAAAGTGTTGACCAAAGTTCATCCCTCACCACTCGATCGTAAGCCTTTTCCAGGTCAATAAAGGCGCAGAAAACCTTCTGGTGTTTACTTAAGGTTTTCTCTAAAATGCACCTTAAGGAAAAGACTTGATCCGTACATCCCATTCCCTTTCTGAATCCCGATTGCACATCCCAAATTTTACTATCCGTTTCAGAGATCACTCTTTCAATCAGTATCTTTGCATACAATTTGCCAACAACACTCAGGAGGCTTATACCGCGATAATTTTTGCATTCCTGCTGTGACCCTTTTCCCTTGTACAGTGGCACAATTACGGCCTTGTTCCAGTCACCTGGTACACGACCGGACCGCCAACATTTATTGAAAAGTAGGTACAGCAGGCTTGCGGTGACGCCTTCGCCTACCTTGAGCATTTCAGCAGATATTCTGTCATATCCCGCAGCTTTACCCGCTTTCAAACTTTTCATTGCATACCGTATCTCTTCCATACTTATATTACTTGCACAATTATCTTCCTCATTCGGTACTATATTCCTAGTGTCACTTTCTCCTCGTTCAAATAAATTCTCAAAATACACCTTCCACTAATCCAAACTTCCCCATGCTCTCTTATAATATTTCCATTTACATCCCTTATCACACCAACTTTTGAGTCACCTGCTTTGCCTCAGGCTGTTCTAACCAAATGCCAGAATAATTTGATATTTAAGAATATATATCTATACGGGAATTAACGCGAACATGCATTAGGTATTTACATACCTTATTTTTGCTTGACGTTTCGAGACGGTTGCACGTCCCGTGGTCGCAAGCTGACTGGTGTAGCGATGTCACGTCTCCGAGTGCGAGGTAGAAGATTCTATTTCTACCCCCGCGTTGTTGATTTTCGAGGTGCCGGCGCAAAACACACTAACCGTATCTGTATTTTGAACATTCGCCGACTGCGCATTAAAGTAGGGTGTTGTTAACCGGATCACTGGATTCCACGCCGATGACAATTTGAAGCCCTCTTCCCGATTGAAATTTTTATGTCTTCTGATTTCGATCGCTTCACGCACAACTCTTGGGTAAAAGTGGCGTTCCGTGGAGAGGACTTGTGGACGATGAAATTCAATCCAGTGATTGGTGCCCGATTGAAGTAAATGTTCCGCAATCGCTGATTTGTTCGTTTGACGGTTCTTTACAGCTGCGATGTGCTCCTTTATACGTTCAGCGATGGTCCGCTTTGTTTGCCCTATGTAAGAGCTTCCGCAGCTGCAGTTGATTTTATAGACACCTGGGGTTTGTAGCGGTAGAACATCCTTTGGTGTGCCCACCATGTTGTATACTTTGGCCCCTGGTGTAAATACGGTCGAAATGGAGTAGTTATTTAACTTTGCTCCTATTTTATCCGTAACACCTCTAATGTAGGGCATGTAGGTAGGTTGTCTATTTACCGCCGGATGTTTATCTCGCTTGATAGGCCGCGTCATTCGACGTTGTATCTGGTATCCGTTCTTCCTAAGTACCTCCTGAACATGGTCTAGCTCTAGCTTTAAATGCTCAGGGTCACAGAGGTCGTGTGCTCTGTTTTTTAGTGACGTCACAACGGATTGCATTTGTCCAGGATGGTGGTGCGACGTGGCGTGCAGGTATCTATCTGTGTGTGTAGGCTTCCGGTATACGCAGTGTGTGAAGGACCCATCTGGTCTCACAGTCACTTTGACATCCAAGAATGACAACGATCTGTCAGTTTCCATTTCGTAGGTGAATCTCATCTTCGGATGAATGGAGTTAAGGTGTTGCACATATTGATCTACTTCCTGCTTACCTCCTTTTACGATACTAAAGATATCGTCCACGTATCTTTTCCAAAGCCGGATGGTCTTAGGTCCGATGCTAAGCGCCTTTTCCTCAAAGTGTTCCATCCAGATATTAGCCAGTACTGGGGCTACTGGACTCCCCATTGCGACACCATCGATCTGGAGGTAATATTGGCCTTGGAAGAGGAAGTAGTTGCCATCTAAGCAGTGCTTTAGTAGATCAATATAGTTGTGAGGCATATCGTTGTCACTCAGTCTGTCCCTCACTACGTCCAGACATTCCCTTATTGGAACGTTGGTAAAGAGCGACTCAACGTCAAAGCTTACCATTACATCTTCCGGTTCCAATCGGATACTTTGTACGATCTGGACGAAATGACGCGAGTTCTTCACGAAAGACGGTGTGATACCGACTAATGGCTGCAATATCGATGCAACGTGCTTCGCAAGGTCGTAAGTAGGCGACGAAATCTGACTTACGATAGGCCGCAGTGGCACGTTGGGCTTATTTACCTTAGGCAGACCATATAAAATAAGGTATGTAAATACCTAATGCATGTTCGCGTTAATTCCCGTATAGATATATATTCTTAAACATGCAACGCGAGTGTTTAAAAGTTTCTAATTTGATATTGGCCCGAAAATGCTGAGAAAACTTTCTATCAAATTTATCCTTACATTCTTCTTTCTTTCTTCTCACTGTCTCTTTTACTTTATGTTTCAACCTGACATACTTTTTTTTCACTATCCTTTCATTGTCAGTCACACTACCTTGTACCCTTTTGTTGGCTCTTATGGCCAGCAAGTCCATCCATGCTTTGCGCTTTCCCGCGACCACACCACTTACTTCCTGATCCCACCATTCATTACAAATCTTTTTAACATGCTTCTTCTTGCTTACGCCACATACTTGTATAGCTGTCTCTATTACTCCATTCTTAAACTCTTTCCAAAATTCTTCTATCTCACAATCATCTTCCTCAAACAATTCTTTAAGCCTTTCTTCCAACGCCTCTTGATACTGACTACGTACATCCTCTTTTTCAAATCGTTCAACTTTCACTCTTTCAATGGCAGCTGAGTGTATGCAAGGGCGATGGCGCCATTTAGTGGTTAGTCCCGCTATGCGGCTAACTACCAAAAAACGGTCAGTACCCACATTTAAGGCTCGATACACTCTAGTATCTTTCACTTTTCCTTTTAAACGTTCATCTACCAAAACAAAATCTATCATACTCACTACACATATACATGGCAAAGGCAGACAGAAGTCTGCCTTTGCCATGTATACATCTGAATCAACTTGTGACTAAACAAAGTGTTTGTCACCACAAGCTTTCTCTTCATACATACCTCCAGCAAACTCTCACCATTTTCAGTCACTCTCTCGTCACCAAATCGCCCTAGAACCCTTTCACATCCATCACGAGACACACCCACCCATCCATTAAAGTCACCTAACATAATTATTCTTTCATTATTCTCACACCTAGCAAGCACATCTCTAACCTTATCCCAGAATTCCTCTCTGACATTCAATGGCTTGGACATGTCCGGAGCATAAACACACACAACAAAGACTTTCATTAAGCCAAGTTTTAATCGCATTCAAAGAAGCCTGGAGTTGACATATTCATATTCTTTCACACACTCATTCATCCTATCCGACAGAACCATTCCAACTCCTCTCTAGCTCTTTCAGACTCACTATTCAGACTCACTCACCAGACCAGTATGCATGATACTGGCCATGAGTAGTTGTTGAGCAACCTTTCTTCTTCGTTTCACTCACTCCTAGTATATAAATTTTCCTTACATCCATCATATCACACAATTCATCGATCTTACTATCCACTCCTCCACAAACATTCACCGTTGCAAATAGGCATTCCCTAGCCCTCTTTTTGCCTCTATTGGAAGGGGAGACAAAACGTGACGTGTGGCAAAGCGCGTCGCCGTTGGGAATTTTGCCCCCCCCCCCCCCCGGGCAGTCTGAGCGACAATGCTCAGAGAGGGATTCTCCGGTACATCCGGTACCCTCCTGGGGTAAAGTAGTATTTAATCCCCTTGCAGTCATTGCGCCATCTTCTTCACCTCTACTTCGGATAAGGAACGGAAGGGAAATACAGGATAGGACAAGAGAGTGTTAAAGGAGGTTGGTGTTTGGAAAGGATGTCAAAGGTAATAAAGGATGCCGCAATCACGGAGGGGATATTGGTAGTGATTGCGACTGCTCGAGCGAGCCGGGAGCGCGAACCCGAATGCCTCTTCTCTACGATCGGACAGATCAGTAGAGCGAAAGCACACCCTGGCTTTACAGGTAGTTTTTTTTGGCTTGACTTTTATGCTTTGCACGTAAAATACTTTTCACTGATGAATTTACGTTTTAACATAATAATATACACTAAGAAAAACTAAGACACGCAGAGTCATTTGACTTATAATCTCATATATTAAACCAATCATCGGTATTTTACCTTGTGAGTCGATACATTTCTGTCCAAATCTTGAATAATACGGATATGCTTTAAATAAAACGATCTTATAAATCGTACCTTTGCAGGTTGTAACTATTTAGTAATCTGTGCCTTTGTTTCGAGTAACCGATATTTTACGACCACAATTTTTTTAATTCCTCTATTAATCTTATAAAACCTATGAACCACATGAATGTACACAAAAGTTATTATTGACAATTATCTCAGTTATAGCATAATAATTATGTCTACTAACACATAATTTATCTACAGTAGCTTCGAAATAGATTCTCCCCCCGATATGAACGGTGTATTAATTAATTGACTGCCGCCGTGGTCCAGTGGATAGCGTATGCTGATCGGAGGTCCCGGGTTCGATTCCCGGGTCGGGAAAAGGTGTTACTGGGTTTTTCCGAATTCTCAGTAGCAGCACGGAGTGTGGTGATGTGCCCTGTAACGGCAATAGGCTCGCCCCCTATTACGTGGGACTTAAAAATTCATGGCGAAATGTGAGTGTAATATTACACCTCTGCCTACCCCTTCGCGGATACAGGCGTGAAACTATAAAAAAAAATTGTCAGAGACGCAATCAGTAATGTAGTAGTCAGACGCACATAGTCTTTAACTAGTACATGATGCAATGCATGAAATACGAATGTCGGCAGCAGAGCTCTAACGCTGCTTTCGACATGCGTACTATTGTATAATGTTTGTGTTATATATAATGTTTTTGACATAAATAATGTATGTACAATAATACGAACTCGGAAATAACTTGTCCCATTGCTGGGCACCGGCTTCTTTTCAGTATAAGAAGCGATAGGACATAGTCCACCACGTTGGCCAACTAAAGATTGGCAAACTTTACATGGCTCTCGAGAATAATAATTATGTAAAGTTCTCAGAGATGCAACTTTTGTACAAAAACTGTCGTTATCGCTCGCATAATTTATTCAATCACAATATATTCTAAATATCAACGGGAACTAATTTGAAACGTTTGCGAGTATTTATACAAATCTGGTTTGTTATAATTACTGCATTAATAAACTTTTTTTATGGATTTTCTTTTTAACATATTTGTGCTCAAAAGCGAAATTTTTTATTAGCAAAAGCGGTAATGAAGATTTTTATTGCAAATGCCAGGATTTTGCCTTTTATTACTACTATCGACACGCACTGCCGCATCATACACTTGATAATAAAAATGGTTCTGTACTGCTTGCATCAGCCATTCATGCAAACATATTTTTCCGATTGAATTTCAATTTCAATTAATCGCCACGAATTTACATCGACCAATATGCTCGTGTTTATATTTTCTGCTACACATTTTTTTATTCAAATGTCGGAAATGTTTGCATATCTTATTGTCATTTATTTTCAAAATCCGATTTATATGTATACTGACTGCATCAAAAATCTACCAGAATTGAAAATACAAAATCGATGTTTCGAATGATGTGATGAATCGATGATGATGATGATGTGTTGTGCTTCGCATTTTTGTGTCACTTTACCAAATTAAATGCTACATTCATTCCAATCTATTTCATTGAATTAATTGGATGACTATATGAATATAAATGGACAATTTAGAATTTCTTTATACCAGAAGTGTTAATATAACAGACAAACAACAACAATTCACAAACTAAATTTAATCGGATATAATAATATGACTAAATTAGCAATCGCGTGAATATCTAAATTGCTTTCTATAATATGTGTAACGGATGCCAGGAATCGAAACTTTGCTAGTCCGCTACAGTGCGCTGGTAGTGTGCTGCTGACGTGTGCCTACGACGATGCGTGTTCTTCTATGTGTGTGGACTGTATGGCTTCGATGTGTAAGGGCTTCAGAAATTAAACATCTTCATACGTTGAGAGCGATGCTGTTCAGGTGTGCGGTGCTTGATGGTTACATAGGTCACAAGATGGTGGTTGGGACGCCAACAACTGGCCGAATACATGGTCGCTTAAGTACCTCGAAACTTTACCTTATCGACGACCATCGCACCGAACACGTGCACAGAAAATCTTTCGTTTATTTTTATTTCAAATACAGTACAAATGTTACGTATGATTCGTTCCTATTGTACATACATACATGTTCTATACATCGTTAGATAGATCTCATTAAGTTCTATCTATTGGTATACAATACCTAAACCTAACTACTAGCGTCACTAAGTTATTCCATAAAAGCTCCCAAAAAATGCTGTCACACAAGGGCCCGCCCACTATATTTTCTATTGAAAAACTATTGTATACTAAATTTATATATATAATTTTGGTAGGCCGTTGTGTGCAACTATATGGGGCATCTAACAAACACCATGAAAATATCTTTATTCAATTCGAACCTATTACATGATAACTTTTGAATCATAAAAAATTACAGAATTTCTTAAGTAAATACTATCGTAAGTAAACTAATTTATGATAAACATACGAATGTTTGTTATTATGCTTATTTTAACTATATAAGGTAATAACTAGCAATAAAAAGGTATCTAGACATGATTTCAAGTCTATATGAAGCTAAAAAACACTTATCTTAATATATATAAATCTCCTGTCACGATGTTTGTTCGCGATGGATTCCTAAACTACTTAACCGATTTTAAATTAAATTGGCACACCGTGAGCAGTCTGGTCCAACTTGAGAGATAGGATAGCTTAAATCTTTAATTAAATTCGCAATTTTATTTTATTGCAAATTATTTGTCTATAATTAATTGACAGTCACAATTATCTGTTAACTCCAAAAGATTCTAACAGATGTCGATCTTATATTAATAATTTCGTCAAGGAGTACATCGAAACCTTACCTGAATAATAAAACATTAAAAAATAAACATTTCGAGTCGACAACATATATGAATCCGCAAAATTCGGATTGTCGAGTATTTTGTTAAATTCTAATGGTTCTGACAGACAAATCAATTTTGCATTGTACTAAGTAGTTTGTATGTGTAAATACTTTTTACAGTTATATAGTATCCGCCCAATAAAGGAGATTTGTGTTACCCCGAATATCTATCTATACTATAATATAATAAAGCGGAAGAGTTTGTTTGTTTGTTTGAACGCGCTAATCTCAGAACCTACCGGTCGGATCTGAAAAAATATTTTTGTATACGATAGCCCAGTTATTCCGGAAGGCTATAATAGGCTATATAACATAACGCATCGACCCTTTGAGGATTTTGATTTGACTTTGATTTTCGGGTCGCTGATTAATAATATGAAATTTCTTTAGTGATCCAAGATGGCGGATGGGCAATTAAAGATGGCGGATGTGAAAATTTTAAAAATCGATATGGGTATCGCCTTCGATACTTTAAGGGATGGGGAATTCAAATACAACATCTGTTTCGTGATTCAAGATGGTGGATGGGAAATCAAAGATGGCGGATGGGAAAAATTTAAAAAATCAATATGGGTATCGTCTCTGATGATTTAAGGGATGGATAATCCAAATACAACATCTATTTCGTGATCAAAGATGGCGGATAGGAAATCAAAGACGGCGGACGTGATTTTTATTAAAGTCGATATGGGTATCGTCTCCGATATTTTAAGGAATGGGGAATTCAAAAACACCATCTATTTCGTTATCAAAGATGGCGGTTGGGCAATAAAAAAAAAATTATATTGATATCGTCTCCGATGTTTAAAGGGATGGGGAATCCAAATACAACATCTATTTCGTGATCAAAGATGGCGGATGGGAAATCAAAGATGGCAGATGGGAAAATTAAAAAAAAGACAATATTGGTATCGTCTGCGATGTTAAAAGGGATGGGGAATCCAAATACAACATCTGTTTCGTGATTCAAGATGGTGGATGGGAAATCAAAGATGGCTGATGGGAAAAATTTAAAAAATCAATATGGGTATCGTCTCTGATGATTTAAGGGATGGAGAATCCAAATACATCTATTTCGTGATCAAAGATGGCGGATAGGAAATCAAAGACGGCGGACGGGATTTTTATTAAAGTCGATATGGGTATCGTCTCCGATATTTTAAGGAATGGGGAATTCAAAAACACCATCTATTTCGTTATCAAAGATGGCGGTTGGGCAATTACAAAAAAAAATATATTGATATCGTCTCCGATGTTTAAAGGGATGGGGAATCCAAATACAACATCTATTTCGTGATCAAAGATGGCGGATGGGAAATCAAAGATGGCAGATGGGAAAATTAAAAAAAAGACAATATTGGTATCGTCTGCGATATTTTAAGGAATGGGGAATTCAATATTAGGTATATAAAAATCTATATTTGTTTGTTCATCATTTATAGATTCTGAAATGATATGAGATTAAGCGCTAAGTCAATGGTAACTTTGGAAAAGGGGCTTGGAAAAAAGGGAATTAAATAAAAACTCTTTTCATATTTTCATATTCATATCATTTATTGCGAACATGGGTATATACAATGTTGTTACAATAATATAATAGTGTCACCACATTCTGCGTTACAGCATGCAATATAAAGTAAAACCCTATTGAGAGGACATATTTGACGACAGTTCATAAATTGTTAGTTATGATAGTTTAAATACATGTCAACATTATCAAACTTGCATACATCCTATTAATTCAAATTATATAAAAAGGCGATACGAAGTTCGCTGGGTCAGCTAGTAAAACTATAAAACGAATATGTAAACAAACAGCTGTTTTATGAAGCATTAACTCTTATCTGTCACTACTGATAAAGCTATTTATGATTCGATATCTAAGGTCCCTACAGTTAGCACAAGTTTAAGACTAATTTCATGTATTACATAATTGTTGTATATTAACAATCTAACCATTTACACTATTTTAGCTATTTTGTAACGTTTTGACACGTCCGGGAACTAAACCCGGTGTACCGCACGATTAGATAACACTGATTTTATACGATTTTCACTCGCGGTTTCGAATAAACTATTCACCGTCACAGTTTTAATATCTGTCGCGAACATCTCTCCCGCCGTGCAGCAACGCGCGTGACCCGTCGTGTGGCGGTGCTGCAGAGCACCCGGTGAGCGACGCCTCGTCACTTGGGCAGGGGGACCAGCTTCTTAGCCGGCCGTTTGAGGACGCCTGCTGCTGTGCGCACCTCGACAGCGCGTATGGCGCCGTCGGCGCCCGGGTAGACAGCCACAACTCGACCGCGCGACCAGCGTATTGCGCGGGAGTTGGCCGTCGGCGATCAGGACGGGGTCGCCGACCTCGAGGTTGAGCCCAGACCCATGGGGCTCCCGCCGGTGTTGCAGCTCGGGTAGGTACTCGCGCACCCAACGGCGCCAGAACATGTCGGCGAGAATTTGGGCGCGCCGCCAGTGCTTGCTGCTGTTGAGGTCAGCCTCGCTGAACTCGCCCAGTGGAGGGAGGCGAGCAGAACCACCGAACAGGATGTGGTTCGGGGTGATGGCCTCGCTGTCTGCTGCGTTGACGGAGACGTGTGTGAGGGGTCGACTGTTTACTGTGTACTCGATCTCACACAGTAGTGTAGCTAGGACTTCTTCGTGCGCATGGCGCTCGTGAAGGACCGTATAGAGGGCGGTCTTCACGCACCTGACGAGGCGCTCCCATGCGCCCCCCATGAATGGCGCTGAGGGGGTGATGAAGCGCCATATGATGCCACGGCGACTCGCTTCCTCGGCGACGGCGTCTCTCATCTCTCGGTCGGCACCGTGCATGTTGGTGCCGTTGTCCGAGTAGATCTCTGCGGGGCACCCTCGGCGCGCTGCGAACCTGCGCAGCGCCAAGATTGCGGAGTCGGCGCTCAGGCTGGCGGCGACCTCCAGATGTACTGCCCTGGAAGTGAGACATGTAAACAGTGCCACATAACGTTTGTGACGCTGTCTACCGACGGTTACGGAGAGCGGCCCGAAATAATCAAGACCCGTGTAGGTGAAGGGCCTCTGATGGTGAGCAAGGCGCGTCTTCGGATGGTCCCCTGTGGCTGGCTTAGGCGGCTGCGTTTTTCTAATGCAGCATGGTAGACATCTATGTACTATTTTCTTTGTAGTCGGCCGCAGACGAAGAATCCAATAGTGTTGGCGTATTTCATTGATTACCAACTCTGTACCGCTGTGATGTAATTTTCTATGCGTCCAATCTATGTATAGCTGTGTAATACGATGATCGCCGTCTAAGATCGGCGGTCTCTTTGTCTGTTCGGAGATTTCTTCTGTAGCTGTTATACGACTGCGTAGAGTGATCATTCCGTTGTTCATCTCCACGGGTAACGAATACAGGCGGCTGTCTCTGGCGACACCTCCTCCGCGCCGCAGCTCCCGAAGGTCGGCACCGAAAGAAGTTTCCTTGTCCCGCCTTCACAAGAAGGTCCTCGGCGTCGCGGGTGTGTTCTGCGGAGAGAAGCACGAAGTTTCGGGAGTCGGCGGCTGGACGAGGTGCCGCTCTGCCCGACTTGATGTTGTGCTTCGTCTTCGTCACGTGACGCCAATCTGGATCCTTCTGTCTATTTTTCTGCGTTCTTTTATATAGAACCTTCTCTGCGGTTTTCTTACATAATGCTATAAATTGTAGAACTCTTGCTGTTGCTCGTAAGAGCCTTTCCCATTTGGAAAATCTATACGGGTCCGGTACGGCTTCTATGATTCGCTGTGGTGGGCGACTATTTGTGCAGGATGCAACGCACTGCTCCCCTATTGTCTTAACGACGGTAGGCTTAACGACGGCCTTCGAAACTATGGGAGAGTGCACCTGTCCTCTATTCGAAACTATATGTGAGCGCGTAGCCGGCTTCATATCTGTGTGAGAGTTTCTCTGTTCTATGTTTTCTATGTACGCGAGCCTCTTCGCTGCGTCTTGACTATCGGGCATGACGATGTCTTCTTGTTTCCACAGAAGAGCCGTCTCTATATGTCTATATTCTAATTGTTGCCGTGACACGACTGTCCGCTTCTTGGGGTCCGTGTTCGGTTGACGTGGGTTCTGTATGAGCGATCCGAAAGTGTAGAATTCTTCAAACGACGATTCTGTATTTTCTATCTTTCTATTGGTAGCGGAAAGACCGTTGACGAAGTGTACGGTATTTCCCAAGGTGCGTGAGCGCGCGCCGTGCAGCACCCATCCCAGCGACGTAAGCGACGCCACCGGTTGATCGTTGGGTCCTCTTCGTACTGCGTTCGCTATGAGCAGGTGCCAGTTGTCTTGACCTATTAGCACCTTTGGCACGCCTATGTCATACACCAGCTTCTTCTTGATGCCTTCGAGGTGTTTGCAGTCTATCAGGTCCTCTTCGGCGATCTTCTGCGGCGACAGGTGTAGGCTGGCTACGGTGCACGCACACAAAGGCACTTGTTTGCTGTCGGCGCCGGCTCCTCGTATTTGTATGTCTACGCGTCGCGACGTTGGCATGTCGATCGACGTATCGCCTTTGGCACGGATCGTAAACGGGTCCAGGTTCCCTTCCGCGCCGACTTCCTTGGCTATGTCTTCGTCTATGAGCGATACGGTGCTTCCGTCGTCGAGTAGGGCGAACGTAGACGCCTCTCCCGCCGGTCCGACTATCTGCACGGGCACTATCTTTAAGTATGCTTGAACCTTTGCACGTATGCACGAACTGGCGACCGTTTCTTGCTTTTCTATGTTCACGTCTTCGGTCCTATGGGCTCCTCTATCGTAGTGAAGCAACTGGTTGTGTGTAGCGCGGCATCCCTCTACACCGCACTTCTTGGGCTTGCACGAGTGTTCTATTCGGCGTATGCGTAAGCAGCGAAAACACAATCCATGCTGCTTAGCTAGCTGCCATCTCTTCTCTGCGTTGGCGTTACGAACCGTGCTGCAGGCCGACGAGTAGTGTCCTTCGCGTTCACATATCCTGCACTTCGCGTTAGACGTGTCCGTATGCGTTCGCTTCTCCGTCGCCGTCGCCGTGTACGTCCTCTGCACGGTACGTCTGCTTGGCGGCCCATCGGTGATGTTCTCAGCCGGCGCGAACGCGCTACAGTAACGCGCGTACTCTGTCACGAAGTCACTGAATCGGCTGAGGTCCGGCTTCGACTGGCACTTCTCGGTATACGTCTTGTACCACTGCACACGTAGCGAGTTCGGTAGCTTCTCGGTCAACACGCGCACTAGCTCCGCATTGATGAGGTAGTGTTCCTTTTTCAACGCACGAAGTGTGACGACGCCGCTTCTAATCTTGCTCGCGAACGCGCATATGTCCTTAGGTGCTTCGCTACAGCGTGGCAGGGTCCTCAGCTTGTCCGTCTCTGCCTGTGCGATCGAGTCTGGTCGTCCGAACTGCAGCTCCAACTCCTTCATAATCTCATCTGGTCGCGCATGCCCAATCAGTTCAGAGCTAACTGTTTCTAACGCTCTTCCCTTGAGACTTCTTCTCAGTCTCGCTGTATTCTCCACGTCGTTGAAGAAATTCTTGGTGGTGTCGTATATCGCCTTGAACGACAGCCACTCGGTGTGCGCGCCGCCGAACGTCGGTAGCGTCATGATGACTTTCGAAACCGCCGGGTGTGGTGCAACTATCGATGTGTCCGGTGGCTTCCTGTCGGCGAGCGCGGCGATCGCGGAGGTGAGATCCGTAATGAACGGCTTCAGCGAATCACCTCCCTGTTGATGAACGTCCATCTTCTGTGAGGGCGGTCCATCTTCTTTATCTATCTTCTGTGCCCCGTCGACGTCCCTCTTCTTAGTGGGCGCCGATACCACTATATCTATATCTTCAGGGCCGGGCTGGGGTTCCGGAGCCTCTTCCAACCACGAACGTATGTAATCTTGCTTCGACTGTCCATCCTCGTCGTAGTCATCGGAGTCCGCCTCCTCTTCAGCCTTCTGTAGTGCTAACTGTGCTAACTGTAGTTTTATCTTCAAAACTTCTTCTCGAGCCAACATCACATTTCTATTGGAGCGTCCCGTAGCTGCTGAGCGTTGGTCGCGTTCCCTCGTTGGCTTCTTTCTATCTCTATTTTCTATTATGCTATGTTGCGCTGTACAAACGCTCGATCTATCGGATGGTTGCAACGTCCTTTCCTTGCCATCTTCATTTTTCGACTGCACCTCTGCTCGCTCCCTTGCATCTTGAGTGATGTTTCGTTCGTCCCTCCCCGCGGGGCCGGGGGGAGACCGGCGGCGGCGCGTCGCTCCCGACTGTTGTCGACGGCGATCGCGGTGGCCCGTCGTGACGGACGACCGCGGCGGCTGGGTTGCGGGCAGCGGCGGCGCGGGCAGGGGTACTAGAACTAGGCCCGGCGCCGGCCGCTCCCCCGGCGACCTCGGGAGCACGACCTCTTGAACGCGTCGTAGGCATTCTTCCATCCGGCTCGAAGCGACCAACAAATGTAACGGATGCCAGGAATCGAACCTTTGCTAGTCCGCTACAGTGCGCTGGTAGTGTGCTGCTGACGTGTGCCTACGACGATGCGTGTTCTTCTATGTGTGTGGACTGTATGGCTTCGATGTGTAAGGGCTTCAGAAATGAAACATCTTCATACGTTGAGAGCGATGCTGTTCAGGTGTGCGGTGCTTGATGGTTACATAGGTCACAAGATGGTGGTTGGGACGCCAACAACTGGCCGAATACATGGTCGCTTAAGTACCTCGAAACTTTACCTTATCGACGACCATCGCACCGAACACGTGCACAGAAAATCTTTCGTTTATTTTTATTTCAAATACAGTACAAATGTTACGTATGATTCGTTCCTATTGTACATACATACATGTTCTATACATCGTTAGATAGATCTCATTAAGTTCTATCTATTGGTATACAACACCTAAACCTAACTACTAGCGTCACTAAGTTATTCCATAAAAGCTCCCAAAAAATGCTGTCACACAAGGGCCCGCCCACTATATTTCCTATTGAAAAACTATTGTATACTAAATTTATATATATAATTTTGGTAGGCCGTTGTGTGCAACTATATGGGGCATCTATTAAAACAAACACCATGAAAATATCTTTATTCAATTCGAACCTATTACATGATAACTTTTGAATCATAAAAAATTACAGAATTTCTTAAGTAAATACTATCGTAAGTAAACTAATTTATGATAAACATACGAATGTTTGTTATTATGCTTATTTTAACTATATAAGGTAATAACTAGCAATAAAAAGGTATCTAGACATGATTTCAAGTCTATATGAAGCTAAAAAACACTTATAAAACTATAAAACGAATATGTAAACAAACAGCTGTTTTATGAAGTATTAACTCTTATCTGTCACTACTGATAAAGCTATTTATGATTCGATATCTAAGGTCCCTACAGTTAGCACAAGTTTAAGACTAATTTCATGTATTACATAGTTGTTGTATATTAACAATCTAACCATTTACACTATTTTAGCTATTTTGTAACGTTTTGACACGTCCGGGAACTAAACCCGGTGTACCGCACGATTAGATAACACTGATTTTATACGATTTTCACTCGCGGTTTCGAATACACTATTCACCGTCACAGTTTTAATATCTGTCGCGAACATCTCTCCCGCCGTGCAGCAACGCGCGTGACCCGTCGTGTGGCGGTGCTGCAGAGCACCCGGTGAGCGACGCCTCGTCACTTGGGCAGGGGGACCAGCTTCTTAGCCGGCCGTTTGAGGACGCCTGCTGCTGTGCGCACCTCGACAGCGCGTATGGCGCCGTCGGCGCCCGGGTAGACAGCCACAACTCGACCGCGCGACCAGCGTATTGCGCGGGAGTTGGCCGTCGGCGATCAGGACGGGGTCGCCGACCTCGAGGTTGAGCCCAGACCCATGGGGCTCCCGCCGCAAACCAACACTGATTTTATACGATTTTCACTCGCGGTTTCGAATACACTATTCACCGTCACAGTTTTAATGTCTGTCGCGAACAATATGTTTAACCTGTACATGCAAACACAACCCCCTTTTTCTAACGCACGCAAACGCCGACTTTAGCCACACATATTAAAAGTTATCTCTCTATTTTACAGAATCAGTTAAAATTACGGTAGGAATCTTGTGACGTCGCTGTGACGTCACGATCATACCGTTCGCCCACTCCTAGTAACTGGCCGCTGCCTCCCCTCTCACCTCAGATACCACACCTGGGGCTTCCAATAAATACGGAGGCGTTGAGAGCGCTCGGCCCTCTTGGATCGGCTGAACGGCGGCGAGCAGAGCTAAGTACACCAGCTACTCTTCCTGAACGACCCCGGAAGCGAGTCCCCAACAGGACCCCTTACTATCGTCGAATCACGCGACCCTGGTTCTACAGAATTTCCTTAATAATGTTAAAATTAGTGTTTTGCTAAAGGATGTGTTAAATTCTTTAATGAATTAAATTAATTTTTCATTGTAACAGCAATTACGATTTTCATTTAACCACACCTAAGTAGGAATAACGTTACAGTCTATATTTATGTTAGTTTTAAATTACCTTGTTGTATCTTAGTTACGAATCTTACTAGCCAAATTGTCTAGGACTACTACAGTGTCAGCTATTGAACGTGAAGCTTTACGAAGTCTTTTTTCAGATGACGTTCCATTATTTTTATAAGTTTGCTCTGATTTGGTGTCCTAGGTTGATTTTAGAACAGGGAGTAAAACTTCATACAAAAATATTTAACTGCTGCGTTTTGATTAGTGAGTGAGAACGGCGAACGAAGGAAGCGATAATTAACAATTTAATACCCACATAACTTCTAAAAATGAGTGGTGCGCACCTTAGATCCGAACCTGATACTCTCTGCATAGAAGTCCGTTGGTTGTTATCCAAATTTCCAAATGCGTTGCTGCCTATCCATATGCGTTGTAGATCAAAGAAAATGCGCTTTCTCGCATAAAAAGCAGAAACCTAATACCCTACGCACACAAAAGCCTAACCACACACACATGAACGATAGCTCAAATGACACTATCTGAAAGCATTAAATCTTCAGAACGGCAACGGGGCGTAATATCGTCATGATGAGCTCCCAACAATGGACTCTCGATTTCTAGTGGATATTAAGTTTCCGTTGATACCGCTATGCAATGACTAGAATAGACCAGGCTATGTACGAGTATGAATTAGTCCAAGCCATTCACGTCACTTTGATTCACCTCATTGTTAACTGGGACGGTTTTGTAGCAATCAATGTTTGTGCGTTAGACAAAGAGGTGTATAGGCTTGGGTATTAAATGATTTTTTATATTTAACTCATCAGATTGCATTATATTTCTTTGCAACTATTTGTGATTTTATTTTCAGAAACGCGACTTAGTTTAGATTAGGACTAGTGGTCCACGGAGGTACCATATACGGATACGAAGATTGTAATACTAGGTCTTGTTATGTGTGATCCTGAACGTTTCCCATGATTTCAAGTCATGAACTTAAAATATGTTTTGATGAATCAGATATTTGTAGCACAGTATAAAGACATATTTCGTTTATAATATGAGTTTGTTTAGGAACATTTTTTGGTCATACCACTCAGGTGATTGTAATCAAATTAGGAACGGACTGAATGCAAATCCTAAGAAAAGATTTTACCACCGCATCCGGTAATATCTTTTCGTAAAATAATAATATAATATAATAATAGCGGTTTGTAAAACGAAATAAACAAATTTCGGTCGAGTGAATCCAACATAGAATAAGTGCCATTGACATTTTTTTTACTTTATGTGACAAATTAAGACATTAAGAGACATTAGTTTAAATATTATGTAAAGGTTTTAAGTTACTACAATACGCACACAAACCAGACAGTTACTTGTTCGTATATGAGATTACATAATAAGCGTAGCTGAAGGTCATAAGGTCTGGGTAATGACCCCGGTTAAGCAAAGTGTTATTATACCTCACCGTGTTGAAGATCTCGACAATATGAGGTGGATATTAAAATTTACATTAAAACCTCTTTAACAGATGAAAAGATGATCTAGACATTCTTACGTTTCGATTTTAAATGTACTGCCATCTTACATACAAAGCTAAAAATCATCATCTCGTGGGGTAAGCAGAGGTGCTGTCTCTGACTCTCCCCTACAGACGTTTGGTGCTTACCCACCAAAATTACCACGATGTGCGTCGACCTCCCGTAGCGATAGGGGCGTAGCCACGCGAATCATGGTTGTTTGATTTGAAGTCTCATCATCAAATGCTATCTAAATATTACATCTCATCAAATGCTAGATTTTGTATACACCAATGTTTCACAATTAAATATATTCATCATCCATATTCATCATCATTCATAATATTAACAATTTTAACTTGTTTAGCTTAAAAAAAATATGCCTTCCAAACGAGTTTAATACAGAAACTAATCGCAATAGCAGATGTACGATACCCATAAACAGACACCTCGACCATCCCACCTGCCCGCTCCCCTTAGCAATGACATTGTGATGTCATAGTCTAATGATAATTTGAAATTTGAAACATTGCAATAGTGACGGGAAATTATTGTTCACCCGTTGTGTGTGTGTTTATATATACGAGTATATAGGCTGTTGCAAGACCCAACACCATGCCCCTTCTCAATTTGGACATCATGATAAGTCGTCCTTAGCAAAAATACATGGGCGACGATTTTTTTAAGTAGACTCATTTTTTAAGCCGCAATTGCACACGTGCAATCCTCGAAAAATCTACTTATAAATGAGTGAATAAGACATCTATAGAAAAATGTGCGGGGTACATGCATCGATTTTGTACCTAATTTAAAAAATGTAGTGACTTTGAGCCTCAATATCTCCTGAACTAGTGATTTCCCAAATATAGTGCCAAAGTGATTCGTAATGAGTGGTACAATATGGGATTTAGTTTCCGTTAAGGGTATTTTTACACCCCGTATATGTGTGTGGGTTTATATATGTGTGTGTTCATGTGTAGTACAGAGGATTTTTAGGAATGTCGAGAGGAGGTCATTCGGTCATTGTTACGATGATTGCGTTTTCAGCAATGTGTTGGTTGTAACTATAGAGTGACGTGGCTGGCCTTTATAAGTCTGTTTGGTTCATTTGAAATGATTAAGTGTTAGTAATTTAAGCTTATTTTCCAATTGTTTTGCATATGCAATTTGCATTGTTTTCCAATGTTTCGATTGGCTTGCATCGACTTTGGTCAAGGTCTAAATATATATATGTTATTCTTAAAAATCACGTAAATAAAGTTTAAATAAATGCTTCCAAATGAAAGCAAAGGTACCTTTTATGCAATAAATACTTATCTTGAAATATATGATATTTAAAAATTCACTTATCCTTACTAGCTCATACATATATTATTATTATTTATTCAGTGGAAAAAATCTGATTCTAAATCTTCTAAAACATAATAGGTACTGATACTAAACTAAATCTTCTTCTAGTTATTACAAAACACAAATAAAGAATATGTAATACAGATTCCAATCAATTCGCAGACGCTTGAAAATATTTTACTTTGATTTTCTTGAAGAAAATAACAATCACTGTGGCGTCCTGTTCGGAAAATAAAGCGGAAAATACCGACGCAGGATGTGCAATTCCTGTTGTAAATAAAATAGAAATATACTTCGGGTGGAAAATTACTATTCCATTGACGTTTTCTATTACTGGCTGGTAATGATTCCATAATAACAGACTGCGTATATAGCAATGAATAGTCTGTAACAATAAATCGCTATTTTCTTTTAAATAATGATGTGTTTACAAATAGTAGTGCCGAGTTTGGGGTATTTTTGTTGTATGTATTTTTATTTATTATTTCGTTTTTTTTATTTTTTTTTTATATTCTCACACCAGCTGTGTCCCAGAAAATAACTATTCCATTGACGTTTTCTATTACTGGCTGGTAATGATTTCATAATAACAGACTGCGAGTATTAAGGCCTATTCAAACCTGAGCAATATTCGCTGCCGCTGTGGGTAGAGGTACATACCGCGCGGGTTTCGCTCAGGTATTTGGTATCAAGTACCGCGGCTAGTTCTTACCTCTCTAAGCGAAACTTGACTACCGCGCGTTATTCTACCCACAAGGATAGCGAATACCGCTTAGGTCTGAACAGTAATATTACCGCATACCCACTGGGTTTTCTCTACCGCAGACGGTTGCGAATACCGCTTGGGTCTGAACAGGCCTTTACAAAGAGTAATCTGTAAACGGTAATCGCTATTTACTTTTGAAAATGACATGTGTATTACAAATTGTAGGGCCGAGTTTTGGGTATTTTTGCCGTGTGTATTTTTATTTGTTAATCCAAATTATAAAAGCATTTTTGGAATCGGTTTATAAATGACGGGCTTTTTAAGTTATGATCATGAAAAATATTGATTGAATTAAGAAACGCTAAGGAATGCAACAGTGGTAAATGGATCTCAATTCTTATAAAAGAAAATATTGTCTAAATACCAATGGTTTTCACTTGATATAAAAATCATCATATCCACGATTTCTTGCTAAATAAAATTGCCCTTTATAAAGTTTGTAACCACCACGAGTACAGTTTTTATTGCAATAAGCGTTTTAAAACGGGGCAGGAATAGTGGTCGAAACGCGCAGGTAGTTCATTCCAGAGTTGCACGTACGACGCAGACATGATTGCTGGGTACGTCCTGATCTAAGCGAGAACGCTGCGAGCTAACACGATTCAGCCTTGCCGCGGTGTAGAGTACATGTCTGTTTTATTCAACTTTGTAATGGATAGAAAAAACTATCTATATAGACTAGCCAATGTGTGTATTTTTGAGTGTTGTGCAAATATGCTGGAATAAAAGTGATACTATCTGAGCAACATTTAATAAAATAATAAAATGAATTAAACTATTGAATGTTTGTGAGGATAGATGTTATCTAGATGTTTGTTATTTATGCGTAGGTAGTAGTATATTGTGGGTAGTTGTAGCACTAACACCAAAAATTTAGAGCTCTACATTTTAAATTGAAATAAAATAGTATAATTATCAGTTAAATAATTTTAATGCTACTAAATCATTGATAACAATAAGTACCTGCCAGTGTAGTGTTATCCACATTCTAAACACACATTTCTCACTTCACCAACAACACTGTGGCAATGGCTGAATCACTGCAAGAATCCATCAGCAGTTTGAGGGAACTGTTCCTGAAGCGGATGGCTGACTTCGAGGCGGAACTCCCAAAATCACAAGGCACTCCATCGATGACATCTCTGACTTCCGAGTACAATTCCTTTAAGTCTTTTGTTATGGAGGCACTTAATGGATTCCAACGTCAAATTGAGATCCTGGCGCGCACAGTGGACACCATGGAAATGAGATCCAGAAGGAAGATTTTGCTGCTGCACGGTGTGACAGAGGACAAGGCGGAGGACACGGTTCAGGTGGTGATAGGTGTTGTTAAGCAGCATCTTAAAACGGACTTGGCCGCTACTGACATCCGCCGCTGTCACAGAATGGGACGTCCATCAGCTGATCACAAGCCCCGGCCCATTGTTGTGAAATTTACTACTACTTCTGTTCGTGATAGTGTTTGGTTTAGCAAGACTAAGTTTAAGGGCTCCGGTATCACTATTTCGGAGTTCCTCACAAAGCAGCGGCATGAGACTTTTATGGCCGCGCGTCAAAAGTTTGGTGTGTCGAATTGCTGGACAAAGGACGGCATTATACATGTTCTGGCATCGTAAGGCTCGCGTCATCGTGTGGTTAGCATAGGCGAGCTACATAAGATTGAGCAGAAGGAACTGGAAAAGCCTCCCACCGTCCCGAAGCCGACTGCCAAATCAAAACGCACAGTTGCTCAGAAAAAGTAAACTTTGTTGTTATGTAAGATTTCCGGTCCGGGTAGTAACTCGTAAGTAATAGTACACTTTTGTTTACGCTTGTACCCTCTATAAAATATTTTTCCACCGATAATTACGATATTTTAACCAGGTTTTATTCTTATTTTGCCGGTGCTTGCTATTTTCTTTCCAGAATAATGTCAATTTGTCATGATGATGATGACCATCTGTCACAGGTATATATGTTCTGTGATCTGTCACATGTGTCAACGTCAATTGTCACTTTTTCCTTTCCGTTTGGATACAAGTCTTTTGGCACTTGGTGGTTAATTCTTTTTGTTTTATATTATTATGACCGCCCTAAATTGAACTATCTATATACATAATTATAATTATATTCTGTTTTTTTTTTCTTTTTTTTTTCTTTAATATATATTTTTGTATTGTATTAACTTTTCTTCTTGCCCGGACCGATGATTTCATTGCATCAGTTTACCAAAACTTTTACATTATTTTTTCTGTTTCGTCTGTTAGCACAACTGGCAGGTGGTATATGTTTGTAAATAAGTAATTTTTTTTTTAGATATATATAGCCCTCGTTAACATATTTTAAGTATATATTTTTTCTTATTTATATTATTTAATTTAAGTATTGTGTATTTATATATTCACGATTGATTTATTATGTGATATAAGCGATACTGATAGCTCTTACTCAACATGTAGCTTAGACGAAAGTTTTTCCAGTATACCTTCACTAGCCGATAGCCTCAATTCTCAGTTTTCCGATGTACCCAAAAATTTTAATGCTGTTCATATCAATGCCCAAAGCATACCGGCACATTTCCCTGATATGCTGGCCAATCTTGACTGTAAGAATATTCATGCTATCCTTGTTTCTGAGTCATGGCTTAAGCCTTGCCTCCCCTCTACTTCATATTCCCTACCCGGTTTTCAACTCATTAGAAATGATCGAGCGGTTGGGGGCGGTGGTGGTGTTGCCATATATCTACGCTCACATATCTCCTATACAAATGTTAGTATGTCAGCACAGCCACCACCACCAAACGCCGGTGAACACTTATTTCTCGAAGTTGTACTAAACCACACTAAGGTCCTGCTCGGCGTATATTACTGTCCTTCCCTACGTATAGATTACTTCCAGAGTTTCGAAATCTTATTGGTCAATCTTATGCCCTCTTACAGTCACACAATCATAATGGGTGATTTCAATACTTGCTTGCTCAAGAACGATGCCCGCTCTTCTTCTCTTCTTTCCACTTCCACTGCCTGTAACTTGTCGATATTGCCTTCAAACGCTACTCATCATTTTCCAAACTCTAATCCTTCACTTCTTGACCTTATCATGGTCTCTTCAAAAGAACATGTTTCTGTGCATGGGCAATACCCAGCAGACATGTTCTCCTATCACGACCTACTCTTTATGTCATACAAAATCCGTCCACCTAAGAGTAAGCCTAAAATTCTTATGCAGCGCAATTTTGCTGGCATGGACATTGATAGTTTACGTAAAGATGCAAGTGATGTAGACTGGACGCCACTTACTCACTCTGAATCAGTTGATGATAAAGTCGATATCTTCACCAATCAAATAATTAAACTTTATAACAAGCATGCGCCAATTCGTCCGGTGAAAATCAAACATCCTCCCTCGCCATGGCTCACTGACAACATCAAACAGCTTATACATAAAAAAGCGGCAGCTAAATTTAGGTACAAAATTAGGCCTGATGCACAAAACTTGCAACAGTATGTCAAGATTAGGAATCACTGCAATAAGGTGTGTAGGGACGCACAACGCCAACATATCCACAATTCTGTAAAAAACGGAGATCCAGCAAAAGTTTGGAAATTTCTAAAGACCCTGGGGGTAGGCAAATCACGTCAAGACATCAATCCTAAAGACCTCAATATTGATTTGCTCAATCAACATTTCTCTGCCTCGTCCAATTTTGACAGGACTACTAAGGCACACACAATTGACTATCTTTCATCTCTGCCAACCCCTAGTTATTCACCTTTTGTCTTTAATCAAGTCTCTGATTGTGATGTTAAGAAGAGCATAATCTCAATCACATCCAACGCAGTTGGTAGTGACTGTGTCAGCCGTAATATGCTCCTTCCTATCCTCGATATAATCCTACCCATCATTTCCCACATCCTTAATTATTCCTTGTCCAGTATGGTATTTCCATCGATTTGGAAGGACGCCCAAATTACTCCCATACCAAAAACCTGTCATCCCTCATCCTTTGCTGACTATCGTCCCATCTCCATACTACCATTCCTATCCAAAGTCCTCGAACGCCTCGTCCATGACCAAATAAATTCATTCCTCTGCAGAAATAATCTCCTTAATTCCTTCCAATCTGGTTTCCGCCCGGGTCATAGTACAGTCACATCCCTTGTCAATATTACGGATGACATCAGATCCGGTATGGAAGGCGGAAAGCTCACTATCCTTGCACTGTTAGATTTCAGTAACGCCTTCAATACAGTGGACTTTGAGATTCTTGTTGGTGTTCTTCGCTCTCTTAACATATCTCCAACAGTGATTGATTGGCTTCGTAGTTACCTGTGTGGCCGCCGACAGCGTATTCGCATTGAAGATACATTTTCTGCTTGGTGTAACATAACTGTTGGTGTGCCCCAGGGTGGCGTGTTGTCTCCATTACTCTTCGCAATTTTTATAAATTCTATCTCTAACAATCTTCGCTCTTCCTACCACCTTTATGCAGATGATCTCCAGATCTATACGCAGTCACCATTAGCGCAGATAATACAGTCCATTAATGTAATTAACAGTGACCTGGCACAAATTTGCAGTTGGAGCAAATCATTTGGGCTGAAAGTTAACCCTTCTAAAACGCAGGTCACTATTGTTGGTAGCCCCAAATTGGTGTCAAAAGTAAACTGGTCGCAGCTCCCTGATATTGTCTTTGATGGTACCACACTTCACATACAGGACAAAGTCAAGAATTTGGGTGTTACGATCGACTCTGCTCTTACTTGGGGACCACAGATCCAAGAAGTAAGTCGAAAAGTGTTCGCTTCAGCAGGCTCGCTGAGAAGATTAAGGAACTTTCTCCCCACTGCCACCAAAATTGCGCTTGCCAACTCGATTCTTTTACCCATTATCGATTATGCGGATGTCAGCTATCTAGATCTCGCCGAAAACCAACTTGACAAACTTGAGCGCCTCCAAAATGTCTGTATACGATTCATATTTGGATTACGCAAATATGATCATGTTTCACAATTTCGAACGCAACTCAAGTGGTTACCCATACGTCATCGCCGGAATGCTCACATTCTTACTTTACTGTACAATGTATTGTTTAACCCTTCAACTCCTTCCTATCTTAAAGGTCGATTTGAGTACCTACATGATACACATAATAAGTTTTTGAGGTCATCAGAAAATTTAAAACTGAAAATGCCGGGACATTCCACGAGCTTTTTTGATAAGTCCTTTACTGTTACTGCTGTACGTTTGTGGAATGCTCTACCGCTACCTATTAGACAGGCTCAGACTGTAACGAAATTTAAAGCGATGGTAAAGGAACACTATCTGTCCTTGTAGCTTAAGCTATCATTTCTACTATAATAAGTAATATAATTATAAGTCGTGTTATTATATATTATAGTATGATTGTTTAATTGTATGTATATATGTTTAGATGTATATATGTTTAGTTACACAGGTATATATTATAAAATTATAATTGAAATTTTGGAATATAAGTATTGATGTAATATTATCATGTATTTATGTATATATTATAAATATATATTTATATGTATTTACTTCGTACGCCTACAACCACCAATAATTTCCTCTGCAAACCATATCCATCCAAAGGTTGCCTGGCAGAAATCGCTTTTAGCGATAAGGCCGCCCACTGTACTTTTGTTATAGTCTTAGTTTCTAATTTGTAATAATTATACAGGTGTACAGTAAAGTATATAATAAATAAATAATAAATAAATAAATAAGTATAGCACAGACCACTGAATGGATTTTAATGAAATTCGCAGTTATCTAGCTCATACCTCCGAATAGCACCTTTTGTACCGAAAACAGGCCCCCATGCGCCCGAAGCGGCGAGTAAAAGCTACCTAAATATTTCCTGAAAATATCAAAAAAGTTACACTTTTTTTTTTCTCCTCATGTATCCATTTGTCGGAGGGTAGGGTTTCACCGAAGCATTCCTCGCTACCCCCCGACGGGTATTGGCCCGCCAGATGGTCAGGCGGGCCCCGAACGACAACCCCTTGGCGGCGCATGAAGGTGTTGGGCTCCACCGCCAAAACACCCAGCGGCCGCAGAGGACAGGGAGGACGGCAACGTAACACCGCATCTCCTCTTCCTCTGCGGTCCCACCGCGACGCATCAAATGGCGCGCCCCCATTTGGTCGCGGGAGATAGGGCGCGCGGCAACGCAACACCGACACGCCTCTCCTCCCGCGACCGTACCCGACTGCGAGGGACAGACAGAACTGTCCCCCGCACCCGCACCCTGGCCCGCATCGTACGAAAGCCCCACGCAAGCCCACGTGGAGCGTCCCCTCCCGAGATCCCGCTTAGCTTCACCGTGGGTGTTGGACCTCACCCACGGTTACTGAGCCCCCCCACCACGACGAGGTGGAGATCCTACGGTGGGGGAACATGATTTATCCCTGATCATATCATTGTTCACTTGTCACCTTCACAAAATTCTTTCTACATTTGCATTCCTTCACGCACGTTCCACTAATTTATGTTAATAATAAAGATCTGGAAACTGGAGGTGATTGGCGGTCATGGTCAGTATACCAATAGATTGTTTCTTACTGCCGGTTCGTATACCGTTATCGTCATGCTCACTAAAATGTTATTTCTTGTGGTGGTGTCGTGTGTCGGGTCATCCCTGTCCCTCTAATATGGCGAGAGGGATGATGGCTGGCACATGCGTCATACTCATGTAGCACCCGGCTACTTGCGATGACTGATCGATGACGGTCTTGCGGGCTGGTATTACATTTTAATATTTAACTGCATCATTTCCATCATGGTTCTGATCACTTTCGCGGATTGCCTGCATTATTTGGTATATATAATGTAAGTGGATGCTCCTGTATCACCATGTCTATTCTGAGGAGGCATTTTTTTAGTTTTTTTTTTTAAATGAACATCAAAATTAAAATTAAGAATTACGCTTGACTATTATTATGTACAGTAAATATATACAAGTGATAAAGAAGGTGTAACAGTTGCAGCACCTTACAAAATGTAAATTATGTGTATTATGCAAAACCTGGCGATGAAAAAGAGTGACCGTGAGTTTTATTGCCCGTTCTTTCTCATGGTTCTACGCCCTTGCTTTGCGAACGTGGCAGTAAATGTAAATGTAGAGTCTTTAAGTAATTATTTTATGAATTTATTATTTTGACGTTCATAAGCGTCATATTGTGACCCAAATGAATAAAGGATTTTGTATTTTTTTGACTTTTTGATTTTTATTGTTCATATAACGCTCGCTCGCTTTTTTTGCAACTCCCGCACTAGGAATAAATCCTGCGTCGCGGTGGACTTAACAAACATACAGCCAACGGACACAATGAACATCCTGACTTGACACAACAGCTTATGGATCCCACAATACTCGGCGTAGTGTCAAGCGGCGAGGCGGTCGCTTAAACCACTACGCCAACTGTGCAGTCTTTTGCCCTTGATAACAGCATAAAAAGAAAATAAACCTAATACCATACGCAAACAATCGAGGCCTAGCCACACACATGAACAATAGCTCAAATGACACTATCTGAATCTGCATTTAATCTTCAGAACGGCAGCGGCGCGTAATATCGTCATGATGAGCATCCAACAATGGACTCTCGATCTCTAGTGGATATTAAGTTTCCGTTGATACCGCTATGCAATGACTAGAATAGACCAGGCTATGTTTGAATTAGTCCAAGCCTTTCACGTCACTTTGATTCACCTCATTGTTAACTGGGACGGTTTTGTAGCAATAAATGTTTGTCCGTTAAACAAGGAGGTTTATTATAGGCTGGGGGATTAAATGCAAGCATTTCATCATCTTAATATATAAAATCCTTGCGTTACTGACTGACAGACAGACACGCTACAGCCGAAACGATTGAGCGCAGGAAGCTGAAATTTGGCATGTATGTTCCTTGGGGACCGTAGGGGTGCACTAAGAAGGGATTTCCCGAAATTCCCACGGGATCGGCCAAAAAGGGGTAAATTTAAAAAAATGCAGGCTTAGCTGCTGGCGTCTTCTAGTATTACATTAAATCTCTTTGTAAATATTTGTGATTTCATTTTCAGAAACACGGCTTTGTTTAGATTTGGACTATTAGTCCACAGAGATACCATACACGGATACGAAAATTGTAACGATAGGTCTTCTTATATGTGATCCTGAACGCTTTCCTTGATTTCAAGTCATAACTTAAAATATGTTTTGATTTATCGGATACTTTGTACTCTTTAGGGTTCTGTACCTCAAAATGAAAAAACGGAACCCTTATAGGATCATTTTGTTGTCCGTCCGTCTGTCAAGACCCTTTCTCTCAGAAACGCGTGGAGATATCAAACTGAAATTTATATCAATTAGTCAAATCTACTGTCCCTTGAAGCTGTGCAAAAATCAAACTTCTAAGCCAACGCAATCAAAAACTACAGCCGTTTAAGCTGCAAATTTACGCAAATATTCGAAACTCAAAACCTACAGAGTACTTTCCGTGGACTTAGAATCTTGAAATTTGGTACGAAGCAATATCTTATATCATTCATAAAGCAAAAATTGCGAAAACCGTAATTTTTTTGTTACCTCATATCATAGAAATATTTTTGCATAGGGTTCCCAACAAGAACTTAGGGTCCCAAGCCAACCTCACCTGTAAGTGGTGCACCTGCCGATCAACGGACGAGGCTCTGGCAAACAAAATATTCCGATAAGCGGCAATACGCTCGCCACCTATTACGTGGGATCAAAACACTGGCGAAAAGTGGGCGTTTAATATGCCTCTGCCTACCCCTTCGGGGAAACAGGCGTGAGTCTATGTATGTATGTATGTATGTATAGAAATATTTTTAATATTTTAAAGTTATTACCATTTTCTTATGAACGCGTAGAGGTATTAAATTGAAATTCATATCAAATACTCAGGTCTCTAATATCTTGAAGCTGTAACAAAATCAAACTTCTATATCAACGCAATAAAAAGAAGCAGCAATTTAAGCCAAATATTTTTTCGCAACTAATCGCAAGGGAATCAAAACCTACAGGGTACTTCCTGTATGAATGGTAATAATAAGGTACGAAGCAATGTCTTACAGCACAAATAAAGGGAAAATTACGAAAACCGTAAATTTTTAGTTTTATTATACAAAAAAATATTTGTATTTATTTTAAAGTTACTCCCCCTTTCCTCATGAATGCATAAAGTTATTAAATTGAAATTCATTTAAAATACTTGGGTCAGTTATACCTTTAAGCTATAAAAAAAATCAAACATCTATCTCAACGCAATCAAAAGAAACATCAATTTTACTACATTTTTAAACTTGCAACTACTGGTAAGAGAATCAAAACCTACAGGGTACTTCCCGTAAACTTAGATTCTTGAAATTTGTTACAAACCAACGTCTTATAGCACAGATAAAGGAAAAATTGCGAAAAACTTTAATTTTTAGTTACATCATTTAATAATAAAAAAATTAAAGTTACTAGCCCTTTCCTTATGAACGCATACAGGTATTAAATTGAAATTCATATCAAATACTCAAGTCTATAACACCTTTAAGCTGTAATAAAATCAAACTTATATGTCAACTCAGTCAACAGAAACAGCAATTTAAGCATATTTTCAAACTCGCAACTACTCGCAAGGGAATCAAGACCTACGAATTTGGCACGAAGCAAACTCTTATAGAACAGATAAAGGAAAAATTGCTTAAAAATATTAAAAATATGATTAAATTATTTTTTAATTTTTATAATTTTAAAACCCCTTTCCTCATGAACCGGTTCGGTAGGGGTATAAAATTTAAATTCATATCAAATGCTCAAGTCAAAACTAAAGGGTACACCAGTCGATCTAGAATCTTTTTGTTTTTTTTTCGCTGTGGCAATGCATTTACGCACGTATTTGGGACTCTGAAGGCTGGAGTGCAATACCCACTAAAACCACAGCGCATACTTCAACACCATTTTGGGCGCTAGCATTCTACCTTGATACCCCGGCGGATAGCCTTGAGACCACAACCTCCTTGGCGGCGGATGAAGGTGTTAGGCTTCGCCGCCAAAACACCCAGCGGGCGCAGAGGATAGGGAGGACGGCAGCCTGACCACACCGCATCTCCTCTTCCTCTGCGGCTCCACCGCGACGCAACAAATGGTGCGCCCCCATTTGGTCGCGGGAGATAGATAGGGATAGCGTGCGGCAACGCAACACCGACATGCCTCTCCTCCCGCGACCGCACCCGACTGCGAGGGAAAGACAGAACTGTCCACTACATCCGCACCTTTGGACGCATCCTGCGCAGGCCTCCTCCAAGCCCACGCGGAGCGTCCACTCCCGGGATCTCTCTCAGCTTCACCGCGGGTATCCAAGTCACGGTTACTAAGCCCCCCATCACGACAAGATGGAGATCCAACGATCTAGAATCTTGAAATTTGGCATAAAGCAACGTTTTATAGCACATAGGAAAAATTTTGAAAACCCTAAATTTTTAGTTACATCACATATCTTTTTGAATAATTATAATTATATACCTACAGGTTTGTACGGAACCCTCGGTGCGCGAGTCCGACTCGCACTTGACCGGCTTTTTTAATATTACGTTTATTATATGAGTTTGGTTGACGGCATAGAATACAAGTGTCACCACCCCTACCTTCCCGTGGGTGTCGTAAGAGGCGACTAAGGGATAACACGATGCAAATACCATCTTTGCGTAGAGACGGAAAACTTGACATCAAACCCTATACGACTGCCTCGTTGCTCTCGCGGCATAAATGTGCGCGTGGGATCGGGAGGTCCCGGGTTCGATTCCTGGGTCGGGCAGTGTTATTGAGTTTTTCTGTCACGAAATTCTCAGTAGCCGCACGGAGTCTGGAAATGTGCCCGGTACGGCAATAGGCTCGCCCCTTATTACGTGGGACTAAAGTATATCTGGCGAAAAGTGGGTGTAGAAATACACCTCTGCCTACCCCTTCGGGGATAAAAGGCGTGACGTTATGTATGTATATATGTATGTATGTATGTTTGTTTAGAATTTTTTTTCGGTTATACCACTCACGTGATTGTTATCAAATTAGGTACGGACTGAGTGCAAATTCTAAGAAAAGATATAACCGGTGAATCCGGTAATATCTTGCCGTAAAATAATAGTATTAATATATTATATAATTATATAATATTAATATCGGTTTGCAAAACGAAATTAACCAATTTCGGTCGAGTGATTCCAACATATAATAAGTGCCATTGACATTTTTTATACTTTATGTGACAAGAACAAATTAAGACATTAAGCGACATTAGTTTAAGTAATATGTAAACTTGTATGTTTACATACAAGTTTACAGTTACATACAGTTTTAAGTTACTACAATACGCACACAAACCAGACAGTTACTTGTTGGTAAATGAGATTACATATAAGCGTAGCTGAAGGTCATAAGGTCTGGGTAATGACCCCGGCTAAGCAAAGTGTTATTATACCCACCCGAGTTGAAGATCTCGACAATATGAGGTGGATAATAAAATTTATATTTAAAACCTCTTTAACAGATGAAAGGATGATTTAGACATACTTACGTTTCGATTTTAAAGGTACTGCCATCTTACATATAAAGCTAAAAAAATATATTACGTGTTTATCCTACATCTTGTGGGGTCAGCAGAGGTGCTGTCTCTAACTCTCCCCTGAAGACGTTGGGTGCTTACCCACCAAAATCACCACGTTGTGCGTTGACGTCCCGTAGGGATAGGGGCGTAGCCACGCGAATCATGGTTGTTTGATTTGAAGTCTCATCATCAAACGCTATCTAAATATTACTGGTTCGGTGTTACACCGAAACCGAATGTTTCTGTTGGACCCGACTGTAAGGAGGTGGGTTCTGATCGCCTAGGAAAGGAAAAGTGAGTGGAATAGGAGGCGGGAGTATAATAGATACTAGGGGTTGCGGCACACCTACCTTGCGCAGTCTTGTGCAGTCTTTTCCTTCACAAATGGCGGCCTCCTGGTGTCTTCGGGAATCCTGAAGCTGCACTAATCACTTCGTCTGGATCCAACCCAGAATTATACAATTCATTCCACTTCACTCGCGGGCGGTTTTGTTGCATTTATAGTATAAAGCGGTAAAATATGGCTGTGTTTGGTACACGTTTTCGGCGCGACACGTCTACTGCATCAGGACACAGCCGGTCAGCGGAGCCGTTTTTTCTTCACTGTGTGCCCGTCGTTGCACTATGCGACGAATCAGACAATAGGCGTGCCCTTGGAAGAAAGGGAAGGAAACAAAAGGATCGCTCGCATTGGACAAGCAAGCGAAGAACGATTGACGTCGATGTAATTAATTATCGATAGAAAGGTAGATGGCGCTACCAATTACATCTCATAAAAAACTAGACATTGTATGTACCAATTTTTCCCAATTTTATGTATTCATCATCCATTTTCATCATCATTCATAATATTAACAATTTTAACTTGTTTAGCTTAAAAAAATATGCCTTCCAAACGAGTTTAATACAGAAACTAATCGCAATAGTAGGTGTATGATACCCATAAACAGACACCTCGACCATCAGGCCTGCCCGCTCCCCTTAGCAATGACATCACGGTCTTATGATAATTGCAACAGTGACGGGAAATTATTGTTCACGTGTTGTGTATGTGTTTATATATACGAGTATATAGGGTGTTACAAGACCCAACACCATGCCCCCTTCTCAATTTGGACATCATGGTAAGTCGTCCTTAGCAAAAATACATGGGAGACGATTTTTTTTAAGTAGACACATTTTTTAAGCCGCAATTGCACACGTGCAATTCTCAAAAAATCTACTTATAAATGAGTGCATAAGACATCTATAGAACAAATTAGCTATATTTAGGGGTACATGCATCGATTTTGTACCTAATTTAAAAAAATATAGTGACTTTGAGCCTCAATATCTCCTGAACTACTGATTTCCCAAATATAGTGCCAAAGTGATCCGTAATGAGTGGGACAATATGGGATTTCAGTTTTCGTCAGGTCTTTTTACACCCCGTATATGTGTGTGGGTTTATATATGTGTGTGTTCATGTGTAGTACAGGAGGATTTATAGGAATGTCGAGACGAGGTCATTCGGTTATTGTTGCGATGATTGCGTTTTCAGCAGTGTGTTGGTTGTAATTATAGAGTGACGTGGCTGGCCTTTATAGGTCTGTTTGGTTCATTTGAAATGATTAAGTGTAAACTTTGGAAAACAAAGTTAGCTTAAATTACTAATAATTTAAGCTACCTTTGTTTTCCAAAGTTTCGATTGGCTTGCAACGACTTTGGTCAAAGTCTAAATATATATATATATATGTTATTCTTAAAAATCACGTAAATAAAGTTTAAATAAATGCTTCCAAATGAAAGCAAAGGTACATACCTATTATGCAATAAATACTTATCCTGAAATATATATATAATATTTAAAAATTAATTCATATAGATCCTTACTAGCTCATACATCTATTATTATTATTTATTCAGTGGAAAAAATCTGATTCTAAATCTTTTAAAACACAATAGGTACTGATACTAAACTAAATCTTCTTCTAGTTATTACAAAACACAAATAAAGAATACGTAATACAGATTCCAATCAAATGAAAGACGCTTGAAAATATTTTACTTTGATTTTCTTGAAGAAAATAACAATCACTGTGGCGTCCTGTTCATAAAATAAAGCGGAAAATACCGACGCAGGATGTGAAATTCCTGTTGTAAATAAAATAGAAATATACTTCGGATAGAAAATTACTATTCCATTGACGTTTTCTATTACTGGCTGGTAATGATTCCATAATAATAGACTGCTTATATAGCAATAAATAGTCTACAAGAAATCGCTATTTTAAAATGATGTGTTTAAAAATTGTAGTGCCGAATTTTGGGTATTTTTGTTGTGTGTATTTTTATTTGTTATTTCGATTATAAAAGCATTTTTGGAATCGTTAATTAAGTTACGGACTTTTGAAGCAATAAACTGAAAATATCCGAATTAAGAACCTGTACGTTTTTCTAAGTGGGTAATATGGCTAGCTTTCCTCTAGGTAAAAGAAGAATTTGTGAGCAGAAATCCAACAAAACTACTTTTGATTAATTGCTTTGCAGATTTGAGTTTAAAAAGTTTAACTAAACTGGACTTCATGAGGGTGAAAACTTGGCATCTCCTATGAATATAGTGATAAATACAGTATTATAGTGTTTATGAAGGTAGGGTTAGTCTCAAAGAATTATACACAATGCTAATGGAATACACGCGTGATAAATTTATCTTTATCCTTACAAAAGACAATATTGTTCAAATGTTATCACTACCAATCTCTGTAATCATATCCGCAATTCCTCGCTAAATAAAAATTGTCATTTATAAAGTTTGTAACAACTACGAGTTTACTAGTCTTAATTGCAGTAAGCGTTTTTAAACGGGCTAGGAATAGCGGTCGAAACGCGTAGACAGTTCATTCCAGAGCTGCACGTACGACGCAGACATGATTACCTAAGCGAGAACGCAGCGAGCTAACACGATTCAGCCCTGCCGCGGTGTACAGTGGTACATGTCTGTGTTTTAATCACCTTTGGAATGGAAAGAAAAAAAAAATCGGGCAAGTGCGAGTCTGACCCGCGCACCGAGGGTTCCGTACGCATTTTACCTTATTTAATTTTGTGGTTGGTACTAATTACGCTAGTCCTCTAAATCTGTATGAGCGACCATACAACTTAGAGGACTATCTTAAATGGAGTCTACTATGTATGTATGGGGACACCCTTAAATTTTCCTTTTTTTTTATTTTTGTAATTTTTCCTTTATTTGTGCTGTAAGACCCTGCTTTTGGCCAAATTTCGTGATTCTAGTTCTACGGGAACTACCATATAGGTTTTTGACCTATAGGGTACTTACGGTTGACCTAGAATTGTCAATTTTGGTCAAAACCAAGGTCTTACAGCACAAGTAAAGGAAAAATTCCGAAAATTAAAAAAAGTTGAAAATTAAGGTTAATTTTGGTACTTACAAATTTTCGCAAAAATCTAATTTTGACCATATCTTTTTATCGGGTTGACCCAGGACCCTGATTTTTATACACCTAATAGGAGCCATAGATCTTAGTATCTGGTATAAATTTCAATTAGCTAGGTCCACCCGTTCCTGAGAAAATCGGTGGTGACACACGGACAGACAGACAGACAGACAGACAGACAGACAGACAGACAGACAGACGGACAAGAAAGTGATCTTATAAGGGTTCCTTTTTTTACCTTTTAAGGTACGGAACCCTAAAAACACCTACTTATACAGACTGGCCAATGTATGTTTTGTCGAGTGATGTGGCAAATATGTTAGAATGAGAGCGATACTATTATAAAATAATGAAATGTAATAAACTTTAGAAAGTTTATGAGGATAGATGTAACTAGATGTTTGTTATTTTATACGCACAAAGAACTGAGTGGAGGTAAATAAAACTCACAGTTACCTAGCTTATACATTCCAATAGCATGTGGATATTTTGTTCCTATAACAGGTCCTCATGCGCGTGAAGCCACGGGTAAAAGCTACTTAAGGGGACTAGAAGAGCTAAACGCGAGTGTTATAATGCTTTAAAGTATATGGATTCAATGCAGTTAACATAATCAAAAAAATAAATCATATTCTTCAGGATATAATCTAGTTAAGTAGTGTATTGAAAACATAATACAACTAACTTTAATCAATAGAGAAAAATCACAAAGATACCCCTAAAAAAATATTTTAACGAATAAAAACCATATTAAAATACATACAATCATTCTGATTTTTTGACAAACTATTCAACAAGTAACATACTAACAAAATACTGTTTTATTTTTTTAATCCAATGAATACATTTTCTGTAAATCGCAAATTTTATGGTTTGTAAAAAGTTCGGAACGTCCCGTCGCACAGTGTTTTATGAAGACCATTGTGGGGGCCACAGGTTGTGGCGTCCAAACTAAGCACAGTACGCAATAATGATGTTAGAAGTAGCGATGGCGTTTTTTATGCTGCTTATGTAAGAATTCAAGTGAATCTCGTAGCTTTGTTAAATCCAAATTTATACGAGATTTTTGGTTTTTGTTTTTGCCTGTTTTCTCCAAAATTCCGCCGTGTTGGGGTTAGTGATATAAACTGTAATTATCTTCTTTACTTACCCTATACACCACATAAATTTTACATTCCAATTCGATGAAATCTAGAAACTACAATCTTTTTAAGTTTTATCTGGATTTTACGTCTTCAGGCTTGTTAAACTCTGAGATAATAATTTTGAACCGGATCTGATTTTAATTTGTCAGAAAAATACCTGCCATTTTGTTGATATTTATATACAGTGGTTTGGATTATCTTATAAAACGATACAAATATTATTTTATAATCTATCTTTCATGAATAAAGTTCTTGTCTCAGGATAAGAATCGTTAGGCCATGTCGGAGGCCTTCGGGCGGTCTAAAAACTCCGACACTAGAGTTGGCCACACACTCACACGAAAAACAAACAAACAATGAATAATGATCTAAAAAAGAACCTTTGTTATACAAGATGAAATTTTAGTCACTAGCCAAATTTTCAGATGTCATTCTGCCCATGATTTTGACGATTTGCATCATATCATCAGCATATCTCTCATGCACAGCTGCTCCTATGTAAAAAAAACAATGTAAAATTCCTTTGCCTGCAGCCGCAATTGCATTATTGAAACCTGTACCTAACCCGCAATCGCTGAAAGAGCTCACCAGCACTTATGAAGATGAAAGTTATGACCCAGAAGAATTTGTGGTGCTTTGCAACGAAGAAAATATTTTATGAGAATAAAGTTCAATTGTTTGTAATGTTTAAGTTTTACAATTGATATAAATAAAATCCAAAAAGCAACAGAAAATGTTGTATCTATGAAATCTTATGCTCTGAACTTCAAAGGAATTCAAATCATTTCATTTTAATAGCGATAGCGTTCAATATTAAGTTGTATTTGCGCTTGCTTTGCAAGATATTAGTTTAAAAGGAAATAAAACTCGATATATTTTTCCATCATTTTAACTACAGAACCCTATAAAATAGATTTTATAAATAAATTATATTTTGTAAAAAATGATTATCGAATAAAAATGTGGAAACCCTAGCAAAAACAGTTAATTTGGAATAACTTCTAGATTCCATGGATTTGGGGTCTGAAATTTATTGAGTATATGAGGAAAATAAAGAGCATCATTTCTGTATAAATAACTTTTCCCAATATGGTAGAATCTTCGGGAAAATTAAGAAAAACTAAAAATAAAAAATCTCGCGCTAAATTTGAATCTAGTCAAGCTATGAGGATCATTTATACTGTAAAATGTGCATTGTAAGAGACGCTATCCGTGCTTCTAACATTATTATTGCGTTTCATGCTTAGTTTAAGAGGAATATTTTTTTTAATATCCGGTTTAAAATATGAAGATTTTCAAAAAAGATTTTCTAAAAAGTAGAGATGCTAGCTTAATGGGGATACGAAATATTTCTTTTTATTGAATATATCTATTAGCTTCTTTAATAAAAAGACGGTGTCCGAAAAATGGTCTTCATAAAACACTGTGCGTCGTCGTCCCGCTTCTCTTTCTTATGTATACAATGCAAAAGTGACAACAGCAGCTCAACTGTATAGCGGTGTCAGCGGTCGGTAATATTTCCAGAAAATATCTCAAAACTCACACCTAGAAAAGCCCTCATTGCGTAAACACCTACACATACATGTAAACGCAAACTTTATGTACGAAACAAACAAGGCTTATAAATTATTGATAGAAACAATTTACTAAACTTAAACAAAACTTTAAGCTATAGAGTCTAGACTATGAATAACGAATCTGATCAAACCAGACTTTGAAAATATCGAACCTGCCACCGCCAGATCAATCTTAAGTCAACACTTCATGAAACGAGCATAAATCATTACAAAATACAAAATTAAGCATTTTTCCAAGCCAAGTATTCTGAACTAAATGGAATGAATTTTCATAATAAATAAGCAAAATATTACCCGTAGGTTTTCATATACCTTGTCTACAATATATTTTCTCTACAATCAATCACTTTGTAGGAAACACTGCTTCGCGCGTCAGTTTTGTAACATGCCACGTTACTTAGCTATCTACGTATTAAAGATGGAGCGTGATTTTTAGCCAGTAACTTTGCTTTTAATTTTGAATATTTGGGTTCTTTGTTTTATAAGTTACACGTGTCTCGGAGAGTAAAGAAAATTGATGAGCTCGGTTGTTAGCGCCTATGAGGAACTTGGCTACAACCAATTGTATTGATACATAAACTTCCTCCCTTAAGCATTTCTGAGAAAATATGAGAAAACATACAATTAAAAAAGACGAAGGGGTGGTGAAGTATAAGGGTAATTTATACGGAGCTAATTTAATACTATTGCTACTGAGGTTAATTATTATCACAATGATAATCACTACATAGTATAAAACAAAGTTTGTTCTTCTCTACTGTCTGTCTGTCCCTATGTATGTTTAAATCTTTAAAACTACGCAACGGATTTTAATGCGGTTTTTTTAATAGATAGAATGATTCAGGAGGAAGGTTTATATGTATAATACACGCATAACATTGCATCCGTGCGAAGCCGGGGCGGGTCGCTAGTATTATACAAGTATAAGTAGACCACGGCTCACGGTTACGCCTTAAAAATCCATTCCAAAACAGTTTCAGAAGCAAGACGATAAAATACTAAACTGTACAACTAAGTTTTCAAGAAACAAACTGCAAAAACTTTATGCGTTGGATACAAAAAAAGGCATAAAACGTGGTAACATTGATCACGAAATATCCACCAGATCCCAGTGTAAAATTATACAAAGCCCAAATTGGCCATTACACACATACTTTCCTTACAAACTTTACCAATATCGACTTTACAAATCGACGCCGAAAAAAGGCTGAAGTGTTACTTGCAAACAAGGGCGTTAAGCTGCTTTAGCACCACAATAAAATAGCCGCGACAGTTTAGCACTTTACGTGGGACCAGAGAATTTGAGACAGAAGCAGGACCATGACATGTATCAAATTGATACGATATGAAAAATATGATGAAATAGTGCTTCCACCAAAGTTAGGACTGTATAACCCCCCTTAGTAATCATGTTTGACGAGATGGCGCTTAGTGAAAAGTTTGTTTGTGTGATTCAAGATTGGACATCAAGAAGTCACCTAATTTAATCAATTTGTAGTGGGTCCAGATTTGGCATAATATAAGTATTTCCACAGAGTGACTGCAGTCTAACATGCACTAAAGGAATAGCCGAGAAGAGAGGAATCTTAAAATAAGAAGGTATCTACAAATAAAACCCTACAGACTACAGATTGATTTACAGTCAACAGTAATCGAAAGCAATCGTATGAAATAAGCGTTATATTATATGTGATATCTTATTTTGAATATTTTTCTTTGCATTGGAATCTTCGTAAGTCGATTATAAGAGACGCTCACCTCTTAGCCAAATGGCAGTTGCGTAGGTAATGAAAAAAGTAGTATCGTTTGGACCGCGGCCGCTGCTAACGATCGTACTGCTGTTGTTTCGAGTGTACGCCTACACGCCTCAATAATGTTAGCACGACTAGGATTAGGTGCTTGTATGTAGTTCACGATGTAAATGTACTCGCCGTGGATCTATGGATAAATAATGTATGAGTATGTTTTTAAAATAAATTACAAAATGTTACCGAAGTTTGCGTTTAATACGATGGATCTTATAATGGACAAATAAGGTATGGTATTTCTCCAACTCGAGGATTCTATGACCAGTCCTGATCGCCTAGCGGACTGCAGTCCGATGAAAGTATTTCAGAATTTTTATGTAGATACTATTGTACATTTGAGGATGAGGAAAATGATTTTATACAACTTCCCACTGACCAACAAACTCATCATCCCACGACACCATTTGTGTAAATACGAGCACATTTTTGCCGAAGTTTCAGTTACAGGCAACGTTGGGCACATAATGTGTTCGTTTCCAAGCCATTGAATATTTTATTTCGTTATTTAGACAGTAACGGGTTTCTCTCTTTATTGCTGGTTGTGATACATGGCACGCGTTTATTGGCGTGTTATGTACTGGTACGTATATTGATATGCTTTTCTTGAAGGATTAGGTGTATTTAATACTTATGTAATGGTTGATTCTGTCAAGTTATTTCAGATAGGAAAACTTTTTCAATGAATGTTTGAATGTATGTGCATGCATTTTTTTAGAATATGCAAGAGATGCAAAAATGTCTCTTGTATGAAGTTGCCATAGCCTATACATATAATTGTTGAACTGCCGTTCTTTTTATTCTTGTCTTCAAAATAAGGGCAAAATAAGGGCTAATTCTGCGCCTCTTAGGGCAAAGTAAGGGCTAATTCTGTGCCCCTTGGTGCAAGCAGAGATAGCGTATATGACTCTTCATTACAAGTATTAAGAGCTTACTCACGATAACCGTCTCTGACGTGTCGTAGCGGTAAGTCATGCGAATAGTAGTTATTATGCCGCGATTCCGCCAGAAATACTAGAAGTACTCGATACATTCTTACGCTACATTAAATGGATTAACAGTAATTACAATTATATAGATTCTGTTAATCTATATAATTGTAATTACTGTTAATCCATTTAATTGGATGTAATTTTTGGTATTTGAAAGGCTGGAGAGAGACATAGGCTTTAAATTTGAGTTTTGTAATATCCGCGGGCAGCGGCTAGTTTTCATTACACTAACCAACGAGTAAGTATTAATGAATTAACGAAATAAATTTATACGTTAACGCATTGAAATAAGCTCAAGTATAAATTTAAACCGCGCTCGACTTACAGACATGTTTCAATATTTTACGCTTGAGGGATAGTGGCGTTTCAATTTTCAACGTACACCCAACTCTAGTTTACTTCACTGGTGGAACTCCCACCAGTGATTCATAATTTTTATTCATTTATTCTATTCAAGTCCCATCGGAGATATTCATCATTCTTTTCATCAATTTCTTTTTTGAACCGTACATATGTTATATTATTTAGTATATTGATATATATTTAATTGTATTTGTATAAATTATGTATGTATTTTATGTATCTAAGTAAAATGTATATTTATTTATATTTTAGTACTTATAGTATTTTATTTAGGATAATCTTCTTGATAATTTCATTTTAAAGCTACACCATACCCACAAAAATGCTTTGATCATTCCTGTCCATCCCAAGGTTGCCTGGCAGAGATCGCCCCTGGCGATAAGGCCGCCGTTTGTACATGAAACTTAGCTTTAAGTCACTGAATAAATGTAATTAACTTTGGTGTGCAATAAAGAATATATCTATCTATCTATGTTTATTAATTTGTTCTTTAATTTTACTTGGGTTAAAGTGCAAATTGGCTGGGTGTTATATTAATGTTATAGTATTATTTATGTATTCAAGTATTTTCTGTATATTTGTCAATAATTTATAATCTGCTATAACTACGTTTAACAGATTTGGCATACTTTAATGTCCTCATGAACGTTAATACTTGGCGATTTGTAAGTGTTTTGTTTTCTTTTTTTTATTAGATATTATTCACACTATAGACAAATCCAGTAATCATAACAATACTTAACCATACGTAATTTGTAAAGTCAAATTCCTCATAATAATTATGTTTTAATACCTTCAGAAAAACTCGCTGAACGACTTTAATATTCGATCTAGGGCTACTGCAAGACCGGCACCCTGTTAGAAGCATTTTATAACATAAAAATTAGTTTAAAATTTCTGTAAATTTGTTTATGGGGACAGTAAAGCATGGCAAAAGTATAAGTACAGAAATGCTCAAGCTAGCTTGAGCATTTCTGTACTTATACTATTCTGGATTTCTATCTGAATGAGCTATTTTCTTGTTTCGTTCTTTTTAGACTTTTTAGAATTTTTGACGTGGTCGGGTTAAAGTTTTTAAACGGGTTTATTTTTTTTATTTGAATCCTCTCCTGTATCCCAATGGGGCATGTAAACTAACTGTAAAATATTTACAGTGTCCTATTTATAGGAAGAAAGAAAGAAAAATAGGTATCTAACACAACGCTTCTGAACTGCGTGAATTGTAAGTACAACCGCGTTTTATAAACTTATATGTTGACTGAAGCAGTATATATATATATACATATTTGTAATGTGCTCAGTCTCACCGATACCTTCCTTTTGATACCAAACACGTAATGATTATCTCAGTTTATTTTTTTTAGAGGTTGGAATCTGAGCTATTAATTTCGTAATAGAAACAAATAGATCAAATTTATATAGCGTATGTCACCCGCGCCATTATTACGAATCTATTGACGCCCTATTTCTTAAAATCGGTTCAGTAGTTTAGGCGCTACGGTGGAACATACAAACATACATACATAAATAGACTTCCTTTTGGCTTCGCCGTAGTCGGGTAATGAACTATTTATAAGTATTTTTTAATCAAATTATACTTAACTAGAGGCTGCCCACAGCTACGCCCGCACCGTCTTCTTAAATAAGCCATAATCTTGTGGGCATTAAATTTAAGAAAATCCCTTCTTAGTGCACCTTTACGGTCCCCAACGAACATTCTTGCCAAATTTCAGCCTCTTGTGCCCAATAGATTTGGCTGCGCGTTGCCTGTCAGTCATTCAGTAATGCAAGAATTTTATATTCAGTCAGTAACGAACCAATTTTATATAATTCTACAGATTGCCACTAAATGTGTAGTCCAGATCACTAAGGCAATGCAGAGTAGTGATGAGAAAAACGACTTCTCGCAAATTCTACTCTAATCGAATTGAAAAAGTTCTCTATTCCAGTCGGATTCCAATCTAAAATCTCAATTTAGCCGAAAGCGAAAAAAGGACAGTAAAACTAACACTTAGTACCTCACATAACGCTGGCTGTTTCTCACGATTTCAGCCGTGATATAGACCATATGAAATAAATACTTCATTGTCCTCACTAAAGTTGTTCATTTACAGTTCGGTGACGTGCATTCACATGTATGTAATTCATCATCATCATCATCATCCTAGAAATATCCCGGTTGCACTCAAGACTTACACTTTGAAGCCAGGCGTCCACTTTCTGGTCTAATCAGATTTGACCGAATGCTAGATTTTCCACAATGCGACTGGCGTCTGACCTCCGCAACCTTGAGGCATTGCGATTTTCCATGGCTTACACCAGTTTTAGTATATCCGACGATATAACATTCTTAACATCCGAGGCACGGAGAAAGCGATAATGGACAATTTAATACGCACAGGACATCCAAAAGTCTGTGCTGCGTGCCGTGCCTTAAGCATAGCAATCTGTCAGTGTCTCCACTGCAGGCTATTGCGGCCTATAATGATTATGGATACACATACAAAGTATTATATAGTTATAATGAGATCGGTTAGAATCCCAGTGGTCAGTAATTACGAGTCATTGGCGGAACTAAATAATTCGCTATAACAAAATTATATTTAGCATAATAGGTACCGGCTCTGATGCTATGAGCTGGTTAAAATCTAATGCACTATTATAAAACAGGGTCTAAATTACTACTTATGTATATTTATATGTAGTTTGCAATTTAGTCGTAGTTATCAATATATATAAAATTCCTGTGATACTTGAAATTAAACTACAGTTTCGGATTTTATCGCGATATATTGGTTTCACTAAGTTATTACATTTAAACCGAATGATCTAGAAACTACATTTTTAATTTATTACTAGCCGACTTTTCGAATTCTTTACAGGATTCATGTTCACGGCAGACTGAGGTGATATTTAATTTTGTCTTTTTCTTAAATGTATAAGTTATCTCAAAGTACCCGAACATTTTTCAACTATTGGTGTTACTATTTACGCAGAATGAGCTCACAGTTTCCTTAGGCCTTCTGGTGGCTTTAATACATTTAGTAATCAATTAAAAATGTAGTTTCCAGATCATTCGGTTTAAATATAATAACTTAGTGAAACCAATATTTCGTGATAAAATCCGTAAACTGTAGTTTAATTTCAGTGTGTAACATTCGCGCAAACCCAAGAAGATATTCCTGTGATACTGACTGACTGACAAACAATGCACAGCTGAAACTACTGGGGCAAGAAAAATGTTGTTAAATTTTGCAAGTTCATATGTTGATGAATTGTTGTCATGTATGTTCCTTGAAGAGAGTAGAGGTAGGAGGTAAAATAGTCCCACCCCTCCCTGTGGAATCTCCACCTTGTCGTGGTGGGGAGGCTTAGTAAAGGGCACCCACGGTGAAGCTAAGCGAGATCCCGGGAGTGGACGCTCCGCGTGGGCTTGATGGAGGCCTGCGCAGGATGCGTCCAAAGGTGCGAGTGCGGGGGACAGTTCTTTCTGTCCCTCGCAGTCGGGCGCGGTCACGGGAGGAGAGGCGTGTCGGTGTTGCGTTGCCGCGCGCCCTATCTCCCGCGACCAAATGGGGGCGCACCATTTGTTGCGTCGCGGTGGGGCCGCAGAGGAAGAGGAGATGCGGTGTTTTCAGGTTCCCATCCTCCCTATTCTCAGTGACCTAACCATGGTTACTGAGCCCCCCACCACGGTGGAGATCCAACGGGGGGGCATTTATTTTGTGGCCGGTAATGGTTAAAAAATCTGAATTGTTTTGTGAAATCTGAATGTAAGAGTAATAAAATGATGACGACACAGTGGCATGCGTGGCAATGCAGTTCAGTTTTTTTGCTGTGCATCCAATATTTGGTCAACGTAATTGGCATATACTGCTCGTGCAACGTTTTTATGCATTGTGTTATATGCTGTTAAAAAGATAGATGATTTTTTTTGGATGTTGATTCCAATTCCAGTGAATGAGTTAAATCATCAGCTTTGTTTATAGTCTTCCCTACTGCTGGACACAGGCCGTCTCGTCGTTCTTGGGATGGATGAGGCCGTAGTCTATCAGGGTGGTCAAGTGCGTGGTGACAGACTTCACATGTCTTTCGAGGACTTTATGGAGATCGTTCTTTCTTCACCGTTTAGCGACATTTCTTTTTTCGAATAACGAAATATTTTTACTGGAACAAACCATTGGTCTGTCGCTGCTTCTTTGAATTACTTTATATGAAAGCTTCTTGTTACTTTGCCAAAAATAAAGTAAATGTCTTCCTCCAACAAAAAGTATTTATAAAAAAATACTCATTCTAAGTCTAAATTTGCTATTATATTTTAGTATTTGTTTTGAAAGGAGACTTTATAAGTTTAAGCAGACGTAGTTCCAGCCCGCTTTTCTTTTATTTATTTTACAGCTGCTCTGGGAGTTTCGAGTTTCAACCGATGGACGTACATTTCATGGCTGACTAAATATGTATCTATGAAATACAACACTACTGCCTTCTATATTTTACAATATGTTCTGAAGCTGCGGGTGGATAGTACCTTCTAGACAAGATTTCTTTATCATCGGCCATTAAGCATCCGACGAAATCTCGGCCAAATGTAAACACCATCCTAGCCCTGTGCTGGTTTCAATCCAAGACCTATCCCTTGAAGTCCAAAGTATGCTCGAAGCCATGGGTCAAAAATAGGTTAACTTTTTGACAACATAAAAACGGGACTTAATCGTATTGACTAACAAATTTTACTTAACAGATATGTTTTCTCTGACCTATCGACGACAGCAGTCGCGATCGCGAGCAACATAATTCTAATGGCCTACATCGATCGTGAGCGCAAAAAGACTCAGCATCACCATTAAGGCGCTGTGCTAAGCGACTGTTTTGGTAAATGAGGGGGTGAAGCAGGGGAGGTGAAGGGAGCTTAGCTCCGTCTACTGCGGGGCGCCCCCCTTCATTCTCATCGTGTGCGGCCGTATTCTGGCGACATCCGTATTCCAATATTTCAAAATCGCAAGCAAAACGTTTTAGCATATTGAATTGAGATGCTGATATTAAAATTTATATTACATACATCAATCTGTTTGTACAATATAGGCATAGCGCAATTTTTGTTCTCAGTGCAGCCATGAGCAAAACTGGTTTACATTTCATTTTTATTTTCATTTTTAGACGTTATAGGTATTAATAGTTGACGAAAGTAGGTAAATACCTACGTGTCGTAAGATGTTCAAAATAATTAAGTCAGTTCCACGTATGGAGAGGCCATTATTATGTTTGTTTTGTTTTTGTATAAAAATAGTGAAGCAGTTCATAGAATACCTACATCTAATTCCATTCCTGCCAGTTTTCAAATCTGTTTTGCAATAAATTGGCTGTGACATACGGGCGGACAGACAGACAGACATTGCGAATCTATAAGGGTTCCGTTTTTACAATTTTTGGCTACGGTACCCTAAAAAACACAATACTGCTCTACTAAGCGCAAAAGCCGTATCTCAACTAAAGCGAGTTACGAGATAATTGAAGTTTAGTAAAAGTTGATTTCTTTTATTTATTTATGGATGTTTATTGTTATTATAGGTATAATTATTATGGTAAAGGTTTCGAAATACGTCGCCGTTTTTAATGGTTGTGAGTGATTGGAGAGAAAGGAGAGGAGGTCTTGAAACCCCCCCTCACCATTTTCACTTGCCGGAAATTCTTGGTTTCCTCTGAAAAAAGAAATCTCCACACATCGGTGTCATGGCACTGCCAACTTCCACATTCATCACATTAGTTTAATAAACTAAGGTTGACGGAGCCCTGCGAAGGGCTCCTATTTTCGGATTAAGGGTCAAAAGAGAACCTAACATAACTTATTTAGTTACTTATCACAGTCGCACCTAACCCTGGGCACTCGAAAGCAATGACGCACAAATTTGACATGAGCTGTCAATATAATCATTCCAAGATGGCAGTTTTGCGTTTCGTTTCACGTTTTTCACATAAAACATAAAATAGACATTTGTAAAACTGTACTAAATTATTAAAACTACGTTCCGTTTTGCGTAATTGCCGAAGTATTAATGAAATTTTGGAAATTGTTTAAAAATATTAAGACGCAACTCCGGCAGCCAAAATTACTATTAGGTGATTAAAACGAACTCCCTTAAGCCCCCTACACTACCAATACCCTCAAATTCAGGCGACTTGTTTCGAAACCCAACCCATTATTATTTTTCAAAATAGATGAAACATCAAAAATATATGTGGATATACCTTATTCATGAGATACTGCTATGTCGCTTAGAAAATTATAGAATTTGAATTTGAGTTACTGCTTTTTCGTTAGCTCTCGTCATACATGTTTGTATGGAAAAATATAAAAAAAATATTTCGCTTCAAATATGTGTTGTTTCAAAGAAAATAAATATTAAAAGATATTTATTTATATTCATTTATAATTTATTAACGAAATACAGAGTTTACTGCTCATCAAAAGTTAGCTGTCTGCTACAACCCGGCAGGTTTTCTTTATTCTCATCGAATGTTAAAGGCAGTGTGTGAGGTGATAAGACTTATTATTTGCTGTTGCTCACGAGGCACAGTTTCATTTACTTTCCTTTTACGGCTTGGTATTGTAGAAATTTCAAGCACTGATGAAACATTTTCCTCTCCGTGATCTCGCAATGCCATCCCTTGAGCTTGACGAGAATCAACAATTTCAGGCAACTGCCAATTCATATAAAACACCACAAGCTTCTCCCAGAAAACATCATCTCTTTCTATAATTTCTATTTTAGTGGTATACTTTCGCCACTCCACACAGCAAATAAACACTTTTGTTTGCGTGTAACGTGGCGTTGCCCCTGAATTTGGTAATAACAATTACAATATTTGTTTAGTTTAGTCAGTTCACTTTTTTATCATGTTTCCATATTTGTATTTTATTTGCTCTTATACTATTCTTCAGGCCATTCTTATATGTAACTTTAGAACATTAAATTTCCACAATCGTGTTTGGACCTATTAATCCATCTGGCGTGGCACCAATAATCGAATAATCCACAAGGCTCGATTGTTACATTTTCTTGCTTCGCCAGTTGTTGCAAAGCCAGTTGTTCATTTAAGATTCCATGCGCAACTGGATTTTACATGTCAAATATTTTATTTGTACAAAATATTTTTTACTAAGTTGGCTTTACTGCTGTTATCTCTTCTTTTTACCACTGTACAAAAATTTCAATCTGCCAACATATTCTTACGCAAATCGAACCAGTCACTGCTATCCCTCTTGTAATTTTTGCTTATCACTACGGAATTTGAGTCAAATTTGTTAAAAAAATTGTTTGGCATTTCTTGGCTAGCTCTTGAACAGATCGTGTTAAGAATGACTGAAGTCAAATATGTGTAAGACGTTGCAGAACTGTTATCTTTAACTTCACTGTAATTACAATAATGATAATTAGTACGTACTTTATTATTAAAAAAATACTATATCTTGTGTTATAGCAAACAGAGAAGTCACCTTCTTACTTATAAATGATTGATTTTAGAAATTAAAAAGATATTAGATGTACTGAGACATACCTAATAGTTAATGAATAATCAAAGTTCTACCCGATGTACCTAAAAAGGTTTATGTTCAAAACACAATAATAGAACATTCGTTACCGCTTGTGTGCGGATTGCGGAGCGCCATATTAGCGCTGTCATCAATATTGTTCGTCGTGCCGGCATCTTAGCGCTCCAGGCGCTCTGACAAGCTAATGAATTTGAAATATAGGTAGGTACATAAAATGATTCGATTTTATGTTATTACTATTTCAAAAATTGAAAACTGTGGCAGCTATGTATTGTGAGAATAATTTATATAATTATATTATGCATAATCGATAATCTATAACATAGTTAGTCATAAAAGACTTATGAAAATAATTTGTGTAAAAATGTTACATATTTCATAATCACTTGGCCATTTGGCCATGGATGAATTTCTATTTTATTACGACGCTTTCTTGTACAAATCCTTCGTAGAACTTCATTTCACTAATTGTCCATATTTTATTCTTCTAATTATATATTTATAAGCACAGAAACAATAATACATTAAACGCAACAAGAGTATTAACTTAGGTCCTAATTATATGTGCCCATAGTCGATATAGTGCCCACATGAAAAGCCTATTTGATTCAAAGTATTCAGTCTATAACATAAAACATGAAATTACGAACTCAAATGGGCGTATTATAATAACAAACAGGTTTACGTAAAATTTCGTGCAGCGGAGACGCAAGCGACATGACCTATCTCTCACAGGGCTCATAGCCGAATGATGAGGTCTGGGCGGGGCGTAAACTAGCAACTGACACTCAGTACACCGCTTATGCTAATAAGGTTTAAATTGCTGAAGCGTTTGATATTGATGGGATCTACCGAGCGTCAAAATCATAGACGTTTGGCAGATTTTATTTAATTTTACAAAATATACAGGTATAATATGAAAATAAATAGGGTAATTCTTTAGTTCATTAGATTTCCTACAATATTATCAAAAAAAATACGACAGCTTACGATCAAAATATTGCAAACAGTGAGACGAAAGATTATTTTCTGCCTCGATTTTGTGATTTTTTTACCGTGATTCTATTTTACGTACGTAAAAAATTCTTTCAAAAGTCTTTTGTTCAGACTTTTGACTTTAAGCTCTAATTTTTGCTAGTTTGTAATATGTACCGTTATGGCTAGATGCGCGACGAAAAATTAGGAGTTTCACGGCTTCTGAGGTATAACAGCGCCTTAAAACTTCAATAAAATTCTTTCCACCGTGGCCCAAATATGGGGTCCATAAATTCGGTCCGTGTGGTGACGGATTAAGAATACGGAATGTCACCACCCCATATCATCCCATGGGTGTCGTAAGAGCCGACAGAGGGAGCATATTATGCAGAGAACAGCATTGTAAGAGAAGGAAAACTTGATACAAGCCCTATACCAACCCGTTTGGCCAGCGTGGTATAGTAGGCCAATTCCTCCTTTCAAAGGAGAGGCCTAGTCCAACAGTGGACTGTTAAAGGCTGATGATGATGAAATTCGGTCCAACTGGCGTCTTTTTGTTCGCCGTACATTGCTATGACGTATTTCGGGGAGGTGCACCGTTAGCGCGATGTGACACGGAATAGCTCGTCAAATTGAAAAGACGAGCCGGGACGATTGAGAGGTACCGCTAACTCCTGCATGATTTTATTTTTGGGACGGCAGAGCGTGTAAAGTGTCGGTTGAGAGTGGAAACTTTTGAAGTGGTGTAGACTATTAGCTTGTCTCATATGGAAGTTATTCATCAATAATAATAATATTAGTGTTATCAATTCCCAAACTAGAAAGAACCTGTACTAAATGGCAAGCAGATAACTGATAAAAATAACTATTCTTATTTTAAGCTATAGCATCTTCAGTTTTCACCGTGCCGAGTATTATGGGTTCATACTCACACGAGACAACATATTGTGTGATCCTAAAGCTGTTGCTTCGATTGTGTGTATTTTTGTGGCCGTCGATTGAATGTTCGTAGAAGGGGGTTAAATATAATGACCACCATACAATGTTTTGATACCCTTAGTTCTTTAACCAAAAATATATACTTAACACCAGAAAAATAAAGTCTAAAATTACAATACTAAGTACTAACTATTTTAGTCACGATTGCACTTCAAATTGTATTCGAACACCAAATGTGGTAAATGATCACCAAATAAATAGGTTATGTTAGGTTCTCTTGTGACCCTTAATTCAAAAATAGGAGCCCTGCGAAGCAGTGTTCCGTCAACTTAGTTTATTAAAGTAGGTGGTGTAACCAAATCCAATTTATGTGTTGGTATTTCATACAACTAACAAAACAACTTTGGTTTTAATTTAACATTAAAATGCTGGTTTAATTTTGGTGATCATTTACTACTTTTGGGTTAACAATGATTTATTTGGAGTCATTTTGCTTAAATAGGATAGCGAAATGTTAAAACTTTGGTTAAATAACTTAACATTAAAATGCGGGTTTCATTTTGGTGATCATTTACTATTTTTCTCTGTTATATGTTACTTTTATGGATGGACTTGAATTTTGTTTTGGAGTTCAACGCATATAACGTGTTCATCAAAAATTACTTAACATAACATTTAAAATAAAGTGACCTAGTTTTAGTGATATAGCGTATTATGCATATTCTAGTTACAGTAATGACTTAATAAAACGGTCAAAGTATTAGTGTTTGCATACACGTGTATGTATTTAAATTAAAATAATTGTTAGCAGCCCCTTCAACAGGAGTAGTAAAACGTGCCGCTCTCGGCCACCGATGTCGCAGAATCCCAGGGGTGAGCAAAGTGAAAAGATGGAAGTCGTTTCGACACCCGATATGCACAATTGGTTGGGCCTTATTGACCGGTATTTAAATGGGATCTGTTCCATTGCATCAGACGGAAAACTTAACACAGACCAAAAAATTAAAATCAATTCCTTGTGTCGTAAGGTGACACAGCAAACTGCCCACATGTCTGTTCACTACCAGTTCTTAAAGCAAAAAGCAATTCAGACCCATTTCTCCCTCCAATCCTGACCAAGACAAACATCCATGTTCATGCACACAAATGTTTGACTTGAGCGGGAATCGAACCCGCGACCTTCGACGTAGCAGTCGCTTACACTCCCGCTACGCCAACCGGCCGTCAACAAAAGACAATATTGTTCAAATGTTATCACTACAACTCTCTGTAATCATATCCGCAATTCCTCGCTAAATAAAAATTGCCATTTATAAAGTTTGAAACAACTACGAGTATACTAGTCCTTATTGCAGTAAGCGTTTTTAAACGGGCTAGGAATAACGGTCGAAACGTGCAGGCAGTTCATTCTAGAGTTGCACGTACGACGCAGACATGATTGCTGGGTACGTCCTGATCTAAGCGAGAACGCTGCGAGCTAACACGATTCAGCCATGCCGCGGTGTACAGTGGTACATGTCTGTTTTATTCACCTTTGAAATGGAAAGAAAAAAAACACCCACTTATACAGACTGGCCAATGTATGTATTGTCGAGTGTTGCGACAAATATGTTAGAATGAGAGCGATACTATCTCGCTGGTATTATAAAATAATTAAATGAAATAAACTTTAGAAAGTTTATGAGGATATATCGTGGGTATAATGGAAGAACTGAATAACTCAAAATTTCAAGTTTCGAAGATAATCGCGATTTACTGCTTTTTTTGACACTTTATTTTACATTTCTAAAAAATGGAGTACAATTTTACCGTCGGCGATTTTATATGCTTTAAGCATGTTTGCTGTCGATTCTATGCTTGATTAAACTTACTTTTATCATGAACCAAAAAAATTATAAAAATAATAAACCAAGTTATCCAATTTTGCCACACTACGATATTGCAAATATACCGTAGTTAGCTAATTCTATATTGTAGTTATACAGTTTTCCCACACATTAAATGAATGTGAATACATGAATTAGGGTAAACTAAGTACACTTATTGAGTTTTCAACCTAAATAAATATTTAAACACGAAAGTTAGGCATTCTTAGTGAAAGTTTATCTGTGAAATTTTATCACTGATTATTGATCTCACATGAAATAAAAGACCTGGATTGGAAGTAGTAACATTGTATATAAAAGAAATATATAAAAAAACCTAAAATTACAATATCAAATTAACAGAATTAGGTATGGCAACAAAATATTATAATTATATAATAATAAATTACTTATTATAAATCTTCTAAATTCAACTAAAACAAAAATAACTTTCCTTTGCATTAAAACATACTAGGGTGGTCTGAAAAGTTTCCGACCTGAACCTGAAGGAAGCAGCACTCGTCAAAAAAAGTGTTGTAGATGTAATTGAGTACAATTATAGTACAAGACTTGTGGCAGTTATCCACCAACATTTCAGCTGTTTTGTACCAGTAATTGATGTTTGACAGCCATACGATTGAGTTGATGTGAGTGTTTTTGTGTAAATGGGCAATTTTGTATCGAGCTGTCATTAATTTTTTGTTTTTGAAAGGCAATACGCCGACGCCATATAATTTTGATTAAAACTCTGTTTATGGGGACTCTTGGCTCCACCAACATCGCCTTAGCGTTATCCCGGTTGCATCCAAGACTTACACGTCTTAGAGCCCAAGGTTCGCTTACTGGTCTAACCAGATATGACAGAATATCGACTTTTCCACAGAGCGACTGCCGTTTGACCTCCGCAACCCAAAGGGATAGCGATATTCCACTGGTCTACAGTATCAGTTTATTTGAGGGTACTCACTCCCCATAACGACTGTCAAAGATCATAATGACCAGGAACGACAGTTTAACGTGCTCCGAGGCACGGGGCAAGTGATAATTAACAATTTAATACGCACTTTACTTTGAAAAGTCATTGGTGAGAGCTGTGGATTTGAACCCGATACCCTCTGGATGGACTGCCATTGGTACCTCCACTAAGCTATCGCTGCCTCTCTGTTCCATCAGTTACCACAATGAAATTTTGGGCAGCTGAATTTAAACTTGGTCGTAAGAGCTAGGGAACAGATGAAGGTCCGCGACGTCCAAAAACTGCAACCACTGACGATAACCTCTCTAAATTTCACCAAATGGTGCTAGACGACCGCTGAATTGAGTAAGAGAGGTAGCAGAGGCTATGAAAATGACTAACAAATGTATTAGCTACATATTAAATCAAGATTTAAGCATAAGCAAGCTCCCAGCGCGACGGGTGCCGCGTTCACTCAAGACCAGAACCGCGTTCGAATGAATTTTTTTTAATGATCTCTTTGGCGTAGATTAGGCCTATGATCCAAGTATTGGTATAATTAGTGACTGTAGATGCAACCTGGATATACCATTATACACCCAAATCAATAATACATATATTCCAAATAGTAAATTGTTAAGGAGTAACCGACTCCAAAGGACAAAGGCGTTTTTCGGCTGGGAAAGTGATGCTGACTGTTTTTTGGGATGTTCATGGAGAGATCGAAAGGGATAACTATTACAGCAGCATACTACGCTCTATTACTAGACAAATTGAGGGTAAAAGTTGTGCGAAAAGGTCCACATTTGCAGAAAAGACTATATTACTGACATAAATCTTCGTATACTTTATATTTATTTTGTCACTGATTGCCTACGTGGCACAGTAAATAAGCTATGCTTCTGTTGATCGAGAGGTCTTGCGTTCAATACCCGGGTTAGGCAAGAGTGTAAGTAACAGATTTTTCCAAATTCTCAGTAGTAGAACGAAGTCTGGCAATGTGCCTGGCAACGTCAATAGACCCCCTTTTTACGTAGGACCTAAAATGCATGACATGGCCAAATGTGGGTGTAATTATTACAACTTATTTCTACCTCTTTGGAGTATCGGTTTGCCACGTCACGCCTTGCACGCTATCACGCGAGGTAATTTCTCACCTTTAGGCTTTCATAATAGGAAGAAGGCGTGTAATGGTCAAACAATTATAATATTAACTACTTCTTCTCATTTAATTCATTTCATCAGCCTATCACTCCTAGAGGTGGACCTCCCCACGGTATGCCACAAGACCCATTCTAGCGGCCAACACTACGCTTGCTGAGGTGTGGCGTTAATTTAAGAACCTGCTTTTTAATCGACATACCATAAGTTCCCCCGTTCAATTTGCTTTAACCCTGGACTATTTCAGTTACTTTGGTCTTCTGCCGGATAATCTCGTGCCGGAAATTATTATTCAGCGAAATCCCTAGCATTGTCCTTTTCATAGCTCTCTGAGAGACATGTAGTGTAGGCAGTGCATTCCAGGACAGCCCAGTTTCAATGGAGTTGAAGGCATTTTCGTAGTCCACAAAAGCCAGCCACAGCGGCCGGTTTTACTCTTCGGATTTCTAAATAACCTATGAAAAAGTATGCTCTGTATGGATTTGGCCCACGGTACTAAACCTTTAAGAAACCTAGCCTGCACCGGTCGCTGGAAGACATCAACTCTTGATGTCAGAAAAAAGTAGGAAGGGGTGACCACACCACACAGTCTTAAAGATCTGCTCTCTGAGGCACGAGACAAGCCATTCTAACCCGAGCCCTGTGAATGGCAGTCTGTTAATATCTCCACTAGGCTATCGCTGCCTACCTTAGTAACATAATATGTCTAATAATAGTATATCTGCTTATACTATAATTATCCGATTGTAATAAATCGCCGGTAAAAACATAGCATACTAGTATAGCACAATCTACTACTTTAAGTTGCAGTGAGTTTAGTGTCGTGACGGATTAAAAATACGCAATGTCACCACCCCATATAAAGTCTTAAGGGCCGACAGAGGGACCATACTATGCAGAGAATAGCACTGTAAGAGAAGGAAAACTTAAAACAAACCCAATCCGTTTGGCCAGCGTGGTATATAATAGTAGGCCAATTCCTCCTTCCAAGGAGAGGCCTTGTCTAGCAGTAAGGGGCTGATGCTGAGTTTAGAATCCAAATCGATCATTTTGCTGTATTCTGCTACCTAGTGATTTAGTTATATTTAAGTTAGGTCTCTATAGATGCTTCGTGGAGCCCTGGCGCTCTGCGGAGCGCACTTTGAGAATGGTTAATCTATAGGTTTACATTATTTCGCACTAATTTGTACTACTGAATTATACGATAACTTCGCTAACGTGCGTATACTATAAAAAGAAATATTAAATAACTTCACCTATTGCCATTTATTTGATTGGAATCTCTTATAAATTTATATTTTCTCGAAGAAGAAATAAATAAAAATACTTATTTAAAAACGAAAGAACGTTCATTATGCCCGAATTAAATAACTCAAGTTGTTTAGTTTTCCTTTCAACTTGACTAGTTTCATTTAAATATTTTTGTGCGCGGAAGAACTAAATAACTCAACTTAGCTAATTCATTTCATACTCAAGTGATCAGAAGTCACAGTTGTTCATTAATTTATAGAGTTATTCATTTTTTCTACTAATATTTCATGTTCATTTATACATATCTATTTCTACAATTGAAACACAAAAATGGCTTTATTTTTGGACTGGGTTAAGATATAAGAATGTTTGTTAGACCAAAAGATGCGGCACATTTTGGGGTTCACGAAAATGGTAAAAGGTCAATTTGGCCAAAATCTGAGTTATTTAGTATTTCCATTATACCCACGATATGTAACTAGATGTTTGTTATTTTATACACACAGACAACTGAATGGGTGTAAATAAAATTCACAGTTACCTAGCTTATACATGCGAATAGCACGTGGATATTTTGTTCCAATAACAGGTCCCCATGCCTGTGAAGCCACTGGTAAAAGCTACTTAATATTTCCTGAAAATATCTCTAAACTTACACCTAGAAACACCCTCATTGCGTAAATACCTACACATACATGTAAACGCAAACTTAGTGTACGAAACAAACAAGGCTTATAAATTATTGATAGAAACAATTTACTAAATTTAAACAAAACTTTAAGCTATATAGTCTAGTCTAGACTATGAATAACGAATCTGATCAAACCAGACCTTTAAAATATCGAACCTGCCACCGCCTGATCAATCTTATTTCAACACTTCATGAAACTGACCATGAATAATTACAAAATACAAAATCTAATCATTTTTCCAAGCCGAGTATTCTGAACTAAGTGGAATGAATTTTCATAATGTAAGCAAATATTACCCGTAGGTTTTCATAATATACCTTGTCTAGAATATATTTTCTCTACAATCAATCATTTTGTAGGAAACACTGCTTTGCGCGTCGATTCAACATCCCACGATTATAACATGCCACGTTACTTAACTATCTACGTATTAAGAATGGAGCGTGATTTTTGGCTAGAAACTTTGCTTTTGATTTTGAATATTTGGGTTCTTTGTTTTATAAGTTACACGTGTTTCAGAAAGTAGGGTAATACAATGATCTTGGTCGTTGGGAGCTGTAAGGTAAAAGCTGCTTTCAAAATATTTTATTATTAAGTTAGGTTATGACAACGTCTTGGCGACGTCACAGCTACAATACGGCGCTGTCTCGAATTTCAGCTACTGCTAGCCGCCAGCGCACTAATCACGTGGCTGCAAGGTACTAACTATCGGTCTGCGCGCCGGCACCGTGCGCGAAATGGAACATTTTTATTCGCTTCTAGTATTATTAATGTGCCATGACCTTAAACTTCCTCCGTTAAGGCACGGTAATAATATCTAACAGTATTGTAACTCCATACAAACGCACGTAACTCGAGTTATGCCTACGCGCCTCGAGCAGAGTACCCATTAGACTGTGCGGACTGCGCCAAGAGTACCCTCAGCCGCGATCGTGCCGCAGCTCGCATGCGGCGCGTCTGGTAGGTATATAACTCACGAAGGCGGCCGAGTTACAATACTGTCAGATTATATTACCGTGGTTAAGGCCTCTCTTTTGAATAGCGTTACTGTTTCCATTGTCTATTCAGATACATATGTGTATATGGCTGACGCGACTTCTGTAAGTGTTTCGAACTTATGTGAAATGGGCTAGGACATTAGTAGCGTTATACAAAGGTGTTAAGAAAATTAACGGAAAACAACTACATTTGAACATACATACATAAAAACAAATTGCCTTTGATGAAAGTAATTCGAAATAGCGATCATGTTACAATTTGGCTCTATATATGCAGGAGTACTGGTCATTCTACGTGTAGTAACCAGCTATTTAGGTCTAAACTAGTGTGAATGCTTCACCCCACTCCCGGTGAAATGCTTTGAAATTGTATTTACTCTAAGCGCCGTGTGGTTTAGTGGCGGTTGACAACACTTTTGATAAAGCAACGATTGCAGACAGTTTCCAAACCGCACTGCACCCCGTCGATGGGGTCACTAAATTCTGTAATTAAGGTTCTAGAGTATTTTATGCAGAGAACAGCATTGTAAGAGAAGGAAAACTTGATTGATTGATAGACTCACGCCTGTTTCCCCGAAGGGGTAGGCAGAGGTGTAATATTACACCCACATTTCGCCAGGATTTTTTAGGTCCCACGTAATAGGGGGCGAGCCTATTGCCTTACCGGGCACATTACCAGACTCCGTGCTGTTACTGAGAATTTCCTAACGGGAAAACCCAATAACACTTTGCCAGACCCGGGAATCGAAACTGGGATCAGCAGACGTATACGCTATCCACTGGAACACGGAGGCAGTCTTATTAATATATTTCTTGTGAATGTGATTACGATGAAATCACAATTTTATTGAACGTTGAAATTTGTATATATTTTCATTTCATAATTAAAGATAAACCCTTCAATCGTTCTTAAACAGGTAAAATCACTAAATTATTTCGTTAACGGAGGATATTTTTTAAAACACTTTAAAATATGAGCATTTATCCCTCGACACTTGGTTTGACGCATGTTTGGCTACCACTACACCAGCCATCTTTTACTTTCAATAAACGATTATATTTATTATGTAATTAATTAGCAACAGCTTTACCTTCATCCAATGCGATTTATCTCACATAAATCCATTCACTGTAATATATTATATACCTAACTAAAATCTCAAAATCACCTTTCCTCCAAGACTGAAACAAAAAACTTAACAAGCCACGTTACGTCACAGCGGCTTTGGTAATACGATGTCGCATGAAGCTTCGCTGCAATTACAGCACAACCTGCTTTAAGTTTCGTACTAACCAAAAAGGTGCGAGTAGGGAAACCTGATCGAAATATAAAACAAAGCACTTTACTACACTCACGTAAGAAGAGGTAAAATGGACACTGTGACGTCAGTGTACTTGGTTTTTCGTGTCAGTGTGTACCTAGTCTCTGGTATCAAAGTTCAAATACCGGCTGATGCAGCTACCTTCGCTGTCATAGCCTGAAGACAAGAGCTTAGACTAACGCGTTTACGAGCTCTCCATAGCACGATAGCGATCAGATGTAGCCTGGTCAAGGATCATCTTATTCTCCTTAGCTGCTGGAACACCATACATACTCCACTACCCTTTTACTAACATAAAATTTTGCTAGAGTGTGTTAACGATGAAAAGAATCTAAATATAGACTAAAATAACCTTAAAACTTAATTACCTTACAAGAAATGAGGCACGATGAACGCTGTGTCCGCACCAAAAGGCTGTCAGGCCGTGTGCATGCCTGGCGTGCGAATTACTTACGAACTATAAACAGCGAACGCAATGATAAGAGAATAAAGACGAGGATAGAACTTAATTGGAGAAGGCAGCAAAAATGGATAAAATTTAGAAACTATTTTGTATATAATTGCAGCTGTGTAAAATGTTTGTGTATATAGGTATCCATCACCTTCTTGGATCTATTTATTATATTTGAACTTGTATCTATTAAGCATTTATTCCCTGCTTTAGAACACACCCGCACCACCCTAAGGTTTAATGCCTATAGGCGTATAAGGGATAAAATACCTATAGACATTATTTAGTCAGTTTAAGTCCGCTCGGGCAATGTATTTTGTATTAAATTTTAACAAATAAGTTAATGCTTTGGTTATCTTTGATACACTTTTTGTGTTAATTTGCGATTCGGGTGACGTCGTGGGTGGACTCAGCGGAGGTTTCAGCGGGTAAGCCCTCAACCCCTGTAGTGGAGAGTCACTCACACTCTCTCTGCCTGCCCCAAGAGGTTGAGGATGAAACCATAATTAGGGTTTGCACCGTGAAGACAAAATAAAGAGACGTAATCATTCTTCAGATTGAACTCTGTCAATTCTGGAAGGCACCAAATAAAATCCACATCCAGACTGCTGTCACAATCCAAAGGGATAGCGATATTCCTTGACTCAGACCATTGTCAGTATATTCTAGTGTTCTGACTATCCATAACGAATGTCAAAGGTCCTCAAATGACAACCGGGACAGACAGCTTAACGGGGCAAGCGATAATTAACAATATAGTTCGCTCACTCGCATTGTATAACGTATTATCGAAAATTCGAAGTGCGCGTCGTTAGTTTGGACCCCACGACGTCCATGACAGTCCGTTCGTTTCCCTTTTAGGCTATTGTACGGGTTTCGGCCCTGTATATAAACTGTCCTACTGCGGGGCACGGGCCTCTTCTCACTATGAGAAGGTTAAGCCCATAGTCCACCACGCTGGTCAAGTGCGGGTTGGCAGACTTCACATGTCTTTCGAGAACATTATGGAGAACTCTCAGACATGCAGGTTTTCTCACGATGTTTTCCTTCATCTTTTAGCAGGCGATAATTAACAATTTAATACGCATATAACTACGAAAAGTAATTGGTGCGCGCCGTGGATTCGAACCCGAGACCCTCTGCGTAGCAGTCCTTCGGTCTCTGCACTAGGCTATCGTGACTACAATATGTACGTTTAATTTTATAACCTTACAATAGATATGCAAGATGAATGCGGTAACGTAACCAAGAGTTTAAGCAGTGTGCACACTCGGTGCGGTGTGCAAGTGATTTATGCACTGTGAACAGTGAACGGTGCGATAAGAGACGCGCTGGCCACGTAATTTAAGCCGGTGTGGACCAGGCTTTACAATACTCGCCAGGGGAATTTATAGCGTATGTAGGTCTTGTAGGTAGATTTTATTATGGACATTCATTGAATTATATTTTTAAGAGTTCGTTTTTGAAGTTTGGCAGCTTTGTTTTGTGCCAGTTTGGTGTAACGAAGGAATGATTAAACGACATCTGAGAACAAGTAATGCGACGTTTAAGTGCGTATATAGCATGTAGATAGTTATTTTAAAAGGTCAGAGAAAACATATTGTTACGCCATCTATCGGTGAATGGGGGTACTAGAAGAGATTGAATGTATCGGTGGTTTAAAGGTAATTCAGCTACTCTGTACTAGATGGCGTTGCTGTATCGAGTAATCGACTGTTCGAGATTATTTCGACAGTTTTGTAGAAGCATCTAGAATGCGCTAGTGATGTTATCCGGCCAGTATAAATAGAGCGCGAGCGAAAGGAACGGACACAGTTACAATTGAATATTGGAGCGATAAACAAGAAGCGAAGAGAAATAAGTCGGAAGTGTTTAGTGTTGTTCTAGTGGTGTGAATAGTGTGTTTTATTAGTGGAGTGAAAATTAAGTGTGTGTATCTAGTGTTATTGTGTTAGTGAATAAAGTGCCGTTTTTCTGGCATAGTGTATATAATTTATCACGAACCCCAGCTCGTAACAATTGGTGTCAGAAGAAAGGGATAAATTATGCCGGTTATGCCGAAGGAAGAAACTGAAGGTCTGCGTACCAGGAACCAGCGCCAGCAAGACCTGGACCAGAGACGCTTCGGAGACGTTCCTTCTCCATCGCCTGGTGGACCAGGCGACTCCACGGCTGCAGTGGAGCCTGCAAGCGCCACACACTCCGTGACGGTGCCCGACATCGCGGCTCTGATGGCATTCATGCAGGAGCATGCGCGCCGTCTGGAGGAACAGCTACAGCGCGACAAGGAGGAGCAGGCTCGCCGTCAACAGGAGCAGGCTCGCCGTCAAGAGGAGCACGCGCGCCGCCTGGAGGAACAGCTACAGCGCGACAAGGAGGAGCAGGCTCGCCGTCAAGAGGAGCACGTGCGCCGCCTGGAGGAACAGCTTCAGCGCGACAAGGAGGAGCAGGCTCGCCGTCAAGAGGAGCACGCGCGCCGCCTAGAAGAACAGCTCCAGCGTGACAAGGAGAAGCACGCGCGCCGCCTAGAGGAGCAGGTGGTGCTTATGAAGGACCTCAGCGCCGCTGTAGGGAAAGACTTGAAGGCGGTCATGGAGGAACTTCAGCAGCACGAGGCCCGTATCAGCGACGTAGAGATGCTCGTACACGACAAGCTTGAGACTCGCGTCGCCTTTATAGAGAAGCGTGTACACGACCACCACGAGACCTGTGTTGCTGAAGTGGAGAAGAAGTTGCGTGGGCTCGAAATGACACCAGCGGCTGTAGCGCCCTCACCTCGTGGATTTAAGGTTCCACCATTTGATGGCTCGTCATCATGGTCGGCATACAAGATCCAGTTCGAGGCAGTGATGCGATCAAATGGGTGGAATAAAGAACAGGCCTTAACCGCCCTAACCTTAGTCCTTCGCGACCGGGCCTTGACAGTGTTGGAGGCACTTGGACAAGACGTCACCTACGAGAAGCTTCTGGAGGCACCGGAGGCGAGGTACTGAGACGCGCACCTTGAACATGTGTATCGTGCTCAGCTGAAGAACAGGACGCAACGCACCGGAGAAACTCTGCAGCAGTGGGCTCTAGAGGTGGAAAAGCTGGTCAGGAAGGCATACCAGTCGTCCCCTGTGCTTATTGATGGGAACCTCGTACAGGCGTTTACGGATGGGATCCGGGACCTGGGGGTAAGAGCAGCAGTGAGGCTTGGGCACTTCAAGGACCTCAAGGACGCCTTAGCCCACGCTCTGGAGGTGGAAGCAGTGCGACGCGACGACCGAGGTCACCGCATCAGGGAAGTCTTGTCGTCACCTCGGTGCTACAACTGCGGAGAAAGAGGCCATATCCGCTTGAGCTGCCCAAAGCGTAGGCAGCCTGGTGACACCCTGTCTCCACCAAAGGGGTCGCCTGATGTGCCTGCCAAGCAGCGAGAGCAGGGAAACGAGAAGAAGCCAGGACTGCGGGGCGGGTGCTGGCTGGTAATGGAAGAGCCCCAAGTATCTCGATCTCGCAATCATGCGACGGGAACAGCCTGATCATCGAAGGCGAAATTAACAGAACACCATGCAAGCTGACATTGGACACGGGTGCTTCTCGGACAGTCGTCGGTTTCCATCTGGCAAGACGGGTTCTTCGGGGCTGCTTCAGGAACAATGAATGTGTGAATCTGATAACAGCTACCGGTCAGCACATAACCGTCCGAGGTGAAATGGAGGCGGATCTGAAGCTAGGCAACAAAATTTACCGTCACAAAGTCATCGTGCCCAATATAGTGGACGACTGCATCTTGGGCCTAGACTTCATGCGGAAGTATCGCTGCGAGATCGATGTTAACCAGGGAGTCTTGAAGTGTGGCTCGGAAGAAGTCTTCATGGAAGCTGCAACTTCAGAAAAAGTGTACTGCCCGAAGAATGTCATTCTTCACCCGCGGTCGGAAACGGTTGTACCAGTTTGTCTACCAGGGAATTCTGGTCGAGGGAACCGCTGCGTACTAATCGAAGGCCTAGAGAAAGAGGCCTCGTGGAAGATTGCACGAACCTTGGTAAGGGGTACCAAAGTTTCATCAGTACGCGCACTGAATGCAAGTGACAAGGAAGTGTCGCTCAAGAAAGGGACGGAATTGGGCACCTATGAAGGAGTGGCTTGGATGCGTAGATGTCAAGAGCAACCTACCAGCGCCAAGGTTCAGGGTGCACGATTCGACGTGTCTTCACTTTTGGAGGACTGTCAAAGTACCCTGTCAGAAGAAGAGAAGACCAAGGCTAAGAAGATGTTAAACCGGTTCGCCGATATTTTCTCGACCAGTGATGCCGACATAGGGAATACAGCACTAGTCCAGCAGTACAGTATTTTGTATAAACACGGGAAGTGAAGCACCGATTCGCCAGCGACCAAGACGTGTGCCAGTGGCACGGGAACGTGAAGTGGAAGCTATGATCGACGGTATGGTGAAAGAAGGCGTAATCGAGCCTTCGTCCAGCCCGTGGTGCTCTCCGGTGGTGTTAGTTAAGAAGAAGGATGGCAGCATGCGCTTCTGTGTAGACTACCGCCGATTAAATGACATCACGAAGAAGGACAGCTACCCACTGCCAAGGATCGATGACACACTGGATACGCTGACGGTGATGAAGAGGTTTTCTACATTAGATCTAAAAAGTGGCTACCGGCAGGTAGAAATAGATACTCGAGACAAAGAGAAGACGGCATTTTCCACAGGCAAAGGATTGTGGCAATTTAACGTCGTGCGCTTTGGATTGTGCAACGCTCCGGCTACTTTTGAGAGACTGATGGAGCGAGTGCTTATGGGACTGATTGGAGACGCCTGCCTGTTCTACTTGGATGATATTATCATCGTGGGGTGCACCTTCCAGGATCACCTTCGAAACTTGGAGCAAGTGCTGTCAAAGATACGAGGAGCTAATTTGAAGCTGAGTCCGAAGAAATGCGCGTTATTCAGACGGCAAGTGAACTTTCTAGGACATGTGGTCTCGGAGAACGGTATTCAAACTGACCCGGATAAGATCATTGCAGTAAAGGAATGGCCAGTTCCAGAGAACATAACGCAGGTCAGAGCATTCCTCGGATTATGCTCCTACTATCGACGGTTTGTGAAGAACTTTGCTGACATTGCTCGACCTCTGCATAAGCTCACCGAAGACAGAGTGCAGTTCTGTTGGAATGAGAGCTGTGACGTTGCATTCCAGAAGCTTAAGGAACATCTGTGTACTGCACCTATTCTAGGCTACCCTGACAATGAGCATGAATTCATAGTTGACACAGATGCCAGTAACACCGGAATTGGCGGCGTGCTGTCACAGAAGAAGGGTGATCAAGAAGTTGTTATAGCATACTTCAGCAAGACCTTATCCAAACCCGAAAGAAACTACTGCGTCACCAGGCTTACACCAGGCAGGCTGGAACTCTTGGCTGTAGTAAAGACGTTGCAGCATTTCAACAAATACTTGTTGGGCCGTAAATTCCACCTGCGAACCGACCATGCAGCGCTGAAATGGCTACTTTAATTTAAGGACCCAGAAGGACAAGTAGCTAGATGGATTGAACTAATGCAAGAGTTTGATTTTGTAATACAACATCGCAGTGGCAAGTCCCATGGTAACGCAGATGCCCTATCGCGTAGGCCGTGTCCCGACCAGTGCAAGCACTGTAGCCGACAGGAAGCAAAGCAGGCAGCGCTAGTGAGGATGTTAAAGACGGATCTAAGCGACGAATGGAGAGAAGCTTTGCAGAGTGCTCAGCAAGATGACAAGGATGTACAGCCGATTCTTGAATGGAAGAAATTTGGCGCTCCTAGGCCCAAATGGAGTGATATCGCAGCAATGAGCCCTATCACCAAGAATTATTGGGCACAGTGGGAAAGCTTGGTCGTCCAGGATGGAGTTCTGTGCCGCAAATGGGAAAACGCTCGTGGTAACCAGTGCCATTTGCAAATGGTAGTGCCCAAAACTAAGATGCCGGAAGTCTTGCAGCTCTATCACAATGGTGCTTCGGGAGGTCACATGGGAGTTAAGAAGACCCTTACTAAGATCCGGGAGCGGTTTTATTGGCTCTACTGTCGGGATGACGTCGAGGATTGGTGCCGCAAATGCACAAGTTGTGCGGCTGTCAAGGGGCCACATACTCGAAGCAGAGGTGCATTAAAGGTGTACAATGTGGGAGCCCCATGGGAGCGCATAGCCTTGGATGTCGCTGGGCCGTTTCCCGAGAGCCAGGATGGAAACAAATACTTCTTGGTTGTGATGGATTACTTCACGAAGTGGCCCGAAGTGTTTGCAATCCAAAATCAAGAAGCTACCACAGTGGCCGACAAGCTGATGCATGAAGTCTTTTGTCGATTCGGGGTACCCTTGGAAATCCACAGCGATTAAGGCCGGAACTTCGAATCCCAGGTGTTCAAGGAGACTTGTCGCGTGATGGGTGCACATAAAACCAGGACCACGGCTTATCACCCGCAATCAGATGGCATGGTTGAACGATTTAACCAATCACTGGAAAGGTACCTGGCGAAGGTCGTGGAGAGCAAACAAAGAGATTGGGACAAGCACATCCAACCATTCCTTCTGTCATATCGCAGTGCGGTCCACGAAACCACAGGATTAACACCAGCTTTTGCCAATTTCGGCAGAGAATTACGTTTACCAGCAGACTTAATCACCGGTATTCCGCCAGAATCTCCACGCAATATAACGGATTACGCGACCGAGCTACGCAACAAGATGAACGACGTATACGAGCACATCAGGGAGTCAGGACAACAGATGTCTGAAAAGATGAAAACTCGCTACGACCGGAAGGCAAACAACAAAGGCTTCGATGAGGGATCATTGGTGTGGCATCATAACCCAGTACGAAGCAAAGGCAAATCGCCTAAGTTACAAGCCAGATGGGACGGGCCATATCGCTAATTACCAGGATGAACGACGTCACCTATCGAATCCAGAAGGGGTCGCGAGGTGCACCGAAGATAGTTCATGTGGACCGGTTGGCTCGTTACCATGGGTCCAACGATGTTCGAGACGAACACGTTTAAGAGAGGGGCAGTGTTACGCCATCTATCGGTGAATGGGGGTACTAGAAGAGATTGAATGTATCGGTGGTTTAAAGGTAATTCAGCTACTCTGTACTAGATGGCGTTGCTGTATCGAGTAATCGACATATATATATATATACGCTATCCACTGGACCACGGAGGCAGTCTACTACATACGATGTGCCATTTACTAACGCGCCCCGCGAAGCCAGAGTCGCGTATGCTTCACGACTTATATGAAGGAAGACCTAAAGCCATGCGCGTGGCTGAGTGTTGGGCTAAGACCTAAAGCCATGCGCGTGGCTGAGTGTTGGGCTAAGACCTAAAGCCATGCGCGTAGCTGAGTGTTGGGCTACAAGTGATGCCATCCACAATAAAGGTAAGTAGGTATTCCCAATGCAGCCATAATTACCCCAAAACAGTTATAGCCTAGGAGAGAGACCAATAAAAGACTGCTACTTAAAGGGCTTCAGGTTCAAAACCACGGCGGGCACAAATTACTTTTCCATGATAACGTTATGATAGCGTATTAACATTAGCCGTATTACATCGATAAAAGTTGCTTACTTTACATAAAATCGGTACAGTCCTAAAACAAGACCAAAATCAGTCCGATTTAACATGTTTATTGTCTACGTTACATTTCTGAGAGTGGAGATGACAGACGGACTGACGGGCGGGCGCATGACAGAAACATGGCTTTTATCGGACGTGGATTACTTATGCATGGCTCGAAGATATTCAACTGCATTTGTACAGATAGTCGGCTTGTAATACCTAGTTACTAGCAATGGTCTATTGGAGAATTATGGATACTATTACTAGTATTAATCAGAAATACGGTAACAATTATCTTACAATAAAAAACTTGTCTGAACTTATGAGGGTCATACAAAAATGACATATTAGGAGTTACTTATTCAGTCATTATAAGTAGTTTTGTACATATTAAATAATTCATTATCGCTTGCTTTGTAATGAATGAAGGATAACCACGTGGACGCCTTCATAGGTATATGAAACTTTGCCACAATGTTCAAAAAACGTGTAAGTAAATGTCAGTCAAACTGCACTTGGCCAGCGTGGTGGTCTATGGTCTAGCCCTACTTTTAGTTAGAAGAGGCCCGTGCACAGCGGTGGGATCGTTTATATACCGGAGGTGATTTTATGAAAACCGAGACGGGCCAGTCGTCACATATTTGCATGACACTAGCACCCGGGCACCCGAGCATGGCACACAAGGCACAGCAAGTACTTCACGAGCATGATGCATAGGTTAGCCACAGTCAAATATATTTTTTTTATAGTAATATACGGCGAATGAGCAGACTGATCGCCTGATGGTAAGCAATTACCGCCGCTCAGCGACACAAGCAACACCACAGGAGTCACAAGTGCGTTGCCACCCCTTGGGGTTGGGAAAAGTGATAGGATAAGCACTCTCACTCACCTAACGAAACGCAACAGTGTAGGTATTGTTACTTTGCGTCGATTTTCTGTGAGAGGCTAGTACTTCCCCGGTCGAGCCGGCCCATTCATGCTGAAATCAGCAACCGTCGAATAATAGAAACAGAACATGAAACACAAGAGTCCGAAGATGCAGAATTAATCGTTATTGTATATTTACTTTGTCTTGTCTTACAGCATGTTAGCCAAACATATTTCATGTATAAAGGGATATCAGACCAGCGTGCGAAACATGAGATGATGGATCAATACGTAAGATAAGCGCGTTTCTTGATATTTTCGGCAATTAAGTTTTCAAATACGCGTTGGACAACGTTATAAAAGGGGTATGTAGTAGAGCCTTGCTGATTTCAGCATGAATGGGCTTGTGTCCATGGGCAGTGGTAATCTCTTACCATCAGCTGATCCATTAGCTCAATTGTCGCTTAATACATAAAAAAGCAAAGGAGGAATTTAAAAATTATGTACCTTCAAAGTCAAAATCAAAATCATTTATTCATCTAGGTCACAAAGTGACGCTTATGAGCGTCAAAATTGAAGTTAATTACTTAATGATTCTACATTTACATTTACTGCCACGTTCGCAATGCAATAGAACGAACCATAAGAAAGAACAGGCAATAAAACTCATGGCTACTCTTTTCAATCGCCAATATAATAGTTACACATTTCAATTTTGTAAGTAACTACAACTGTTTCACATTGTAAGTTATCTAGTAGTGAAAATTAAATAACTATTGATATCATACTCAAGCAGTAAATTATGTTCATTTAGTTAGCCTCCCAAAGTAAATATTGTGAAACAGGAGCCTTAGAAGACCGAATCCGATACCCTTTCTCGCTACCGCTTATCCTTCGCACCAATCCCCGTCCGTATTGGTGTCAGAAGGAAGGCGGGAGCACAAAGCAGTGACGCTTCGGACAATAGCCGCAGTGACCGCCGACACCAACCTACTGTCACTGCGTTTTACACAACGGCTTTTTGTGATTAGCTCCACTGTGGCCTTGGGAGGCTTTGGACTCGCTTGTGGTTATTAAGCCGGACAGATGAATGGTTTTCATAGGATTATGTCACTGCCTCTATTTCTGAAGTGCGGTCCGATCAGCAAAGTAAAAAAATTTAGCAAAGTGTTAGTGATTCAGTACATTTTGAAATTTTAAGAAATTACAAGTTTTTTTTTACTTGACTTTTATGCTTTGCACTTAAAATACTTTTCACTAATGAATTTACGTTTTAACATAATAATATACGCTAAGAAAAACTAAGACACGCAGAATCATTAGACTTATAATCTCATATATAAAACCGATCATCGGTATTTTACCTTGTGAGACGATACATTTCTGTCCAAATCTTGAATAATACGGATATGCTTTAAATAAAACTAACTTATAAATCGTACCTTTGTTTCGAGTAACCGATATTTTACGACCACACAATTTTAAATTCCTCTATTAATCTTATAAAACCCATATGGGTTTTATAAGATTAATAGAGGAATTTAAAATTGTGTGGTCGTAAAATATCGGTTACTCGAAACAAAGGTACGATTTATAAGTTAGTTTTATTTAAAGCATATCCGTATTATTCAAGATTTGGACAGAAATGTATCGTAACCACATGAATGTACAAAAAAGTTATTATTGACAATTATCTCATTTATAGTATAATCTGTTTACTAACACATAATTTATCTACAGTAGGTAGCTTCGAAATAGATTCTCCCCCCGATATGAACGGTGTATTAATTGACTGCCTCCGTGGTCCAGTGGATAGCGTATGCGATTGCTGATTGGAGGTCCCAGGTTCGATTCCCGGGTCGGGAAAAAGTGTTACTAGGTTTTTTCCGAATTCTCAGTAGCAGCACGGAGTCTGGGGGACCTAAAAATTCATGGCGAAATGTGAGTGTAATATTACACCTCTGCCTACCCCTTTGCGGATACAGGCGTGAGTCTATAAAAAAAAATATCAGAGACGCAATCAGTAATGTAGTTGTCTAGAATTACCGTAGGCTTACTGGGAATTGGTTGTAAGCACAGTGGAAGCTAATTTATATTCATCCAGTTGTCCTAAAGTAATCAAATGTCTGACATATATTGCTGAGATTCTCAGCGATGACAAATTATAAAGTAGTTATAAGAAGATTTTACCTTATAGCTCCTGGTGATGTTCTTGAAGTGGACCTATAGATTAACTTATAATTTTGGCCAAAATAACAAGAGAATCAATGGATACCAGTTTACAATTCGGCGAAGTCCTTCTCCAGACCACGATGCACGTTAGCGGTTCACAAAACTTTTCACAAAAGTTCACTATGTCATCCATTTACAACAAACCTTGCCGGAAGTCAAAAGCGGCAATTACGTATTAAGTTAATTACGAGTTGATTCAATTCGCGTTAATTCAAAGGGCGATCAATTTAATTTAGGTACAAGGCACGCGAGCTTGCAAACGGCGTGTTAATTTTTTCAAGCGGAAGACGGAAGTGACAGTTCAGTGTGACCATTGTCAGAAATTTTCAATAGACTAAACAAAATGTTACTCAATCGATCTAATCGATTTGACTTATAATAAAAACTAATTCTATTTCAAACATCCACCCGCCCCGGACCGGCCTACCGGTCCGCTAATCGGTTGGTAGACGTGACAATGTTGCAACCGCTCTCCTCAGAATCGAACCGTCCACCAAGACCTCAGCAAATCGGGGAACTCCATCAGCCCCAGTTACCAAATGAAGGATGCGCCCCCTGCGCCATCTGAGTGGCGGAAGGTTAGCCTCCTTGATCAAAACGAGATCACCAATCTTGGGTGGATCGGTCTTGTCGGTCCACTTAACGCGTTGCTGGAGTATGTGCAAATATTCCAAGTTCCAGCGTTTCCAAAAGCTCTGAGTAATCTGGCGTACCAATTCAAAACGCGAGAGACGACCAGGTCTCGTATCAATATAGGGGTACTCAGGCAAGGCGACAAGTGGGCGACCAATCAAAAAATGGCCCGGCGTAAGGGCCTCCAAATCATTCGGATCTGAGGAGATCGGGCACAATGGCCGAGAGTTCAAAACGGCCTCAATCTTGCAAAACACAGTTGCGAGTTCCTCAAATGTAAGGACAGATTCACCGATTGTCCTGCGCAAGTGTGTTTTGGCCGATTTTACGGCGGCCTCAAATATACCACCCCAGTGTGGACAATTTGGTGGGAAAAACAACCAATTTATCCCACGTCGGGCAAGCCTATCACCTATATCAGCTTTGTTGGTTTCAAGAAAATTAACAACATCATTCAGATAATTATAAGTGCCCTTGAAGTTAGTGCCGCAGTCAGAACGGATCAAGGAAGGCAGCCCTCTGCGGGATACAAATCTGTCAAATGTGGCTACAAACGCCTCGGTCGTAAGCGAGGAGACCAGTTCTAAGTGTACGGCCTTTGTGGAAAGACAAACAAAAACACACAAGTAGGCCTTGACAGTCTTGCTGTTTCGAAGTGTCGACGTTTTCACCAAAAAAGGACCAGCGAAGTCCGTGCCAACACCGTCAAACGTCCTGCTCTCAGTTACGCGATCTCCCGGTAAGTCTCCCATCAAGGGCTGCATGGTAGAAGCCTTGAGCTTATAGCAAGGGATGCAGCGAAAGACTACACTCCGAATAATTCTTCGGGCAGACAAGATCCAAAATTCGCGTTGCAAAATGGCCAACAAAGCATTACAACCAGCATGCGAATTTTTAAGGTGACGGTCAGTTACCAACAAGCGTACCAAATGACCGTCCTTAGGTAACAACAGGGGATGACGTGCTCCGTAAGGGAGGCTGGCGTTCTTGAGACGCCCTCCAACGCGCAAGAGACCCGTTTCGTCCAAAAAGGGGTTCAATTTAGATACAGCTCCCGACAATTTCGATTTCCCCGACTTGAGGATAGCAATCTCCCTTTCAAAATGCGCCAATTGCACAGAACGAACCCAAAAGGTGAGGGACTCCTGTCGTTCCTATGGTGAGAGAAACGGTGTCAGTCGTTTCTGTTGTGGGTGCCTAAAATTAAAAACAAAACGCTTTATCCAAGCAGTGACACCTAACAACTTGTCGAGGGAGCTGTAACGATTCAACAAAAAATCGGGGTCGAAGGCGCATTCCACCTTCTCAAGAGCGAGTGTTCGTAGACCCGGCAAATTAGAAGTATTCAAAACTGGCGTTCGAGGCCAATCAATTTCTGGTCGACTCAACCATTCCGGACCCCACCACAGCGAATGACCTATCAAACTAGGCGTCAAGCATCCGCGCGAGGCACAATCAGCGGGGTTGAGCTCACCTGGCACGTGTCTCCAAACAAGCTTGACTTCGGATTTCTGGATTTGGGAAACGCGATTAGCAACAAATACCTCCAAAGTGTGGACCGAAGCCTTCAACCAACAAAGAACAATTTGGCTGTCTGTCCAGGCGTAGGTCCCATTAATGCAAATGCTTTTACCCAAAGTACTGGACACGTGGTTCAACAAGCGTACAAGTAGGGCTGCTCCCGAGAGCTCCAATTTTGGAATGGTCAGAGATGTCCGAAGGGGTGCCACCTTGCTCTTTGCCATGATCAGGGAAACCCTCACCTGACCTGAGGCACTAACTGTGCGCAAGTACACCACGGCGGTGTGACCACGTTCCGAGGCGTCACAAAACCCGTGAAGGGTGGCCTTGTACTTCCCGGGAGGAAGGATGGGACGAGGCAAGGAGATCTCGTTGACGGCAGGAAGTGAGGATACAAAAGAGGTCCATTCCTCAACAAGAGTGCCGTGCAGAGGTTCGTCCCAGGTCAATCCTGCTGTCCAAAGCTTCTGCAAGAAGCATTTTGCCCAAAATATAATTGGACAGATCCAACCGTTCGGATCAAAGGTTCTGGCGACAGTAGACAATACGAGACGTTTAGTCCAAGAACGCGGCAATTTCAAGTCTACGTTATATGTAAAGATGTCTTGGACTGGTCTGTACTGAACGCCGAGAACAGCCATCATGGCGGGGTTGTCAACAATCTCAAACAAATGTGGATCTTGCTGATGATCCTCTGGCAAGCCTTCCAAAAGCGCTGGCGAGTTGGAAATCCATTTGCGCAACTCATAACCAGCGGAGGCCAAAATACCTATCAATTCGTCCCGCAGGAGGATCGCCTCGTCCACTGTGGAGGCGCCCGAGCAAATGTCATCGACGTAAATATCGTCCTTCAAGATGGCGGAGGCTCGTGGGAAACGTAAGCCTTCGCGGTCTGCGAGCTCCCAAAGAGAACGTATTGCCAAGTAGGGGCTTGACCTTAACCCGTACGTATTTGTATTGAGCTCGTAGACGACCATGGGATCGCGAGGAGACTCTCTCCAAAGGATCAGCTGGAAGCGACGGTCATCAGGGTGGATAATCGTCTGCCTGAACATCATTTTTATGTCGGCCACAAAGACAACCTGATGTCGTCGGAAGCTGGTGATGACGTCACAAAGGTCCTTGACCAACTTGGGACCAGAATGCAAGCACTGGTTCAAGGATACGCCTGTTGAAGTCTGCGCAGAACCATCAAACACTGTGCGCAGCTTGCCAGTCAATGGCTTCAATACCGCATGATGCGGGAGAAAGAAGTGCTCCACCGAACGCCAATCCAAATTTGACACAGACATGTGTCCCAATTGTTCATATTCTCGCATGAACTCAATGTACTTCTGTCTGAGCTCCGGATCACGACCCATGCGGCGCTCCATGGCCAACAACCTCTTTTCGGCTAAAGGTCGTGACTCACCAAGCGGAGGCCGAACAGACAGGAAGGGTAGCCTCGTAATAATCCGACCAGAACGGAGTCGACCAGTGTTGTTCTGGAAGAACAGCTCGCACTCCTCATGTTCTGGATTCAAACGGGCAACTTGAGGGGGCTCCTCTACCTCCCAAAACCTCTGAACTGCATCAGAGAGAGCAGAGCCTACAGCCAACAAATTATCAAGTTCGGGTGGAGGGGGGTCCCTAGGTACAGGTCCCATCAAAGCAAGTCCAAATATGGTCGGGATGGCAGTCAAACCATTTGGCACCAAGATCCGTTTCCCACCAATCAAAATTCCACCGAGGACATCAGAGCCAATCAACAAGTCGATTAGTCCCGGTGTGTCAAATTTGGGGTCTGCCAGTTCCAATCCCGATGTCAAATTCACCACAGCAGCGGGTAGCTGTTTCTGTGGGTGCATACCCAAAATATTCTTCAACACAATAGCCGAGGTTTTAATCCTCGGGTGTGAAGATTCAACAGGGCCAAACAAAACCTTAACTTGCCCTTCAACATTAGAGGCTACGTCACCTATGCCCCGTATACAATTTGGAAATAAACCCATATTTAATTTAACCTGCCCTACTAAACAAGTGGAAACAATGCAACCTTGTGAACCTGTGTCCAATATAGCACGGACAACAACAGAGGTCCCCGTGGGTCCCCAGACCCTAACAGCAACCGTTGGTAGGATAACGGTCTCAATGGGGGAGGTTGGAGTTATAGGGCAGGGGTCAATGACCTATTGTTGCCTGGGCGGCGACCGTTGGCCAGGACCAGGCAGGTCAAAATGAGGGTGCGGCTTGAAGTCCTCAAAAGCGCGATGACTCGATCCGCGCGCCATCTGTGGGGGGTCATAATGACGCACCCGCCCAAAACGAGGTGGGCGCGAGTCAAGGCAGGGACGCTCCGCCAAAGGAGGGGAATACCTGGGGCAGCAGTCATGGTGCTGGTGACGCTGGACGGTCGCACACTCAGGTGCGCAAGAGAGAGGAGGCGTGCGCACGCTACGGTTCTCCAAGCGGGGTGAGCGGCGATCAATTAAGCGAGGTGACTCTCGGCTGCGCGCCGGTGAGCCTCGGCTGCCACCTTCAAAACACCCGCCCGTGCGCGGCGTCAGCTGGTTGGACAAGCGGCCAACCTCTCTGGCATTCATACAGAGAATGTCCAAATGCTGTCCTCCACAGTGAGGACAGGGGCGAGAATTTGGGCAGTCTCGCTGGTAGTGGGACCCCAAACAAGAGAAGCAAAGGCGACGGGCATTCGCGATGCGCCTACGAGAGGCGACATGCAGGTCCAAGAATGCCCTACAACTGGCCGTTCTGTGCCCCGTGACCTTGCAGTAGGAGCACTCCACTGGGCTCTGCGTGACTGCAAAGCGAGGAGGGCGCCGGTCAACACTGGCTCGGGTGTGAACGCGAGCCTGCTCCTTGACCTTGGGCGGCTGCGACTTAGCCGGCGTGTCATCACCGGAGTTGTCCAAGACCCGGCACTCATCCTCCAGGAACTTCTCCAGGTCAGCAAAGGGGGGCAGATGGGTCGCGCTATCCCCACCAAAGCGCTGTTCAAAACGCGACCTCAGGTCGGCAGGCAGCTTCTTCAGCACAATGTGCACCAATAGATAGGACCATTGGTCCACGGGCAGGTCAAGGCACTTAAGTGCGTTGATGGCCACCAAGAGCGGGTTCAAAAGTTGGGTGCGCAACCCAGAGACCCGGGTGAGCGTCGGCAAACCCAAAATCTGCTCGATGTGCGTGTCGGCGAGGCCACGCTTATTATGGTACCTACGGGTAATTAGGTCCCGAGCCGTCTGGTACGCCTCGTCAGACACGGGCAGATGCTGGATGAGGCCCTTAGCCTCCCCATCCAGAACCGACATTAAATAGGCCAACTTTTGTGCCGGCCGAAGGTCAGCCCTATCATTGACCAGGCTGTCAAACAAGTTAATGAAGCCCAGGTAGCTTCCTAGGCAGCCATCAAAATGGGGGAGGTCCAAAGTAGGGAGCCTACTCACCAGCCCCGGTGCTGACCTAGGAAGCTCCTGCTTCAGGCCGGGTTGCCCTTCCCTATCGGCAACTAGTTGTCTCGCAGTATTGGAGACAGCATCATACAGGTCTAAGACCTGGGCATAGTCTTCGCTGACCTTATTTCGCTGGTCAGCGGTGAAATCATTGATTGACACTTCAAGACAGCAAGTGCTGAAAGTGCGGAATTGCTGTTCCACACTTGCCAGGCGATCGTCAATACGCTCGTACCTCTGAAGTAAGGCCTGCTGGCGATCAGGCCCGTTCACTAAAGCATTGGCCGAGGCAAACCAGCGCAAATCTGATGCAATAGCACCAGCAGCCGCACGCAAGTCCTTGATGGCTGACATAATCAAAATTCAAAAGAGCCCGGACAAGCGCTAAATAAAATTAACAATCAAAACTTAATTTTTCTTAATTCTTTGAAACCAACAAAGTATTAGCCTGTTTACTGCAAGTGCAGGCAAGTGACAGGTATTTACTGCCCAACAAAATTAAAGGTTTCAGTATATTGAAACAAACACTAAAGTTATCAAAGTTATAACTTATAACAAATTAATAAAGTTGAAACTTCAATTTAATTAATTAATTATTTGCAACAGACAGACTAACTGTGTTATTTATGATATACAATATTATTATTATCTTTATATTATATTATCTTTATATTATAACAAAACAAAGTTTATTAATGTGACCCGCCCAAGTGGCAAGGTCAAGTTGGTTGTTATGTTTATGAATATATGCAATAAACTAAATTTACTAAATTTATTGATACATACAGCTGTTATGTATCCAAACAAACTGACTTATTAATGCAACAACAAATTTAAGTTAGATTTTTCAACAATACAAATCAACAATTACTGATTGAGGTTATGTGACAATGTGTTTCAAATTATCTAGGTCAACTTATACAATTAAATATTATGTATTTTAGACAATAACTGACCTGACAAACACTACAATACTGTCTACAAGGTGATAAGATACAAGCTCATACCAATCTGAGTTTATACTCAGTAATGCAACAGCGGCTAAATTTCAACCACGCTCTGCTACCAAAATTGTGTCTAGAATTACCGTAGGCTTACTGGGAATTGGTTGTAAGCACAGTGGAAGCTAATTTATATTCATCCAGTTGTCCTAAAGTAATCAAATGTCTGACATATATTGCTGAGGTTCTCAGCGATGACAAATTATAAAGTAGTTATAAGAAGATTTTACCTTATAGCTCCTGGTGATGTTCTTGAAGTGGACCTATAGATTAACTTATAATTTTGGCCAAAATAACAAGAGAATCAATGGATACCAGTTTACAATTCGGCGAAGTCCTTCTCCAGACCACGATGCACGTTAGCGGTTCACAAAACTTTTCACAAAAGTTCACTATGTCATCAATTTACAACAAACCTTGCCGGAAGTCAAAAGCGGCAATTACGTATTAAGTTAATTACGAGTTGATTCAATTCGCGTTAATTCAAAGGGCGATCAATTTAATTTAGGTACAAGGCACGCGAGCTTGCAAACGGCGTGTTAATTTTTTCAAGCGGAAGACGGAAGTGACAGTTCAGTGTGACCATTGTCAGAAATTTTCAATAGACTAAACAAAATGTTACTCAATCGATCTAATCGATTTGACTTATAATAAAAACTAATTCTATTTCAAACAGTAGTAGTCAGAGGCACATAGTCTTTAACGTTTACATGATGCAATGCATGAAATACGAATGTCGGGAGCAGGGCTCTAAGGCTGCATTCGACATGCGTACTATTTGAGGAAATGTGAACCTTCAGAAATGTTTTTGACATAAATAATGTATGTACAATAATACGAACTTGGAAATAACTTGTCCCATTGCTGGGCACCGGCTTCTTTTCAGTATAAGAAGCGATAGGACATAGTCTACCACGTTGGCCAACTAAAGATTGGCAAACTTTACATGGCTCTCGAGAATAATAATTATGTAAAATTCTCAGAGATGCAACTTTTGTAAAAAAGCTGTCGTTATCGCTCGAACTAATTTGAAACATTTGCGAGTATTTAAACAAATCGGGTTTGTTATAATTACTGCATTAATAAACTTTTTTATGGATTTTCTTTTTAACATATTTGTGCTCAATAGCGAAATTTCGTATTAGCAAAAGCTGTAAACAAGATTTTTATTGCAAATGCCAGGATTTTGCCTTTTATTACTACTATCGACACGCACTGTCGCATCATACACTTGATAATAAAAATGGCTCTGTACTGCTTGCATCAGCCATTCATGCAAACATATTTTTCCGATTGAATTTCAATTTCAATTAATCGCCACGAATTTACATCGACCAATATGCTCGAGTTTATATTTCCTGATACACATTTTTTTATTAAAATATCGGAAATGTTTGCATATTTTATTGTTTTTTATTTTCAAAATCCTATTTATATACTGACTGCATAAAAAATCTACTTGAATTGAAAATCCAAAACCGATGTGTATTCGGGTTGTTCTTCGCATTTTTACGAAATTAAGGCGCTGTTATACCTCAGAAGCCGTGAAACACCAAATTTTTCGTCGCGCAACTAGCCATAACAGTACATGTTACAAACTAGCAAAAAATAGAACTTAAAGTCAAAAGTCTGAACAAAAAACTTTTGAAAGAATTTTTTATGTATGTAAAATAGAATCACGGTAAAAAAATCACAAAAACGAGGCAGAAAATAATCTTTCGTCTCACTGTTGGCAATATTTTGATCGTAAGCTGTCATATTTTATTTAATAATATTGTAGGAAACCTAATGAACTAAAGAATTACCTAGTTTATTTTCATATTATACGTGTATATTTTGTAAAATTAAATAAAATCTGCCAAACGTCTATGATTTTGGCGCTCGGTAGATCCCATCAATATCAAACGCTTCGGCAATTTAAACCTTATTAGTATAAGCGGTGTACTGAGTGTCAGTTGCTAGTTTACGCCCCACCCAGACCTCATCATTCGGCTATGAGCCCTGTGAGAGATAGGTCATGTCGCTTGCGTCTCCGCTGCACAAAATTATACGTAAACCTGTTTGTTATTGTAATACGCCGATTTGAGTTCGTAATTTCATGTTTTATGTGATAGACTGAATACTTTGAATCAAATAGGCTTTTCATGTGACTATGGGCACATATAATTAGGACCTAAGTTTATATTCTTGTTGCGTTTAATGTGTTATTGTTTCTGTGCTTATAAATATATAATTAGAAGAATAAAATATGGATAGTTAGAGAAATAAATTTTTACGAAGGATTTGTACAAGAAAGCGTCGTAATAAAATAGAAATTCATCCATGGCCAAGCGATTATGAAATATTATGTAACATTTTTACACAAATTATTTTCATAAGAGTCTTTTATGACTGATTATGTAATAGATTAGCGATTATGCATAATATAATTATATAAATTATTCTCACAATGCATAGTTGCCACAGTTTTCAATATTTGAAAGAGTAATAACATAAAATCGAATCATTTTATGTACCTTTATTTCAAATTCATTAGCTTGTCAGAGCGCCTGGAGCGCTAAGATGCCGCCACGGCGAACAATAAACAGCGCTAATATGGCGCTCCGCAGTCCGCAAACAAGCGGTAACGAATGTTGTATTATTGTGTTGTAAATATAAACCTATTTAGGTACATCGGGTAAAACTTTGATTATTCATTAACTATTAGGTATGTCTCAGTACATCTTATATCTTTTTTATTTCTAAAATCAATAATTTATAAGTAAGAGAGTGACTTCTCTGTTTGCTATAACACAAGTTACAGTATTTTTTTAAATAATAAAGTACCTAACTGATTATATTTATTGTAATTACAGTGAAATTAAAGATAACAGTTCTGCAACGTCTTACACACATTTGACTGCAGTAATTCCTAACACGATTTGATCAAGAGCTAGCCAAGAAATGCCAAAAATTTTTTTAACAAATTTGACTCAACTCCCTAGTGAAAAGCAAAAATAATTAAGAGGGATAGCAGTGACTGGTTCGAATTGCGTAAGAATATCTTGACAGATTCAAATTTTGGTATAGTGGTAAAAAGAAGAGATAACAGCAGTAAAGCCAACTTAGTAAAAATTACTTTGTACAAATAAAATATTTGCAATGTAAAAGCAGTTGCGCATGGAGTCTAAAATGAACAACTGGCTTTGCAACAACTTGCGAAGCTAGAAAATGTAACAATCGAGCCTTGTGGATTATCCGTTTATTAGTGACATGCCAGATGGATTAATAGGTCCAAACACGATTGTGAAAATTTTATGTTCTTAAGTTGCCTATAAGAATGGCCTGGAGAATAGTATAAGAGCAAATAAAATACAAATATGGACACATGATAAAAAAGTGAACTGACTAGTCTAAGCAAATATTGTAATTGTTATTACCAAATTCAGGGGCAACGCCACGTTACACGCAAACAAAAATGCTTATTTGCTGTGTGGAGTGGCGAAAGTATACCACTAAAAATAGAAATTATAGAAAGAGATGATTTTTTCTGGGAGACGACAATGAAAGAAAAGCTTGTGGCGTTTTATATGAATTGGCAGCTGCCTGAAATGGTTGATTCTCGTCAAGCTCAAGGAATGGTATTGCGAGATCACGGAGAGGAAAATGATTCATCAGTGTTTGAAGTTTCTACAATACCAAGCCGTAAAAGGAAAGTAAATGAAAATGTGCCTCGTGAACAACAGCAAAAAATAAGTTTTGAAGCCTCATCACCTCACACACTGCCTTTAACTTACGATGAGAATAATTATATAGTAAATGGTAAAATGGTATATCATATCTATATATATAGATAATATATCATATCATGGTAAAATGTAGTGGATCATATTGTACTGCTAACATCTTTATTTTCTTTGTTACCTACATTATTAGCAAATAAATGAATTCTATTCTATTCTATTCTATTCTAAAGAAAACCTGCCGGGTTGTAGCAGACATCTAACTTTTGATGAGCTGTAAACTCTGTATTTTGTTAGTAAATGATAAAAAAATATAAATAAATATCTTTTAATATTTATTTTCTTTGAAACAACACATATTTTAAGTGAAATATTTTTTTTGTATTTTTTCCATACAAACATGTATATTATGTATATGTATGCTAACGAACAAGCAGTAACTCAAATTTTAATTCTATAATTTTCTAAGCGACATAGTAGTATCTCATGAATAAGGTATATCCACATATATTTTTGGTATTTTATCAATTTTGAAAATGAATAATGGGTTGGGTTTCGAAACGAGTCGCCTGAATTTGAGGGTATTGGTGGTGTAGGGGGCTCAAGAGAGTTAGTTTTAATCCCCTAAAAGTAATTTTGGCTGCCGGCGCCGCGGCGTTGCGTCTAAATATTTTTAAACAATTTCCAAAAATTCTTGAATACTTCGGCAATTATGCAAAATGGAACGTAGTTTTTATACTTTAGTACAGTTTGACAAATGTCATTTTTAGGTTTTATGTGAAAAACGTGAAATGAAACGCAAACCCGCCATCTTGGAATGATCATATTGACAGCTAATGTCAAATTTGTGCGTCATTGCTTTTGAGTGCCTTAGGTGCGACTGTAATAAGTAACTAAATAGATTATGTAAGGTTCTGTTTTGACCCTTAATCCGAAAATAGGAGCCCTGGGAAGCAGGGCTCCGTCAACCTTAGTTTATTAAACTAGTATGAAGAATGTGGAAGTTGGCAGTGCCATACACACCGATGTTTGGAGATTTATTATTTATTTTTTCAGAGGAAACCAATCACTCACAACCCCTAAAAACGGCGACGTATTTCGAAACCTTTACGTAGTTTATTATATGTATAATTATTGTATAATTATACATATAATAACAATAAAACATCCATAAACAAATAAAATAAATCAACTTTTACTAAACTTCAAGTATCTCGTAACTCATTTTAGTTGAGATACGGCTTTTGCGCTCAGTAGCCGAAAATTTAAAAAACGGCACCCTTATAGATTCGCCATTTCTGTCTGTCTGTCCGCCCGTATGTCACAGACAATTTATTGCATAACAGATTTGAAAACTGGCAGGAATGGAATTAGATGTAGGTATTCTATGAACCGCTTCACCATTTTTATACAAAAATAAAACAAAAATAATAAGGGCCTCTCCCTACATGGAACTGACTTAATTATTTTTATCATCTTACAGCACGTAGGTATTTACCTACTTTCGTCAACTATTAATACCAATAACGTCTAACGTAAACCACTTTTGCTCATGGCTCCACTGAGAACAAAAATTGCGCTATGCCCATATTGTACAAACAGATTGATTTATGTAATATAAATTTTAATATAAGTATCTCAATTCAATATGCAAAAACGTTTTGCTTGCGATTTTGAAATATTGGAATACGGATGTCGCCAGAATACGACCCGCACGCGATTAGAATGAAGGGGGGCGCCCCGCAGTAGACGGAGCTAAGCGCCCTTCACCTCCCCTGCTTCACCCCCTCATTTACCGAAACAGTCGCTTAGGACAGCGCCTTAAATGCTACATTCATTCCAATCTATTTCGGTGCAATAATTGGATGACTATATTTACCTACTTTCGTCAACTATTAATACCAATAACGTCTAACGTAAACCACTTTTGCTCATGGCTCCACTGAGAACAAAAATTGCGCTATGCCCATATTGTACAAACAGATTGATTTATGTAATATAAATTTTAATATAAGTATCTCAATTCAATATGCAAAAACGTTTTGCTTGCGATTTTGAAATATTGGAATACGGATGTCGCCAGAATTGCGGCGCACGCGATTAGAATGAAGGGGGGCGCCCCGCAGTAGACGGAGCTAAGCGCCCTTCACCTCCCCTGCTTCACCCCCTCATTTACCGAAACAGTCGCTTAGGACAGCGCCTTAAATGCTACATTCATTCCAATCTATTTCGGTGCAATAATTGGATGACTATATGAATATAAATGATGAATTTAGAAATCCTTTATACCAGAAATGTTAATATAACAGACAAATAGGCACAATTCACTAACTAAATTTAATCGGATATAATAATATGACTAAATTAGTAATCGCGTGAATATCTAAATTGCTTTCGATAATATGTTTAACCTATACATGTAATCACAAAACCCTTTTATTAACGCACACAAACGCCGACTTTAGCCACACATATTAAAAAGTTATCTCTATATTACAGAATCAGTTAAAATTACGGTAGGAATCTATATTTATTTTAGTTTTAATTTACCTTGTTGTATCTTAGTTACGAATCTTACTAGCTATATCTTGTCTAGGATAATACAATGTCAGCTATTGAACGTGAAGTTTTACGAAGTTTTTTTTCCAGATGACATTCCATTATTAATATAAGTTTGCTCTGATTCGGTGTCCAAGGTTGATTTTAGAGCAGGGAGATACAAAAATATTCCTTCATTTCCTTCATACAAAAATATTTAACTGCTGCGTTTTGATTAGTGAGTGAGCGGCGGTAACGGCGAACGAAGGAAGCGATAATTAACAATTTAATACCCACATAACTTCGAAAAATGAGTGGTGCGCACCTTAGATCCGAACCTGATACTCTCTGCATAGCAGTCCGTTGGTTGCTATCCAAATGTCCAAATGCGTTGCTGCCTATCCATATGCGTTGTAAATCAAAGAAAATGCGCTTTCTCGCATGAAAAGCAGAAACCTAATACCCTACGCACACAAAAGCCTAACCACACACACATGAACGATAGCTCAAATGACACTATCTGAATGCATTTAATCTTCAGAACGGCAACGGGGCGTAATATCGTCATGATGACCTTCCAACAATGGACTCTCGATTTCTAGTGGATATTAAGTTTCCGATGATACCGCTATGCAATGACTAGAATAGACCAGGCTATGTACGAGTATGAATTAGTCCAAGCCATTCACGTCACTTTGATTCACCTCATTGTTAACTGGGACGGTTTTGTAGCAATCAATGTTTGTGCGTTAGACAAAGAGGTGTATAGGCTTGGGTATTAAATGATTTTTTATATCTAACTCATCAGATTGCATTATATTTCTTTGCAACTATTTGTGATTTTATTTTCAGAAACGCGACTTAGTTTAGATTAGGACTAGTGGTCCACGGAGGTACCATATACGGATACGAAGATTGTAATACTAGGTCTTGTTATGTGTGATCCTGAACGTTTCCCATGATTTCAAGTCATGAACTTAAAATATGTTTTGATTAATCAGATATTTGTAGCACAGTATAAAGACATATTTCGTTTATAATATTAGTTTGTTTAGGAACATTTTTTGGTCATACCACTCTGGTGATTGTAATCAAATTAGGAACGGACTGAATGCAAATCCTAAGAAAAGATTTTACCACCGCATCCGGTAATATCTTTTCGTAAAATAATAATATAATATAATAATAGCGGTTTGTAAAACGAAATAAACAAATTTCGGTCGAGTGAATCCAACATAGAATAAGTGCCATTGACATTTTTTTTACTTTATGTATGTGACAAATTAAGACATTAAGAGACATTAGTTTAAGTATTATGTAAAGGTTTTAAGTTACTACAATATGCACACAAACCAGACAGTTACTTGTTCGTATATGAGATTACATAATAAGCGTAGCTGAAGGTCATAAGGTCTGGGTAATGACCCCGGTTAAGCAAAGTGTTATTATACCCCACCGTGTTGAAGATCTCGACAATATGAGGTGGATATTAAAATTGAAATTAAAACCTCTTTAACAGATGAAAGGATGATCTAGACATTCTTACGTTTCGATTTGAAATGTACTGCCATCTTACATACAAAGCTAAAAATCATCATCTCATACATATATTATTATTATTTATTCAGTGGAAAAAATCTGATTCTAAATCTTCTAAAACATAATAGGTACTGATACTAAACTAAATCTTCTTCTAGTTATTACAAAACACAAATAAAGAATATGTAACACAGATTCCAATCAATTGGCAGACGCTTGAAAATATTTTACTTTGATTTTCTTGATGAAAATAACAATCACTGTGGCGTCCTGTTCGGAAAATAAAGCGGAAAATATCGACGCAGGATGTGCAATTCCTGTTGTAAATAAAATAGAAATATACTTCGGGTGGAAAATTACTATTCCATTGACGTTTTCTATTACTGGCTGGTAATGATTCCATAATAACAGACTGCGTATATAGCAATGAACAGTCTGTAACAATAAATCGCTATTTTCTTTTAAATAATGATGTGTTTACAAATAGTAGTGCCGAGTTTGGGGTATTTTTGTTGTGTGTATTTTTATTTATTATTTCGTTTTTTTTATTTTTTTTTATAGTCTCACACCAGCTGTGTCCCAGAAAATAACTATTCCATTGACGTTTTCTATTACTGGCTGGTAATGATTTCATAATAACATCCTGCGAGTATTAAGGCCTATTCAAACCTGAGCAATATTCGCTGCCGCTGTGGGTAGAGGTACATACCGCGCGGGTATCGCTCAGGTATTTGGTATCAAGTACCGCGGCTAGTTCTTACCTCTCTGAGCGAAACTTGACTACCGCGCGTTATTCTACCCACAAGGATAGCGAATACCGCTTAGGTCTGAACAGTAATATTACCGCATACCCACTGGGTTTTCTCTACCGCAGACGGTTGCGAATACCGCTTGGGTCTGAACAGGCCTTTACAATGAGTAATCTGTAAACGGTAATCGCTATTTACTTTTGAAAATGACATACAAATTGTAGGGCCGAGTTTTGGGTATTTTTGCCATGTGTATTTTTATTTGTTAATCCAAATTATAAAAGCATTTTTGGAATCGGTTTATAAATGACGGGCTTTTTAAGTTATGATCATGAAAAATATTGATTGAATTAAGAAACGCTAAGGAATGCAACAGTGGTAAATGGATCTCAATTCTTATAAAAGAAAATATTGTCTAAATACCAATGGTTTTCACTTGATATAAAAATCATCATATCCACGATTTCTTGCTTAATAAAATTGCCCTTTATAAAGTTTGTAACCACCACGAGTACAGTTTTTATTGCAATAAGCGTTTTAAAACGGGGTAGGAATAGTGGTCGAAACGCGCAGGTAGTTCATTCCAGAGTTGCACGTACGACGCAGACATGATTGCTGGGTACGTCCTGATCTAAGCGAGAACGCTGCGAGCTAACACGATTCAGCCTTGCCGCGGTGTAGAGTACATGTCTGTTTTATTCAACTTTGTAATGGATAGAAAAAACTATCTATATTGACTAGCCAATGTGTGTATTTTTGAGTGTTGTGCAAATATGCTGGAATAAAAGTGATACTTTCTGAGCAACATTTAATAAAATAATAAAATGAATTAAACTATTGAATGTTTGTGAGGATAGATGGTATCTAGATGTTTGTTATTTATGCGTAGGTATAGCACAGACCACTGAATGGATTTTAATGAAATTCGCAGTTATCTAGCTCATACCTCCGAATAGCACCTTTTGTACCGAAAACAGGCCCCCATGCGCCCGAAGCCGCGAGTAAAAGCTACCTAAATATTTCCTGAAAATATCAAAAAAGTTACACGTTTTTTTTTTCTCCTCATGTATCCATTTGTCGGAGGGTAGGGTTTCACCGAAGCATTCCTCGCTACCCCCCGACGGGTATTGGCCCGCCAGATGGTCAGGCGGGCCCCGAACGAAACCCCCTTGGCGGCGCATGAAGGTGTTGGGCTCCACCGCCAAAACACCCAGCGGCCGCAGAGGACAGGGAGGACGGCAACGTAACACCGCATCTCCTCTTCCTCTGCGGTCCCACCGCGACGCATCGAATAGCGCGCCCCCATTTGGTCGCGGGAGATAGGGCGCGCGGCAACGCAACACCGACACGCCTCTCCTCCCGCGACCGTACCCGACTGCGAGGGACAGACAGAACTGTCCCCCGCACCCGCACCCTGGCACGCATCGTACGCAGGCCCCACGCAAGCCCACGTGGAGCGTCCCCTCCCGAGATCCCGCTTAGCTTCACCGTGGGTGTTGGACCTCACCCACGGTAACTGAGCCCCCCCACCACGACAAGGTGGAGATCCTACGGTGGGGGAACATGATTTATTCCTGATCATATCATTGTTCACTTGTCACCTTCACAAAATTCTTTCTACATTTGCATTCCTTCACGCACGTTCCACTAATTTATGTTAATAATAAAGATCTGGAAACTGGAGGTAATTGGCGGTCATGGTCAGTATACCAATAGATTGTTTCTTACTGCCGGTTCGTATACCTTTATCGTCATGCTCACTAAAATGATATTTCTTGTGGTGGCGTCGTGTGTCGGGTCATCCCTGTCCCTCTAATATGGCGAGAGGGATGATTGCTGGCACATGCGTCATACTCATGTAGCACCCGGCTACTTGCGATGACTGATCGATGACGGTCTTGCGGGCTGGTATTACATTTTAATATTTAACTGCATCATTTCCATCATGGTTCTGATCACTTTCGCGGATTGCCTGCATTATTTGGTATATATAATGTAAGTGGATGCTCCTGTATCACCATGTCTATTCTGAGGAGGCATTTTTTTAGTTTTTTTTTTTAAATGAACATCAAAATTAAAATTAAGAATTACGCTTGACTATTATTATGTACAGTAAATATATACAAGTGATAAAGAAGGTGTAACAGTTGCAGCACCTTACAAAATGTAAATTATGTGTATTATGCAAAACCTGGCGATGAAAAAGAGTGACCGTGAGTTTTATTGCCCGTTCTTTCTCATGGTTCTACGCCCTTGCTTTGCGAACGTGGCAGTAAATGTAAATGTTGAGTCTTTAAGTAATTATTTTATGAATTTATTATTTTGACGTTCATAAGCGTCACATTGTGACCCAAATGAATAAAGGATTTTGTCTTTTTTTGACTTTTTGATTTTTATTGTTCATATAACGCTCGCTCGCTTTTTTTGCAACTCCCGCACTAGGAATAAATCCTGCGTCGCGGTGGACTTAACAAACATACAGCCAACGGACACAATGAACATCCTGACTTGACACAACAGCTTATGGATCCCACAATACTCGGCGTAGTGTCAAGCGGCGAGGCGGTCGCTTAAACCACTACGCCAACTGTGCAGTCTTTTGCTCTTGATAACAGCATAAAAAGAAAATAAACCTAATACCATACGCAAACAATCGAGGCCTAGCCACACACATGAACAATAGCTCAAATGACACTATCTGAATCTGCATTTAATCTTCAGAACGGCAGCGGCGCGTAATATCGTCATGATGAACATCCAACAATGGACTCTCGATCTCTAGTGGATAATAAGTTTCCGTTGATACCGCTATGCAATGACTAGAATAGACCAGGCTATGTTTGAATTAGTCCAAGCCTTTCACGTCGCTTTGATTCACCTCATTGTTAACTGGGACGGTTTTGTAGCAATGAATGTTTGTCCGTTAAACAGGAGGTTTATTATAGGCTGGGGGATTAAATGCAAGCATTTCATCATCTTAATATATAAAATCCTTGCGTTACTGACTGACAGACAGACACGCTACAGCCGAAACTATTGGGCGCAGGAAGCTGAAATTTGGCATGTATGTTCCTTGGGGACCGTAGGGGTGCACTAAGAAGGGATTTCCCGAAATTCCCACGGGATCGGCCAAAAAGGGGTAAATTTAAAAAAATGCAGGCTTAGCTGCTGGCGTCTTCTAGTATTACATTAAATCTCTTTGTAAATATTTGTGATTTCATTTTCAGAAACACGGCTTTATTTAGATTTGGGCTATTAGTCCACAGAGATACCATACACGGATACGAAAATTGTAATGATAGGTCTTCTTATACGTGATCCTGAACGCTTTCCTTGATTTCAAGTCATAACTTAAAATATGTTTTGATTTATCGGATACTTTGTACTCTTTAGGGTTCTGTACCTCAAAATGAAAAAACGGAACCCTTATAGGATCATTTTGTTGTCCGTCCGTCTGTCAAGACCCTTTCTCTCAGAAACGCGTGGAGATATCAAACTGAAATTTATATCAATTAGTCAAATCTACTGTCCCTTGAAGCTGTGCAAAAATCAAACTTTTAAGCCAACGCAATCAAAAACTACAGCCGTTTATGCTGCAAATTTACGCAAATATTCGAAACTCAAAACCTACAGAGCACTTTCCGTGGACTTAGAATCTTGAAATTTGGTACGAAGCAATATTTTATATCATGCATAAAGCAAAAATTGCGAAAACCGTAATTTTTTTGTTACCTCATATCATAGAAATATTTTTGCATAGGGTTCCCAACAAGAACTTAGGGTCCCAAGCCAACCTCACCTGTAAGTGGTGCACCTGCCGATCAACGGACGAGGCTCTGGCAAACAAAATATCCCGATAAGCGGCAATAGGCTCGCCACCTATTACGTGGGATCAAAACACTGGCGAAAAGTGGGCGTTTAATATGCCTCTGCCTACCCCTTCGGGGAAACAGGCGTGAGTCTATGTATGTATGTATGTATGTATGTATAGAAATATTTTTAATAATTTTAAAGTTATTACCATTTTCTTATGAACGCGTTGAGGTATTAAATTGAAATTCATATCAAATACTCAGGTCTATAATATCTTGAAGCTGTAACAAAATCAAACTTCTATATCAACGCAATAAAAAGAAGCAGCAATTTAAGCCATATATTTTTTCGCAACTAATCGCAAGGGAATCAAAACCTGTAGGGTACTTCCTGTGAAGTCAGAATCTTGAAATTTGGTACGAAGCAATGTCTTACAGCACAAATAGAGGGAAAATTACAAAAACCGTAAATTTTTAGTTTTATCATACAAAAAAATATTTGTATTTATTTTAAAGTTACTCCCCCTTTCCTCATGAACGCATAAAGTTATTAAATTGAAATTCATTTAAAATACTTGGGTCAGTTATACCTTTAAGCTATAACAAAATCAAACATCTATCTCAACGCAATCAAAAGAAACATCAATTTTACTACATTTTTAAACTTGCAACTACTGGTAAGAGAATCAAAACCTACAGGGTACTTCCCGTAAACTTAGATTCTTGAAATTTGGTACAAACCAACGTCTTACAGCACAGATAAAGCAAAAATTGCGAAAAACGTTAATTTTTAGTTACATCATTTAATAATAAAAAAATTAAAGTTACTAGCCCTTTCCTTATGAACGCATACAGGTATTAAATTGAAATTCATATCAAATACTCAAGTCTATAACACCTTTAAGCTGTAATAAAATCAAACTTATATGTCAACTCAATCAACAGAAACAGCAATTTAAGCATATTTTCAAAATCGCAACTACTCGCAAGGGAATCAAGACCTACGAAATTTGGCACGAAGCAAACTCTTATAGCACAGATAAAGGAAAAATTGCTTACAAAATATTAAAAATATGATTAAATTATTTTTTAATTTTTATAATTTTAAAACCCCTTTCCTCATGAACCGGTTCGGTAGGGGTATAAAATTTAAATTCATATCAAATGCTCAAGTCAAAACTAAAGGGTACACCAGTCGATCTAAAATCTTTTTGTTTTTTTTTTCGCTGTGGCAATGCATTTACGCACGTATTTGGGACTCCGAAGGCTGGAGTGCAATACCCACTAAAACCACAGCGCATACTTCAACACCATTTTGGGCGCTAGCATTCTACCTTGATACCCCGGCGGAAAGCCTTGAGACCACAACTTCCTTGGCGGTGGATGAAGGTGTTAGGCTTCGCCGCCAAAACACCCAGCGGGCGCAGAGGATAGGGAGGACGGCAGCCTGACCACACCGCATCTCCTCTTCCTCTGCGGCTCCACCGCGACGCAACAAATGGTGCGCCCCCATTTGGTCGCGGGAGATAGATAGGGATAGTGCGCGGCAACGCAACACCGACATGCCTCTCCTCCCGCGACCGCACCCGACTGCGAGGGAAAGACAGAACTGTCCACTACATCCGCACCTTTGGACGCATCCTGCGCAGGCCTCCTCCAAGCCCACGCGGAGCGTCCACTCCCGGGATCTCTCTCAGCTTCACCGCGGGTATCCAAGCCACGGTTACTAAGCCCCCCATCACGACAAGATGGAGATCCAACGATCTAGAATCTTGAAATTTGGCATAAAGCAACGTTTTATAGCACATAGGAAAAATTTTGAAAACCCTAAATGTTTAGTTACATCACATATCAATAATTATAATTATATACCTACAAGTTTGTACGGAACCCTCGGTGCGCGAGTCCGACTCGCACTTGACCGGCTTTTTTAATATTTCGTTTATAATATGAGTTTGTTTAGAATTTTTTTTCGGTTATACCACTCACGTGATTGTTATCAAATTAGGTACGGACTGAGTGCAAATTCTAAGAAAAGATATAACCGGTGAATCCGGTAATATCTTGCCGTAAAATAATAGTATAATATATTAATAGCGGTTTGCAAAACGAAATTAACCAATTTCGGTCGAGTGATTCCAACATATAATAAGTGCCATTGACATTTTTTATACTTTATGTGACAAGAACAAATTAAGACATTAAGCGACATTAGTTTAAGTAATATGTAAACTTGTATGTAAAGGTTTTAAGTTACTACAATACGCACACAAACCAGACAGTTACTTGTTGGTAAATGAGATTACATATAAGCGTAGCTGAAGGTCATAAGGTCTGGGTAATGACCCCGGCTAAGCAAAGTGTTATTATACCCACCCGAGTTGAAGATCTCGACAATATGAGGTGGATAATAAAATTTATATTTAAAACCTCTTTAACAGATGAAAGGATGATTTAGACATACTTACGTTTCGATTTTAAAGGTACTGCCATCTTACATATAAAGCTAAAAAAATATATAACGTGTTTATCCTACATCTTGTGGGGTCAGCAGAGGTGCTGTCTCTGACTCTCCCCTACAGACGTTGGGTGCTTACCCACCAAAATCACATATTGTGCGTTGACGTCCCGTAGGGATAGGCGCGTAGCCACGCGAATCATGGTTGTTTGATTTGAAGTCTCATCATCAAACGCTATCTAAATATTACTGGTTCGGCGTTACACCGAAACCGAATATTTCTGTTGGACCCGACTATAAGGAGGTGGGTTCTGATCGCCTAGGAAAGGAAAAGTGAGTGGAATAGGAGGCGGGAGTATAGATACTAGGGTTGCGGCACACCTACCTTGCAAATCAGTCTTCTCCTTCACAAATGGCGGCCTCCTGGTGTCTTCGGGAATCCTGAAGCTGCACTAATCACTTCGTCTGGATCCAACCCAGAATTATACAATTCATTCCACTTCACTCGCGGGCGGTTTTGTTGCGTTTATAGTATAAAGCGGCAAACTATGGCGGTGTTCGGTACACGTGTTCGGCGCGACACGTCTGCTGCATCAGGACACAGCCGGTCATTGGAGCCGTTGTTTCTTCACTGTGTGCCCGTCGTTGCACTATGCGACGAATCAGACAATAGGCGTGCCCTTGGAAGAAAGGGAAGGAAACAAAAGGATCGCTCGCATTGGACAAGCAAGCGAAGAACGATTGACGTCGATGTAATTAATTATCGATAGAAAGGTAGATGGCGCTACCAACTACATCTCATAAAAATCTAGACATTGTATGTACCAATGTTTCCCAATTTTATGTATTCATCATCCATATTCATCATCATTCATAATATTAACAATTTTAACTTGTTTAGCTTAAAAAAATATGCCTTCCAAACGAGTTTAATACAGAAACTAATCGCAATAGTAGGTGTACGATACCCATAAACAGAGACCTCGACCATCCAACCTGCCTGCTCCCCTTAGCAATGACATCACGGTCTAATGATAAAAATTGCGATAGTGACGGGAAATTATTGTTCACCCGTTGTGTTTGTGTTTATATATATGAGTATATAGGGTGTTACAAGACCCATCACCACGCCCTCTTCTCAATTTGGACATCATGGTATGTCGTACTTAGCAAAAATAGATGGCAGACGATTTTTTTTAAGTAGACACATTTTTTAAGCCGCAATTGCACACGTGCAATTCTCCAAAAATCTACTTATACATGAGTGCATAGGACATCTATAGAACAAATGAGCGGGGTAAATGCATCGATTTTGTACCTAATTTAAAAAAAATATAGTGACTTTGAGCCTCAATATCTCCTGAACTAGTAATTTCCCAAATATAGTGCCAAAGTGATTCGTAATGAGTGGTACAATATGGGATTTCAGTTTTCGTTAAGGGTATTTTTACACCCCGTATATACATACATACATAGTCTCACGCCTATATCCCCGAAGAGGTAGGCAGAGGTATATTGCTACACCCACTTTTCGCCAGCTTTATTTTAGTCCCACGTAATAGGGGGTGAGCCTATAGCCGTACCGGGCACATTACCAGACTCCGAGCTGCTACTGCCCCGTATATGTGTGTTGGTTTATATATGTGTGTGTTCATGTGTAGTACAGGAGGATTTATAGGAATATCGAGAGAAGGTCATTCGGTTATTGTTGCGATGATTGCGTTTTCAACAGTGTATTGGTTGTAATTATAGAGTGACGTGACTGGCCTTTAGAAGTCTGTTTGGTTCATTTGAAATGATTAAGTATTAGTAATTTAAGCTACCTTTGTTTTCCAATGTTTCGATTGGCTTGCAACGACTTTGGTCAAAGTCTAAATATTTATATGTTATTCTTAAAAATCACGTAAATAAAGTTTAAATAAATGCTTCCAAATGAAAGCAAAGGTACCTTTTATGCAATAAATACTTATCTTGAAATATATTATATTTAAAAAATTCATTCCTATAGATCCCTACTAGCTCATACATCTATTATTATTATTTATTCAGTGGAAAAAATCTGGTTCTAAATCTTCTAAAACACAATAGGTACTGATACTAAACTAAATCTTCTTCTAGTTATTACAAAACACAAATAAAGAATATGAAATACAGATTCCAATCAACTGTAAGACGCTTGAAAATATTTTACGTTGATTTCCTTGAAGAAAATAACAATCACTGTGGCGTCCTGTTCGGCAAATAAAGCGGAAAATACTGACGCAGGATGTAAAATTCCTGTTGTAAATAAAATAGAAATATACTTCAGATAGAAAATTACTATTCCATTGACGTTTTCTATTACTGGCTGGTAATGATTCCATAACAATAGACTGCTTATATAGCAATGAATAGTCTGTAACAAGAAATCACTATTTTAAAAATTTATGTGTTTACAAATTGTAGTGCCAAGTTTTGGGTATTTTTGTTGTGTGTATTTTTATTTGTTATTTCGATCATAAAAGCATTTTTGGAATCGTTAATTAAGTGACGGACTTTTGAAGTAATAAACTGAAAATATCCGAATTAAGAACCTGTACCTTTTTTAAGTGGGTAATATGGCTAGCTTTCCTCTAGGTAAAAGAAGAATTTGTGAGCAGAAATCCAATAAAACTACATTTGATTAATTTCTTTGCAGATTTGAGTTTAAATAGTTTAACTAAACTGGACTTCATGAGGGTGAAAACTAGGCATCTCCTATGAATATGGCTACACAGCCACACAGGTGATAAATACACAGTACCTATTATAGTGGTTATAAGGGTAGGATTAGTGTCAAAGAATTATACACAATGCTAATGGAATACATGCGTGATAAAGGACGATGGGCGGAATCGTCCCCACCCATCAACAAAAATGAAATGTGGCTCAATTGACACATCTTGGCAAGATGATATTTTTTTACTATGGAGACGTTGCCCAAAAGCATGGGGTTGTCATAGTAAACGGTTAAACAAATATTCGTATAAGTACGTATTTTTGACGATTATTTGTAAAACACCTACTCATTTATATATTCATTAGTGCACAGTGAACATAGACCAGTAATATTAACACTCACTATTGTGATTTGCCTACTATGAGCATTATAAGAATGAATAATTAGAAGAAAATGAATTTAAGTGATTCATTCATTTATATTATCTAGTATAATGATAGCCTGGAGGAGATACCAACCATGCAGAGGGAATCGGGTTCGAATCCATTGGTGCGCACCAATGACTTTTCGAAGTTAAGTGCGTCTTAAATTGTTAATTATCGCTTGCCCCGTGCCTTGGAGAGCACGTTAAACCGTCAGTCCCGGCTGTGCTGAAGATGTTTGACAGTCGTTACGTGGAGTCAGTACCCTCAAATAAACTGATACTGGTCTTAACCATGGAATATCGCTATCCCTTTGGGTTGCGGAGGTCAGACAGCAGTCGCTCTGTGGAAAAGTTGATATTCTGTCATATCTGGTTAGACCAGTAAGCGGACCTCGGGCTCTAAGGCGTGTTAGTCTTGGATGCAACCGGGATAACGCTAGAGCGATGATGATTCATTTATATTCGTTATTTTCCTATTATTCATTCGTTATCATTTAAATGTTTAAAATTACGTTATTTTTTATTTTGTATAGTTACTAAATCATGTTTTGTACTTAACCATAATGTCAAAATAACTTACAAGTGTAAAATGAAAATATAGGTTATTTACATACATACATACATAGTCTCACGCCTATAGCCCCGAAGAGGTAGGCAGAGGTGTATTTCTACACTTTTCGCCAGATATACTTTAGTCCCACGTAATAACGGGCGAGCCTATTGCCGTACCGGGCACATTTCCAGACTCCGTGCTGCTACTGAAAATTTCGTGACAAAAACCCAATAACACTGCCCGACCCAGGAATCGAACCCGGGACCTCCCGATCCCACGCGCACATTTATGCCGCGAGACCAACGAGGCAGTCGTATAGGGTTTGATGTCGAGTTTTCCGTCTCTACGCAAAGATGGTATTTGCATCGTGTTTTCCCTTAGTCGCCTCTTACGACACCCACGGGAAGATAGGGGGTGGTGACACTTGTATTCTATGCCGTCTTTTGTATAGGTTATTTAATAATAATAAATTGTTTTTTATTTATATATCCCACGGATTTAAGTAAAAAAAACGATTTAAATCAAGTAGTGGATACTTAAGTTACACATTGGCATCATTTCCATGTGTGTTGGTATATGGGGACGGAGTCCATACATTTTTGCACATAGTCCTTTATCTTTATTCTTACAAAAGACAATATTGTTCAAATGTCCTGATCTAAGCGAGAACGCTGCGAGCTAACACGATTCAGCCCTGGCGCGGCGTACAGTGGTACAGTCAGCATCAAAAGTTGATGACCACATTTAGATTTTCAATATCGCTGTACACCATAATACACCTAAATTGCTCAACATGACAAGCGCCAGAAATGAATGATTATCTTAAAAGGGCATAAGTAGGTGACCATGACTTTTCAAAAGTAGCTAAACAAAGTTATGGTAAAAAAAGCATAACACCACGTCACCAGTCATTCGGCCAGTACGGCCAGTGACGTCCGAGAACTAAATAAAGGAGGTCGTTACTGTTTATGACCAAAGTACCAAATATTGTAAAAAGAGTAAATACTCTTTTTACAAGAATATATACATACTTTTTAGTATATCAGTTCACAAACATTGTAAAAAGAACAAATACTTTTGAAATGTCAATCCAAAAAGTATGTATATGTTTTACTTTTTTGTATGTACGAAATATTGTAAATGGAATACATTTGAAAATAGATTGTTATTTGAAGGTATATAAGACCAAGAAAATTGAAATATTGTTAGTCTTCGAAAGGGGCTCAACAGGACAACATAGTCTTCAGCAAGCCTTCAACTGAGGCTCATAGTGCAAAGTCTCCAACAGAGGCTAGTTCAACAGAGTCTTCGAAAGGGGCTCAACAGGACAACATAGTCTTCAGCAAGCCTGAGGCTCATAGTGCAAAGTCTCCAACAGAGGCTAGTTCAACAGAGTCTTCTAAAGGGGCTCAACCAGGACACAGTCTTGAGCAAGCCTTCAACTGAGGCTCAAAGTGCAAAGTCTCCAACAGAGACAATAAACCAGTACAACAGTAGATGTGGTTTAATTTATAGTTATCCCATCTAGCTGTCCTTCTAGGACAACACAGATCAAATGGTCTAACGCTCCCAGCGTTAACATTGGTCCTACAGAGCCTGATGATAATATATATCGGCCAGTTTTTGAGTTCAACGATCTAGCAATAGATCGTTCTCACACCTGCAGTGGATCGCTGCGCAAGGGTATGAGGCATCATCAGCACACGCTTATGACATTCGTCGAGACGAAAGTCGACGAATGCGCCTGTAGTAGAAAAAACTACTCCGCGCGAAGAGCAAGCAGCAGAGGGCACAATCGTCGCGTCTACCACAGCGCCAACAGCAGCTGCGGCAAGAGGATTGCAGCCTGACAGAGCCAAGGAGCGCCGCTACTCACCACTAGAGGTCACCATCAATATAATAAAGTGAAGTGTAAAACCGTGAGTACAATCATATTATATAAACAGTGCACAAATTAAGGACATTGCCGCTAATAGCAATTACAAAATTTTCAAACAATTGTAAAATTTTCTAAATCATTTCTCAACTTTTAACTGTAATAATTACTGTTTTAACATTGTATTCAACATGGAAGGGCTATTTAATGTTTTAAAAGACCTTCATAAGGTAATTGATAGGGGTTTAATCAATTTTAAAAAGAGTCCAAAAGATAGACTGACCATTGAATACATTGAGACGAAACAAGAATTATTAGAAAAGAACTGGGATCTTTTTAAAGATAATTATACTAAATTGAGAGAAAAGTATTCAGTTCAAGATGATGTGATTGTCAACATGTATGACCTCACAGAGGAAACTTACGTTACTCATAAATGTATAATGAAGTCAATGATGAATCAATTTTCTAGTACAAAATGTTCTGTAAAAGGTGATGATAATGGTAGTGCATCAAAGGTCAATTCTAACCTTGCAAAGGACCATGCAAAAAAATGTATGGGCAGTGTCCCATCCCATCAACAGACATGGGACAAGTTTCAATATCATTATTACGTCCCATGAAAAGTCAGTACCAATTTTTAGTTCGGAATTCGACGGGGTTTTTTTTTTAAAAAGACTTTTGACAAAAATAAAGTATTTTTATTTTAAAATAAAAAATTACATTTTAGACGATAATTACAAAAAGCAATTGTTCAACTAGACATTTTAAGTATTAATAACACAAAAACAATTGTGCAAGTAGACACTTAATAACAACAGAACTATTATCCAGACAAAAATAACGTTATATTATTCATCTATTATAATAGTCGATAACATTGCCGCTGGTAGATTAAAGTCGATATGTCGACCTTTGCCCATATACCATATAATTGATATTATATGGGCACAACTTCCAACCGTACGCGCCCCTGTTAGGCATGTGCAATACCACTGTTCAATAGCACGTCTGCCAGTTTCACTTCGGTTTATTAATATGTAACAATAATAAACGCGCGATCTAACGTGTCGAGATTGTATTCGTCCTCTAATTAACCAGACATTATCTTCTCGAATATTATACCTTGGCAAATCAGTAAGCTGGTTTTCTCGAAATAATTCAATATAATAAATTCCATTCCGAATATGTTCCGCACAGTAGGATTTTGCAAGTTTTATATGGTAGGTCCCCAAGGCGAATAAAATGATATCATCATCAGTCAGTTCTGGAAAGTCCTCAAGATGTGGCATGGTGGCCTCCATCGTCACAAAGTTAACTCTTTGTCTGTTAAGATTTTTGCCTTCGACATAATTTTTCAAAAGGTTAGGTTGATGAACCTTAGTTAGAATTATTTCAAAGAATTCCGGCGCAAGCCTGTGGTCTGTAGCAACACGGTAATTAGCATTTATTAATGATGCTGCTATGCGGAAATCGACAAACATGTTTGGCAAAGCTCGGTTAAAATAAGTTTGTTTTAATAACTTAAAACGGTTTTTGAATTTGCCGTTAACCGCCTCCACAATCCATCTACACACAGTCACCAACCGAGAATCATTTGCCTTTTCTGTTGATAGCTGGGTCGCGTTCCTGTCCTTGGTAGGTGGCATGTGAGGTTCATAGCCAAGGGACTCAATATCATTAATACTGTCCCTGAAGCCCCTGTCCAAAATAAAGACGTCCTCTCTGTGTAGTAACCAATGTAGTAAGTGCTCCTCGTCATTCATTATGTTCTGCATAATAGTTGCATCTGATGTTGTTGCAGGAAAAGGGCCTATGACATCTATGATATATCCATCGCTGCTTACTAAAATAAATGGTTTCAATAAATTGCGAAACTTGTGGAGGCTATAAGTTTTTCTTTGAAATAAATAATTAGTGCTTTTTTCAATATATACATATGTGCCATCTGCGATAATAATTAACTTGGTGTTGTTTTCATTTCCAAAAATATGTTTGGGCAAAAATAGATTTCTCTCTAGAAGCTCATCTCTAGAAATATGACCTATACCAAGATGTCTTGGTACATATTGACCTGTCAAGCATTGTCGCGCTATTTTTAGGCGATATTCAAACACTTGACGTGTTACGCCGAAAAGCGTAGCTAGTCGCTCGTTAGGTTCTCCAGTTCGTATTTTCGTTTAATAAGCTCCGAGAACTGATCGGGGATGTCTGCATTTTTCTGCGAGCGATGGCGTTTCTTCCAAAATGACGTTGAACTGCTCTAAAGTGAATCCAGTCCAAAACATAAGTTCACTATTATTCAGTGAAGATAATGTTTCAAAATCGAATCTTGTCCTATTGTTGATTGCTTCAATTAACATGTTTGTCATGTTACTAAAAAATGAAGCATTAAAATAATGTGTAACATTTACATTATCCAGTAACTCTTCAAAATCATAGTTATTTAAATGTTCTTCACATATTCGCGAACTCGGTGGAATATATAATCGATAATGACATACCAAATGTAGCTTGATAGACACAGGAACTCGTCGTAGATTTTCATGTCTACATTGCCTATACATACAGAGCCGTGAAGTGTTCGGTGCACGTACGTAATCGCGAACATAGAAACGAGCATCATCCTCTGGATTGTCCTGAGGATCATTGGGGGCTTCAGCAACATTGGGGGCTTCAGCAACATTGGGGGCTTCAGCAACATTGGGGGCTTCAGCAACATTGGGGGCTTCAGCAACATTGCGGGCTTCAGCAACATTGGGGGGTTCTTGATTGTCAGCATCTAAAATTATTTATTTATTTATTACTAGCTGTCCCGGCGAAGCTAGACTGTACTTAGTGATGAAATAATTTATTTTGATAAGGATTAATAGCACAGATGTAATTACCTTCTACAATGGGAGCGTTCTCAAGACGTAGTTGTCCACCGTCATTATTATTGGCTCTCTGCCAGCATCTATGGCATACTGCCATTACGTTATTGAATACTACCTGAAAAGGGAAAAAATGAAGATATCAGCATATGTGTGTTTTTGTAATAAGCAGAAGTATTTTTTCTGTGTTATATTGATTATATCGGTGTTATATGTGTGCTTGTCAGTTGTCTAGAACTCGGAACACAATCTACACTCACTTTTGGACTAGACTATAAAAATATTAAGGTGAGATTAAATAATTATGCAGGTAAAAATATCTCATTCCTCATAGGAATTATGGCCGGACGATTGAGTCGTTCCTAACGTAAGCTATACTTTAAGTGCTATATTTCTATTCAAGCAATTCTAAAATGTATCATATAGTATCGTAGCAATGTTCTATCTGCTTATATATTCTAACTACATGACACTTATTCTTATTCATTATACGTATTCTACATAATATCTAAAAGTTATCGATATATGTATAATAAATCAGTAAATAAATACAATGACTGTGACTTACTTGTGTCAATCCATTTTGCAAAATGTAGGCCGCTAACTCAGGACTACTATGAAGCAATGTTTCTTGTAATATATGTCGTCTCTGTCTTAAAACAGATCTAGGACACATTACACATTGGCGTCCAGTCTCCATATTTATAAATCACAGTCCATTAAACGTGCCGGGGTCATCGAGTAGCAATCAAAAGGTCCAATAAACAAGCAGAGGTTAGTAATAGTCGCAAACAAGCCGATAACGCACAAATAAACAACGCGAACACAGCAGAACGTACTAGCCACGACTGAGGGAGGTGCGCGGGCGCAGGCGTCGAAAGGGTGCGGTCGGGGTAACGGAGCAAGGAGGGAGGGTAAAGTACGTCTTACGGCTGTTCTCTCTCGAGTTTTTTTTAGTTAAATAGTACATTTTTAATTCGATTCTTAATACTTAATAAAACTGTATAAGTATAACATATTTTTTTTTATTGCACGATAACCCCATATCCTACAGTGATGTCGCCATAGTAAAAAATAATCATAATGTCGAGATGTATTTAATGAGATATGTTTGGCATCTGTTGATGATATGGGACGATTTTTTGCATAGTCCTTTACCTAAAATTTCAATACCTAACTTCAGTGGCAAATACGCAGAATGGACCACCTTTCGCGATCTCTTTGTGTCACTTGTGCATAATAACAAAGGCTTAGATAATGTACAAAAGATGCATTACTTGAAGTCTCATCTCTGTGGTGAAGCTGAACAACTAGTGAGACACACACCAGTAAGCCAAACAAATTATACTCAGTGTTGGTCTCAACTAGAAAAGCGTTATAATAATAAAAAATATCTTGTAAATTGTATTTTACAACGTCTTTTTGGTCATAGACGTATACATGTCGAATCAGCAACTTCTTTAAAAGAGTTACTCGATACTACCAACGAGTGTCTCAGCGCTCTCAGTAATTTAGACGTAGATGTGACCACGTGGGATGTCATCATCATACACGTTGTGACATTCAAACTTGACGCGGAAACTCGTAAACAGTGGGAATTACACGTGAGTAGCAATGATTCAAATGATTTACCAACATTTGAACAATTTGCCTCGTTCATTGAAAATCGTTTTCGAGCGTTAGAATGTATTGAGCCAAAAAGAGTTTCGACTCAACAGTTCACCAATTCATACGTACCAAAGTCTATGATAGCTATAAATTCAAACAATATGAGATGTGAGTACTGTTCAGAAGGTCACAAATTATGTTTTTGCAAAACATTTACCAAACAGCCTGTAGCTAACAGACGCGAATTTGTAGCAAAACATAAAATCTGTTTTAATTGCTTGGGCAGCAATCACACCGTGTACAATTGTCAAAAACCAATTTCCTGCAGAATTTGCAACAAACGTCATCATTCTTTGCTGCATCTAAGCGATCCTGTAAACGACAACATTCCAAAAGAACATGTGGTTGACGAGACCACTTCATCTAGTAATGTACCGGTAGTCTCGTGTTTCTCAAAGAATGTTCGTGTACCAAAACAAGTTTTACTACCAACAGCTTTAGTTAAAGCGGAGTCCAAAACAGGAGGCCATCGCGTGGTAAGAGCACTGATTGATCAAGGATCTCAAGCTTGTTTTATTACTGAGGCCACCGTACAATATCTTAAATTGCCAAAGATTCCAGTGCAAGGAATTATATCTGGCCTGGGTGAAAAATCTTCCACAGCTAAATACATGGTTAACCTGAAAATTCATTCAAGAATAGATCACTCAATAGAATTTAATATCAACGCGTATGTTCTTAACAGAATAACGTCAAACTTACCTGAAAGTTACATCAATAGAGATTCTTTTGACTGGATGGATACAAGAACCACAACTTTAGCCGACCCTGAGTTCTATCAACACAAAAATATTGATATCTTGCTAGGTGCAGAAGTGTACAGCCATATCGTAAAGGAAGCCATATTAAGGAATCAACAATGCACTTTATTAGCCCAGAGCACCACATTGGGATGGATCATATCCGGCACAGTTACAAATGAGAACAGTAACAATTCAACTAGTGTATCTAGGAATATGAACGTAATGCATTCACAGGTTAGAGATGTTGAAGTTCATAAAAGATTTTTGGAAATTGAAGAGCACCACCCTAATATGAAGAAACTGCGAACATCAAAAGAGCTGTGTTGTAAAGAGAATAAGGCCAACACAACACGAAAAGAAGGTGTAGTGAAGATTCAAAACCGGAATAGACGCAAACAAGAAATGTTATATAGAATTAAATATTTCGAATACAAGCACAAAAGGGACATTAGTTCAACTAAAGAGGACAAAAAGGCAATGAGATCAACTACAGAGGACAAAAAGGAATTTAGGTCAAATAAAAGGACAAAAAAGAAATAACATAGATCAACTGTAAAGGATATAACAGGACAACAATTATAGAAGGAAGGAGTATTATGTTATACAGGACTGTTTTTAGTATACGCCAAATCTACCGCCAATGAATAATAATTATAGTATTGTCACCCTAGTAAATGGAAAACCTTTATTGCAAACTGCACATCAGAAATCTTATCTTCGATGGAGTCTTCGCAATGGTTTCATGTGTCAACAAAGGACAATAAAGCGGATTCTGCATCAAGAGGAATAAACCCAAAATAAGTACAAAGGATGTCTGGTTTTCGGTACCACAGTTTTAAAGGACAACATTGTGAAGTACAAAAGGTCAAATCATTTAAAATCTCATGTGACACCAGGACATTGTTTAATCGGATAGCTATTACAAATCATTACGACTCCTGATTACAATCATGCGAGCTCAAATTTTACTTCAGTAACACGATGGCAATTTGTGCAAAGGATATTGCAGTCATTCTGGAGGCGTTGGTCTAATGAATATTTAGCCAACCTAATGAATAGATACAAATGGTCTTCCAGATCACCTGAACCAAATGTTGGGGATATAGTGCTTGTAAAGGAAGACGATTTGCCACCAAGTCGTTGGTCACTAGGTCGAATTTTAGAAAAGCACCCAGGTCATGATGATGTCACACGCGTGGTCACTTTACGTACTTGTTCATCCATAATTAAAAGGCCAACCAACAAATTGTGTGTTTTACCTATTGCCGATTAAGCTACTTAAAATAATTTTTATTCAAATATTTGCATGTTGTTTTTGTTTTCATTTATTTTGTGTCATAATATTGTGTTTTACCTATTGTTCATAAAGCTTCTCAAGATTATTGCTATTTGAATATTTGCATGTTGTTTTTGTTTAATCTATATTGTCATGTTTGTGTTTGTTCAAAATATGTTATGTTTAATTGATTACTTGTATATTTCAGTATGTACTCATAACAAAGAGAAACGTCATAGAGCAAAATACTTATGTTAAGTTTGTAACCAAATAAATGTTTGAAGGACATTTCGTCATAAAATGCCCTTGGGCGGCGGTATGTTTATGACCAAAGTACCAAATATTGTAAAAAGAGTAAATACTCTTTTTACAAGAATATATACATACTTTTTAGTATATCAGTTTACAAACATTGTAAAAAGAACAAATACTTTTGAAATGTCAATCCAAAAAGTATGTATATGTTTTACTTTTTTGTATGTACGAAATATTGTAAATGGAATACATTTGAAAATAGATTGTTATTTGAAGGTATATAAGACCAAGAAAATTGAAATATTGTTAGTCTTCGAAAGGGGCTCAACAGGACAACATAGTCTTCAGCAAGCCTTCAATTGAGGCTCATAGTGCAAAGTCTCCAACAGAGGCTAGTTCAACAGAGTCTTCGAAAGGGGCTCAACAGGACAACATAGTCTTCAGCAAGCCTGAGGCTCATAGTGCAAAGTCTCCAACAGAGGCTAGTTCAACAGAGTCTTCTAAAGGGGCTCAACCAGGATACAGTCTTGAGCAAGCCTTCAACTGAGGCTCAAAGTGCAGTCTCCAACAGAGACAATAAACCAGTACAACAGTAGATGTGGTTTAATTTATAGTTATCCCATCTAGCTGTCCTTCTAGGACAACACAGATCAAATGGTCTAACGCTCCCAGCGTTAACATTACATTTGATAAACTAATGTGATTAAATAAATTATTACTAAAGTATAATGAAGTGAATAATTTTATATAATACTATAGTCTTTTAAGCTAATACAATATTTTATAGATGATAAATAATTGCAACCGCAATGGTCTACATTCGATACAAAGTGATAATTAAGTAGAAATATTATTTTACATTCAAGGGTAAACAGTTTTACAAAGAATTGAATTAAAACAGAATTTGCGTGAATTTTGAAAATGAGGCTTTTATGTAGGTATATAGGGGGTCTACCAAGAGTTTGTTTTTCAAACAAACCACGAGTTTTGCACGCGATCGTCACGGAAGTTTCCCGCATGTGAAATAAATTATACAAGTATTTATATCTAGTGAAACATGTCAAAATAATAGTAGTTTCATACATCAATTAATGTTAAAACTTAATTTAACATTTTTTTATCGTCAATTTATTGATAATAAGTATTCTACTTGACAGCAAAATACTATGACGTAACTATATCATATTTCATACAAAACCCTTGACAAAGGTCGTTTTTGACATTTAATTAAAAGTGCTCGATTTGACTAGTTGGAAACAACCCTATTTCCATAGATTTTCTAAAAGCGCCCTTATCGGATAGTAGCGATCGATAGAGGGCGCATTTAGGAAATGTATGAAAATTGTTCCCGTCAAAAGGCAGCGATAGCCGAGTGGAGATATCAACAGATTGCCATGCAGAGGGTTTCGGGTTCGAATCCACGGCGCGCACCAATGACTTTTCGGAGTTATGTGCGTATTGAATTGTTAATTCTCGCTTGTCCCGTGCCTTGGAGAGCACGTTAAGCCGTCGATCCCCGTTGTAATACGGTAGGGCGTCAGTACCTTCTAAATAAACTGACACTGGTCTAAACCATGGAATATCGCTATCCCTTCGGGTTGCGGAGGTCAGACAGGCAGTCGCTCTGTGGAAAAGCCAATATTCAGCCAAATCCGGTTAGACTAGTAAGCGGACCCCAGATTGAAACTGGGATAACGCTAAGAGAATGTAAATCATCACAGTGTAAATTTCGAACTAGACCCTCGGATTGGGTTCTAATTCAATCGTAACTATAAAAATCATAAACTAAGTCGACGGTATGAATTTGAACGGAATCTGCGTGATTTTTGAAAATAAGTCTTATTGCTTTACTAATAAGGTTACAATTCAATCGAACTAAAAATCTATAATTACGTCGATGGTATAAATTCAAACTGATGATTCTAAATGTTTTCGGATATTATAACGATCAGCAATTTTTGACAAAATGGTGTTCAGTGACCTTTGACAAGTAGTGTTCAGTTAGTTTTGAACTTTAATGATGTTCATTCAATACTGGCGCCCTTCTTGTTGAGCGATTTATGGGTGATATTATGTTCATTGATTTTGAAAATCTGAATGTGGTCATCGACTTTTGATGCTGACTGTACATGTCTGTTTTATACACCTTTGGAATGGAAAGAAAAAAAACACCTACCTATACAGACTAGCCAATGTATGTATTGTCGAGTGTTGTGGCAAATATGTTAGAATGAGAGCGATACTATCTCGCTGGTATTATAAAATAATTAAATGAAATAAACTTTAGAAAGTTTATGAGGATAGATGTAACTAGATGTTTGTTATTTTATACGCACAGACAACTGAATGGATGTAAATAAAATTAATTATTGTAAATAAATATCACGTGGATACTTCGTTCCAATAACAGGTCCCCATGCGTGTGAAGCCACGGGTAAAAACTACTTAATATTTCCTGAAAATATCTCAAAACTTACACCTAAAAAAGCCCTCATTACGTAAACACCTACACATAGGTACATGTAAACGCAAACTTCATGTACGAAACAAACAAGGCTTATAAATTGATAATAGAAACAATTTACTAAACTAAAACAAAACTTAAAGCTATATATGACTAACGAATCTGATCAACCAGAACTTGAAAATATCGAACCTGCCACCGCCAGATCAATCTTATATCAATACTTCATGAAACGAGCATAAATCATTACAAAATACAAAATCTAAGCATTTTTCCAAGCCAAGTATTTTGTACTAAGTTGAAGGAATTTTCATAATGTAAGCAAAATATTACCCGTAGGTTTTCATATACCTTGTCTAGAATATATTTTCTCTACAATCAATCATTTTGTAGGAAACACTGCTTCGCGCGTCAGTTTTGTAACATGCCACGTTACTTAACTATCTACGTATTAAGAATGGAGCACGATTTTTGGCTAGTAACTTTGCTTTTAATTTTGAATATTTGGGTTCTTTGTTTTATAAGTTACACGTGTCTCGGAGATTAAAGTTAGTTTATGATCTCGGTTGTTAGGGCCTATGAGGAACTTCTCAGAAATGCCTAAGGAAGGAACCCTTAAGCATTTCTGAGAAAATATGAGTAAACATGCAATTAAAAAGACGAAGGGGTGGTGAAGTAGAAGGGTAATTTATACGGAGCTAATTTAATACCTACTATTGCTACTGAGAATAATTATTATCACAAAGATAATCACTACATAGTATAAAATAAAGTCTGTCTTCTGTCTGTCTGTCCCTATGTATGCTTAAATGATAGAATGATTCAGGAGGATGGTTTATATTATTATGTATAATACATGCATAACATTGCACCCGTGCGAGGCTGGGGCGTGTTGCTAGTATTATACAAGTATAAGTAGACCACGACTCACTGTTGCGCCTTAAACATCCATTCCAAAACAGTTTCAGAAGCAAGACGATAAAATACTAAACTGTACAACTAAGTTTTCAAGAAACAAACTGCAAAACTTTATGCGTTGGATACAAAAAAAAGGCATAAAACGCGGTAACATTGATCACGATATATCCACCAGATTCCAGTGTAAAATTATACAAAGCCCAAATTGGCCATTACACACATACTTTCCTTACAAACTTTACCAATATCGACTTTACAAATTACGGGAGGAAGCTACAAATCGACGCCGAAAAAAGGCTGAAGTGTTACTTGCAAACAAGGGCGTTAAGTTACTATAGCACCACAATAAAATAGCCGCGACAGTTTAGCACTTTACGTGGGGCCAGAAAACTTGAGATGGAAGGAGGGCCATGACATGTATCAAATGGATACGATATGAAAAATATGATGAGATAGTGCTTCCACCAAAGTTAGGACTGTATAACCCGCCTTAGTAATCATGTTTGACGAGATGGCGTTTAGTTAAAAGTTTGTTTATGTGATTCAAGATTGGACATCAAGAAGTCACTTTATTTAATCAATTTCTAGTGGGTCTAGATTTGGCACAATATTAGTATTTCCACAGAGCGACTGCAGTCTAACCTGCACCAAAGGAATAGCTGAGAAGAAAGGAATCTTAAAATAAGAAGGTATCTACAAATAAGACCCTACAGACTACAGATTGATATACAGTCAACAGATATCGTATGAAATAAGCGTTATATTATATGTGATATCTTATTTTAAAAATTTTCTTTGCATTGAAATCTTCGTAAGTCGATTATATGAGACGCTCACTTCTTAGCCACATGGTAGTTGCGTAGATAATGAAAAAAGTAGTATCGTTTGGACCGCGTCCGCTGCTAACGATCGTACTCGTGGTACTGTTGTTGTTTCGAGTGTACGCCTACACGCCTCGGTAATGTTAGCACGACTAGGATTAGATGCTTGTATGTAGTTCACGATGTAAATGTACTCGCCGTGGATCTATGTATAAATAAAGTGGTATCAGTTTGTTTTTAAAATAAATTACAAAATGTTACCGAAGTTTGCGTTTGATATGATGGATCTTATAATGGACAAAATAATGGTGTGGTATTTCTCTAACTAGAGGATTCTATGACCAGGCCTGATCGCCTAGCGGACTGCAGTCCGATGAAAGTATTTCAGAACTTGTATGTCCTATTGTACATTTGAGGATGAGGATAATGATTTTATATAACTTCCTACCAACCAACAAACTCATCATCCCACGACACCTTTGTGTAAATACGAGCACATTTTTCCCAAATTTCCAGTTACAGGCAACGTTGGGCACATAATGTGTTGGTTTCCAAGCCATTGAATATTTTATTTCGTTATTTAGACACTAACGGGTTTCTCTCTTTATTACTGGTTGTGATACATGGCACGCGTTTATTGCCGTGTTATGTACTGGTACCTATATTGATATGCTTTTCTTGAAGGATTAGGTGCATTTAATACTTATGTAATGGTTGATTCTGTCAAGTTATTTCATATAGGAAAACTTTTTTTCAATGAATGTTTGAATGTATGTGAATGCATTTATTTTTAGCATACGGAAGAGATGCAAAAATGTCTGTTGTATGGAGTTGCCATAGCCTATACATATAATTGTTGAACTGCCGTTCTTTTTATTTTTGTCTTCAAAATAAGGGCAAAATAAGGGCTAATTCTACGCCTCTTAGGGCAATGTAAGGGCTAATTCTGTGCCCCTTGGTGCAAGTAGAGGAAGCGTATGGGAGCGTTATCACGATAACCGTCTGTGACGTCTCGTCGCGGTAAGTCATGCGAATAGTAATTATTATGCCGCGATTCCGCCAGAAATACTAGCAGTACTCGATACATTCTTACGATACATTAAATGGATTAACAGTAATTACAATTATATAGATTAACAGTAATTGGATGTAATTATTGGTATTTGAAAGGCTGGAGAAAGACATAGGCTTTAAATTTGAGCTATGTCAAATCCGCGGACAACGGCTAGTTTTCATTACACTGACCAACTAGTAAGTATTTATGAATTAACGAAATACATAATATATATACGTTTACGCATTGAAATAAGCTCAAGTATAAATTTAAACCGCGCTCGATTTACAGACATTTTTCAATATTTTATGCTGGAGGGATAGTGGCGTTTCAATTTTCAACGTACACCCAACTCTAGTTTATTTCACTGGTGGGAATTCATAATTTTTATTAATTTATTATATTCAAGTCCCATCGGAGATATTCATGATTCATTTCATCAATTTCTATTTTGAACCGTACATATATATATTAATTTGTTTTTTTAATTTGACTTGGGTTAAGGTTCATATTGTCTTGGTGTTATATTCATGTTATAGTATTATTTATGTATACTAGCATTCACTGAATCTACATTTTTTATATTCTGCCAATGTACACGCAGCCAGAATCAGTATACGTTTAACATATTTGCCATACTTCTCAGTCTCGTTTCGACACGCGTGCGAATCGGTCAAGACCTTATTTAATAAAATAAAATCGTGTAAATTCTCGGAATCCTATTGTTCTCGCGGCGGTCGCGGCGGGTCGGCCGGCCGACTACCTGCGACAGGTGTGCGCCCGCGCGCGCTCGCCTTGTTTACGTAATATGGATGTTCGCGATATTCTAAGCGACGACGACATTGCGGAGGAAGACAATGCATCAACGTTGAGTACTGATGAAAGGGAAGGGTGTGTTGGTCAGGTCAATGTTAATGGGAAGAGGAATATGAGGGAATCGGATCAAGAGTGGATTACCGTAGGGTCTAAAAAAGGAAAAATAACTAAATGGGAGATTACTTTGACATGCAATGAAAAGTTACCGAAGGCATTTGCTTTAGCAAAAATTTTAACACAGTACAACATAAACAAAATTGCCAAAGTTAAATACCTTAACTCATTTAAAATCCGACTACAGTTTGAGGATGAGGAGAGCTTGAACACACTCTGTGCATGTGAAGATCTTATCGCAAAGGGATGGCGGTTTCACAAAGATATGGAAGTTAGTCTATCATATGGAATTATAAGAGACGTTGAACTAGATTTGGAGGAAGAGAAGATATTACAAAGCATAAAATCTCCGGGATCAGCTGAACTCATTTCCGCATAGCGACTGAACCGTCGAGATTACGAGAAACTTGGATGGACACCCTGTGAAGTAGTTAGGCTGTGTTTCAAGGGCTGTAATTTGCCGCCATATGTTTACGTGGATGCGCTCAAAATCAGTGTGGAACCATACATCTTCCCCGTTTCACAATGCTCTCGATGTTGGAGATTAGGCCATACAATTAAGACTTGTGCGTCTAATAAGATTATATGTCCCAAATGCGGCGGCTCCCATGCGAACTGTGAAACGAAGACCTTTAGATGCGTCAATTGTTCTGGACCACATATGGCGTTAGCAAAAACATGCCCTTCATATAAAAAGGAAAGACGGTTACGAGAACTAATGGCAGAGTTCAACTGTACGTACAAAAAGGCTCTGACTATGTATGTTGACCCTACGGAAGAATCTGCACCACCAAGGGTTGTCATAGACCAGACTGAACTTCACGTAAACACTCCCATTTCTTCATTGAACGCAGCAGGAAGCTTCGCGACACCGATGGATACATTAAATGATGGACAGGAACGTGACAAACGCCCTACATATGCTTAAGTCATACGGAGACCTTCCAAACAGAAACATACATCTAAGAAGAAGCCACGAACACACTACCCTGCGTCACGGGAAAATCGTCTTACAGAAGAGTCGGATACGTCGCAGTCTGACGGTAATACGCAATCACACGGGCAAAATCAAAACCTGGAGTATGGTAAACATAAAACTACGTTTATGGAGTTATTGTCGCGTATATACGAAGTAATATTACTTAAAAACATTACATCGTTGGTTAAAGTTAAAACTATTTCTAAGTTATGTATTGATTGGGTATTACAATGGGTGATAGGAAATACGTCTGAAGCGCCGTGGTTGGAATTATTTAGGCAATTTCTTAATGGATAAAAGTAATATTAAGTTAAATGTGCTTCAATGGAATGCCCAGTCTTAGACCTAAATTAGTAGCTTTTACGCATTTATTAATTCAAGATAAATATCAAATAGCAATAGTTTCTGAGTCTTGGCTAGAACCTGACACTCCATTAAAAATAAGTAATTATAATATCTTTCGTCGAGATAGAGCTGACTCATATGGAGGAGTCGCCGTAGTAGTACACAAGTCCGTAAAAGCACAAATGGGTAGCTTTCAATCACAAAATTTAGGAATTGAGACCCTCCATATTCAAATTTTTAACCATCCTTTTTTAGAAAACCTAATAGCAGTATATTGCCCGCCGTCTGTTAGAACAAGTCAAGCCGATTGGAACTGTATGTTTGCGACCTTTGACAAAAAATCTATGATAATTGGAGACTTCAATGCTCACCACTCTAACTGGTCCAATAGGACGGACTACAGAGGAGTGCAAATTTTGGATTCAGTTGTAGACCATAATTATGTGGTTTTAAACAATGGTAGCTATACTCGGATAAAACTAGTAAACGGCATCTTACAGGAATCGTCACCTGATATATCCTTACTAACGTCAGATATTGCATTAAAATTTAACTGGGCAGTAATAAACGAAACTTTGGGTAGCGATCATTTGATGATTCGGCTAACTTCGGAATGTATTATGAACCTATTAACAAAGCGTAATTTCAAAAATGCGAACTGGCCCTCGTATAAAACATGTCTTCAAGAAATGTTTACTAACTTTCAACTTTCAGATGATCCTCAGAAAGCGTATGATACATTTCTTGATTACATATATTTGGCAACAGATATTCATATTCCGTTTATCAAAATACCACAAAATCCATCTTCTAAATTTGTCCCGAAATCTTATTGGACTGCTGATCTGTCTAAGGCAGTTGCAGTTAGAAGGTTAGCCTTATCTAAATTTCGGCGAAATCCAACTCCCAGAAACCTAAGTATTTTAAAAGAAAACATACGGCTAGCTCAAAAATTGATTCGTCAGGCTAAACGTGAAGAGTGGGTTCGATTTTGTGATTCAATAGACGAATCAACCTCAGCCGTGACCATGTGGCAGAAGATGAGATGGGTTAAGGGTTATAGATCACATAAACAATTTGTAGATTCTATAAGAGCCAACAAGCTATTAGTAAACATTACGCCTGACTACGTTTTACCTGATCAACCACAGTTTCTACTGCCTAACATACGCCTTGAGTCTAAAATCTCCATGCAGGAGCTAGTAAAATGTATTAAATCAAAGGATACATCTCCTGGATGTGATGATATCTCATATTCTATGATCCATCACCTTCCTAGTAATGCTAAAAATATTTTACTTCACATATTTAATTTATTTTTTTCGCTGAGCTTTGTCCCAACACAATGGCGCAATATTAAAATTATCCCTATACCAAAACCAGGCAGGGAACCCAGCCTTGTATCGTCTTTAAGGCCTATCTCCTTAATTTCTTGTCTGTGCAAAATTTTTCACTCGATAATTAATAAAAGACTGGAATGGTATTTGGAAAATAATAATATGTTTTCTGATAATATGGTAGGCTTTAGAAAGAACAGAGGTTGTCTCGATAGCTTAAGTTGTTTGGTATCGCGTATTCAGAGCGGTTTCTCAAGGCGATTGCCTACTATTGGTTGTTTTATTGATATAGATAATGCGTATAATAACATTGACATTAAAACTTTACTTAAGATTCTACATGATTTAAAAGTTGGCTCAAAAATATGTCAATACCTATGGAATTTTTTGAAGGAAAGACACCTAATCATAGAAACAGAACATGGCTGTATCTCTAGAATGACTAGTCGTGGTTTGGCACAAGGAGATCCCATTTCCCCTTTATTATTTAATATTGCAACCATTAACGTTTGTAATTTGATTGAAAGAGACATTCATATATCGCAATACGCTGACGACTTCGTAATATATTACACATGTAGATCGATATCAGAAGGTACTAGGGTATTACAAAATTCGCTAAATAAGTTAAATAAGCTTTTTATTAATTTAGGCTTAGATATTTCTCCTGATAAAAGTAAGATCTGTGTCTTTAAAACCAACTATTCGAACGCTATGGTTAATTTGAATGTTAACGGAGAACCTTTAGCATGCGTACCGTTTGTTAAATATTTAGGCGTATGGCTAGATGAACATTTAAGATGGACCAAAAATATTAACGAAGTCAGAGAACGAACATTAAAGTATATTAATATATTTAAAGTCTTAGTCGGTCCTGGATGGGGCGTGCACCCCTGTCATCTAAGAAGATTGTACATTTCCCTCATTCGCAGTCGCCTAGATTATGCTAGCTTTTTATATGATAATTGTAGTAAAACTCACTGTACAAAACTAGATAGAGTGCAAAAGCAATATATGCGCATAATAGGTGGGTTCATAAAAAGTACGCCTATTCATGTCATGGAATCGGAACTTTTATTACAACCTCTATTTGTCCGACGCACGTATCTAGCTGCCAAATTCTGGTTGAAATCCAAATCTTATGCTAACAATAAAGTTATTGCAATATTAAATGATCTTTATAACGAGTGCCAAACCTCTTACTGGCGACGTAAGAAGAAGCCGCTCTTGGTAATAATACACGAAAACCTCAAGTCAAAGCCAATACATACAAGCACTCGACTTGAAATGTTTAGTTTAAATACCTGGATGAGTAATATAGATACATCTACTTTTCTAAGTACGCATATTGATAATCTAGATAGACCGAAGCGTCAATATGATTCCCAAAATCTTCTCTTAATGTGTAACCAGTTCTTATCCAACAAATATATAGGCTATTATAAAATATATACAGACGGCGCTAAAGATTTGCATGGTGTGGGTTCTGCATTCTTTGACATTCAAATGAATATTTATATGAAGTTTAAAATTAATAAATCTATATCGATTATGTTCGCGGAGCTTATTGCTATTGCCGAAGCTGTATCATATGTTAAAAGTATTCAAAATTGTTATAAAGCTGTAATATTGACTGATTCTATGAGTGCCATACAGCATTTGGAACTTTGTACTCGTAAGGCTAGGGGCATTCCATTGGCATACGACATTTTAAATGATTTATTTCACATGAACAACTCAAATAAATGTATAATTATTCAATGGGTACCTTCCCACATTGGTAACGTTACTGTGGATAGGCTTGCCAAGGAAACTTCTGTGAGTGGGGTTAGTTTGGATTGTTTACCTTTTTATACTAACTTATTAGGTAATGTCAAAGCACATTGTTATGAATTATGGTCAGAATATTTTGATAAAAGATTGCTTACGAAGGGTATATGGTATAAAACCATACAGCCAACCTTACCTCGTATTCCATGGTGCAGCACAACCAATGTGGGCAGGCATGACATTGTGACTAGTTTTAGACTTCGTTCCGGACACATACCATTAAATAAATTTGCCTTCATGATGAGAAAGACCGAGTCTCCTAATTGTAATGAGTGCGGCAGTGTGGAGGACGTGTACCATATTCTCGTGGAATGTGTACGGAACGAAGCATTCAGACGACAAATATTTCTGTCGCAAAATGATTTGTTGATTTGTAATATTGGTTGGTGTAACAGTGCCTTGGCCTTTCCTCTATCGGATACGGCCAGGCTCCTGTACAAACTAGTACAAATAGGATGTAGGAATCGGGTGTGATTAAGTTAATCAATTAACTTGATGTAATTATAAATGTTTAATTTGTGGTTGGTCTTACGGGGCTTATATGTTCAAAAATGAACCTGCCCCTTTCATTAATAAAAAAAAAAAATATTTGCCATACTTTCCTGTCCTCATGGACGTTGTTTCTTGTACAATTGTAAGTGTAACTTTTCTTCTTTTATAAGACAACACTGTTACTGTATAAACCCTGTATCGCGTGTGACAAAACAAACGGCGATATAAAAGCTTAATATCCTATACCATATTTTGTATTCCTTCAGAGAAACTCCGACCCAAAGTCTTTCCATAGCTTGCTGAGCACTCTAATTTTTATTTGATTCCCATCGCGAGATTCAGCAATCCCACTCGAAGATTATAAAACATTTTTTACTAAAAATTACAATTTTATGACTTAGTTATATTAAGTTGTAACTAAATGAGTAGTTCAGATCACTAACAAAATGCAGAGTAGTGATGGGAAGAAACAACTTCTCATAAATTCTACTCCTAATCGAATTGAAAAAGTTCTCGATTCCTACCGGATTCCAATCTAAAATCTCAATTTAGCCAAAAGCAAAAAAAAGGACTGTAAAACTATCACTTAGTAGCTTACACAACGCTGGCTGTTTTTCACGATTTCACCCGTACTCTTTTCTGTATCTCGTTTACGTCACATTATATTGCCTCCAATTGTGAAAATAAACCACTTAGGACCACATAGAAATATACATACATACGAAATATTATTTTATTGATCATCACTAAATTTGTTCAGATACAGTTTTGTCACTTACTTACACGTATGTAATTCATCATCATCATCATCCTAGCTTATCCCGGTTGCACTCAAGGCTTGCACTTTGTAGCCCGGCGTCCACTTTCTGGTGTAACCAGATTTGACAGAGTACTAGCTTTACCACAGAGCGACTAGCGTCTGACCGCCGCAACCTTGAGGCATTGCGATTTCCAATGGCTTAGACCAGTATTAGTATATTCGACGATATAACATTCTTGACATCCGAGGCACGGAATAAGCGATAATTGACAATTTAATACACACTGGACATCCAAAAGTCTGTGCAGCGCGCCGTGGATTTGAATCTGATGCCTTATGCATGGCAATCTATCCGTGTCTCCACTGCAGGCTATTGCGGCCTATAATGATTATGGACACACATACAAATTATTATATAGTTATAATGAGATCAGTTAGAATCCCAGCGGTCAATAATAACGAGTCAATGGCGGAACTAAATAATTCGCTAACAGATATAGGAGTTATAATATAAAACCACATCATAGTACAATATTCGATGTGCTTTGTGGTCTGTGGATCGCTGGCTGCATTGTACTGTCAGCTAATGATTAATGTTTAGTATTAGTGCGTTTAGTAGCTTTTTGTTGAACAAAATTATATTAAGCACAATAGGTACCGGCACTGATGCTATGAGCTTAGTAAAATGTAATGCACTATTATAAAACAGGGTCTAAGTTACATGTATATTAATATGTAGTTTGCAATTTAGTCGTAGTTATCAATATACCTGTATAAAATTCCGGTGATACTTGAAATTAAACTATAGTCTACGGATTTTATCGCGATATATTGATTTCACTAAGTTATTACATTTAAACCGAATGATTGGAAACAACATGTTTTATTTATTACTAGCCGACGTTTCGAATTATCGAATTCTTTACAGGATTCATGTTTACGGCAGACTGAGGTGATATTTGTCTTTTTCTTGAATGTATAAGTTATCTCAAAGTACCCGAACATTTTTCTTACTATTTCCGTAGAATGAGCTCACTGTGTCCTTAGGTCTTCTGGTGACTTTTAGACTTTTAGTAATCAATTAAAAATGTAGTTTCTAGATCATTCGGTTTAAATGTAATAACTTAGTGAAACCAATAGTTTTAAACCTGTAGTTTAATTTCATTGTGTAACATTCGCGCAAACCATTACATTTTTTACACTCCGCATGTTACACGCTCCGTCCTCCAAAAAAAAAATCACGCAAGAGAAAGTGGTACCTCTCAATCGTCCCGGCCCCGGCTCGTCTGCTCAATTTGACGAGCTATTCCGTGTCACGTGCTGCGCTAACGGTCCACCTCCCCGAAATACGTCACAGCAATGTACGGCGAACAAAAAGACGCCAGTTGGACCGAAATTTATGGACCCTGTATTTTTGGGCCACAGTGGAAAAAAAATTATTGAAGTTTTAGTGGTGTTCGTGGGTTCGGTGGGATCTCGACTGCTGTCATCGAAACGTCGGAGAAAACGCAGCTGATTATACTTAAAATTTGTTAGTACCTAAATGTGTTTAAGGCCCGTTTTTATGTAGGTTAACCTATTTTTGACCTTGGGCTCCAAATATACCTTGAACTTCAAGGCAAAGGTCATCATCGCCATCATCATCATTCTAACGCTATCCTACAGATGATGAGGTTAACATTTAGTCGAGATCTCGTCCGATGCTCTGCGATGGTATAGCCGAAGATGGAGCACGCTTGCCTAAAAGGTAAACTTTTTTTTAGTAATACTCATGATTATTAATTTCAGTGTAGTACAACAGTGGTGTGTTTCATTCATAGATATACGAGTAACATCCATATTCGGTCTGCTATGAAATGTACGTCCACTAGTTAGAACTCCAAACTCCCAGAGCAGCTGTAAAATAAATAACGGAAAAGTGTTTCAAAACAAAGACTAAAATATAATAGCAAATTTAGACCTTGAACGAGTATCTTTTTATAAATACTTTTTGTTTTAGGAAGTCATTTACTTCATTTTTGGCAAAGTAACAAGAAGCTTTCGTTTAAACTAATTCAAAGAACAGCGACGGACCAATGGTTTGTTCCAGTAAAAATATTTGGTTATTCGAAAAAAAAATACGCTAAACGGTGAAGAAAGAACGTTCGCCAGAAAGTCCTCGAAAAACATGTGAAGTCAACACGCACTTGACCACTCTGATAGACTACGGCCTCATCCATCCCAAGAACGAGGAGACGGCCTGTGTCCAGCCCTAGGGAAGACTATAAACTAGGCTAATGATGTAACTCATTCACTGGAATTGAAATCAACGTCGAAAAAAAGCATAATTTTTTTTACAGTATATAAAACCCATTTCAACTCGACGCCAACCCGGTCAGAGTGTGATCGACCGGACTTGGGACTGGTGGAGGAGGTGTGGAGGCTCTCCCCTAAAGGCGGGGCATACCCACTGAAACCACCGCGGTGTCCCTACGGGTCCCGTGTAGTGGCGGGGTCACGCGATTCGCAGATAGCATACTTTTCCATGATCCCGCCCGGGATTGGCCCGCCCTTGGTGTTGGCGGCCCCCGTAACGTTATGTCTTGAGGGCAGCGCAGACACTACGCCGCCTCCTTGCCTTTTGGCGGACGGGGAGCAGCCCCAGCGCTCGCCGTCCGCAGGCACTAAAACGGCCGCAGAGTATAGGGAGGACGGCAACCTGACAACCCCACATCTTCTCACTCCAAATGGTGCGCCCCTATTAGGTCGGGGGAGATAGGGCGCGCGGCAAAGCAACACCGACACGCCTTTCCTCCCGCGACCGCACCCGACTGCGAGGGACAGACAGAACTGTCCCCCGCACCCGCACCTTTGGATGCATCCAGCGCAGGCCTCCATCAAGCCCACGTGGAGCGTCCACTCCCAGGATCTCGCTTAGCTCCACCGTGGGTGCCTTAACCACGGTTACTGAGCCCCCCACCACGACAAGGTGTAGATCCCACAGGGGGGTGGGACTATTTTACCTTCTACCTCTACATTCTTCAAGGAACATGTGTACATGACAACATTTCAACAACATTTCAACTTGCAAAATTTAACAAAATTTTTCTTGCCCCAGTAGTTTCAGCTTCGCTTTGTTTGTTAATCAGTCAGTATCACAGGAATATCTTCTTCAAATTGAGAGGACGAGCCGGGACGATTGAGAGGTACCACTTTCTCTTGCGTGATTTTATTTTGGGAGGGCGAAGCGTGTAACATGCAGAGTGTAAAAAATGTAATGCTTTTTTCCTTTTGTAATGCTGTAGGTTATTAGCATGTTTGGTATGGAAGTTAATCGTCAATAATAATAATATTTCGGGATAAGTCACATATGGTGAACCGATCCCAGATTAGGCAGAAACTGTACTATGGCCAGATAACTGATGAACAAAGCTGCTCATTTATTTATATATTATCCATACATTATTATAGCAAAATTCGGGCAAGTGCGAGTCTGACCCGCGCACCGAGGGTTCTGAACGCATTTTACCTTATTTGAGGTTGGTGCTAATTACGCTAGTCCTCTAAATCTGTATGAGCGCCCATACAACTTAGAGGACTATCTTAAATGGAGTCTACTATGTATGTATGGGGACACCCTTAAATTTTCCACTTTCTTTTATTTTTTGTATTTTTTTTCTTTATTTGTGCTGTAAGACCCTGCTTTTTGAGGTTGGTGCTAATAACGCTAGTCCTCTAAATCTGTATGAGCGCCCATACAACTTAGAGGACTATCTTAAATGGAGTCTACTATGTATGTATGGGGACACCCTTAAATTTTCCACTTTTTTATTTTTTGTATTTTTACCTTTATTTGTGCTGTAAGACCCTGCTTTTGGAAAAATTTCGTGATTCTAGTTCAACGGGAACTATCATAATTATAGGTTTTCTACCCAAAACCTATAGGGTAGGTACTTACGGTTGACCTAAAATTATCAATTTTGGTTAAAACCAAGGTCTTACAGCACAAGTAAAGGAAAAATACCGAAAATTAAAAAAAAGCTGAAAATAAAGGTTAATTTTGGTACTTAAAATTTTCGCAAAAATCTAATTTTGACCATATCTTTTTAGCAGGTTGACCCAGGACCCTGATTTTTATACACCTAATAGGAACCATAGACTTTAGTATCTGGTATAAATTTCAATTTGCTAGGTCTACCCGTTCCTGAGAAAATCGGTGGTGACACCCGGACAGACAGACAGATAGACAGACGGACAAGAAAGTGATCTTATTGGAGTTCCTTTTTTTACCTTGTGAGGTAGGGAACCCTAAAAATTACACCCAGACACTAAACAAGTCATCTTGCTCCTTACACAAAGTTTTGTCCTGGGTGGGAATCGAAAAGTTTCAGTTTACGTGATAGAAAATTGTGTTGTTAAAATTTTCACCAGTAGAAGTTTGTCGAAGTATCGACAGTGCGGATAAAATCAAAAATATAAAACAAGTGAGGGTAGCTGCCGAAACCCGCGCTTCACAAGGACGGCGCCTCGCTGAGCTGACATCAGTCCCTCCGCGACCACGGCCTTTGCAAGCCGATAGAAACGTAGGAGAATAACAGTGGTATGTATGCCTTTAAATAAGTAAATTATCGCGACTAAGACCCGCTAAATAATATTGTATGAGAATGGAATCTATGAGCAAAAGTTAAAAAAGAGCATAAGTTTTGTGATTTTTTGCAACATGTGAACTGTTAAATTACTTCTATGAGGGTAAAGACGTCTTGTTTAAGGCGATCACATCGCCATTTAGCACTCTCTCGAGTGTTATAGGTTCATCCTCACACGAAACAACAGAAAAAGTGTTACTTCAAGTCTGTGTATTTTTTGTGACCGTCAATTGAATGTTTGTAGAAGTCTTCTACGATAAATATGTTTCTACAACACAAAACACATTTCCTGAAAAATTGTTCTTCGAGAATACATGACTGAAAACTTGATATTGTGTGAAATCTGGCTACGCTAGTACGCGGACCCCGGGCTTCATGGCAAAAATCTTGGATGCAGCAAGACGCTAGGAAGCTGATGCTTATGATGATCTTGACATATTAAAAATAACATTACGTCCCATGAAACGGCACAAACTCTTGTTCCAACGATAGTTTTGAAGACAAACTTCTTTGATATACTCGTATTACCCGCCGTTAGTATACGGTAAAGAATAAAATAATACATTTATTCCACACAGAATATTCCTGTAGAAACTTCAGCAACTTTATTTCAGTTGCTCGCCGGCGATACTAAAAAGCCCGCGTGCCTGTGTGCTTGTGTATCTGTGTGTGTAGCGTCTATTGTTAGTGTTGCCGCCGCTTAAGACAAAAGATGGGAACGATGAGAATGCACTTTGGCGATGTTTCCTCAATGAACCTATTCTGGATGCGTGACGATACCACTGCAAGTAAGTTCACTTGTTCACACAACTGAAAGTAGAAAAAAATCAGTAGCACGAAACACGGTTGGTCCCGGTTTTTGCCTCAGTGCACGAACCGTAAGGCATGTCGGAGGCTCATGGGCGGTCTGAAAATTCCAACACTAGAGTTGGCCACACACCCTCACGAAGTAGAAAGTAAGGAAAAGGTAATTATTTGGCTGCAATGGATGCATAAAACATGGCCAATTCTCCTATTTTGATTAGACATTGATATTATATTTTGAATTGACTCAAAAGCGGTATTCTGGGCCCAATTCCGCTTAATAAATATAGTCGCGATATGATGTCAGTGTCATATTTACGTCACAAAAAGCGTATTCTTCTAAATTATATGATATTTGAATGAAATTGTAACGAGATTGTATGTGTCAACGACGAACTGTTTATTTTAAATTATACGATAATGACATAAGGTTAACAGAATACCGCTTGTAAATCCATTCAAAATATGATATCAATGTCATATAAAAATAGCAGAATTGGCCACCTAATGTCATTATCGTATAATTTTAAATAAACAGTTCGTCGTTGACACAAATTTTGACACTTGTTTCAATTTACGATATCTTCGTTCAATTATCAGATAATTTAGAAGAATACGCTTTTTGTGACGTACCTGTGACACTGGCATGATATCAGAACTATATTTATTTAGAAGATTTGGGCCCCATGCATAAAACATTATATTACCAGTGCTATCTAAGATATTAGAGAAAATAATAAACAATCGACTAATAAAATATCTTGAAACCAACAACATTCTCTCAGACAGGCAATTTGGTTTTCGGCCTCACAGGTCAACATGCCAGGCAGTTGAGCAACTCACTGACCACATTACAACTAATTTAGATAGTGGACAGCATGCTATTGGGATATTTCTAGACCTTGCTAAAGCTTTTGACTCTGTGTCGTCTTCTATACTGCTTAAGAAACTTGAATCTGTCGGTATAAGAGGTAAACAGTTAGCACTGTTTACTGATTATCTCTCTGACAGGTATCAATGTGTAAGGATAGGCAACAACATAAGTAACGATGTCCCTAACACTAGATTTGGTGTACCCCAAGGAAGTATATTAGGAGCTACCCTGTTCTTGATATATATAAACGACCTTTGCAACCTAAAACTTCAAAATGGTGTCATTATGTCATATGCAGACGATACAGCACTTATTTTTACTGCAAAGTCGCTCGATGAGGTATATGAACTGGCTCAACTTGGCTTCAACACCGTAAACACTTGGCTATTTAAAAATTTGTTGACCCTAAATGCACATAAAACAAAGTACATTCATTTTACAATGAAAAACAATAGCAGACACATCTCATCTAACAGTTTAGTGGCTCACAACAAGCTTCACTCACATGATGACACCGCATGCGCTTGCCCTACTTTAGAAAAAACTGATTATATTAAATATCTAGGAGTTACGCTTGACACTAATCTGAACTTCCGCAAACATATCGAATTATTGTGTAAAAGAGTGCGGAAACTAATTTCCATATTTAAAAATATACGCGACGTTGTAAACTTAAAATTGTTAAGACAGGTTTACACTGCACTATGTGAATCCATCATCTCATATTGTATAACCGCATGGGGAGGGGCAGCTAAAACGATCCTACTGCCTTTAGAACGGGCTCAAAGAGCTATCTTAAAGGTAGCAACCCTTCGTCCTTTCATTTTTCCCACTTATGAGTTATATCAGTCCACCGGTGTTCTAACTGTGCGCCAGTTATTTATTCTACGCACCATCCTAAAACAACACACCCTTCTTCCTTATACACCAATCCCATCAGGCAAAAGACGGAAAGATCTAGTCTGCACCAAACCTATAGGTAAACATGTTTATGTTAATAGATTCTTTGCTTTCCTCGGACCTTTCCTATATAATAAATTAAATAAAACCTTAGATTTATATAGCATAAGTTATAAGCAGTGTCATCTTGTTGTTACAAAACACCTAATGACAATGACCTACTCTGATACAGAGAATTTGCTTACTGTAATAAAATAGTGTGTAAGTACCTACGCTAAGTTACAACAAATCGTAATATTAAGTCTACTTTCTATTACATAGTGGCAGTTCATGATTATTATTATGTTAAAATATAGCCATTTATTATTATTATTTAAGATTTTTTCCTGAAACACAGGTGTTAAAGCCTAGTTCAGGTAAACATTAAAATAGCTATATATACCAAATATAAGGTATTACCGTAATAAATATAGTAACTACGCATCAATATACCACAATTTAACAAAGGCACTCATCGCATACATTATACTGAATTGTAAAATTTAATTTTAATTACATATTTTTACTGTAATATTTTTCCTATGTAACATGTGACGTTTATTTTATTGAATAAAGTTATTATTATTATTATATTATTATTACCTATTATTATTTTTACTGTAATGTAAATCTCTTAAGGAATAAATGTAATCGTTATTATAAAACAATGTTGTTTTTAGGTATTGCCGAAATCACGAAAATTAATTAATTAACTTTAACCTTATCAAAATGTATTGGCATACCGTTTTTTTTTTGTACGTAGTACATACCCCGAACGACGAAAAATAATTTAAAACGTATAGTCTTGTTTCGAACAGAATACGGCCGCGGCAAGACGGCTCCATTCCTTGAAAAGTTGATGGAAAGTGTAATAGGAACACTTAGGTCTGAAGTCGGCATGATGTAACGCAACGGATCTTATTGCACACCTAGCCAATCTTATTGCTACGTGTCTGCATCAAATATAGTGTACTGGGGAACGGAGCAGCGTTGAGTAAACTCTTCAAAATTTATGAGTGGTTTAAATTTTAAAACAAGGTTTCGAGTGCACTGGTGGCATAGTGGTTTATCCACATAAACCACTAGGCTGGGCGTTAAAGCTTCGATCTCCATACGGATTTAAGCTGCTTGATCCACAAATTGATGTTTCTGCTCTGATTATTCTTTGCCTGTGTTAGTTAAATGTCAACGTATCGGCTGATGACGTTACAAATTATATGCAAGACACACTATTGTATTTATATAGGGCAGTTCCTACAATAGTAAAGATCATTCATCATTGTTATCATCAACTATTTATAAAACATTGGTCGAATGCAAAACGCCTTTTAAGTGACTTGAATTCGGGATCCAGGACAATTGTTACAACTATTTAAAAAAATATATTCTCATCATCTCATAAAGTGTAAGTAGTGAAGAAAATAGTGTAAACCATTATCGTTGAAAAAACTCGTTGCGAGCCGTGCTTTACATACGTTCTAGACTTCTAGACTTCTAGAGTTACCTATTTTTCAGACAGTTTTTCAGCCACTTTTCACAAAACAATCGTGGTATCATATTTGTGGCTGGCTTACAGAATCGTACCAGCTAGCTGACCTGGAAAGACATCATCGTATAAATCAATGAAATGACAAGTACTGCCTTTTATAATACCACAATATTGAGGCAAGAAAAAAAGTAGAATTATATAAATCATTTCAGCCATTTTCAAGTCTACGTCTCCAACGAACCGCACAATCGTACAGATATGAGTATTGAGTACATAGCATATCGCATCGCAAATCAGAGGCTTACTACCAACCGCTCAATAACAAGTTGTGCAGTTTGTCTATTTACTGAACAAACACAGAGCGATCACTCGCGGTTAACTTTACACAAATATTTGCTATCAATACACGTGCTACGACAATGTCGCTATACAAACACTACTGAACGTACGGGAAAACTAGTCTGTCGTGAGGGATATACTTTTCATAAGGTTGTGTTATCTCAAAAAATTGGGTACATGACTTCGAATGGTTTTGTTTTTTGTGCGAGTGTATGCCTACTCTATTGTCGGAGTTTTCAGACCGCCAGAAAGAGTCCGATATGGTCTAACAATTCTTATCCTTGTAAAACATTCTTGAAGCTTTTTATAGTTACACTTAAAGAAAATAATCTCTTTGAGTGACCTCCATTGCTTTAAAGTAACTGCGACGGATTGTCCCGTTGGGTTTCTCAGGAAATCCATTTCATTTTCCAAGAAAGTTCCTCATATTATCCTTTCCATTTCAAACTATAAGTAAACAATCGTTCTCCTAAATATTAATGTGCCAGTGTTATATAATCAAGCAAAGAGTTTCATACATACTTGCTCATTACGCTTGTGATATTAATACAAAGTGCATCCTCTCAAGTAAACATCTTCAAATTAGCGACCATTCGCAGAAAATACGGGAATAAAACGTAAATCACAATTTTATTCCCACTTAACAGTGGAAGCACCAAATGATAACATCCAACTTGAAGCTAGAACAAAAAATCGGCAAAAAGTGAAATAAAAACACACCACTCTAACAGATTAAAATGTTCATAATATTTCACAATTTCGCGTGAAACGTAAATGTTCGAACATTGTGATAAACGGGCTCCGAATGTTCGCGATGTATGCCGAGTGGCCGATGCAAATGGATTCGGATGCGCGTCTAAAAACTTGCACTTAAAGTATTAGCTGGAAGGGGTATAGTTGCTACACAATGCTTTACATTAAACATGAAGAAGAAACTGATTAGTCCCGGATAAATAGACGGGGACGCGTTAAATGCAGATTGCTGCAGATCCTCTTTTGAATTTAAAAATAAAGATTAGAATCCCGACAAAAAACTTTACTTTTCTACAAGAGATTTATTAAATGCCTATGATAAACAGACAACAGTTACTTACTAATGCGCAAACTCCACTCGAAACAACATTTCGTGGATCACACAAAGTGCTGTCTAAATGTTTACATCCTAATAACGTTAATATTATTATTGTATAACCAGAATTTCATTAATTAATAATAGATACTAATGTAATTTCATAATGTCTATAATATGGTTGCCAACCTACTTTCTAAATACCGATTGCTACGCTTGCAAAGGGCGCTAGGTCTTAAGCACTTATACTGTATACGATCTTCATTACCTACCTACACTTAGTTCTGCAATAAATTATTTGATTTTGTCTCATGTGAGGATTGAACCCTCTGAACACTCTGCGCAGTTTTGAACAGAGAGACGACCGCTCAAACAGGCAAGCCATCCATGTAGTGGAGTGTTCTAGGAAAATTGGTGCATTCAGCTATTGCCATTTCCTATTTCTTAAAGATGCTTACTGTTAACACTACGAACTATACCAATTGACCAAAGGCAAGCCTAATATATCGGTGCGGGTACGGTCATATTTCATAACGCCATAGAGGCGTGGTAATCACCAGGCGCAATCCCACTCGGGAAATGTTGGCCACATGATAAAGTACCTCGTAGCATTGCCACCCATCTTGTTCGTCATTTGTCACTATCTATGGCCCGCATGGGAGATCATTATATCGGTTCTATATCTAATTAATATTTTAGTTTGGCTAATTTGTAAAAGGCAGTGATGAGATGATCGAAACGTCGGAAACGAATAGGTATTTATAACTTATTTTTTTATTTATAGACTCACGCTTGTATCCCCGAAGGGGTAGGCAGAGATGTAATATTAGACCCACATTTCGCCAAGAAATTATTAGGTCCCACGTAATAAGGGGCGAGCCTATTGCCGTTACCGGACACATCACCAGACTCCGTGCTGCTACTGAGAATTCGAAAAAACCCAGTAACACTTTTGCCCGACCCGGGAATCGAACCCGGGACCTCCGGTCAGCAGGCGCATACGCTATCTACTGGACCACGGGGGCAGTCTCAAACCTTAAGTTAATTTTACGCGATTAAGACCCGCTGAGTTATTTTGTGTGAGTCTAGCTGCGATACCAACATACTGTTATGCAGAGGTATCGGGTTCGAATGCACAACGCACTCCCCTGCCTTTTCGAAGTTATGTTCGTATTTCCTCTGTAGTCTGCACGGTTCATTTATAAATCCATATCAGCTTTTCTTATTCGATAAAATGTTGGAAATATCTTTACTTTGATAAGTGTTATTTACATGTAATAATTGTGTAACCAAACGCCTTCTTAACTTTTAACTTATTTCCTTAACTTATATGAAGTTATATTGCAATGATTTCCAGATGTTTTTCAATACATTGTGTGTGTCAGTAAATTTGATTTCCAAGACAAGCAGGACGACGTCTGTTGAGTCCATAAGTGTACATAATGCTATGTTCACTTACCTACATTAATATTATGTCCTTTCCACAATCTTTATATCTTTGTCCGCTGCATACAATAAATTTATCGTCTCTTATAGTAGCTATTTTAAAATTTAAAAGCCCTTAACACAGAACCAGTTGTAAATTAATTTGTATAATTAATTATAATTTATTTGTTTTTGTTCTTAATTTATTCAACAGATGTTTCAGTTTGAGAAACGATCTATGGTTAACCAAATAAGTTAAGCAATTAAAATTTATAATTTATTTATTTGAACTTGATTACAAACCCATACCTATGCGGTATGTTCTTATAGCGAATAAGCTTTAATTAAGCATCACTATCCTTTGACTATTTATCAGTCAATCAATTACCCAATCGCAGTCCACTGCTGGATATACGCCTCTCCCAATACGCAACCCGATCCCATAATAAAAAACGGTTAAAGTAAACCCCTACCGCCTTATTACAAAACATGGACTAAATCTAAATCAAGGTTTAATACTAAACTTACCTGTGTAAAATTGATTAAACGTGCACTATAGACACATTTTTGGCAAACTATTGTCACTCAAATGCGTTAGAACAAATGTCGAATAAAAATAAATTACAAATTTCGTCAAAAAGTCATTTTAAACATTCTCCATCAAGAGTTGAACCTAATATTATATTTGAACCTTGTTTTGTAATAAGGCCCCTAGTGTTTTTGGAATACCTATCTGGCGATACCCATTTTCAAAATTGTTAATTGGAATTGTACAGTTCAGTCGGACGAACACGGCAAAACTATACCGGTTCCTTATACTTTACTACAAAACCCTAAAAAGCAGGTTAAATTGGTTTGAAGGAAGTTTCAAATACCAGAAAAAGTAGAAATTGGCGTCACGAGAAGGCTTTGGCTATGAGGTTCATGTTCCATTCCCAGATTAAATAGACTTCTAACGTTTTCATTATTTAAAATAATACAGACCTGAAACTATATTTATATTAAACAATATACCATCCCTTTATACTCGTTATTCAGGCAAAATAAACATTTATTTTAAAGTCAAACTGATCTACTTATATTTTAAAATGAAAATTATTGGCTGCGTCTGATTTTTACGAACTCCGGAACGGATTTTCACTAACAAAGTTTAATTCCCGAAGAATTTTTAGATGTCTAACTCACATGGCCAAAGCCGCAGCTCAAAACTTTTGTAAATAATTAATATGGATGACACTGAAATAGCATCGAAATTCCATAAAGTTAGGTACTCAATAAACTACATCATATAAGAAAAGATCACAAAATATTTCAGAGAAAGTGGTCCAAATTTAATAAATCTCCGGTAACATTTTCATACAACACATAATACATTTTACCGAAGAAACATTTTGATGCGAATAAATTCGACATTACGTATTTTAACGTGGACAATTTTGTTAGTAACAAAATTGTCTTTTTTTAATTTAATCACAAAATTACTTACCGGTGGAAGGAAACGTTTACTTTATTTTTTCTTCTCGCACTCGTACAGTTTTTACAATTTATAACAGCACAATTAACCATTTTAATATTTTTATCTGACGTCCGACTAGCGCTGTACACCGATGCAGACTGAGCACGAAAGTGGCCACTTACGATTTTTAATCGTAAGCTAGGCACGCGAAGTACTTGCTTTTGCGTTATCTAGGTCTATCTATATCTGTGATGGCAGCAGACTTGGAAGTACCAAATAAGCTTAAATACTTGGAGGAATCGACCAGCTCTCCCAGACAAGTATAAATCAATTTAAAATTGTATCACCGATGTATGGCAGAGTCGGTAAGTCGGTCATCTTAGAAGCACCAGTATTTAAAATGCCCATATTATCTAAATGAAAACTTTGTTCTGTGTCTAATTTTGCTCAAACAAGCGTATAAACCTATCTCTATTTTGTTGTTTATACGTAGCCTAACCCAAGATGTGACAATATAATAAGAAAATGTGGTCCTGTCTTGGATTCGAAAGGCAAAACATTGTTTATTATCACCGCCCAAGTTAACTTGCGAAACAAAGAAAAATGTCTCAAGTAGGGTATTATTTATTTCATATTACTAAAATCTCATCTAATAATAATCGTAACGGTATAAGAAAATAATTTTCTTATACCGTATAATGTGTCTAATTTTGCTCAAACAAGCGTATAAACCTATCTCTATTTTGTTGTTTATACGTAGCCTAACCCAAGATGTGACAATATAATAAGAAAATGTGGTCCTGTCTTGGATTCGAAAGGCAAAACATTGTTTATTATCACCGCCCAAGTTAACTTGCGAAACAAAGAAAAATGTCTCAAGTAGGGTATTATTTATTTCATATTACTAAAATCTCATCTAATAATAATCGTAACGGTATAAGAAAATAATTTTCTTATACCGTTACGATTATTATTAGATGAGATTTTAGTAATATGAAATAAATAATACCCTACTTGAGACATTTTTCTTTGTTTCGCAAGTTAACTTGGGCGGTGATAATAAACAATGTTTTGCCTTTCGAATCCAAGACAGGACCACATTTTCTTATTATATTGTCACATCTTGGGTTAGGCTACGTATAAACAACAAAATAGAGATAGGTTTATACGCTTGTTTGAGCAAAATTAGACACAGAACAAAGTTTTCATTTAGATAATATGGGCATTTTAAATACTGGTGCTTCTAAGATGACCGACTTACCGACTCTGCCATACATCGGTGATACAATTTTAAATTGATTTATACTTGTCTGGGAGAGCTGGTCGATTCCTCCAAGTATTTAAGCTTATTTGGTACTTCCAAGTCTGCTGCCATCACAGATATAGATAGACCTAGATAACGCAAAAGCAAGTACTTCGCGTGCCTAGCTTACGATTAAAAATCGTAAGTGGCCACTTTCGTGCTCAGTCTGCATCGGTGTACAGCGCTAGTCGGACGTCAGATAAAAATATTAAAATGGTTAATTGTGCTGTTATAAATTGTAAAAACTGTACGAGTGCGAGAAGAAAAAATAAAGTAAACGTTTCCTTCCACCGGTAAGTAATTTTGTGATTAATATTATGCGTATTTATTTAAAAAACAAATATTTTGAATCTAATACCCGTAGTATTACCTGGTAATACCAAAAATGGGAAAAACAAAACATTCGTGTTACATTGCGGCTTTTACTTGGAGCGATTGATGAGACGTTTTGTTTTAATAAGTTATGAATATCAAAACAAGCGATACTATCGTATATTGCTTCGGTTTTGTAGTACAGGGACTTTTATCATTTTTCTGTCAATTTTAGCGATTAGTGCTGTTCATCATGTGTAACACAAATCGATTCTCGAGAATCGATTTCGGAAACAGAGGAATGATTTTATATTATACAAGTACTTATTATGTAGACAATTTTAATAAATAAACGTAACATTTCGTGATTTTTTTAGTTTTCCACATGAGCCCAATTTAAAACAAAAATGGATTGAAGCGACGGAAAACAAAGATTGGTTCCCAACCAAGCATAGCACTATTTGCTCAATACATTTTGAGGAGGCTAACTTTGTTGAAGGGAAAAAGCAACGAATGTTGACAAAAGCAGCATATCCGACTGTTGATGTACTGAAGATCACAACTGATGAAGTTAGTTAATTGATAAATATATGTACCTATGATCTTTTAGAAGTGTGTAACGTTTTAAATGTTGAATGTTATTTGTACTTGTATTACAGAATATAGATCCAAAAGTGACGCCAGCAAAAGCTTCGTTATCGCCAAAAAAGAGGAAATTAGAAAAGGTACTTTATTATTATAAATATTTTTATAGGTGCTTTATTTTATTACATACAAGACCGGACAGTAATTAAAATAACAAAATTTATAGTAGAGTACGAGTACCTACTAATGTATGTTTTCTTGTGTTGTTTATCTTGTTATTATTATTAATACGCCATATAATACAAGCTAGCTGGTCTGTAAACATTTGAGGGAGATCTCTGTTCAGCAATTAAGGTCAGCTGACATGATAATAGTCATTGTTTTGTCTATAATATGATTTATGTTTCAGGATGTTAACGAATTACATCAATCAAACGAAAACACTCCAAAGAAAAAGAAGATATTAAAAACATTAAATCAAGCAAATGAAATAATTAAACAACAGAGAAAACAAATAAAAAAATTGAGAGAACGAAACCGCCGAAAAGTTAAAAAAATACACACCTTGGTAACGTTAATAGAATGCCTAAAAAACAAAACGTTAATTAATGATGAGCAAGCTAATGTGCTTAAAACAACCAACGTTACAACTCAAGAACTTTGTTTTAGACAGTTGAAGAACAAAAACGTAGTAGGTACATCAAAGTATACACCAGCATTACGGACTTTTGCTCTGACGTTACACTATTATTCAACAAAAGCTTACAATTATGTCAGAAAGGTTTTTAATTTGAGCTTACCACATCCTCACACTATTCATAAGTGGTATAAATGCATAAACGGTAGTCCTGGCTTTACCACTGAATCTTTAGAGGCGTTGAAGACGATAGCGAATAAAACGGAACGTCCTTTATATTGTTGTCTTATGATCGATGAAATGGCAATTAGAAAGAAAATTGAATGGGACGGAAATAAATTCCATGGTTATGTAGATTTTGGTGGCGTATTAGATACCGAAGAGGTTCCTGAAGCTAAAGAAGCACTGGTATTTTTAGTCACCGGAATAAATGCTAACTGGAAGGTGATCTTGAAATTTTAATTAATAATGATTTTTTATTATTTATAATGATATTTTATTAATTCGCTTTTATTTACAGGTACCTGTCGGATATTTTTTAATAGATGGAGCAACTGGTCAGCAAAAAGCCAATTTAGTGTTGCAATGTCTGAGACATTTAAACGAATCAAATATAAACGTAGTCGGTCTTACTTTTGATGGATGTCCATCTAACATAACAATGGCAAAAATATTGGGTGGCAAATTTGAACCAAATAATATGAAAACCACGTTTGAACACCCTAGTACTAAACAACCAATTGCAATTTTTTTAGATGCTTGTCATATGATGAAATTAGTGAGAAATTGTCTTCAATCATGTAAACACCTTGTTGATGGTAATGGCAAATGTATTTCATGGGAGTACTTTGAACATCTGAACAAACTTCAAACTACGGAATATTTCCATTTAGCCAACAAATTACGGAACCAACACATTAATTTTCACAATCAGAAAATGAAAGTTAAGTTGGCTACCCAACTTCTAAGCAAAAGCGTTGCTGATTCTCTCGATTTTTGTAGAGAAAAATTAAGAATTTCTGATTTTAAAGATTCATTAGCTACAGCAGAATTCATACGTATTTTCAACGATTTATTCGATGTACTCAATTCCAGAAATTTGAAAAAAATTGATTATAAACAGCCACTTAACTTATATAACAAATCAAGAATACTAGATTTTTTGGATAAGGCTGAAAAGTACATTATGGGATTGCGAACTCCAGAAGGAGATTTATTGACTCAAAGTCGCAGAAAAACAGGATTTGTTGGACTTCTGGTTTGCATCAAAAGTACAAAAGCGCTGTTTCAACATTTGATTGAAGAAAACAGAATCAAATTTATGTCGATGTACAGATTCAGCCAGAATCACCTAGAGTTGTTTTTTTGCAATATTCGGGCTCATGGTGGAAGTAACAACAATCCTACTTCAAGACAGTTCCAATCTTTTTACAAGAAACTATTGACTCACGTTGAAATAAAAAACAGTAATGTTGGTAATTGTGTGGAATTGGAGCAAATTTCCATACTGAATTGTTCTTCGGCGATACAAACAATTAATGCTACCACAACACGCGGACCACTAGCAGATGATGAAACAGATTGTACAGAACTTAATATAAGTAGTCTCCGAAATTTTGATGATTTTTGCAACACGTTGCCACAAATTACAGAATTTAGTGGGCAAATTATCACATACATTGCCGGATATGTAGTAAGAGCAATACAAAATAGTATCAAATGCGACGAATGTATCAGTGCTTTGTTTTTACATGAAAAAACGGGCATAGATCATACTTATGAATTAATTAATTTCAAGGACAAAGGTGGTCTCGTTTATCCCACAAAAGACGTCATTCAAATATGCAAAGTTGCAGAGATGGAGATTCGAGATATAATTAACAAATCTCAAAAATTCAACATGAAGCCGTCATTAAGTAAACTCCTCCTGATTAATAAGATTTTACGTTATTTTGTTAATAGTAACATCTTCAGTAGCATTGCCATTCATCAATTCGATCAATCGCCAACAGAGAACCATTTAGTCAATTTAATTAAGACAGTCGCGAGTACATATATGAGCGTGCGTTTTCATTATTTAACAAAATTTTTGAGATCTGCTGTAACAAAAAGACAGTTATACAATAAGCTAATTTTATTGCAGGGACAATAACTTTGTCGTTGCGCCCTTAATATTGTGAAACAAAGTGAAACTACAGATTTAACTTGAATGAATCAAAGGTTTATTTTCAAAATACTTTTAATAAAGAACATAATTCTATGATTTTGTTGTTTTTCTTCTTATAAATGCGCTAAAATAGAAATAGGTTGATCCTTTTGCCCGGTACAGGTTGGTGAAACGTAACATTACATTTTACATAAATGAGCGGTCCGCAATATAACACAATAGCTATACGAATTTATTTTAATGTATGTTGAGTTTCATGTTACGTTTTACCAAACTGACAAACCAAGCAAAACGTACTGAGATCATGATCATACCTTAATTCAAACATAACATTTTACTTACTTGTATGCATGTATAGATGTAGTGAATAATCCTTTCCTTTCGTATTTTCTCGGAAATGTTCGTGAACGGTCGTATTTTTGTAGTATCTATAATTATGGTACAGTAGTAGTAGTTTAGTACAGGTAGTATAGTAGTAGTATAATACAGTAATTCATAGACACATCAGCACCATTCGGGTGTTATCGTTGTTCCGAGTTTTGCCGATAAGAAAGGATTATTCACTATATCTATACTTAACAAATAATCAACTTTAATTTTAACAAAATTAACTTTTATAATAATTAACAATTTAAACATAAATATTTTTTTATTAGAATTAGCCATTTAAACTTTGACATAAATGAACTTATAAAAATAACATTATTTGGCACTTTGGAACTACTAATTTTAAATTAAAATTATAGGAACTTCAGTTTCTTCTAATAGTTTTAAAAAGAGTCAGTTTTGATGAGATCAAGTTTTTTACTATATAAGGTGCTTCTAAAACATCTGACATGGCTTTAATGGGAGGTAGTATTGTGTTTATAGATTGCAATAGTAAAGATAAAATATTGATTATTTGTCATTTTCTTTTCATACCATAGAAACCGTGTCAGATGTTTTAGAAGCACCTTACATAACTATATAATATTAGAAGATTTTTATTTTTGAGTATTTTCTTCTCTTATTCATTTTTCAATTCTTCGAAATCTTTACCAACGTCCGATGATGAGACACTATATTGGCAATTTGACGTAGTATGACCGGGTCCAAACAGTTTTTTCAGATCAAAATTAACTTTGACATCGGAAAGTATAGTCACTTTGGGTCTGCCGTTTTTTATGCTGGTATTTGACTTCACAGTACATGACTGCTCTAAAGGATTAGTGTCATTTTCTAAATTGTGGTCAGTAATTATGACGTCATGATCATTTTCATTAACAATCACGTGGAGGGTTTTTTTCTGATTCTGCCTACGTCTGTAATACGCTCTCGAATTCTTACGCCATTGATCTCGCTGTTTTTGCTGTTCATCTATGCTTTTGTCCTTTATACATATAACACTCTTGTTTTTCTTTTTCTTCAAATAATTTTCTTTGTCTTTTTGTTTTCGTAGCTCATGTAATTTTGGATCACTTTTAATTTTATTATAGCGTATTTTACTTGCTTTTCGTTTTGCTTCTAAAATTTCTTCTTTGGTTTTTTTCTTTGTTTCTGACATTTTAATAGTCTACAACAATTACAAGAAATAATAAGAGAAATTATAACAATTTTGTAAAAAAATATATATTCATAAGCAGATCAGGAATTTTATTTTCCTCTGTTTATTTTATTGACTCATTCATCGACTCGCTTGCTCAAAACTCGTAATCATATGATCTGTGATTTTCATACATAGTGCCTAAGACAGATAGGATAAATAATTAAAAGATTTATATTTTTAGTAAGTAATAATTAGTCAAATGCTATTCCTACTTGTAGATTTCTATTTTAGCTTCAGTTCCAAATAACATCATTCCCGCTACTTATTTTTAAATTTTCGTTTCAAATGATTTAAATGGGTCTAATTGATACATCAATATGCAATTTTATATAATTATCATCTTGATTTATATTAAATATCATTTTATAAACAATAATTAGCTGTTATTTGTTTTATTTTGAAGTGAAGTCGTATACAATTTCTAATACATTTACTTATAACCTTAGTTTACATTTTGTAAGAAGTTTTTGTAGCTGAGTGTACGTAAATACGTCAGATTTCTACGTCCGCGCGAATTAACGATAGAAAAAGTACGTAAAATCGGAACGTCCAGCGTCCAGTTCGAGCGAGTCTTGACCGAGTGGGTCGATGAATGAGTCATTTCATTTTATTCCTCTGTATATCTCATTACTCTGTCTATCTCATTACTCTGTCATAAAATCGATACATAAATCGATTTGATCGATTCTTATAATTCTTTACTGTACACAATTACTCAATAAATAGTATATATTCGTATAGTAATTGAGAAATGGTATAAACAAAGGTGAACTTTATTTAAATTGAGTTTTCACCCAGCAAAAAGTGTTTTATATTGTTCAATATTTGGTGTTTTAATATTTACGTGTTTATAAATGGTAAACTTACTTTCAATTATAGCAAAGGTATCCAAAAACTAGCACGTCGACGGAACACAAGCGCTCGAGCACGCAACCTCTCACTACTAAGACTTGCAGCGTACTGCTGGCTGGGTGAGCGCTGGTGCAAGGCGGGGGGTGAGCCGAGGGGGGGCGCCGTACGCGGCGGTGGAGTCTTTGAATCGATTTGATTTTCCCATCACTAAATAGTGCTTGTGACGTAATAGTAGGTAGTTAAAAACTGGAACGCTTGGTTTTCATACAGATCGTGATACTTGCGTTATCTAGGTCTATCTATATCTGTGGCTGCCATGCATTCTTAGACATCTTTGCGACACATCTCAATCACCTACCGCGCCGAATGTACACTCGTAGTGTTTTTCAAATATCCTTTGACACATTAGCCTAAAATTACGTCGCGTTCGGCGCGGCGTCGAACCTTCCGTCGAGTCGTCAGACACGTTACTGGGAGCAATACATGACCAACTGTTACCCGTCATCGTCATGTAATATGGACTGTTCGGCGTTTGGTGTTTCGTACCAAACGAATACTACGACCTATTATTGAATCACTGCAGTATAGCAAACACACGTGTATAACTGAGCAAAATGTGTCGCTACGTTCAGACATAATAATATCACTTTCTTTGTAAAATTTTATTTCCCTAGACTTCAAAAATGAAGCCACAGGGATGACTTTTGACTAAATTTGAGCGCACGAGGGTGATTTAAATGTCGAGAGACGTAACATCTTCGCTATGCTAAGTTATGAAATTCACTTCATCACAAGTACTTTACATCAATTTTCTAACACAGCGTTACAGAAAAAAATTCCCAGATTATCTGTCAAGCAGTAACGCAGGACACGAACTACGATAGTCATTTGGCACGATCCCGCTGTACTGAGAGGAATAAACTAGACGACTTCGGGCTATAAGTTCCCTCACTTTTGAACCGTGGTGCTTTGTTTACATTTACTTGCCCATTTATTTTTTAATTTTATTCAGAAACATAAGCCATAGCACATTATGCACTAGTGACACTTCGAAAAATCGTATTTTAAGTGTAAGTATGATAAATAAGGGATCCCTTCTTTTTTGCATAATGTTCTTTGTCCTAATATACTTCGGCATAACGATTTTGGCACAATTTGTTTTGGCATAATAATACTTCAGCATATTTATTTTAGGCATACATTTTATGTTGCCTAAATGTTAATCATTTGTTTTGGCATAAATTTGATTTGCATAACGTTAGTAGGCCTAATGACTATAAGCATAACGTTAGTAGACCTAATGACTATTAGCATAACGTTAGTAGGCCTAATGACTATTAGCATAAGGTTAGTAGGCTTAATGACTATTAGCATAACGTTAGTAGGCCTAATGACTATTAGCATAATATTTATATAATTATATATTTAACTTGTAAAAAATGTATATGCTGTGCAACAAAAGTTAGTGACAGAACCGAATTTGACGACCGGTTGGCGTAGCGGGAGTGTAAGCGACTGCTACGCCGAAGGTCGCGGGTTCGATTCCCGCTCAAGTCAAACATTTTGTGTGCATGAACATGGATGTTTGTCTTGGTCTGGGTGTTTCTATGTATAATATGTATGTATTTACAAAATAAAAGTATATATGTATGTTTATCCATTGTCTAGTACCCATAGTACAAGCTCTGCTTAGTTTGGGACTAGATAGTGTTGTGTGACAGAAGCCCTGCCTGCTGCATGTTGCATGCTTGCTTGCATGCTGCATGCTTGCTTGCATGCTGCATGCTTGCTTGTTTGCTGCATGCTTCCTTGCATGCTTGCTTGCATGCTGTATGCTTGCTTGCTTCATGCTTCCTACAGCGAAAAATATGCCAAAGATACATTGCCAAAGTTATTATATCCAATTTGTATTGTATTGTAATCATTATGCGTAAATATATTTATGCTTTAGGATTTTATGCTTAAGGATTTTATGCTTTAGGATTTTATGCTTTAGGATTTTATGCTTTAGGATATTATGCTTAAAAAAGTTATGCTTTAGAACTTTATGCTTAATAAATTTATGCTTTAGAATATTATGCTTAATTATTATTATGGTTAGAGAAATTATGCTTAAAAAATTATGCGTAAGCTGTTATGCGTAATTATATTATGCGAAAATATAATTATGCCAAACAAAATTATGCTAAGTTATATAAGGTCTTAAAATTTTATGCAAATGGATAGGGAACCGATAAATAATTATTGCTCTGTTTATATTGAAATGAAGAGCGGGAGATGATGAATATGATAGCTGTGATTGACAGTCTAACGTGTTTGTATGGGGCACGCTTGACGCAACGGTCAACAATATATATATATATATATATATATATAATAGATGATAACCAGTGGTACATACGGTACCTACATGCAGCTCAGCATCTCTGAGTATACTAGCACCTCCCACTGCAAGAATCTGAAATAATACTTTAATTTGCTTTGCCATGTTTTAATTTAAATATCGCTGTGAGTGTGTCATGGTGAACTTAGTAGAAAATTTACGTTGGATTTTGAAATACAGCTGTATATAGATACAGCTGTATTTCAAAATCAAACGTAAAATTCGATGTAAAGGGTGGAGCTATAGAGCTCCACCCTTTTTTTCAAAGCTTATTGTACGGGGCCAACTTGTGTGCTCTGTGCAAAAAAGATGGTAGCATTCGGCCCATTGCCGTAGGGTGTACCTACAGACGTATGGCTGCCAAACTATGCTGTTAATATTACAGTGACATTTTGGCGGACAAATTTCAGCCAATCCAGCTTGGTTTTGGTCCCAAGGGAGGCTGTGAGGCTGCCATACATGTGCTGTCTACGTATCTTGGCTGCGATAAAGGTGAGGTCATTTTAAAGATTGATTTGAAGAATGTCTTTAACTCAGTGTACAGTCAACAAGGTGTCCCACCTTGTTGACACAGGCTAAATTAGAAACTCCCAAAATTTTTAAATTCCTTTGGCAATGCTATAGAAATCCATCAAAATTAATTTATAAAGATAATGTTTTGGAATCTGCTGTTGGTTGTCAACAAGGTGAACCTCTCGGGCCAGTCATTTTTAGCCATTCACCCAATAATAAAACAAATAAATTCTAAATTTAACTTCTGGTATTTGGACGACGGGACCCTGGGAGGGGACATTAACACTGTCTTACAAGACTTAGAGCTAATAAAAACTAAATTTAAAGCAATTGGTTTGGAACTAAATTCAGACAAATGTGAAATTTTTATTAATGACAATTTGGATAACCTTTCGATCTTAACAAAATTTAATTCTTTGGCGCCAAATATTAAAATCATCAATAAATGTTCCTTTCGCCTCCTTGGGTCCCCTATTTTCGACGACGCTTTTGGATCTTTTATAGATGAAAAAATACAAAATTTCTGTGAAACTTCAGAAAGGCTTTACAAAATTAATATTCATTCGGCTTTCACGATTATTCGGCACTGCCTTTTTGTTCCAAAATTTACATACTACTTTCGGTCCTCTCCTCTTTGGAAACATATATCCCTATTGGAAAACATTGATAATATTATTCGGCACACCTTGAGCAAAATTCTAAATCTTGACCTAAACGACCGAGTGTGGCTTCAAGCGACTTTACCAGTTCGTTTGGGCGGCCTCGGCGTTCGCAAAATTACCGATGTAAGCCTCCCAGCGTTTTTGGCCTCGGTCCACGGCACTGAGGAATTGACCAGGAAATTCTAGAACCCACACTGGTTAATTCTGAGGTGCCGTGCAAGACTGATGCCATTGACGCTTGGAAAATGGCTTGCCCGAGCTCTGACTTACCCCGCTATCTATCCTCTCAGAGGCAATGGGACAGGCCGCTCTGTAGCAAGATGAGGGAATATCTTTTAAGTACTGCATCCAGTGTTGCAGAGCGCGCTCGTTTGTTGGCTGTGGGAGAGTGGGAATCGGGGCTATGGCTTCAAACACTTCCATCGTCCAACATAGGAACTATGTTGGACGATACAACTTTCCGCATCGCTTCTTGCCTACGCTTGGGAGCTGTTTGCAATTCTCCGCATCGCTGTCACTGCAGTGAAGCCGTTGACAGTCTTGGCCACCATGGCCTATCGTGCAGCAAGACTGCTGGGCGTTTTTCCCGACATGCCCACATTAAGGACATAATCCGTCGAGCTCTTGTCACCGCCGGAGTATCAGCTCATCTTGAACCGAATGGTTTGGTACGCGACGATGGGCGACGATGGGAAGAGACTCTGGTCTCTTGCATGTCCACGGTAGAGAGCGACGAGAGCACGGTATGTCCTTATTACCTTGGAAGATGGGCAGTCCTCTGGTATGGGACGCGACATGCGTCGATACCCTTGCGCCATCACATCTTCCAAGCACAGCTGGATCGGCTGGCGCTGCTGCTGCAACAGCGGAGACCCTCAAACAGCGCAAATACGGAAACCTATCTGGTAATTACGTTTTTGAGCCGTTTGGGGTCGAAACGCTGGGGCCATGGGGGCCTAGTGCACGCGCTCTGTACAAAGAAATCGCTAAAAGGCTGATCGACGCTTCCCGTGACCAGAGGGCTGGTTTATATTTTGCAGAGAGAATAAGCATTGCCATACAACGTGGCAATGCTGCCAGCCTTCTGGGCACGTTACCAGCCGACAGCGTTGCGGAGGAATTTTTTGACGCCGCATAGTATGTTCTTTTTTTTTTTTTTTGTTTTTCCTCGCCTATTTTGTCATTTTTATTTATTTAGGTTTATTGCTTTAGTTTAGGATAGTTTAGCTGCATAAGTAGTTTTATTCTGTTGCATATATGTTATTTGTTACTTTAATAAATATTTCAATAAACTACGGTATGTTTGCAGTGAATAAATAAATTTGACATTGAATGGAAATTGGGAGAGGCCTATGTCCAGAAGTGGAATTTGAAAACTGTGTAATGTTTCCTCTTACTGGCATTTTAAACATAAAAATGATACAATATTCTTAGCAAGCCGATATCGCATGAGCTAAGAAAACTCACTTATTTCATTCATATCGTAATCCATCAATATGACATATTCAATTTTCGTAACTGTCTCAAAGATTTTTAAAGCAAGTTTGCTGATTTATTTTCGTACGAAATCTTTGATGTATTTTACGTAATATTCTATATCCAGTTACTCAATTGGGTTATCTTATCGAAAGTAATACGGCGTTAAAATAATGTGCTTTATATATTTTTATGTTTCTTGTAATACGCGAGAATCTTCGGTAAGATACGATTAGATAATTTGTTATTTTGTTAACATCATACTTTTCTTCTATTTTTTTATATAGTTGTTGATAATGTATATACAGAGGTGGAAAATGCCGGTCAACTGTTTTCAAGTAACAACAAAAGTATAGATACATTAGTTCTCTCCATGTCTCTTTCGACTTGCTCTTTCATAATAATTTGATTTCGAACAAACTGCTTGTATAGTCTAAGCTTTTGCTTAGACTATACACGTTTTATTATAGAAGAGTTTTATTTGAGCAACAATATTTTGCTGTAACTGATAATTATATTTTCACTGCCCGTTCATCAAAACAGAACACTAAGAATCCGTTCACGAACTGGTAAGCTATAGTGTGATTCATCTTGCTCATGATGAGATAAATAATACATACAGTAATATAATGGCCTGGTATTTAACTCCTGTGTTTGTGATTCGATCGTGTTTGTAATCGTTAAACTGGCCTGTTTCGAATAAATGCAAATTGGACTGTATGCAAATCAGTAGCTGGCCAAATAGTAATTATTATTATTACTGAAGCCACTGAACTAAAGCTTTGTAGGACAACAACGATACCTAGGTTTACTAAATAAATACCTTAATTGATAACATAATACTAGTAATAGCCTAGTGAAGAAATCAACAGCCTGATACGCTGGGAGTCTTTGTTTAGACCCACGGAGCGCACTACTGAGTTTTGGAAATGAAGTGCATGCAAAATTGCTGAATATCGATTGCCTTGCAATATAGCTTGCCTAGTAAGATAAATTCTCACTCCTGGGCTTCAGCCTACCTGTAAGAAGAGGCAAGTGGCCTCTACTTATGGGTAGGCTCTAGCCATAGTCAATCACGCTGACCAAGGGTAGGTAAGCAACTTCTTCCGGGAACGTTACGGAGAACTCAGTCATGCTTTCTAGTTTTCAAATAATACGTGATTGCAGACACATTACATGAGTATAGGCAAGCATAAGAACTCTATACACTACTGGCTCCAGTTCCTAGTCAAGTAGAGTATCCACACTGAACGGACTATGAAATGTGAGCACTGCGTTTACATACTATTTCCCTTGCTTTGCCGCCTTTGCGTTCACCGGAGACTATAATTTCGCATTTAGACTTTAGAGTTTAATTTTACGGAGACTTGTTATTATAAAACTTTATCGCTTCGTACGTGCTCTGTCTTTCATTAGCTTTGAAGGTTGTATTATAATAATGTTCTACTTTGTTTCTGTACTGATTATTATGCTGGAGAGGCTGTTTATTTTGTTGAATTATGATCGACTGGTTCAAGGTTGTTAAAAGAAAGAAATGAAAAGAATAAGTAAAGTTTAAGGAATAACAATGAAGCACATTATAATTTATATTATAATTAATACTATTAAAATATAGTACATAATACTGTTCATACATAATACTCAAACACTGAAAATGTTATTAATATAAGAAATAATGTAATAATGTTGTTGATGTGCTTAATATACCAGCAACATAGGCTCATTCAGCACAATGCTGTGCAGTAGCTTGGGCATAACATAGGGCTGATTTTTAGGAATCTCAAATGTGGCACCGATATCAAGCTAACAACATAGGTGACAATCTGAACAAGATCGTCGATTCACAATCGGTACGTGGTCGCCACTTTAGAAAGGAGAAATACCAAATACGGCCTGAAAGCGGCCAGAAAGTTATGAATCGTTGAAATTAAACATATAATTTTTAAAATTTATACATCGTTTTCGTTTCTTGATAGAGCTTCGGTGAAAGAATTTAGTTTTTAAAGATTATTATTTTGAATAGGCTATGGTAACAGCGGATGAATGTCTTATGTTGCCAGCATTAAAAATAAAATTAAGTATGGTAGGCAGAAATTGTTTTAAGGAAATAATATTTTTATTATTATATTAGAAAACAATGTCTTTTATTTACTTTATAACTATATTTGTAAAAAGAATCAAGATATATATAATTTATTACATATTTCATAATTATTAATCGGTAAAAATCGTTTTGTTTTTTAATCGATAGTAGAAATATTTTTTCAAACCATTTGCAACACATTGTTTGTCTGTTATGTCATTCGTGTTGCTATTGCTACTGCGCATCGTGAATATTTTGCTCTGATTTATTGGTGTTTTCGTACGGTTTTAATTGTAATGTAATTGAATATAAATTCAATAATAATGATCACTACCTACTACCCATGCTAAGAATATGCAGCGGTGTTTGTGATTGTGGTTAGTTTTTTTGGACGAGTATACATAGTACGAGGTTCCCTAGTACACAGGTGATTAATCATTATTATTGGCCTCTCTTTATGTAGTTTTTGTTTTATATGACACAAAGACATACATTTATTTACATCTAGGTATTATATTTATGTTAAAATTCAATTTTGAGGTATATTTAGTTGTGGAATAATTTCCATTTCAAATATCTCGTATCTTATTTCCACCAAAAGTTATTTTAAAAAAAATTATACAGGTTAATAGAGTAGTCATTTATCTTCAGAACACACATGGTGTCGTGTTTGTCCGTGCCAGGCCTATAATGTATGGCCAAATTGTACATCTCCTTTCTGTCCCCAAACCCATTAGTAGTTCGAGCTATGTGCTGTACCTGCCTTTTGCCACTTTAGCAGATTCGGAGAGCTAGGACAATGTACAACATTAAAAATAGATAAAACCTTCAGCCCGGATTAAAGCCTGTTTAGATATTCCATTGAAGCTGTAGAAGTTACTTCTACAAGACAAGCACCAAATATTATACTTTTTAATTTTTTTATTTATAGACTCACGCCTGTATCCCCGAAGGGGTAGGCAAATGTGTAATATATATTACACCCACATTTAGCCATGAATTTTTAGGTCCCACGTAATATAATAAACATTTTCATAAATATTCTCGTTCTGATGTGATGTTCTTAAGTGATGCGATTTTATAAAAAAATCAATGATAAAAAAATCATGTAAAACAACAAAAATGCCTCCATATCTGCGCTCTATCTCTATATCTGCACTTGACGAAAGAAAAATATATGTCGTCATATATTTCGGTTCCCGTCATCTGCATTACATTCAATATCGTCGAAGTTATAGGGGTCAGAAATATTTTATTCATTGGGTGAAGTTACAAAAAGTACAATACTTGAATGACAGATGCGTTTCGGGTGACTTTTGCTTCGCACTGTTTTCCTTTGCTCATGTGTTGTTTTGGATTATATGCTCGAAATTTTGCGACTAAGGAAAATATACGAAGCTATCTTTGCGAAAAGAAGGAAAAGTCAACATCAAACCCAGTAACCAACCCGCCTGGCTAGTGACGAATAGTAGGTCATGTCCTCATATTAGCTTACAATATTCACAATTAGAAAGGACGCTGTAGGACTAATATAAAGCAAGAGTCCAAAAAAACTGCACACCTTAACTAAGACACAACTTTCAAGTTTGCGGCCATTCTACAGTAGAAATTGAATGCAGTTCTTGCAGTCAAACATCCAAGAAGAATTATACCCAGCCAATTATTATCCTATTATCCACTCGTAGCGAGCTGTTTAACGTGGTTACACATTCTAAGGGCTGTTCAAACACACTTGTCTCACAAAATACACAGAATCACAAAATGGTTCTTTCCTAGTTTTATTCAAACACTCCGTAAACGGCTGGAGGCTGCACGAAGCACATTTACAAGCTGTTCGCGAGAATATACCTGAGCTTGAACTGGGAGAAACTTTATATAATACTAGCTAATGCTTGCAGATTCTCATTAGTACGGTTTAATTTAATGCTTGTACACTTGCTCGTTTGAATTTTATTTAAAAAGCTTAAAGTGGAAAGGTTTACTTACTTACGACAGCAGAAATATTTTGTTAGCTGGTCGTAATGGACTAGTGTGTATAAATAATGATCAGATATTGAGTTTCTTTAACCAATTACAGTAACTGGGGTTAAAGAAATGGCGTTAATTTATAGGTACATAATGTGTCGATCTAAGACTACAGAACTAAAGGCAGACAGAGCGCGCGGAACAGTTGCGTGAGGCCACTAAAGCAAATACAAAATTGAAAAGCGAATACAAACTCGGCTCAGTGCGCTGCGAAGCATCGCACAGTTCACACGCCACGATCAATCAAGCTTTTAAATTCATAAAATGCCGTCTTGCGTTTTTAAACATTGTAAAAGTTGTTTCCAAAAGCAAAAACGGGAAGATGGTAATATATTTTTACAGATAACTATGGATTATTTGACTGTTTTATAATATTATTTCGATATAATTCGTATTTCTGCAGAAAATATGTAAGTGTTGCCAGTTTACGTCGACGCCGTTCTCCCTGAATTAGGGAAAATGCACTTGTCAATTGATTATGTAATAATGATGTTCATGTTAATGAAAAATACATTAACGTAATGTAAAATTATATTGTAGATTATCTTTCTTCTTATAAAATATAGTAATAGAATTTCCATTAGTATATACATTGTTTTGAGTTCGATCCCCAAACGATCCAAATATTCGTGTACTTTGACCTTTGTACCGTTCTTATGGCGTAGGGAATAAGTATCAAAATCGTACTGCAACTGTTTAGCTTGACTTGGCGCCGTGTGTACATTAAGTACAGAAACAGAAATCATTGATTGCAGCCATTATTAATTTTTAATTGCAATTTTTTTTTGTTTTGATTTATGAATCATAATATTCATAATTTATTGTGTGCATGACAAAATGTTTATAGCTAATTAATATTTAGGACGCAAGCCTATTGCAATTAACCAAACATTTCCAGATACTATACTGAGAATATATATATCTAAACAAAAAATAAACAACATATTCGCCGATCTAAGATCTGAACCCCATGATTGGTATTCGTAAATATATGTAGTTGGTATTATATAAGTATTTCTTCTGGATCGAGGGTATTAATCACAAAACATAATCTATTTATTTCTCAATTTACGAATAAAATTAGTTAAAACTTTACTCAGTACCTACATTTAAGAAATGTATTTATAAAAGCATACATTAATGGTTTCTTTTATTTGAATCATTTTCATAACAGCATTACATATTAAAAGCATTAATTAAATCCATGGTAAATTCTTCAAAACCGCAAACGAATATAAAATATGTAATATTTTTATATCCGTTTGCAAAAACTATATACAAGGTAGTGGGAGATTATTCATAATCTGGCAACTTTACACACACATAGGCGCGCGTGTCCGTACAGTGCCAGTCGCCAAATGTCACGCACACATAGCCGTCAACGTGCCTCACTTAGTCGGACGAATACGCTCCATCTGGTCGTAAATCTGTGGTGTCGATAATAATTTTTGTTTGTAATTTTTGTAGGTATTTTATCGTACGAATTCGAATTATTATATTTTATGTTACGGTTAACTTTTGTTTCATGACTGAAAATAAATCAATACTGGGTCCCTGTACTAAGATTGATCTTGTGCCACAGGTGGTTGATTAAAGCACTAACAATTCAATTAACTATAGTACGGATAGACATAATTACATTAATTTACAACATTTATAGCTAAATGTAGATTTTTACGAGCGAAAATTCTGAACTTAATACAAAAATATAACATACATACATACATAGACTCACGCCTGTTTCCCCGAAGGGGTAGGCAGAGGCATATTAAACGCCCACTTTTCGCCTGTGTTTTGATCTCACGTAATAAGTGGCGAGCCTATTGCCGCTTATCGGGATATTTTGTTTGCCAGAGCCTCGTCCGTTGATCGGCAGGTGCACCACTTGCAGGTGAGGTTGGCTTGGGACCCTATGTTCTTGGTGGGAACCCTATGCACCTACAAAATATAAATAGGTATTTATTAAATAAAAGAGCTCTATTTCAGTACAGTCGAAGAAAATATAAAATATCAGCACTTAAAAAGTAATCATATTTAATTCATACGAATCAAATAGACATAATATTATTTTTTAAAAGCATAAGGAGGGAAAAGCTAATAATTGCGAATTAGACGAAAGCTTATTACAAATTCTGTGAGTTAAGTTTAACGTAGTGGAGAAATGTTCTAAGCTAACAAAGAATCTGTTGGTTGCTGTTTTAACGATTAAATATTGTGAAAAAAGTGGCGATAGCCCAGGGGTGTACGTAACGGACTGCAGAGAAGATGGTCTCGGGTTTGATCCCCAGTTACCCCGGGCACACACCTCTGACTTTTCAAAGTTATGTGTGTATTAAAAATGTTAAATATCCCTCGCTTAACAATGTGCCCGGTAGATGGCAATAGGCTCGCCCTCTATTATATTGGGACCGAAACATAACTGGTGAAGTGTGAGTGTGTAATACACCTCTGCCTACTCTACCTCTGATATAGGTTATGTTTATGTCTGCATCCGTGGTCCAGTGGATAGCGTATGCGACTGCTGATTGGTGATCCCAGGTTCGATTCCCGGGTCGGGCAAAAGTGTTACTGGGTTTTTCCGAATTCTCAGCAGCAGCACGGAGTCTGGTGATATGCCCGGTAACGGCAATAGGCTCGCCCCCTATTACGTGGGACCTAAAAATTCATGGCGAAATGTGGGTGTAATATTACACCTCTGCCTACCCTTCGGGGATACAGGCGTGATTCTATAAAAAAATATGTGTTTATGTATTAGTATAGTGATATTTAGTCAAATTAAAATGATGACATAATTAATCATATAATAAGTAAGTACCAGTCTAATCACATTTGAATGAGTATTAGCTATTGAACAGAGCAACTGCTGTCTGATCTCTGCAACCCAAAAGGATAGCGACATTCTATGGTTTAGACAAGTGCAGTGTCAGTTTTATTTAAAGTAATTTCTGACCCCTCGTACCACCAGTCAAAGATCAGATGGGACCGACGACGAATTAACTTGCTCTCCGAGGCATGGGACTTGTCGCATGAATCGGAGATCGCTTGCGATACACATATTATTATAACTTATGAAAGTCAATGGTCCACGCTGTGTATACGATACTCAGGCACATTTTATCAGGGAAAGCTACATGCTTCGACCCCTCGAGCGTGGGTAAAAAGAAAAATTACACTGAGTGACAAGTAATAACGCGTAAAACAGCAGGGCATATAATTATGTATATTATAAGCATATTATATATTTATATATTATATTATAAAATTCTTGCATTACTGACTGACTGACAGACAAGCTACAGCTAAAACTACTGGGCGCAGGCAGCTGAAATTTGGCATGTATGTTCCTTGGGGACCGTAGGGGTGCACTAAGAAAGGATTTACCGAAATTCCCACGCGAACGGGCCGAATAAGTTTAATATAGATATAAATGTGCAGGCGTAGCTGCTTCCTATTATACATAATCTAGTTCCTAATAAAGCGTATCGTAATCACAATTATTAAGGACTCTCAACGTATTTCCGTACCGATATTTCTACGAAAATATCCTTAAGTTACAAACTTCATCAGGATTTTATCCATCTTCATTTCAGGAAAACATGCCTATAATTATTTAATACCTAAAACAGATACCTACAACATTCATAACACAAAATAAACATAATATTATTATATTCTAGATACATAACCGTTGATATACGAGGATTCCAATTACAAGAACAGCGTATCGCGAATAATGTTTATATCGTTAAAATGGTTCAGTGATTTTTTTAATGAGTTACTCGTAATTCATTAGCTGGGAATTAAATGTTAGAAAAGTATGTGGTGTTTGCGGCGAAATATGAAAATGAATTTAATTATTGACGTTCGTTGCATCTTCTAGATGAGTTCTGCAAAATATTTCATTTATTTCTGCGAATAGCTAGATGGTTTCAGAAGCCTTTCATTGTATGCGTCTCAATCTAGTGTCGAATATTGTACACATAGTACTCGTATTACGTAATTGAGATAAGTATCTTAAAATTAAATTGACAACTACGAGTATTAAAAAAGGAGCAGCGATAGCATAGTTAAGTGGAGATACCAACATACTGCTATCCCCTGCATAGCAGTTTCGAATCTAAAACACGCAGTACTTACTTTCGAAGTAATTTGTTAAATTTTTAGGTGTTACTTGCTCCGTGCCTCCGAGAGCACGTTGAGGCGTTGGTCCCGACTGTCATGAAGATCTTTCACAGCCGTTATGTGGAGTTAGTACTATAAATAAACTTCGAGTCTAAACCGTGGAATATTGTTATCCCGTTGGGTTGCGGCGGTCAGACGGCAATCCACAAATCAACTAATCAGTCATATTTAGTAAGAGTAGTAAGAAGACACCGGGATGCAACTAGGATAACGCTTAACACTGCTCTGGGTGTGTGGCCAACTCTGGTGTCGGAGTTTTTAGACCACCCGAAAGCCTCCGACTTGATCTAACGATTATTTTCCTAGACAAGAGAACCGGGACCGACAGCTTTAATTGCCCTCCAGTAGTACTTTTCCGTAAATGCCTACCCGAAACATATTTTCGTTTCTAAAACATTTTATTGATCTGTTGCTGGTCAACCCAGTTTTCACCTAACTGTCACAGATTTAAAACCTTCTTGAAGCTTGTTATATGTAGTTACTCTAAATTAAAGAAAATTTTCTCTTCGAGTGGACCTTGCTTTAAAGTAACTGCAACGGATTATCCCAATGGGTTTCTCAGAAAATTCATTTAATATTCAAAGAAAGTTCCTCATATTATCCAGTTTATTTTTAAATTATGTAAATAATCGTCTTTACTTAATATTCAAACGTGCCAGTATTAAATAATCAAGCAAATAGTTTCGTACATCATTTGGCATTTCGCTTGTAACATTATTACAAACTGCATCCTCTCAAGTTTACTTGAGAGCATGCAGTTAAACCTCAACTTCACTTCAAATTAGCGACCATTCGCAGAAAATACGGGAATAAAACGTAAATTATAATTATATTCCCACTTAACAGCGGAAGCACCAAATGATAACACCCAACTTGAAGCTAAAACAAAAAATTGGCAAAAAGTGAAATAAAAACACACCACTCTAACAGATTAAAATGTTCATAATATTTCACAAATTCGTGTGAAACGTAAATGTTCGAACGTTGTGATAAACGAGCTCCGAATGTTCGCGATGTATGCCAAGTGGCCGATGCAAATGGATTCGGATGCGCTTCTAAAAACTTGCACTTAAAGTATTAGCTGGAAGGGATATACTTGCTACACAATGCTTTACATTAAACATGAAGAAGAAACTGATTAGTCCCGGATAAATAGACGGCGACGCGTTAAATGCAGATTACTGCAGATCCTCTTTTGAATTTAAAAATAAAGATTAGAATCCCGACAAAAAACTTTACTTTTCTACAACAGATTTATTAAATGCCTATGATAAGCAGACAACAGTTACTTACTCATGCGCAAACTCCACTCGAAACAACATTTCGTGGATCACACAAAGTGTTGTCTAAATGTTTACATCCTAATAACGTTAATATTATTTTTGTATAACCAGAATATCATTTATTAATAGTATAATGTCTATAATATGGTTGCCAACCTACTTTCTAAATACCGATTGCTGCGCTTGCAAAGGGCGCTAGGTCATAAGCACTTATACTGTATACGATCTTCATTACCTACCTATACTTAGTTCTCCAATAAATTATTTGAATCTGTCTCATGTGAGGATTGAACCTACAACACTCTGCGCAGTTTTGAACAGAGAGACGACCGCTCAAACAGGCAAGCCATCCATGTAGTCGAGTGTTCTAAGAAAATTGGTGCATTCAGCTATTGCCATTTCCTGTTTCTAAAAGATGCTTACTGTTAACACTACGAACTATACCAATTAACCAAAGGCAAGCCTAATATATCGGTGCGGGTACGGTCATATTTCATAACACCATAGAGGCGTGGTAATCACCAGGAGCGATCCCACTCGGGAAATATTGGCCACATGATAAAGTACCTCGTAGCATTGCCACCCATCTTGTTCGTCATTTGTCACTATCTATGGCACCCATGGGAGATCATTATATCGGTTCTATATCTAATTAATATTTTAGTTTGGCTAATTTGTAAAAGGCAATGATGAGATGATCGAAACGTCGGAAACGAATAGGTATTTAAACCTTTTTTTTATTTATAGACTCACGCTTGTATCTCCGAAGGGGTAGGCAGAGGTGTAATATTAGACCCACATTTCGCCAAGAAATTATTAGGTCCCACGTAATAAGGGGCGAGCCTATTGCCGTTACCGGACACATCACCAGACTCCGTGCTGCTACTGAGAATTCGGAAAAACCCAGTAACACTTATGCCCGACCCGGGAATCGAACCCGGGACCTCCGGTCAGCAGGCGCATACGCTATCCATTGGACCACGGGGGCAGTCTCAAACCTTAAATAAGTTAATTTTACGCGATTAAGACCCGCTGAGTTATTTTGTGTGAGCCTAGCTGAGATACCAACAGACTGTTATGCAGAGGTATCGGGTCCGAATGTACAACCCGCTCCCCTGCCTTTTCGAAGTTATGTTCGTATTTCCTCTGTAGTCTGCACGGTTCATTTATAAATCCGTATCAGCTTTCCTTATTCGATAAAATGCTGGAAATATCTTAACTTTGATAAATGTTATTTACATGTAATAATTGTGTAACCTAACGCCTTCTTAACTTTTAACTTATTTCCTTAACTTTTATGAAGATATATTGCAATGATTTCTAGATTTTTTTAAATATATTGTATGTGTCAGTAAATTTGATTTCCAAGACAAGCAGGATGACGTCTGTTGAGTCCATAAGTGTACATAATGCTATGTACACTTACCTACATTATTATTATGTCCTTTCCACAATCGTTATATTTATTGTATGCAGCGGACGAAGGTCCGCTGCATACAATAAATTTATCGCCTCTCATAATAGCTGTTTTAAAATTCAAAAGCCCTTAACACAGAACCAGTTGTAAATGAATTGTATAATTAATTATAATTTATTTGTTTTTGTTCTTAATTTATTCAACTGATGTTTCAATTTGAGGAACGATAAAGGTTAACCGAATAAGTAAAGCAATTAAAATTTATAATTTATTTATTTGAACTTGATTACAAACCCATACCTATGCAGTATGTTCTTGTAGCGAGTAAGCTTTAATTGAGCATCACTATCCTTTGACTATTTATCAGTCAATAAATTACCCAATCGCAGTCCACTGCTCGATATACGTCTCTCCCAATACGCACCCCGATCCCATAATAAAAAACGGTTAAAGTCAACCCTTAGTGTTTTTGGAATACCTATCTGGCGATACCCATATTCAAAATTACTTCGTGTAATAATAACGCAAATATTAATGAAAATCTGAATGAAACTCTCAGTAAAACAGTTGACTGGATGAATAATAACAACCTAAAAATAAATTTCTCAAAAACAAAAATAATAACTTTCTACCCCCATCAAAAATCACCTATAGACATACAACTCACATATAATGGCATAAACATAGAAGTAGTAAATGAATTCAGCTTACTTGGGTTAACCATCGATACCCATATCAATTGGAAGGCGCACGTTAAAAAGGTAAGAGCTAAAATATCTAGCTTTGCCTATGCCCTACGCGAAATTAAAAGGACCACAGATCTATCTACTGCGCTTGTTACGTACTATGCCTACGCATATTCGTTGCTCAGCTATGGCGTTATTCTGTGGGGTAATAGTACCGATGCCCCCACTATCTTTACTCAGCAAAAGAAATTAATAAGAATGTTAGTAAACATACAAAATACCGACTCATGTAAACCACACTTTCAAGAACTTAAACTCCTAACTTTCCCAAGCATTTATATCTTAGAAATATGTAAATTCGTCCGTAAATATCCAGAACTCTACACCAGGCGCGAAGATATTCAAACCAAAATGACCCTTAGACATAAAAATAGATTAAACCTTCCAAATTCGCGACTAGCAATGCACTCCTCTGGTCCATTGGTCATGTCAATAAAAATATATAATAAACTACCAAACGACATTAAAAGTGAAACTAGGTCTCATAGGTTTGTAAGAAAATTAAAAAACTTTTTAATGAGTAAAAGCTACTATAATATCAAAGAATATCTAAACGATAATAATAATTCATAAATCCTAGACAAAGTACGTTACACTGCATGCAACAAATACATTTAATTATTCTATATTATAAAAACAAATAAACAATACACTAATTAAGAAATAATATTTCTAACTATTGGAAAAATATTAATGTCATATTTAAAATTGATATATTTATATTTGTCATATATTAAAATGGTATCTATCTGAAATAATAAATGTAGCGGCTCCAATTATCCAATGTACTATAATATATCTCTATAACTATATATATTGCATGCATATATCTAATGCACCTAAAATACATATTATTATATTTTAAGCATAAGTATTATCAAAACCGCTCCTCTCTCCTAAAAGTGCTGTGCCCAATCGGGTCCATAATTGTTTCCTAATTCTAAGTATACCACCTGTAAATGTACATTATGGAATGCAATAAATTGAATTGAATTGAAAATTGTATTGTACAGTTTAGTCGGACGAACACGACGAAACTATACCGGTTCCTTGTACTTCACTACGGAACCCTAAAAAGCATGTTAAATTGGTTTGAAGCAAGTTTCAAATACCAGAAAAAGTAGAAATTGGCGTCACGAGAAGGCTTTGACTATGAGGTTCGTGTTCAATTCCCAGGTTAAATAGACTTACTTCTAACGTCTTCAGCATTTAAAATAATGCAGACCTGAAACTATATTTATATTAAACAATATGCCATGCCTTTATACTCGTTATTCTGGCAAATTATGCATTTATTTTAAAGTCAAACTAAGCTACTTATATTTTAGAATGAAGATAATTGGCTGCGTCTGACTTTTTACGAACTCCGGAACGGATTTTCACTAATAGACTTTAATTCCTGATGAAGGTTTAGATGCCTAACTCTGATGTACAAAGCCGCAGCTCAAAACTTGTAAATAATATGGATGACACTAAAATAGCATCGGAATTTCATAAAGTTAGGTACTCAATAATCTACATCATATAAGAAAAGATCACAAAATATTTCAGAGGCAGTGGTCCAAATTTAATAAATCTTCGATAAGAAACATTTTCATACAACACATAATCACATTTTACCGCAGAAACATTTTGATGCGAATAAATTCGACATCAAGTATTTCAACGTGGACAATTTTGTTAGTAAATAATTTTCCAATGCCATTACGATTATTATTAGATGACATTTTAGTAATCTTAATATATAAAATCCTTGCGTTACTGACTGACTGACAGACACGCTGCCGCCGAAACTATTGGGTGCAGGAAGCTGAAATTTGGCATGTATGTTCCTTGGGGACCGTAGGGGTGCACTAAGAAGGGATTTCCCGAAATTCCCACAGGATCGGCCAAATCGGGTAAATTTAAAAAAAATGCAGGCGTAACTGCTGGCGTCCTCTAGTATGAAATAAATTATAACGTACTTGAGACATTTTTCTTTCTTTCGCAAGTTAACTTGGGCGGTGATAATAAACAATTTTTTTGCCTTTCGAATCCAAGACAGGACCACATTTTCTTATTATATTGTCACATCTTGGGTTAGGCATTATTTCTAAACTCACAATATGCACGAGTAAACAACAAAATAGAAATAGGTTTATACGCTTGTTAGAGCAAAATAAGACATATAAGAAAGTTTACATTTAGATATTATGGGCATTTTAAATACTGGTGCTTCTAAGATGAACGACTTACCGACTCTGCCATACACTGGTGATATAATTTTAAATTATTTATACTTGTCTGGGAGAGCTGGTCAATTCCTCCAAGTATTTAAGCTTATTTGGTACTTCCAAGTCTGCTGCCATGCATTCATAGACATATTTGCGACACATCTCGATCACCTACCGCGCCGAATGTACAATTGTAGTGTTTTCAAATATCCTTTGACACATTAGCCTAAAATCTACACTAATTACTTGTGCGATTCCTTTAATCATAAAAAGCAGGGAGACTCAATTTACACCGATTTTTCCAAAGCGTTTGATCGTGTTGATCATTTAAGATTATTAGCAAAGGCTCAGCTTTATGGCATCCATGGCAATTTATATAGATGGCTTTCATCGTATTTGCTTAATCGAACGCAACTGGTCGCACTCGGGGGATACGAATCAGTTCCCTTTTTGGCTGTTTCTGGAGTTCCCCAGGGATCCAACCTGGGACCCCTTCTATTTCTTATGTTTATTAACGACTTACTAAATAATCTTAACAGTGAATGTTTAGCTTATGCTGATGACTTAAAGATATTTAGACGCATTTCAGACTATCAAGATTGTGTAATTCTTCAAGCTGATATCAATTCAATTGTCAATTGGTGCGAGAACAATTCAATATCTCTTAACATAAAAAAATGCCAAGTCATCACATTCACAAAAAATAAAATGCCGCTCAATTTTAAGTATAATATTAAAGGGGTGGCACTAGAGAGGGTCAAAGTTGTTCGTGACTTGGGTGTAATATTTGATTCCGAAATGTCTTTTAGATACCATTATGACTATGTCTGCAGTAAAGCCAACCGAATGCTATCATTCGTGATTCGAAATGCTAGACCTTTTAGGAAAGCCAGCTCTCTATTATCATTGTACTGTAGTTTGGTAAGAAGCATAATTGAATACTGTTCGTCTGTATGGGCACCTATTTATAAGACTCACATAGATCGCATAGAAGCAATTCAGCGAAGATTTGTCAGAACCTTATGCTCAAAATTTGGATTGCGACGTAAAATAAGAGAATACAAGGATCGGCTTAAACGTTTCGAAATGATTACTCTTGAGAAGAGAAGGTGGATTAGCGACTTGAGTATTTTACATAAGATAGTCAATGGTTCATTGGACTGCCGGCTCATTGAAATGCTCAATTTTAAGATACCAACGAGATCTGTGCGCACCCCACAAGTTTTCACTCTACCCCGTAGCAATAATAATGTTGCATACAACAATCCAATGTTACGTATGTGTAGGCAATACAACTCTATTTGCTCTGAAAGTGATATTTTCCATGATAGTTATAATGTATTCAAAAGATACCTGCTAAATTACGACATCCCCAATAATGAAGTCTAATTGGAAATATAACATTATTGTTGCACTTCAATAAGTATCATTAAGTAAATAGATTTATTCATTTTTTATTAATTTTATTACCACTGCTTGCATTTGCTCACATAAATTTTAAATAAAATTTAAATGATGTGTATGGTTTTAATTGGACTTCAGATTGGATACTGTACAATTTTGAATTGAATGTTGTGTAAGGCTTAATCTGTTGTCTGTTACTGTACCTATTTAATAAAAAATAAAAAAAATAATAATCAGTACAGAAAAAAAGTAGAACATTATCATAAAACAACCTTCAAAGCTAATGAAAGACAGAGCACGTACGAAGCGATAAAGTTTTATAATAACAAGTCTACGTAAAACTAAACTCTATAGTCTAAATGCGAAATTATAGTCTCCGGTGAACGCAAAGGCGGCAAAGCAAGGGAAATAGTATGTAAACGGAGTGCTCACATTTCATAGTCCGTTCAGTGTGGATACTCTACTTGACTGGGAACTAAAGCCAGTAGTGTATAGAGTTCTGATGCTTGCCTATGTTCATGGAACGGGTCTGCAACCACGTATTAACTAGAAATCATGACTGAGTTCTTCATAACGTTCTCGGAAGAAGCTGCTTACCCACCCTTGGTCAGCGTGATTGACTATGGCTTGAGCCTACCCATAATAAGAGGAGACATGCCTCTACTTATGGGTAGGCTAGACAGGCAAGGTATGCGGGAGGTCCCGGGTTCGAATCCTGGGTCGGGCAGTGTTATTGGGTTTTTCTGTCACAAAATTCTCAGTAGCAGCACGGAGTCTGGAAATGTGCCCGGTACGGCAATAGGCTCGCCCTTTATTACGTGGGACTAAAGTATATCTGGCGAAAAGTGGGTGTAGAAATACACCTCTGCTTACCTCTTCGGGGTTGTAGGCGTGAGACTATGTATGTATGTATGTATTGATAACATAATAGTAGTAATAGCCTAGTGAAGAAACCAATAGCCTGATACACTGAGGGTCTCTGTTTAGACCCACGGCACGTACCACTGAGTTTTGGAAATGAAGTAAAATACATGTAAAATTGCTGATTATCGGTTGCTTTGCTTTATAGCTTGCCTAGTAAGATAAATTTTTACTCCTGGACTTGAGCCTACCCATAAGTAGAGGCATGTCTCCTCTAATTATGGGTAGGCTCAAGCCATAGTCAATCACGCTGACCAAGGGTGGGTAAGCAGCTTCTTCCGAGAACGTTATGAAGAACTCAGTCATGATTTCTAGTTAATACGTGGTTGCAGACCCGTTCCATGAACATAGGCAAGCATCAGAACTCTATACACTACTGGCTTTAGTTCCCAGTCAAGTAGAGTATCCACACTGAACGGACTATGAAATGTGAGCACTGCGTTTACATACTATTTCCCTTGCTTTGCCGCCTTTGCGTTCACCGGAGACTATAATTTCGCATTTAGACTATAGAGTTTAGTTTTACGTAGACTTGTTATTATAAAACTTTATCGCTTCGTACGTGCTCTGTCTTTCATTAGCTTTGAAGGTTGTTTTATGATAATGTTCTACTTTTTTTCTGTACTGATTATTATTTTTTTTATTTTTTATTAAATAGGTACAGTAACAGACAACAGATTAAGCCTTACACAACATTCAATTCAAAATTGTACAGTATCCAATCTGAAGTCCAATTAAAACCATACACATCATTTAAATTTTATTTAAAATTTATGTGAGCAAATGCAAGCAGTGGTAATAAAATTAATAAAAAATGAATAAATCTATTTACTTAATGATACTTATTGAAGTGCAACAATAATGTTATATTTCCAATTAGACTTCATTATTGGGGATGTCGTAATTTAGCAGGTATCTTTTGAATACATTATAACTATCATGGAAAATATCACTTTCAGAGCAAATAGAGTTGTATTGCCTACACATACGTAACATTGGATTGTTGTATGCAACATTATTATTGCTACGGGGTAGAGTGAAAACTTGTGGGGTGCGCACAGATCTCGTTGGTATCTTAAAATTGAGCATTTCAATGAGCCGGCAGTCCAATGAACCATTGACTATCTTATGTAAAATACTCAAGTCGCTAATCCACCTTCTCTTCTCAAGAGTAATCATTTCGAAACGTTTAAGCCGATCCTTGTATTCTCTTATTTTACGTCGCAATCCAAATTTTGAGCATAAGGTTCTGACAAATCTTCGCTGAATTGCTTCTATGCGATCTATGTGAGTCTTATAAATAGGTGCCCATACAGACGAACAGTATTCAATTATGCTTCTTACCAAACTACAGTACAATGATAATAGAGAGCTGGCTTTCCTAAAAGGTCTAGCATTTCGAATCACGAATGATAGCATTCGGTTGGCTTTACTGCAGACATAGTCATAATGGTATCTAAAAGACATTTCGGAATCAAATATTACACCCAAGTCACGAACAACTTTGACCCTCTCTAGTGCCACCCCTTTAATATTATACTGAAAATTGAGCGGCATTTTATTTTTTGTGAATGTGATGACTTGGCATTTTTTTATGTTAAGAGACATTGAATTGTTCTCGCACCAATTGACAATTGTATTGATATCAGCTTGAAGAATTACACAATCTTGATAGTCTGAAATGCATCTAAATATCTTTAAGTCATCAGCATAAGCTAAACATTCACTGTTGAGATTATTTAGTAAGTCGTTAATAAACATAAAAAATAGAAGGAGTCCCAGGTTGGATCCCTGGGGAACTCCAGAAACAGCCAAAAAGGGAACTGATTCGTATCCCCCGAGTGCGACCAGTTGCGTTCGATTAAGCAAATACGATGAAAGCCATCTATATAAATTGCCATGGATGCCATAAAGCTGAGCCTTTGCTAATAATCTTAAATGATCAACACGATCAAACGCTTTGGAAAAATCGGTGTAAATTGAGTCTCCCTGCTTTTTATGATTAAAGGAATCGCACAAGTAATTAGTGTAGCTTAAGAGATTTGTAGTGGTTGATCTGCCAGACAAGAAGCCATGCTGGAGTGGGCTCAATTGGTGTTTCAAATGATTGTACATGTGCTTGTAGACATAACCCTCAAATATCTTAGCGAACCAATTGAGTACACAAATAGGTCGATAATTAGAGATGTCATTTCCATCACCCGACTTATAGATAGGTGTAATTTTAGCAACTTTCCAAAGTTCAGGGAATATGCCCTCAGCTAACGACTTGTTGTAAATTATAATCAATGGAGTTACTAACGCTGTAGCACAAAGGCGAATGAAAATGGGTGGAATGCCATCAAAGCCACCATTTTTAGATAAATCTATGCTTTTCAATTTCTGTAGTAGTTCGTCTTTATTTATAACAAGTTTACTTATAGCATAATTGGAAGTTGGAAATTCAGGCGTATAGTTAGTGGCCGAACTAGAGCAGTGAGCCGAGGAGAAATAACTCGCAAAAAGATTAACTATATCTTCACCGGAATTACCCCTTACACTCTGATAAACCATACAGCCAGGATAGTTATTGGTGATTCGTTTGCCTTTTGTATAACGCCAAAATGCCTTAACGTTGAGCTTAAGGTCATTCTCTATTCGTTCCATGTAAGACTTAAAACACTGGTCAGCAACTACTTTAGATCTGACTCTGAGCATTGAAAACTCATCATAATCTCTAGGATTACGAAATCGTTTAAATCTAGAGTGTGCCTTATTCTTAGCTCTTAGTAATGTAATAAGGTTTTTACAGAACCATGTTGGATACCTACTGGGCTTCACTTTTAGCTTTGGTGTATGTTTCTCTATAATTGTATAACTACTATTATAGAAACACCCAACAAAATCTTCGCATTCTAAGAGTGAAGCCTGTCTTGACCAGTCAATACTGCTGATATCTCGTATACAGCTTTCAAAATCTGTTTTTCGATAGCATAACCTTTTGATTGCCGAGTTATTAGTAAGATAAGCAGTATTAGAACGTATTATAAGTTCAAAGGGTGGGTGGTGGCCGTCTGGACGACTAATAGGTAAAGCAGGTGTGATTTCAACACGTTCAGGGCGATCTGTAATAGCCAAGTCAAGAATATTTCCATTCATGTTTGATGTGTGGTTGAGTTGACGAATTGTAGTTAGTTGAAATAAGTCATGTAAAAATTTGGATTTTTCGCAATTGTAGTTAAGGGGAAGCCCTGTGGTTTCAGACCATTTAACACTACCTAAATTATAGTCACCTAGAATACACGTCATCTTGTTGCTGGAGTGATTAATAATAACATTACATTTACTGAAAAAATCATTCACTTTATTTACAGGTAGATAACTCGGAAGATACGCAACACCTAAGCTTATTATAAATGTTTTGTTAAGTATAATTTGTACCCATAAATCCTCCAAATCTAACGATTCCCACTCACTTTTAAGAATTACCTCAAACTTTTTTAAATACGCGACTAGCACACCTCCACCATAGTTTTTGTTAAATCTAGTTTTAAACTTGGCATCGCGATCTCTGCGCACCACACAGTATCTATCATCAAATAGCTCTGACGATAATATGGTATTGTCAATCCAAGTCTCAACCAAGCAGATAACATCAAAGTTGTTATATCAAGAATTTTGCTCTTCATACCTCGAACGTTTTGGTAATATACTGATAGACACATTATAAAGTGATTAATATAGAAGAACATCTAAAATGAAAACTTAAGCTAACATATGAGATCGAGACTTTCAGTATTTTTAACCAGTATTTGCTGAGAATCGATACCTTTTTTTACATATATGCGACTGTTTTTCACCCATACAAACTTGTAACCGAGCTATTTCGCTTTTTTGCGTGCTGCTGCATGAAGCGACTTATTGGTTGGAGAAAGGTGTTCCGCTATGTAAACCGGTTTTCGTTCACCCGCGATACCCAACAGGCCAGTGTGTAGCTTCTCATTAGGATGGGACTTATTATATCGATGCACTGCAGAATAATATTCATCACGAACTTTGACATTCCGGAATTTTGCAATAATACAGCGAGGCAGTTTACTCTCCTTGTTCATCTTTGCAACCCTTGTACACTTGACAATGTCGTCTTCTTTTAGATCATGGCCAATGACCTGGGCACATTGTACCAATATATTAGAGATATTTTCATTATGGTACTCCGGTACACCCTGTATCTCAAGATTACACTCTCGTAGATGCTGTTCCAAATTATTTAGACGCTCAGATAGCCCCGAAACAGTTGACTTAAGTAAATTATTCTCCTTACATAAAGAATTATTATCTTTGACCAGCATATCAATGCTATTTTTCATGGAGTCATGTTTGTCACTAAGAAAATTTAAGGATTCTTGGAACTCAAGTATTTCCTTTTTAATAGGAGCTAGTTCTCTCTGTAATATACTGGATATCATCTGTGGTATCTCCGTTGTGATCACTTGAAGAACGCGATTACTGATAGCTGATATAAATGCTTCTTCCTTATCCTCCATAAAGCCGCTAGGGATCGGGCTATCACCGGATAATTGTTGCACACAGGTTTGTTTCTTTCTAGACGTCACGTTATCAGAGCTGTCTTCATAGGTGTTAACGATTGATACCTCTTCTCTAAGGTTTCTTACGGGAGTATTTGTATTACCAACTTTAGGTTGATTACATCTGCATTCTTGACAGACCCACCTGAGCTTTTGATCCCTATTCATAGATGAGAAGGTTTTCTTATCCAGTATATTTGCGCATGGTAGATCGTAAATCTTAAGACATTTATAACATTTCAAAAAATCTCGGCTTTCGACGGTATTTCTGCAACAGGCACAAGTATATTTTGAAGACATCATTCATACAATTTTTAAAATATATTGTACTTCAAACAAGTTTAGTAATGTTCAGCTTGAAATGATGTTTTAGTTTTCTCTGGGATATTCACAAACGCAGTTACTAATTTCGCGACGTCGAGGCACTAACTCGTTGGCATAGTGGATAAGGCGTCCGCTCCCGATGCGACGATCGACGGTTCAAACCCCAGCAAACCGAAGTACTTTTCGAGGTTTGTTTCAAATTGGTAAAGTATTTATTAGCAATTTCTCACCAATATTTCAATGAAACTTCGACGATTCAATGCGCCAAATCTTGTATCCCGTATCCGCCGCCCACTGGGAGGAGCCACGCGTAAGAATCCTTCAAGAAGAAACGAGAAGCACCGAACTTCGCGTTTAACCAATCACGAATTTAGTTAATTGAATTAATAAAAAAAATATAAATTAATACGACACACGTCTGCTTACCATGAAGCTCAATACGATTATAGGTTATGCTAGAGAGGCTGTTTCTTTTGTTGTATTATGATCTACTAGTTCAAGGTTATTATAAAAAAGAAATGAAAACAATAAGTAAAGTTTAAAGAATAACAATGAAGCACATTATAATTTATATTATAATTAATACTATTAAAAATATAGTACACTAGAGGATGCCAGCAGCTACGCCTGCATTTTTTTTAAATTTACCCGTTTTGGCCGATCCCGTGGGAATTTCGGGAAATCTCTTCTTAGTGAACCCCTACGGTCCCCAAGGAACATACATGCCAAATTTCAGCTTTCTGCGCCCAATAGTTTCGGCTGTAGCGTGTCTGTCAGTCAGTCAGTAACGCAAGGATTTTATATATTAAGATAATACTGTTGATACATAATACTCAAACACAGAAAATGTTATTTATATAAGAAATAATCCAATAATGTTGTTGATGTGCTTAATATACCAGCACCACAGGGCCATTCAGCACAATGCTGTGCAGTAGCTTGGGCATAACATAGGGCTGATTTTTAGGAATCTCAAATGCGAAACCGATATCAAGCTAACAACATAGGTGACGATCTCAACAAGATCGTCGATTCACGATCGGTACGTGGTCGCCACTTTAGAAATTTCCTGTCCCCAAAGCCATCAGTAGTTCGGGCTATGTGCTGTACCTGCCTTTTGCCACTTTAGCAGATTCGGAGAGCTAGGACAATGTACAACATTGAAAATTGATGAAACCTTTAGCCCGGATTATAGCCGGTTTAGATATTCCATTGAAGCTGTAGAAGTTACTTCTACAAGACAAGCCACCAAATATTATATTTTTTTTAATTTTTATTTATAGACTCACGCCTGTATCCCCGAAGGGGTAGGCAAATGTGTAATATATATTACACCCACATTTAGCCATGAATTTTTAGGTCCTACGTAATATTATAAACATTTTCATAAATATTTTCGTTCCGATGTGATGTTCTTAAGTGATGCGATTTTATAAAAAAGTCAATGATAAAAAAAATCATGTAAAACAACAAAAATGCCACCATATCTGCGCTCTATATCTGCACTTGATGAAAGAAAAAAATATAAGACGTCATATATTCCGTTTCCCGTCATCTGCATTACATTCAATATCGTCGAAGTTATAGGGGTCAGCAATGTTTTATTCATTGGGTGAAGTTACAAAAAGTACAATACGTGAATGACAGATGCGTTGCGAGTGACTTTTGGTTCGCACTGTTTTCCTTTGCTCATGTGTTGTGTTTGGATTATATGCTCGAAATTTTGCGACTAAGGAAAATACACGAAGCTATCTTTGCGAAAAGAAGGAAAAGTCGACATCAAACCCAGTAACCAACCCGCCTGGCCAGTGACGAATAGTAGGTCATGTCCTCATATTGGCTTAAAATATTCACAATTAGGAAGGACGCTGTATGAATAATATAAAGCATGAGTCCTAAAACACTGCACACCTTAACTAAGACACTACTTTTCCAGTTTGCGGCCATTCTACAGGAGGAATTGAATGCAGTTCTTGCAGTAAAACATCTAACTAGAATTACACCTAGCCAATTATTATCCTATGATCCACTCGTAGCGAGCTGTTTAACGTGGTCACACATTCTAAGGGCTGTTCAAACACACCTGTCTCACAAAATATACAGAATGACAAAATGGTTCTTACCTAGTTTTATTCAAACACTCTGTAAACGGCTGGAGGCTGCACGAATCACATTTACAAGCTGTTCGCGAGAATACACCTGAGCTTGAGCTGGGAGAAACTTTGTATAATACTAGCTTGTATAATACTAGCTAATGCTTGTAGATTTAATTCTCATTAGTACGGTTTAATTTAAGGCTTGTACACTTACTCGTTTGAATTTTATTTAAGAAGCTTATGGTGGAAAGGTTTGTCATGAAGATCTTTGACAGTCGTTACAGGGCGTCAGTACCTTCTAAATAAACTGACACTAGTCAAAACCATGGAATATCGCTATCCCTTCGGGTTGCGGAGGTCAGACAGGCAGTCGCTCTGTGGAAAAGCTAATATTCAGCCAAATCCGGTTAGACTAGAAAGCGGACCCCAGATTTAAACTGGGATAACGCTAAGAGGATGATGATGATAATGTGTCTATAATATTAATTGTTTGTAATTTTTGTAGGTATCTATGTTATCTTACGAAGTCAAATTATTTTATTTAATCTTACGGTTAAATTTTGTTTCATGACTGAAAATATATCAATACTGGGTCCCTGTACTAAGATTGATCTTATGCCACAGGCGGTTGATTAAAGCACTAACAATTCAATTTACGGATGTACGGATGGACACAATTACATTAATTTACACTATTTATAGCTAAATGTAGATTTTTACGGGCCAAAATTCTGAACTTAATTCAAAAATATAAATAAGTATGTGTTTAATAAAAGTGCTCTATTTCAGTACAGTCGAAGAAAATATAAAATATCAGCACTTACAAAGTAATCATATTTAATTCATACGAATCAAAGAGACATAATATTATTAAAAAAAAAACATAAGAAGGGAAAAGCTAATAATTGCGAATCAGACGAAAGCTTATTACAAATTCTGTGAGTGAAGTTTATCGTAGTGGAGATAAGTGGAATGAGAAATGTTCTAAGTTAACAAAGAATCTATTGGTTGCTGTTTTAACCATTAAATATAGTGGAAAAAGTGGCGATAGCCCAGTGGTGTACGTAACAGACTATAGAGAAGATGGTCTTGGGTTCGATCCCTAGTTATCTCGGGCATACACCTCTGACTTTTCAAAGTTATGTGTGTATTAAAAATGTTAATTATCTTTCGCTTAACAATGTGCGCGATTACATGGCAATAGGCTCGCCCCCTATTACATTGGGACCGAAACATAACTGCTGAAGTGTGAGTGTGTAATACACCTCTGCCTACTCTACCTCTGATAAAGGTTATGTTTATGTATTTATGTATTAGTATAGTGATATGTAGTCAAATTAAAATGGCGACATAATTAATCATATGATAAGTAATCAGATTTGACAGAATATTAGATATTCAACAGAGTAACTGCTGTCTAACCTCTACAACCCGAAGGGATAGCGACATTCTAAGGGTTAGACAAGTGCAGAGTCAGTTTTATTTAGAGTAATCACTGACTCCCCGTAACGCCTGTCAAAGATCAGACAGCCAGGAACGACGGCTTAACTTGTTCTCCAAGTCATGGAGCAAGCGATACGCACATAACTTCGACAAGTCAGTAGTGCCCGCCATGGACTCGAAGCTACTCGGACACATTTTATCAAGGAAAGCTACTTAACATCTTAAAAAGTAAGTGAGTAAAAAGAAAAATTACACTGAGTTCTTGGCCAGAGTGGAAGCGCGTTTGCGGGCTCGGACCGCGCTCGCAACCGCGCTCGCCCGGCGTCGCGCGCGTCTTCACGTGTCCGCATTGAAGCGCGCGGCGCGTCCGCGGGTGTCATGTACAGTGTTTGTCAAATATATTATGGATGCTTATTGTTACTAGAAAATGCTTTTTAGTAATACGAATCCATAATGTTTAATCCAAAGGAGAATGACCAAAACTGGGCTATTTTGTGGCACGTTTGCTTCTAAACCATTCATATCTGGAAAATCTTCTTTTATTTTATAATTTTATAAATATTTATTTTAATTTAAAGCGAAACGGGGATTTTTAGTCCATAATTAAAAGTATCTGCGCCGTTCCGGTCGTGACATCACCATTTCATATTCAAAACTCATTTTGCATATTTCGGCAAATGTTTACAGTTTCTTGCAAACTCCTTTTAATAGGGAAAAATGTCATTCATAGTGAAAACAGGGTGACATAATAAAAGTTCTAATAAGCAAAATAACACCAAAATCTTATGATATTTTGAAAAATGTATTGTGTTGAAATATTTTCTATAAATGATATGTTTATCCTTTTTGCAACATATCAAGATTCGTGGGTTGACTAAAGTATGAGACAGTCTTTATTGGTAACATTAGTATGTCGTCTGGACTTAGAACAACTAGTCGTGGTGAGGATTGCGGTTATGTTAACTCTTCCTTTGCGGTACCTCGGTAGCAACACGTCCGTTCTTTGGACAAGCTATCTGATTCGGCGCACAATATTTTGACACCATGGATAGGGCCAGTCTGTATACCTAAGTGTTGTTTACTTCTCAATTCCTACAATTATCTCGTGCTCTCCTCACCGAATATTCAAACGACTTTAATTGTTTGTTTCAGGGATTGAACGGAGTCTTATGTTTATAATGCTACACATTAATTGAAGCTGTTGTAACTTCTGAGGTCATACCTGCACCACATTATGGTATACGATATACAAGCTCCTGCTTCATTTTGAGGTGATTTATTTGAAGATGATTTATAATAACAAATAAAATGAAGAATAACATAAAAACTGTGTTTCATTTACCTATTAATCATAAAACAGTGTAGTTTTAATGCCAACTTGGAATGAGCTTATCTTTTGCGAACTAGCCACACTGAAATTCTCATTATTTGTACCGACATGGTATTGAGAATTCTCAGTAAGATATATACCAGACTGAAAAAACCGCAAACTAATATAATGTACAAGCATTTGCTTCGTAGCTGCATTGCTTTTTACAACTATTTTCTATATTGTATAATATACATACATGCTTCTAATAAATTCCGGTAATATAATTAAATCATATCATCATCGTCCTAGCGTTATGTCGGTTGCATCCAAGACTTTAACGCCTAGGAGCCCTGGGTCCGCTTACTAGTCTAACCAGATATGACAGAATATTAGCTTTTCCATAGTCTGACCGCCATAACGGTATGTATTTTAAAGGACGGTGCCGTGAGTTCTTATGTATGTAAACAAACTCGATCTGCTCGAAAAAAATACATACCTGGTTGGAACAAGCACGTACGGGACGCACACAGGGAGGCTCGCGTATGTTATCAAACATGGCTTTTACAGGGAAAACCTACTTCTGGAGATGTGTATAATAATATGTGTACGTCTAGAAAGTTATTTAAGAATAAATTAAAATATTGCCAAGACAATCAACAACAAATAAAGATGGATATGATAGCTAAAAATCATAGTAATAAACAGTTCAGTGATTTCTGGAAATTGACAAATAAATTAAATTATAAACCGAGCGTCCCTGTGAGCGTGGCGGGCGTGCATGAACCTGTAGAAATAGCTAATGCGTTTCAGCAACATTTTAAAGTTGAATCACCTTTAATAAGTGCCGCTCAGGTGATCGATGCGGGGTTCGTTCCCGGAGAAATTAATGTTAGATTTACTGCGAAGGAAATTGATTTCATTATTAAAAAGATGAAGAGAGGTAAGTCTCCAGGCTACGATGACCTCAGCATCGAGCACCTGAGACACGCGGGAGTGCACCTGCCCCGAGTGCTCGCTATGTTTTTTAATCTATGTATGAGCCATAGCTACTTACCGGATGATTTGATGTTTTCAATGGTAGTACCTATAGTAAAAAATAAAACGGGAGATACCAGCGACATTTTCAATTACAGGCCCATATCACTGGCAACTGCTATAGCCAAGGTGTTGGACAGTCTGCTTGACAAACAACTAGCTAAACACATTGAACTTCATGACGCGCAATTTGGGTTTAGGCCTAGTTTATCCACTGAGAGCGCTATTTTGTGTCTCAAGCAGACTGTGCAATACTATACAGACCGAAAAACGCCTGTGTTTGCCTGTTTTTTGGATCTGTCGAGGGCTTTTGATCTGGTGTCCTATGACATTCTGTGGCAAAAGCTTAGACATGAAACTACTGTACCACCCGAAATTATATCAATATTTAAGTACTGGTATGGTAGTCAACAAAATAGCGTGAAATGGCACAACTGTTTCTCTAGAGTGTACGGGCTGGACTGTGGAGTGAGACAGGGGGGGTTGAGTTCTCCTCGATTGTTCAACCTGTACATGAACCAGCTGTTGGTTGAGCTCAGCAAGACCAACATCGGCTGTCATGTTGATGGGATGTGTATTAACAACATCAGTTACGCAGATGACATGGTCTTGCTGAGCCCGTCCATTGGTGCATTAAGGCGACTCATATCCATATGCGAGACTTATGCGTCGACTCATGGCCTGAAGTACAATGTTAAAAAAAGCGAGTTATTGGTTTTTAAGGCAAAGAACATTAACTACGCCAGTGTACCAAACGTTCAAATTGATGGAACTGCTTTATGTAGGGTTAAAAAATTTAAGTACTTGGGACATTGGGTCACCGAAGACTTACAGGATAATTTAGATATAGATAGGGAGCGTAGGTCGCTGGCTGTCCGATGTAACATGCTGGCACGCAGGTTTGCACGGTGTACAAAACCAGTTAAGGTTACACTTTTCAAGGCATATTGCCAGTCCTTTTACACGTGTAGCCTGTGGGTCAGTTATGGTCGTCGGCCATACAGCGACTTACGTGTCCAATATAATAATGCACTCAGGGTGCTGCTGGGGCTGCCGTGGAGGTGCAGTGCTTCGGGAATGTTCGCGGAGTTACGTATAGATGGCTTCACCGCCATTATGAGAAAACGTTGTGCTTCTCTGATGGGGCGTCTCCGTGGTAGCTCCAACAGTATACTGAGAGTGTTTGCAGATCGGTGGCAGTCGCCAATGATGCAGCGATGGATGCAGCTCCATACTGCAGTATAATATTTTTTTGTATATTATGTTTACTAACACTATATTTTAAGTTTCAAATTGTTACTAACCCACTATGGACTCTGTCTGAAATAAATTGATTGAATTGAATTGAATAACCCAAAATGATAGCGATATTGTATGGTTTAGACCAGTAAGTATCGGTTTATTGGAGGGTACTGACTCCCCGTAACGACGTGCGATGGTGAAAGATCTTCATGACAACTGGGACCGACGGCTTAACGTAAGTACTCTTCGAAGTACGGCCGATAATTAACTAATTTACTACTATTAATATGATAAAGTCATGTAACTATCACAATACTTAACCTCAAAATATTTGAAATCTTTAATGTCCGATAGCTAAGAATACCGCCGGATATCATATTCATTTTTTCCTAATTTAATAAGAAGTATATTTACTATATTTTACTGGTCAAATCATCGAGAAGCAAACTTAGCCCATCTTCCATACAAATTTGGTCATACTCCTTTGTAATAGTCCCTACGTTTCCTTAGATATAAAAATAACTTCATGCCCATGAAATTATAATTTGCGCTAATAAATTCTTCAACATTCCAATCCATTTTAAATCACGGCGCCATGATGCTAACGCGTGCGGTAAGCTCAGAAAAGTTTGAGATCCCCACGCTCCGTGTTGTATTCCGCTTGCCACCCGTGCATTCACTGCTGACACTTGTAACGCGGTGTCCCACGTGAGCGGCCCACCGCGAACGCGATTGCGGATCGGTCGGATGCGGTTTCTACGCGGTGAGGTTGGACGCGGCGGATCTGTCCTATGTGCGCGCGAATTGTTTTATTTCATCATGCGGCGTTCATTTGACATAAACAATTTGATATGGACATGACAGCTCATTTATTGGAAAATTTATATCTTAAGTATAAAAAACTCAAGAATTATGTACGACAGAGAAATATAACGAATTATAGCTTTAATTAAAGGACAATGGCAGATCTCCATACATCAAAATGTCTGAAATTAAATTGAAGCGTACAGTATTAAAAATATATATCAAAAAAATTGGCGTAAGTAACAGAGTCTATAAATGATTTTATTTTCACTCAGGCAAGGCGGCATAAGAAGATAATCGGTGTTTGAATTTTTAGTTAAGAATGAACAATGTAGGTAAAAGGAAAGTTATAGTATGAAAGTTAAACAATGTAGGTAGGTACGTTTGAATTATCAAATGACATAAAATATGTCAGATTGACATCAAAACGCAGAAGTATTTTGTAGCATCTAACTGTCACAGCCAAAGACAAAAGCAGAGCTGCACATTTTAAATCGATTTTATATGAAATCAATACAACATTAAAACGATGTTGTGACGTTTTTATTTGATTTAAACGTTGTTTTGCTTCAAAAATATTAGCTTATTGATATAAATGTTGATTAAATATTAAATAACTGCATTTTAAAATAAACCAACTCTATAAAGGTCGATCGTATAGATTACATATTTAATAATCAATACGGATATACCACTCAAGTTGTTGAGGTGGACTGTAGTTTTTATCTTCCAAAGGAATGAAACGCCTGGCTTGATGGTGAGTTGATTTATTTTAATCTTGATCAGGATCGGCTTGTTGCTTCGGATTTCTTGAGAGAACTACTGCTGACTGAACTGAACTACATCGGTGCATTTTTTTTTGTGTGTGTGGACTAGTTGTTGGCCGCTGATGGCCTTGACAACTTTACGCGGACTATGGGTGAGCGCAGAAGGCTCCCAACCCGTTAAAGTATACTAGACAGCGTTTTGACTCCCCAAGGGTGGACTCCCACGGACCTCGGCTTGGGGCGCTGCCGGCAATGCGGGACTAAGCTGTCCCGCGGTATTAACGTTAACGCGTCGCGTATTCCGTCCTCGTCGGCGAGTACGGAACCGCGGTCGAAGTTGTATGGCTGCGCGAGCCGTGTGTGCTCTGATTTGAGCAAGTGTAGTGTTATCGTCAGGTTCGTCTAATACGTGCCTAGGTCTCCTAATCTTAGAAATCCTAGATGGTGTATAGTTTAACGCCGCAACCAATAGTGGGTTGGGGTGTGTCGAAGCAGAGTCAAAGTAGCTACGGGAGCACTGTTTCATGAATTGCCTGATGGTCGGCAGTTGTAAGTCTACATGTAACTCCTCGTTACGTACGTACCACGGTGCGCCCGTAGCTCGCCGCATGAACTTATTCTGAAGTGTTTGTAGCCTATGGATCCTGTGTGGCCTAGTGTGTGCGAAAACTACACTAGCGTATGTCATTATAGGCCTAATACACGATGTGTATAACCTAATCTTGTTCTTAAGCGATAGTTTAGATTTAGGGTTGACTAAGCTATGTAAGCGCCCAAGCACAAAGGAGGCTCTGTTGCGAGCCTTCGTAATGTGTGAGCGGAACGATAGTTGATCATCAAGAATCACACCTAGATATTTGGCTTCCCTAGTCCATTGAATAGGGGACCCAAACATCCTTATTTGTGGGGTCGCACCCGGAGGGTACAGGTGAGGGGCTCTCCGATGGAAAAGCACCGCCTGACTCTTCTCGGGATTGACCTCTATCCGCCATCTCCGGAACCACGCGCCTAGGGCGTTGGATGCGGATTGGAGCTTCCTACTGACTGCGCCAGGGTCTGCGCCTGCGTAATAGATGGCTGTGTCGTCTGCAAAAAGTGCTGTCTGCACTAGCCGATGCATCAGTATATCAGCGGTAAACAATGAATACAAGAGAGGCGAGAGCACTGACCCCTGAGGGACACCGGCGCGGATGGCGTGACTCGAAGAGAGCGTGCCTTCAACGCGGTACCGAAAGCTTCTATCCGACAGATAGTCTCGTATGATGAGCACGAGCTTGTGAGGCACTCCCATAGTGAAAAGCTTGTAAATCAAGCCGTTGTGCCACACTTTGTCGAAAGCTTTCGCTACGTCGAAGAAAACAACGCCGGTGAATAAATTACGCTGCAACCGCACGCTGATATACTCAACGATACGGTGAACCTGTTGTACGCACGAGTGGCGGGTTCGGAACCCAAACTGTTCGTGAGGGACCAAGAGCGATGCATCAGCGTATGCTTTCAGCCTAACATATAAAAGCCGCTCGTAAACTTTCCCTAAACCTTTAAGCAGACTGATAGGACGATAACTACTAGGCTCGGACCTAGGCTTGCCGGGTTTGTGGATTCCTATTACCACGGCTTCTTTCCACTGATGTGGAAATATATTGTTGTTAATTGCGGCGTTATATATAGTAGTCAAAATGACTATGAAAGCTAAGGGGAACATTTTAATGACCCTGTTTGTTATGCCGTCCGAGCCGGGAGCTTTACGGGGGTGTAAACCCTTAATGATCATCCTAACCTCATCGGGGGTGGCTAGGGGTATGTGTTGCTCGTCATCGTCGTCTCCTATTACGTCATGTCTGTCTGTCAGGGGACGAGGTGGCGACGTGAGAGAGGCTCGACGCTCCACCTCGTTATCTACCTCTATTAGGTGGTCTGTGTCAATGTGTGACGTGCTCGGCGTACATTGTTGCTCCAGGCTGTCTGCCAGGCATTCTGTCTTGTCCCCGTCCTCGAAAGCCGGTGGACCATTAGGCCTGTTTAGAGGTGGTAAACAGGTCTTGGTGACATCTTTAGAGAGCGAACGAGATAGCTGCCAGAAGGCGAGGTGAGTGGGTTCTAGCTCGCTAAGTGTAGTTTCCCATCGAGAGTTACGCATCTCTTTAATACGCGACTTGACGTCACGCTGTAGAGAGCGCATAGTGAAACGATTGGACTCAGTCGGGTATCGGTCGTAGGCACGAATCGCTGCGTTCTTACGCCGCAACAAGTCACGTACATCAGCGGGCAGGCTCCATCGACGGTCGCCCGTCTCGGGTACCTGCCGTGAGCAATCGTTAATTAACGATTGCACGTGACTCGTGAAGCTATCGACCGCTTGTAGTGTGTCATTGACCCCCATTTGATTGGCGCCTAGTGGTATCTGCTCTCTGAGCACTGGCGAGGACGACACGAGTTCTTTCCCGAGTCGTGCCCAGTCAGTGACCAGTTTAGTCGGCCTGTGCCCTGTGTCTATGGGCCCTATTCTGGGTGCAAAGTCTAACAGGACCGGTCTATGGTCGGAGTCTAACTCGTGTAACACTTCTACCGAACACAAGCGTAAACTTATGTTCTTTAAAAGGGCCACGTCTAGTATGTCAGGTCTGTGCGTCACGTTATCAGGATAATGTGTCGCCTCGAGCGGCGTTATAATGTCATAGTTAAGCGACTCAGAGAGTGACTCGAGTATCGTGCCGCGTGGGTTAGTCACTTGACACCCCCAGCGGGCGTTCTTGGCGTTCAGATCGCCCGCCACGATAACCGAGTCGCCTAGCCCCAGGAGGGCCTGAAGGTCTTTTTTCAGGAGCCTCTTAGGGTTGTGTGAAGTGCTAGACAATGGTGGGAGGTAAGCAGATACCAGGGTAATAGATGGGTGCCCTGTCATGGCGAGTTGACAGACCGAGGCCTCAATGTACTCCAAGGTTGGCGGATCCATAGGTATACAATGCAGAGACTTCTTAAAGTATATCAGAGTGCCCCCACCGGGCGAGTTCAGCCTATCATTACGCACTAAACAATAGTTTGCAATGTTAGGGTTTCTGTGTGCTGGCTTTAAGAAAGTCTCTTGCACGAGTAGTATATCTGTCTGATGGTCCCTAAGGAACGTGCCTATTTCATCGCGTTGCGATGCAATGCTATTAGCATTGAAAAACCCTACCTTGAGTGATCGTGGTTTGACTCTGCCTATAGTGTGCCTATCCATTACTAAGCCCTAAAGTTTTCGAATGACTGAAATACGTACGCGTACCTGAAACGTATTTCTAACATGGCGTTTAAGTTGCCTTGAGCGCGCCTAAGCTCCGCCGCGATGGCGCTAATATCAGCGTTGCTCGCGAGCGCTGCGAATCTAGCTACCAGGCTGAAGTCGTCTTCAACCTGGGGGGAGTTGGGGCTGGCAACGAGTACCGGTACCGTCGCCGGGCGCGGGTTAGTGGTGGGCTGGGCCACCTTTAACGCGGGTGTAGGGGTTTGGATTGTAGCGGGCCTAGCTGTTTGCGCGAGGGGAGCATGCGGGCGAGATGGCAACGACGGGAACGCTAAAGGCGTGTTCCAAGCTGAAGGCTGAGCTGAAGGCTGAGACGGGCCAGAGGGCCGGGTGGGGGCTGGGGCCGTGGGCCCCGGGAGGACTTTGCGTGCGGGCGTTTGAGGCGCCTTCGCCGCGGATCGAGTGGCACGCGGTGCCTTGGGACACCCGCGGTAGTTCGCGGGGTGACCCAGCTGCCCGCACAATACGCATGCGGGAGGGTCCTCGCAAAGCGCCTTGTCCCTGGGGCGCTTGCAGTCGGCGGTTGCGTGGTCCTCTAGGCACTTGACGCACCTAGGCCGCGCGAAACAGTTACGCGCCGAGTGCCCATACAGCTGGCATCGGTGGCACTGACTTATAGTGCTGTTGCGGTGGGGAGGCTCGACCTTAATGCCAGACAGGTGGCATATCGAGGTCAGCCTAAAGATGGCTTTCCCCGCCTCTGATTTGTCGAGCACGACGAGAACCATGTCGTATGGCTCACGCGTCCTCGCCTTTGTCATGCGGTGCACTTCGTGCACAGGCAGTTGCTCCTGGAGCAAGGAAGCTTTGACCTCTTCGGTCGTCAGCTCCTTCGGTACTCCCCTAATAACGGCTCGGAGGAGCCGCTCTTCGGGGAGGGTATAAGTGTGGAAGGAGATCTGCCTCTCCTTCAACACCCTGGTCAGCGCGCGGTGGTCCTGGGACGTGGCCACCTGTACCTTGATCCCCTGTTGGGTGGATCTGGCGCTGGTGTAGTTGACTTGGTGCTCATTGCACCAGGTGGACACTGCCAGCCACTTTGCCTTGTCCTGTATGAACAGGGGTGGAGGCATTGGGGGCTTTGTCGGGGGGGCCCCTGATGGGGGCTGGGGGGTCTTGGGTCGTGGTGTGGCTGGACGGCTGTGTCCTGGCCGCGAGCTTGATGGCGTAGGCGCCAAAGTCTTAGCCGTCTTGGCCGGCTTAGCCGCCTTGCTCGGCTTTGACTTGGCCGCTCGGCGGCGCTTTTTGCCCTCTACGAGGGTGAAGTCCTCTTCTGGGACCGAGGTTAAGTCTGACGAGTCTGTCGACTCGCTGCCAGACTCCTCTTCTTCCTCGTCCGAGCCACACACCGTCACGTCCATCTCGCTCTGAGCGCTAGACGGGCGGCTGGTGGTGGCTTCGGAGTCGGTAGCGCGCAAACTCGGCAGCGGGCTGCGAGAGCGCGATCTAGCCGATGAAGTCGGCGAAGGCGGGCGGGCCGCGCTGATACGCGGCTGCGGTCCTACAGGCGCCTGAATGGCATCCCCAAAGATTTCCTTTAGACAGGAGAACGCCCTAGGGTTGGCAAGAATAGTCTCTAAACTTATCACTCCGGCCATCGTGACCGGAGTGTAAGTTTACTAACTTACTGACTAAACTACAATATCTATATAGTCGCTAAGCGCACTATAATCCTAAATATAAATAAAGTGTCGGCTGACTTATTATAAGCGACACGCGTCGCGAGAACTATGCCTAACTTACAACGGAACAGACAGTAATAACAATACCTACTATTATTAGCGCGGGTCGAACGCGCTAACTCCCTAACGGTCGCCGGTTTTGGCGCGAAACACACAACAGCGCGCTGTGAACGCGTTGTATACCTAACTTGTTTCCCTATCTGGTCTCGAGCGGGAATAGCCCGAGGTGTGGTTGTGAATGTCCCTCCCGACCCGGGGATGGTCAGGGGGGGATGTGTACTTAATTAGTGAGCCCTAAGCTTGTATTCCCTTCGCCAGTCTTAATGTGCAAAAGGGTTCCTAACTGCCTTGGTGCCGGGGTGGTATGGGCCTGAGTAGGCCGGCACACCCAAACTGCACACCAAAGAATAGGATGAGGAAATAGGTAGGTGGGAAGGAGATGGTTGGGTTCGACTAGGAGACACCCCAAGGCCGAATGATCCAACCCCAGCCGACTTTTACGTAGCCCTGAAGGGGCTCCGCAGGTGTGTCGGGTCTACACCCACCCGGCTTCGTTAACACCGTTAGGTATCAACCGGGCGACCAGGCACAACACTGGTTTTATCCCTGAAGGGGCCAAGACTTTTGTTATAATGTTTATAGAAACAGTAGGACTTTTGTTTGAATGTTCGTAGAAACAAGACTTATAACGCCTGTTATGACAATTGCACTATCCTAAAAAGGACCGTGTGAATTGCCACAGCAATTGTTATTGAATACGAATAAACGTGTAAACGTTTAACGTATGTAGGACGACAGCGGTAGCGAGCGAGCGTGAGCGCGAGTGCGTCTGCACGGAACGGATGCCAGAGCGTGTCTGAAAAGCCAACGTCAGCGAGCCTACATCGGTGCAACAAACCGTCCTGCTTATGTTCTATTTTACAGGGTGCAAGTAGTGAGTGGATGTGAGCGCAACGCATTCGGTTCGGCCAATCACAGCGCTTCGTCCGAGTTTTACTTGTGGTGGCGTTCGGACAGGTTTCGACATGTTCAAACCTGTTCGATCGTGCTCGCGTCCACTTTACATCGTCATGTTTTGATTTCTTATTTACTATGGGATAATAAAAGAACCTTAATCGAATAACAATAAACATTTCCCTACTCTCAAATCGTTTTTATTGAATCATCCTTATCTCTATCTATATCTATATCCTTATATATATCATTACTTAATTGTATTACAAAGCTACGACGTCCGTAACACAAGTCTATTCCTGTCACACCATTGTCTTTTCCAACAATCAAATAATAAAGTATTAGTAATCAATTGGAATGCTTTTTATCATCATAAAATACTCCAGCTTTAACGAGACAAAGTGAAAATATTAAAAATCGTAGAAAAAAAAAAAACAATTTGTTTTGGTTATATGAAGTTTAAGGTCGCCACAATAAACCCAGACCAAATTCTGCCATTGTTCTTTCTACTTACGACATTACAATATTTATTTATAAAAAAATGGTGACACCGCGTCCAGTTCGTGCGGAAATATCAAGCCACCTGATCGCGTCAACTCGAGCCGCGCCGCATCGCACGTGCATTAGGTCACGTAGGACACGTCAATAGGTATCAACTGTTTGTTTTTCCGCGCCACATCACGTTCGTATCCAGACCGCTCACGTAGGACGCCGCGTAAGGCCTATGGTTTGAGTTGCCCGCGTGATTATATAATATATAATTTACTCCACAGTATTTCTTACATTTTTATAGACATACATAAATAAGTACTCTTACATAAAAGGACACTGGAAAGTAAACTTATTTACTAGTGGACTTCACACTATGTCAAGCCTGTCTTGTAAAAAGATAAAGAAGCGTTTCACTCTGGCCGAGCACTGATTGATAAGTAAGAACGCGTGAAACAGCAGGCATAGTTGATTCCTATTTAAGCGTATATTTATCACAAGTATATTCGTATCTCGACGTATTTCCGTACCGACATTTCTATGAAAATATTCTTACGATACGAATTTCATCAGGATTTTATCCCTCTTCATTTCAGGAAAACATGCCTATAATTATTTAATACCTAAAGCAGATACCTACAACATTCATAACACAAAATAAACATTATATTATTATATTCTAGAAACATATTATGATACATACCGTAGATGTACGAGGATTCAAATTACAAGAACAGGTATTGCGAATAACATAATTATATCGTACAAAAATGGTTCAGTGATTTTTTTAATGAGTTACATGTAATTCATTAGCTGGGAATGAAAAGTTAGAAAAAATGTGGTGTTTGCGGTGACATATGAAAATGAATTTAATTATTGACGTTCCATAAATTATCCCACGTTTGCATCTTCTAGTTGAGTTCCGCAGAAATATTTCATTGATTACTGCGAATAGCTAGATGGTTTCAGAAGCCTTTCATTGATGCGTCTCAATCTAGTGTCGAATTTTGTATAGATAGTACTCTTATTACGTAGGATATCTAAATTAATTAGAAAACAACGAGTATTTAAACAAAAGCAGCGATAGCTTGGTGGAGATACCAACAGACTGCTATGCAGAGGGTTACGATTCTACGGCGCGCAACAGTTGCTTTGCGAAGTTACGTATGTACGTATTAAATTGTTAAGTGGGATAACATTTTATTGCGCGTGCTTTGGACAGCACGTTAAGGCGTCGGTCCTGGCTGTCATGAAAAACTTTGACAGTCGAAATGTGGAGTCAGTAGTACCTATGAATAAACTTACGCTATTCTAAACCATGAAATATTTCTACTCTTTTAGTTTGTGGAGGCAGTGGCAAGGCAGTCGCTCTGTGGAAAAACTAATCAGTAAAATCCAGTCAGTGGACCCAGGGATGCAACTAGGATAACACTGCTCGGTGTGTTGCGGGTTCGATGGCCATACGAGACAACACTTTGTGTAATCTACAAATTGTTATTTTGAGTCTGGGTCCGGGAGTTTCCCTTTTCCATTTCATTGACAGGTGTCAAGGAAACTGTCCCCACGTTGGCATCAATAGATCGGAACAATTCGATTGTGAAACTGGCTTGCAGCTAGACGGTCATGACGCCATCAAAAGATTTTTATGTAATCACATGCAGCTGCGGATGTTTACCCCTTCAGATAATTATATTATATTAGCATCAGCCAATATTTTTAAAACCCTACACCAGTATAAGCAAGACAAAAATAGAAGAAATGGCGGAATAATGTTCCATTTCTACTTTTTGCGTAATCAACACTATTACTTTTTCAATTACCATCCTTATTTACAGGATATCGCAAACTCAGAATCGCTTAACCATTCAACGATTCGACTAAAATACATTCCAAAGTAATCTAGAATCACTCGTTTAATATTAAGCAATAACAATAGCAATTTAACCATCATTAATTTCTCATTTACCAGCTAAACGATACTCGACTACCGATTAAACGAATAGTCGATTTAGCATAATAGTAATTACAACACTAAATGGAAATTTATAGCGAAAACCTTATGAATATTGTGAATCAAGGAGGCGAATAATTTTGTTAGATAGCGTTTGTTAAAGGGTATTATTGGCTTGTTTTACGGTGCTTTCAAATTAAATAGTTAGTGCCCGACTATTAGCCAAACGAGCATCGGTCGGGTATTGTGCGGCGTCCGGACGGCATGTTTTTGTATGCAAAAGTGCACGTTACGTGCAAGTATACGAAAAAAGCAAATGATTTGCGTTTTTCGTATACTCTATAGGTATCTATATAATTTTATATAATAATGACTGCACGGTTGGCGTAGTGGTTTAAACGGCCGCCTCGCCGCTTGACAATGAGCTGAAGTGTTGTGGGTTCGATCCCCATACTAGACAACACTTAGTGTAATTCATAAATTATTGTTTCGAGTCTGGGTGTTCATTATGTCCGTTAGTTGTATGTTTGTAAAGTCCCCCGCGACTCAGGATTTAGTCCAATTGCGCGAGTAGTATTGAAAAAAAAGACATTAATATGACATAACTATGTAGATTGATAAGTATAATGATACTTATGTGTCATCTTTGTAAGTTGGATATTACAGCCAATTTCACGATACGACAATGGCTTATCTTTCTCAAGCACGTGCTCAGCAGTACTGGGACCATATTTATACAGGACTGATGATGATAGACAATGTTATATTCATGTGTCATGCTCGCGAACAATTCATAAATGGTGACAATGATATCCATGACCGCAGTGTAATTAATTATTGTAATGAGTATATTATTTGAAGCTTTAGATTGTTTTAATTTTGATGTAACGAACTGAAATTTAAACATTCGTAGAATTAATACGATAACAAATATGACAAATTATTCATTATTTTATAAAAGACGATTCCCACACTATAAATTGTTAATCCTGTTTGCATGGGATCTTAGAAACAAGCCAGATTCAAAATAACAATCCGGTTCCCGCGTGACCTTATAAATACTATTTTTTTTATTATTTATTTAAAGACACACACCTGTATCACCGAAGGGGTAGGCAGAGGTGTAATGTTACACCCACATTTCGCCATGATTATTTAGGTCCCACGTAATAGGGAGCGAGCCTATTGCCGTATCGGGCACTTTACCAGACTCCATGCTGCTACTGAGAATTTCCTAACGGAAAAACCCAATAACACTTTGCCCGACACGGGAATCGAACCCGAGACCTCCCAATCCCACGCGCACATTTATACCGCGAGACCAACGAAGCAGTCATAAATACTAGACTCGAAACAATTATGGATAACAAAGTTGTGTTGTCACGAATACGGATCGAACCCACAACAATTGGCGTAATTCTAAACGATGAGGCCTTTTAAACCATTACATCATATTTGCAATCACAATCAATGTATTTATTTTTATATAGACTCACGCCTGTATCCCCGAAGGGGTAGGCAGAGGTGTATTATTACACCCACATTACCGCCATGAATCTTTAGGTCCCACGTAATAGGGGGCGAACCTATTGCCGTTACCGGGCACATCACCAGACTCCGTGCTGCAAATTCGGAAAAACCCAGTAACATTTTTACACTAAACATTTATTCGATTATGAATGAATAATTGACAAATAAAAAAATATAAATAAAAAGAACTAAGGTTGAAGATGTGGGGAAAAGGCTGCTAGCTTAAAATGGAACTGGGTGGGCCATGTCAGCCGTATACAAATGACAGGTGTCAAGGAAACTGTCCCCACGTTGGCATCAATAGATCGGAACAATTCGATTGTGAAACTGGCTTGCAGCTAGACGGTCATGACGCCATCAAAAGATTTTTATGTAATCACATGCAGCTGCGGATGTTTACCCCTTCAGATAATTATATTATATTAGCATCAGCCAATATTTTGAAAACCCTACACCAGTATAAGCAAGACAAAAATAGAAGAAACGGCGGAATAATGTTCCATTTCTACTTTTTGCGTAATCAACACTATTACTTTTTCAATTACCATCCTTATTTACAGGATATCGCAAACTCAGAATCGCTTAACCATTCAACGATTCGACTAAAATACATTCCAAAGTAATCTAGAATCACTCGTTTAATATTAAGCAATAACAATAGCAATTTAACCATCATTAATTTCTCATTTACCAGCTAAACGATACTCGACTACCGATTAAACGAATAGTCGATTTAGCATAATAGTAATTACAACACTAAATGTTTTTTTCGGGTAGGTGTTAAAAGTGAACACATTGGCGAATTTATGAAAATTTTATAAAAATATAATAATAGTTGAATTCTGCACTTATAACAGCTTTATTCAGTGAAATATACAGTAACTTATTACTACTCACGTTTGTGAAACATCCCATGCACAAATTCACTTGCTATTAGCAATACCACCTGCCAGCTGATCACCGGCACACTTCACAAAATCATCTTTACTACACTGAGCTAAAATGTCTCAGCTTGCTGACATTGAAAATGCACAAAGAAGCCTCTAAGAAAGCTTTACCAAGAGGATGGCTGAACTTGAAGCCCAGATCCAGAGTAGCGGGCCTGCAAAAGACACTGTCTCCAAAGTAGCTGAGGAGTTCCGGACCTTCCGGGAGCTTATGTTCAGCATGTTGGGGTTACTCCGTAAACAGATAAATGAATGCTCCCGGATGATAGACACAATAGAGAATAGGCACCGACGTAAGGCTATTATCCTCTTAGGCATTCGGGAAGTTAATGATGAGGACTGTCCCGCTGTTGTATCAGACATCATCAAGAAGAAGTTGGGCATATCTGATGTTACACCAGCATCCTTTAAGGCCTGTCACCGGCTTGGGAACATCCATAAGGAACGTCATCGTCCCATTCTTGTGAGGTTCAGCAGTTTGGACGTCAAGAATGCAGTCTGGAAGGCGAAGACGAAGTTGAAGGGTTCGTCTGTTACGGTTAAAGAGTTTTTAACCAAGGCCAGGCAGACTACGTTCACCAAGGCCAGGGCGCACTTTGGCATCAGGGCGTGTTGGACGCAGGATGGAGTAATTAATATTAAAGTGGCGGATGACACACGGATCAAGATCACTTCTTTGGACGAATTAAATACTTTAATATCAAAATATCCGCAGTCGAAGAGTGATTCCCAGCCTGCAGTACGACCTGGCGCGGAGAGCGTCACGACAGTAAGCAATACTAAATCATCGACCCGGCGTAATTAGTTATTTTCCTTTTTCTTTTCGTGTTTGTAAATTCAGTTCGTGTTTATGTCTTGAAATTGCATCTTCTTGGAAGGAACGTACCACTGACTGTTGTGCGGTACATTTATTGTTTACTTTTGTTTACCCACAAAGTATCTTATGAGTAACTAATCTTTAAGTAACTTCAATTTCTAAATAAGTAGGTAATTATTTTGTTATATGCACTTCAAAGTTCAACAGTTCAATCAAAACAAACATTGTCAGAATTGTCACTTTGACAGTTGTCGTTAAAAGTCATTGATAAAGGTTGCGTTCCGAAATCATGTTTTCGCTCTTAACAGCATGTTTTTTTTTTTGTAACTGTTAAAATATTTAATGTGTAATTTGTGTATTATTGTCTTGTGTTGGTGTCAGCTGGCGGGTGGTGCAGAGATGTGTTCTTTGCACCGGCTATATATGTTCTTTAATTTTTTTTTTGTAGTATATTATTATTAAATTTATTGTTATATATATTTTATACATTTGAAATAATTCTATGGCATCTGATGATGAGTCATCTGTCCACTCGGCAAATAATTCTTCTGCTTTGTCTGACGACGACAGTTTTTGTTCGGTGACAGGCACACTTGGGGATTTTATTCGTGGAACTTTTAGTCTTCGACACCGTAATTCGTTAAATGTTTGCCACATTAACGCTCAAAGTCTGCCAAGTCATTACAGTGATCTTGTGGAGGCGTTTACACAGTCAAACGTTCATGCCGTCCTGGTCTCTGAGAGTTGGCTCAAACCTCAACTTCTTTCCACCGCTTACCCCCTTTCTGGCTACATTCTAATCCGAAATGATCGCACTGGAAAGAGGGGTGGTGATGTTGCCATTTACTTACGCAGTGACTTCCCCTATAAAATTATAGCTTCTTCTTCTTCCATCGCTGCTGAATTTCTTTTCCTAGAGGTTTGTGTCAAAGGAGCGTGGACCGTTCTTGGCGTAATTTACTGTCCCCCTAATGTCGATTATTTCACCGATTTGGAATTGGTTCTAGAATCTTTAGGGTCTGAGTACGAGCATCACGTCATCATGGGTGATTTTAATACCGATCTCCTGCTCCCAAACTCCCATCGTTCCCGAAAACTCCACTCCATTGTCGAATCTGTTGGCCTTTACATTTTACCTCTGAATGCAACACATCATAATACCAACAGTGAAGACACATGGTTGGATTTGATTCTCACCTCGACTCCTTTCCTCGTTTCCTCTCACGGTCAACATCCTGCTCCTGGTTTCTCCCATCATGACCTGATCTACATTTCCTATGTCCTCAAGCCTCCTAAACCCCAACCCAAAGTACTGTACAGGCGTTGCTTTGCACGTATGAACACCGATAATCTGCATACGGATGCGTCAAAAATTGATTGGGTACCTCTTGAGGTAGCTGCAACAGTTGATATGAAATTGAAAGTGTTCAACGATGTCGTAATCAACTTATATGATGTTCATGCCCCAGTAAGGCGAATCAAATTAAAGCGACCGCCCGCACCTTGGTTGACACGTGGGATTCAGATGGCGATGAGGCGCAGGGACCGAGCTTTCCGCAAGTTCAAGCGGGATCGTTGCGATGAAAACTGGGTTCTCTACAAAGTTGCTAGGAATCGTTATAATCAAATGATACGAAATGCTAAACGAAGCCACATTTTCAACAACATTTCCTCCTCTTCCCCTACCGATATCTGGAAGTTCCTAAGGACTCTGGGTATCGGTAGGGTTAGCCGTGTGGATTCACCGCCGGCGCTTAGTCTTGACGACATTAACATTTATTTTGTCTCCACTCCAAAGTTTGATCGTCAGACTATGAGTCGAACGGTGGACTACATAGATAGCTTAGCTCGACCAAGCATAACTCCTTTTCGCTTTTCTCCAGTTGCTGAGGCTGAGATCAAAAAGATTATCCTTTCAATCAAATCTAATGCGGTTGGTTGCGATGAAGTCAGCCGCTTTATGATTATCACCATCCTGGACCACCTCCTCCCTGCTATTACCCACATAATAAACCATTCCCTTGACTCTGGGCAATTCCCTAAAATTTGGCGGAAAGCATATGTTCGGCCACTGCCCAAAGTCACTAATCCTGTCACTCCTAGTCACTTCCGGCCCATTTCCATCCTCCCTTTCCTTTCCAAAGTCCTTGAAGCTTGTGTTCATAAGCAGCTGTCCCAGTTTGTGTATGAACACTATGTCCTCAGTCCCTATCAGTCCGGCTTCAGACCTAGGCATAGCACAGTCTCAGCTATGCTCAAAGTGACTGGCGATGTGAGGGCGGGTGTGGAGGACACTAGGATTACTGTGCTGGTCCTGGTTGACTTCTCAAACGCCTTCAACACCGTCAGTCACGATATCCTACTATCCATCCTATCCTATCTTATGATCTCCTCCGAAGCACTGGAATGGTTCTCTTCATATCTTCGTGGACGTCAGCAGTCTGTCAGAGTTGATGAGGCTACATCGAGTTGGCGAGACCTTGAGGCTGGTGTTCCACAAGGTGGCATACTCTCTCCTCTTTTATTTTCACTGTTTATAAATCTCATTACCCTTGATCTTCAGTGTTCGTATCATTTGTACGCTGATGACCTACAACTTTACTCGCAGGCTAAAACTGAGGATCTGCCGGATGCGATCGATGATGTGAACCGGGACTTGGCAAGAATTCTCGATTGGTCCGAGAGATACGGCTTATGTGTCAATCCTGTGAAATGCCAAGCTATCATCATTGGAAGCTCTAGAATTATAAACAGGCTGGACTTGGCATCGCTTCCACCGGTAACATTTAATGGAACCAATATACCTCTGAGTCCTTCCGTTAAAGATCACGGTTTACACATCGACGCTACACTTAGCTGGCAACCCCAGATTACAAGCGTTTGCCAAAAGGTTACCGGTGTCCTGCGTTCTCTCTATCGCCTGAAGAATTTCCTTCCTGTCAAGACAAAGACAATACTTGTGCAGACCTTGGTTTTTCCTATAATCGACTATGGTGATGTGTGTTATCTCGACCTGAATGCAGATCTACTCAATAAACTTGACCGACTTCTCAACAATTGCATTCGGTTCATTTTCAATCTCCGTAAATATGACCATGTCTCCTCATATCGTAAACAGCTGTCATGGTTACCTATACGTCAGCGTCGTAATATGCGCGCGTTGACCACTCTTTTCACTTTTCTTCATTCATCTAATAGCCCCAGCTACCTAGCTCCTTACTTTCAATACCGCTGCTCCAACCATGACAAAAATCTTCGGTCTTCTAATAATTCTCTTCTTTCGTGTCCTTCTCATAGCTCAAGCCTTGTACATTCTTCTTTCATTGTACAATCTGTACTTCTCTGGAATGCGCTCCCTCTCGAGATTAGGATGGCGACGAATCGTTTCACGTTTAGGGCTAAGGTGCGCCAGTATTACATCAAACTGTCACTTGAAAGACCATAGAAACATCATCTCTTACATTTGTTACACTGTGTATTAAATATACGTATGTATAAGTATATATTCATTTTATATATTATTTATAGGTATGTATTATTTATATAATATGTATGTATTAACATAATATTTATATATAATATAAAAAGTAGTATAATGTTGGATTACTATTTCTATCTTTGTAGTTTATACACCTTCCACAATCATCTCTGCACCACCCTAAGGTTGACTGGCAGAAAATGCTATATAGCATTAAGTCCGCCTTTCCATTAAAAATGCAGGAAGTGTAAAAATAAATAAATAAATAAATGGAAATTTATAGCGAAAACCTTATGAATATTGTGAATCAAGGAGGCGAATAATTTTGTTAGATAGCGTTTGTTGGAGGGTATTATTGGCTTGTTTTACGGTGCTTTCAAATTAAATAGTTAGTGCCCGACTATTAGCCAAACGAGCATCGGTCGGGTATTGTGCGGCGTCCGGACGGCATGTTTTTGTATGCAAAAGTGCACGTTACGTGCAAGTATACGAAAAAAGCAAATGATTTGCGTTTTTCGTATACTCTATAGGTATCTATATAATTTTATATAATAATGACTGCACGGTTGGCGTAGTGGTTTAAACGGCCGCCTCGCCGCTTGACAATGAGCTGAAGTGTTGTGGGTTCGATCCCCATACTAGACAACACTTAGTGTAATTCATAAATTATTGTTTCGAGTCTGGGTGTTCATTATGTCCGTTAGTTGTATGTTTGTAAAGTCCCCCGCGACTCAGGATTTAGTCCAATTGCGCGAGTAGTATTGAAAAAAAAGACATTAATATGACATAACTATGTAGATTGATAAGTATAATGATACTTATGTGTCATCTTTGTAAGTTGGATATTACAGCCAATTTCACGATACGACAATGGCTTATCTTTCTCAAGCACGTGCTCAGCAGTACTGGGACCATATTTATACAGGACTGATGATGATAGACAATGTTATATTCATGTGTCATGCTCGCGAACAATTCATAAATGGTGACAATGATATTCACGACTGCAGTGTAATTAATTATTGTAATGAGTACATTATTTGAAGCTTTAGATTGTGTTAATTTCTATATAACGAACCGAATTTTAACATTCGTAGAATGAAAACGATAATAAATATGACAAATTATTTATTATTTTATAAAAGACGATTCCTGCACTATGAATTGTTAATCCTGTTTGCATGGGACCTTAGAAACAAGGCAGATTCAAAATAACAATCCGGTTCCCGCGTGACCTTACTAGACTCGAAACAATAGGGTATTTGACTAAAAATATCTAATTAGTCCGTCAGATAGATTTCCAAAAAATATTGGACACGTATATTTCCTTTAGTCACGTAAACACTTGCCAGTACACTTTTTACTGGCAAGTGACGTTACAAGCACCCACTCTTAGGCGTTTCTCCATCTTTGATGCGTTTTATCTTCGTAATTTTTTACTGATTTGATAAAACAAAAAATACGTATCCAATATTTTTCGATAATCTAACTGACGGACTAATTCGATTTTTTAGTCAAATACCCTTGTCACAAATAGCGATTGAACCCACAACAATTGGCGTAGTTCTAAATAATGAGTCCTTTTAAACCATTACATCATATTTGCAATCATAATCAATGTATTTATTTTTATATAGACTCACGCCTGTATCCCCGAAGGGGTAGGCAGAGGTGTAATAATACACCCACATTACCGCCATGAATCTTTAGGTCCCACGTAATAAGGGGCGAACCTATTGCCGTTACCGGGCACATCACCGGACTCCGTGCTGCGAATTCGGAAAACCCCAGTAACACTTTTGCCCGACCCGGGAATCGACCCCGGGACCTCCGATCAGCAGTCGCATACGCTATCCACTGGACCACGGAGGCAGTCTCATAATCAATGTAAACTATCCAAAATACATGTTATCTCTGATTATTTTATCATCGCGTTTGGTTATAGTACGCCATAACAACCCTTCATTTGTAAACGTTAGTATCACTTATCTATGGCCCCAAGTGAGTAGCGTCTATGAAAATTAATACGTTCATGGTGTAAGGATTTCATCTTAATTAAGCATTAGCAGTATAATTATTATGGTGTTATAAGTAAATGATTATGAGTATGGATGTGTGATTAAATTACATCGTTCTTGGAATGTTTGTTAGGTTTCGGTTTGGCTTGTAAGTAAGTATATTTTGGCAGATATTTGTATTATATTTACACAAAGAAGGCATTGCCTGAAATCTCCACAGAATGGAGTCTAGTCTCAAGTTAATATAATAAATAATTTTAATGGAAAAAGGAAATGTGTTAGCAGTCAATTTATGATTAGTCTAAACTTACGAATGCAAATATCAATTACCTAATTAAATGACTACGGGCAAAAATGTATGGGCTCCGTTCCCATATACCAACAGACATGGAACTGATGCCAATGTGTACCTTAAGTATCCACTACTTGATTAAAATCCTTTTTTTTACCTAAATCTCTCCTCCTCCCTCCTCAAGTCGGTCCCCTCACTGCTGAGGATCGTGACGCCGACCGAAACGCTGCAGCAGGCTTTGCTACGATCTTGTGCTTCATGGAGAGCCTGAGACACCGGCATTTGAAGTTCTTCGGACACCTGGTCTGACCATCTTTTCGGGCTTCGTCCTCTCTGTCGCTTGCCATCCACTTTGCCAGTTATGATGAGCTTTTCAAGGTTATCTGTGCCTCGGCGCGCTATGTGGCCGAAGTATTGCAATATCCTGTGGAGGCAGACAGTCGAAAGCCGTTGTTGTTTGTCTAGCTTGAGCTCTTTTAAAATCGAGATATTGGTGCGTCGCGCCGTCCAGGGGATGCGAAGCATTCTGCGCCAGCACCACATCTCGAAAGCGTCGATCCTTTTTCTCTCGCCTGCCTTCAGAGTCCAGCCTTCGGAACCGTAGAGAAATATTGGAAAGACCAACGTGCGAACAATGTAAATTTTAGTTTTTCTTGAGATGTTGTGATCTTTCCAAATCTTGGTGAGCTGCGTCATTGCGGTCTTAGCCATGCCGATGCGTCGACGGATTTCCTTTTCGCAGCCGCCTTTGCTGTTGATCACTGATCCAAGATACTGGAATTCTTGTACTGTTTCGTAATCATCCAGCAGGTTGGTTCGCTGTACTTGGCCCAGCCGATCGACCACCAACAATTTGGTCTTATTTTTATTAACGCTTAAACCAAATTCTGCACTGACTTGTTTCAAACGCTGTAGTAGCTCCGCCATTTCTCTTTCAGATCCAGCCAGCAGGGTGGTATCGTCGGCATATCGAAGGTTGGATATTTTGGTACCTCCAACACTGACGCCGCCTTCCCATCCTTCTAGTGTTTTCCGCATTATATGTTCACCATAGATGTTAAATAGAATGGGAGATATTACGCAACCCTGTCGAACGCCTCTCTGAAACCTAAAAGAACTGGACGTGTGATTTCCCACGCTAATTGTACCAAAACCTGCCTCGTATAGGTTTCGGATCAGACAAACCATGTGACTCGGCACGCCTGTTCGGTGAAGGGTCTCCCATAGATGTTGCCACCTTACAAAGTCAAAGGCTTTTTGGTAGTCTACGAAGCATAGTAAGACTGGGGTGTTGAATTCGTAGCATTTTTCTACAATAAGTCTCAGGTTTGTAATTTGTTCCCTGGTACCTTTGCCTTTGACGAAACCGGCCTGTTCCTGTGGTATTTGCCAATCTATGTAGGATCTCAACTGGCTGTTGATTATGTGCAGCATGATTTTGCTAGAGTGGGAGATCAAAGCGATAGTTTGGTAGTTACTACAGTTCCTTACCGAGCCTTTTTTGTGGAGTGGGATAATCGACGAGTGAACCCAACCTAAATCTCTAGCATATCAATAAAAAACAATTTATTGTCATTAATTTATTAACCTATATTTTTATTTTACACTTCTTGTAAGTTATTTTAACATTATGGTTATATTACAGTACAAAACATGATTAAGTAACTATACAAAAAAAAGTAATGTATTTTTAAAGATAAACATTTATTTGATTATGAATGAATACCTAATTGAAAAATAAAAAAATATAAATAAAAAGAACTAAAGTTGAAGATGTGGAAAAAAAGGCTGCTACCTTAAAATGGAACTGGGCGGGCCATGTCAGCCGTATACAAATGAGGATCGTTGGGCGAAAATTTCGACACTGTGGGTGCCAGAAAATGGTGGTCGTCACCAAGGTCGGCCCTGAAAAAAGCACATAGTTTACACTTCACCCAGGCTATACTGAAGGCGCAAGTGAGGGAAGACGGATGGAGTTGGTAACTCGGCTCCAATCTTTGACCCGAGCGGGCGCCCGATGTCGTGCTGTAAGCCAGCCTTGCGTTCCAATGTACCTCTGGTAATCCTAACGTCCGGTATGACGTTCCCTGTTGCGGGCTCCATGGAGGGTGGGAAGCCAGAGGGATGAAGTCTTTAAGTAAACGTATGGATACCGAAATCCCTTTCACTACCCCAACCGTGACGGGGACGGCGAAAGCTGTTCCCGCCGCCACAACCAAAACCATACAGATGGTCGACGCCGTGGCCCCGGCTGCAGAGGTCAAACCATCCCCCAAGGACGTGACTTCAGCGCTGGCTAACGCTAGTACTGGTCCTGTCCTTACAATCGTCAGCCCGTTTGAGATCAAGCGGGAAGACGACTCCTCCTTCGCGGGCTGGCAAGTGGTGAGTCACCATAAGGGCAAGGGTAAGGGCAAGACCACCGATCCTGTCCAACGTCCGCCCACCACACAACCGAGTGGCCCCGCTGCTACCAGTTCCACGAAGAAAAAGAGGAACAACAAAAGCAAGAGACAGCGCATGGCAATTAGGCGGAAGGCTGAACAAGCTGCTGCTGCTGCCGGTCCTCCACTAAAACAGCTGAGCAGGCTGCCGTCGCAGGTCCCAGCAATGTGACCAGCGCGCAGCCCACGCTCAGAAGTGAGGAGTGCACGAAGGCCGGAGGCAGTACAGGGAAGCCGCCTGCCGCCAAGCGGCGGGCTGGCCACCCTGGACGGCATCCAGCCCCAGCACCACAGGGAAACGCGGCAGGTAAAACTGCCGAAAACAAGGAAAGAGGTGAGGCCAAACGTGCTCTCAACGAGACCAGCTCGCCTCGAGGGGAGCACAAGAAGCCCCGCCTCGACTCCTCCAGGATACAGGGTAAGTCCTACGCACAGGCCTCCAAGGCGTCCCTGGGTGTTGCAGTAACATGCAAACACACAGGGAACTTGCCGAAGGAGATGGTGGACCAGGTACTCCGGGAGTTCCAAAAGAAGATCCTGAGTGATGCCTGGGCGACCAAAACCCCCAAACGCCCCGCTCCAGGGTTCACCGGGAAACCCGTGTACGCGGACGGGGTCCTCAAACTTTGGTGCGCCGACGAGGCAACGCGTACCTGGCTGACGCAGGCAGTCTCTCTCCTGGTCCCACCACCGGGCTTCGAACTGGAGGTCAGGGGCCAGGAAGAGACCCCGAAGAGAGTGCGGTGTGGCATTGTCGTACCCGACGAACAGGAGGTCTTGGACGACGTGCGCGACGTGGGTCGCGCTCTTGAGTTTCAGAACCCCTGGTTGGAGGTTGACAAATGGCCAATGCTGCACTCGGAAAGGCAGTCAGGTGGGTGGTTCCTAGTAGTGGGCGTCCCAGTAGAACAGGTCCCGATCCTGATGAAGAACGAGTGCCGCCTCGCGTTGGGGGTAGGTGCCGTCTACGTCAGGTTCCGGGACCCCTCAGGTAAGTTTGTCGATCATCCTCCGGACGACAACTCCACACGAGTCAAGCAGGACTCAAACACCAAGCCAGGGTGCGACGCAGAACCCGGTCCGTCAGAGCCAGCGGCGTCTGGCTCGGGGGCTGGCCCGTCAGCCGAGGGTAACTCGGAAGATGAGAGCCTGCTTCTGAGCCCGGTGCGGCGGGACGACGGGGTGGAGGCTGGCGACATCCTGGCCGGCCTAACGCAGCTGACGGTCGGGGAGGTGGGGACATCATCCAAAGATGAACCCTCTGCCTAGTGACGTCAGCTGCCTTCAAATCAACCTCCATCACAGCCAAACGGCCACTGCGCAACTGCGCAAATGGATAGAGGTCCAACAATCAGCCATCGTGCTCATCCAGGAACCTTGGATAAGGGGTGGCCTCATCAGAGGCCTCTCCAGCCTGGGAGGTAAGATTTATTCTTCAACTGACCACACACATCCAAGAACCTGCATACTGACAACTAAAAACATCAGAGCCCAAGTTTTAATGGAGTTCTGTTCCAGAGACATCATAGCGATACAAATTGAAATAACACAGCAGCCAAGGAGTATAGCGGTTGTTTTCGCATCGGTCTACATGCCCGAGGCCGAAGACCCGCCACCGTTCGACCTCACGCGTCTGGTTAACCAGTGCGAGAGAACTAAAACAGAGGTCGTTATAGGAACGGACTCCAATGCCGACCACCAAATATGGGGCATGAACTGCAATAACAACAGAGGTAAATCACTGGTTGAATACCTATTCACCACTAATCTTACCCTATTAAACACAGGTACGGAGCCCACCTTCGTCACAAGACGTAGTCAGACAATTATCGACTTAACTCTCGCAACAGAAGGAGCGGCTGAACGCATCAAGGGATGGCACGTCTCGAAAGAGGCTTCGTGCTCAGACCACAGATGGATCAGCTTCTCTATGGAAGTCGTTATACAACCCACACAGCCACGCAGGAAACCACACAACACTGACAAAGCTAAGTATGTCCAATTACTTAAAGAGAAACTTACCCTTACTGCTACGCCGACGGTACTGGGTGACAATGAACAGATTGACGAGCAGGTATGTACACTGACGCAGTCGATGCTAGATAGCTACCACGCAGCATGCCCAGAAACCACTCTACCCTCAACCCCAGGTAAACAACCCTGGTGGGGCGCTGAGCTTGAACGCAAGCGCAAAAAGGTAAGAAGGGCCCTAAACAGGGCAATGAACACAAGCGGGGACGTAGATTGGGACGCTTATAAAGCGGCCAAATCAACCTACAAGATATGCCTCAGATTCAGACGCACCATAGGATGGCGGAAATTCTGTGGGAGCATTGAATTTTGCCAACAAGCAAACTGGGTAAGGAAACTACTGGCTCAGCAACTGATAGTTGCACCAGGTACTCTCCGTAAGCCGGATAACACATACACCACATCGGAGGAGGAGACAAGACGCATCCTACTAGAAACACACTTCCCAGGCTGCGTCCTCACCCCGGTAACAACGTGGCACGATACACCAACAGTGGCGACCGAACACGAGTGGAGACACGCAAACACCGTGGTCACAGAAGAAAAACTCCGATGGGCCATCGATAGCTTCCATCCCTTCAAAGCAGCCGGACTGGACGGCATCTTCCCAGGGTTATTACAATGGGGGGGTGAACCTGTCCGCAAAAGACTTCTGGCAATCATGAGGGCTAGCCTGGCTCTTAGATATGTACCGAAGAATTGGAGGGAAGTCAAACTAATTTTCATACCAAAACCAGGCAAAACAGACTACACAAATGCAAAGTCCTTCAGACCAATAAGCCTGACCTCCTTCATGCTTAAAGCCTTGGAAAGGCTATGCGACAGGGAATTAAGAAGTGGGGCACTTAAACACCTACCCCTACATGCCAATCAACATGCATACAGCTCAGGGAAATCGATGGAATCGGCCTTACATCAGGTCGTGAACCAGATAGAAGCTGCTTCTGCAGCATCTGTCTGGGCACCTTCATTGACATAGAAGGAGCCTTTGACAAGACAAACTTCTCCAGCATAAGCAACGCCCTAGCCAGACATGGTGTGGATCAGATGCTCATACAGTGGATCCGAAACATGCTCAGCAAAAGGGTAGAGACTCCCAGATAGCCTTGATAACTAATGGTTGTTGTGGCGGTGTTCTCTCCCCGCTATTGTGGAACTTAGTCATTAATGAACTCATAGACAAACTCAACGCGAGATATTTTTCCGCAATAGGATATGCAGATGATCTGACCATTCTCACCTCAGGTAAGGTAACTAGTACAGTGTACGACCTTACTCAACAGGCTCTACGCATAGTAGAGTGGTGGTGTAATGAGTACGAATTATCAGTAAACCCGACCAAGACCGAACTAGTTATGTTCACACACAAACGCGCGCTGGGTACTTACCGACTGCCCAGGCTATTCAACACAGAGCTCAAGCTGTCTACCGAGGTAAAGTACCTGGGCGTCACGCTTGACAGCAAATTGACATGGAACAGCCACATGAAAAATAAGCTCAATAAAGCCAGCATCGTCTTCTGGCAGTGCAAGAAGATGATAGGTAAACGATGGGGCCTATCCCCCAAAATTATCTTATGTCTCTATAAGACAATAATACGTCCGATGATAAGCTACGGCGCAGTAGTGTGGTGGCCTCGGACCAACCTAACAACGGCCGCCAACAAGCTTCAAAAGCTTCAAAGACTTGCATGCCTAGCGGCCACGGGCTGCATGAAAACTACACCTACAGCGGCACTCGAAGTGTTACTGGACTTGCCTCCATTGCACCTGTTCATACAACAGGAGGCAACGATGTCGGCGATCCGGCTAAGAGCTCTGAAGCTCTGGAAAGATACTAACACACCGCACACTAGCAACTTAAAAACACTCTTTAAAAAGAAGTTCCTCTCACACAAGCCATTGGCGACCGAATACCGAAAGAATTTGTTTTCGACCAGAAATACAAAATCCAACTGTACGAGGATCTACACGATGAAGCGGTTGGCCACAACGAGCTCACGATCTTCACAGATGGGTCTAAGACGGATACAGGTACGGGTTCAGGAGTATTCTCCGAGGACCTAAACATCAACATCGCAGCACCGCTGGGAGCCTACAACACGGTCTACCAGGCCGAATGTTTTGGCATAATCCTAGCTGCCACAGCAATCATGGCACGTGAGATAAGGGAACGATCCATTAGGATCCTCTCAGATAGTAAGGCTGTCCTCTAAGCCCTTAGAAGTCTGTTTGGTTCATTTGAAGTGATTAAGTGTTAGTAATTTAAGCTACCTTTGTTTTCCAATGTTTCGATTGGCTTGCAACGACTTTGGTCAAGTTCTTAATATTTATATTATTATGTTATTCTTAAAAACCACGTAAATAAAGTTTAAATAAATGCTTCCAAATGAATGCAAAGGTACCTTTTATGCAATAAATACTTATCTTGAAATATATAATATTGTTACGCCATCTATCGGTGAATGGGGGTACTAGAAGAGATTGAATGTATCGGTGGTTTAAAGGTAATTCAGCTACTCTGTACTAGATGGCGTTGCTGTATCGAGTAATCGACTGTTCGAGATTATTTCGACAGTCTTGTAGAAGCATCTAGAATGCGCTAGTGATGTTATCCGGCCAGTATAAATAGAGCGCGACCGAACGGAACGGACACAGTTACAACTGAATATCGAAGCGATCAACAAGAAGCGAAGGAAATAAGTCGGAAGTGTTTGGTGTTGTTCTAGTGGTGTGAATAGTGTGTTTTATTAGTGAAGTGAAAATTAAGTGTGTGTAGCTAGTGTTATTGTGTTAGTGAATAAAGTGCAGTTTTTCTGGCATAGTGTATATAATTTATCACGAACCCCAGCTCGTAACAAATTGGTGTCAGAAGAAAGGGATAAATTATGCCGGTTATGCCGAAGGAAGAAACTGAAGGAGTTCGTACTAGGAACCAGCGCCAGCAAGACCTTGACCAAAGACGCTTCGGAGACGTTCCTTCTCCATCGTCTGGTGGACCAGGTGACTCCGCGGCTGCAGTAGAGCCTGCAAGCGCACACTCCGTGGCGGTGCCCGACATCGGGGCTCTGATGGTGTTCATGCAGGAGCAGGCCCGCCGTCAAGAGGAGCACGCGCGCCGCATGGAGGAACAGCTACAGCGCAACAAGGAGGAGCAGGCTCGCCGGCAGGAGGAGCAGGCTCGCCGTCAAGAGGAGCAGGCCCGCCGTCAGGAGGAGCAGGCTCGCCACCTGGAGGAACAGCTACAGCGTGACAAAGAGGAGCAGGCTCGCCGTCAAGAGGAGCACGCGCGCCGCCTAGAGGTGCAGCTGCAGCGCGACAAGGAAGAGCACGCCCGCCGTCTGGAGGAACCGCTGGTGCTCATGAAGGACCTCAGCGCCGCAGTGGGGAAGGACTTGAAGGCGGTCAAGGAGGAACTCCAGCAGCACAAGGCCCGTATCAGCGACATTGAGAAGCGCGTACATGACCACCACGAGACCTGTGTTGCTGAAGTGGAGAAGAAATTGCGTGGGCAGGAAGTGACATCAGCGGCTGTAGCACCCTCGCCCCGTGGGTTTAAGGTTCTTCCATTTGATGGCTCGTCATCATGGTCTGCATACAAGATCCAGTTTGAGGCTGTGATGCGATCGAATGGGTGGACCAAAGAAGGCCTTAACCGCCCTAACCTTGGGCCTTCGTGATAGGGCCTTGACAGTGTTGGAGGCACTCGGGCAAGACGTCACCTACGAAAAGCTCCTGGAGGCGCTGGAGGCAAGATACGGTGACGCGCACCTTGAACATGTGTATCGTGCTCAGCTGAAGGACTGGACACAGCGCACCGGAGAAACTCTGCAGCAGTGGGCTCTGGAGGTGGAAAAGCTGGTCAGGAAGGCATACCAGTCGTCGCCTGCGTTTATTGACGGGAACCTCGTACAGGCGTTTACGGATGGGATCCGGGACCTGGAGGTAAGAGCAGCAGTGAGGCTTGGGCACTTCAAGGACCTCAAGGACGCCTTAGCCCACGCTCTGGAGGTGGAAGCAGTGCGACGCGACGACCGAGGTCACCGCATCAGGGAAGTTGTGTCGTCACCTCGGTGCTACAACTGCGGAGAAAGAGGCCATATCCGCTTGAGCTGCCCAAAGCGTAAGCAGCCTGGTGACACCCTGTCTCCACCAACGGGGTCGCCTGATGTGCCTTCCAGGCAGCGAGAGCAGGGAAACGAGTAGAAGCCAGGACTGCGGGGCGGGTGCTGGCTGGTAATGGAAGAGCCCCAAGTAACTCGATCTCGCAATCATGTGACTGGAACAGCCTGATCATCGAAGGCGAAATTAACAGAAACGCTCCGGCTACTTTTGAGAGACTGATGGAGCGAGTGCTCATGGGACTGATTGGAGACGCCTGCCTGGTCTACTTGGATGACATCATCATCGTGGGGCGCACCTTCCAGGATCACCTTCGAAACTTGGAGCAAGTGCTGTTAAAGATACGAGGAGCTAATTTGAAGCTGAGTCCGAAGAAATGCGCGTTATTCAGACGGCAAGTGAACTTTCTAGGACATTTGGTCTCGGAGAACGGTATTCAAACCGACCCTAATAAGATCATTGCCGTGAAGGAATGGCCAGTTCCAGGGAACAAAACGCAGGTCAGAGCATTCCTCGGATTATGCTCCTACTATAGACGGTTTGTGAAGAACTTTGCTGACATTGCTCGACCTCTTCATAAGCCCACCGAAGACAGAGTACAGTTCTGTTGGAATTAGAGCTGTGACGTTGCATTCCAGAAGCTCAAGGAACATCTGTGTACTGCACCTATTCTAGGCTACCCTGACAATGAGCATGAATTCATAGTTGACACAATAGCCAGTAACACCGGAATTGGCGGCGTGCTGTCACAGAGAAAGGGTGACCAAGAAGTTATTATAGCATACTTCAGCAAGGCCTTATCCAAACCCGAAAAAAACTACTGCGTCACCCGGCGGGAACTCTTGGCTGTAGTAAAGACGTTGCAGCATTTCAACAAATATTTGTTGGGGCGTAAATTCCACCTGCGAACTGACCACGCTGCGCTGAAATGGCTACTTCAATTTAAGGACCCAGAAGGACAAGTAGCCAGATGGATTGAACTACTGCAAGAGTTTGATTTTGTAATACAACATCGCAGCGGCAAGTCTAATGGTAACGCAGATGCCCTATCGCGTAGGCCGTGTCCCGACCAGTGCAAGCCCTGTAGCCGACAGGAAGCAAAGCAGGCAGCGCTAGTGAGGATGTTGAAGACGGATTTGAGCGACGAATGGAAAGAAGCTTTGCAGAGTGCTCAGCAAGACGACAAGGACATACAGCCGATTCTCGAATGGAAGAAATCAGACGCTCCTAGGCCCAAATGGAGTGATATCGCAGCAATGAGCCCTATCACCAAGAGTTATTGGGCACAGTGGGAAAACTTGGCCGTCCAGGATGGAGTTCTGTGCCGCAAATGGGAAAACGCTCGCGGTAACCAGTGCCATCTGCAAATGGTAGTGCCCAAAACTAAGGTGCCGGAAGTCTTGCAGCTCTATCACAATGGTGCTTCGGGAGGTCACATGGGAGTTAAGAAGACCCTTACTAAGATCCGGGAGCGGTTTTATTGGATCCACTGTTGGGATGACGTCGAGGATTGGTGCCGCAAATGCACAAGTTGTGCGGCTGTGAAGGGGCCACACACTCGTAGCAGAGGTGCATTAAAGGTGTACAATGTAGGAGCTCCATGGGAGCGCATAGCGTTGGATGTCGCTGGGCCGTTTTCTGAGAGCCAGGACGAAAACAAATACTTCTTGGTTGTGATGGATTGCTTCACAAAGTGGCCTGAAGTGCTTGCAGTCCCAAATCAAGAAGCTACCACAGTGGCCGACAAGCTGGTGCATGAAGTCTTTGGTCGATTCGGGGTACCCTTGGAAATCCACAGCGATCAAGGCCGGAACTTCGAATCCGAGGTGTTCAAGGAGACTTGTCGCGTAATGGGCGCACATAAAACCAGGAACACGGCTTATCATCCGCAATCAGATGGCATGGTTGAACGGTTTAACCAATCACTGGAAAGGTACCTGGCGAAGGTCGTGGAGAGCAAACAAAGAGATTGGGACAAGCACATCCAACCATTTCTCCTGTCATATCGCAGTGCGGTCCACGAAACTACGAGTAACACCAGCTTTTGCCAATTTCGGTAGAGAACTCCGTTTACCTGCAGACCTTATCACCGGTATTCCGCCAGAATCTCCACGCAATATAACGGATTACGCGACCGAGCTACGCAACAAGATGAACGACGTATACGAGCACATCAGGGAGTCAGGACAACAGATGTCTGAAAAGATGAAGACTCGCTACGACCGGAAGGCAAACAACAAAGGCTTCGATGAGGGATCATTGGCGTGGCTTCATAACCCAAGACGAAGCAAAGGCAAATCGCCTAAGTTACAAGCCAGATGGGACGGGCCATATCGCATAATTACCAGGATGAACGACGTCACCTATCGAATCCAGAAGGGGTCGCGAGGTGCACCGAAGATAGTTCATGTGGACCGGTTGGCTCGTTACCATGGGTCCAACGATGTTCGAGACGAACACGTTTAAGAGGGGGGGCAGTGTTACGCCATCTATCGGTGAATGGGGGGTACTAGAATTGATTGAATGTATCGGTGGTTTAAAGGTAATTCAGCTACTCTGTACTAGATGGCGTTGCTGTATCGAGTAATCGACTGTTCGAGATTATTTCGACAGTCTTGTAGAAGCATCTAGAATGCGCTAGTGATGTTATCCGGCCAGTATAAATAGAGCGCGACCGAAAGGAACGGACACAGTTACAATTGAATATCGAAGCGATCAACAAGAAGCGAAGGAAATAAGTCGGAAGTGTTTAGTGTTGTTCTAGTGGTGTGAATAGTGTGTTTTATTAGTGAAGTAAAAATTAAGTGTGTGTATCTAGTGTTAGTGAATAAAGTGCAGTTTTTCTGGCATAGTGTATATAATTTATCACGAACCCCAGCTCGTAACAATATTTAAAAATTCATTCATATAGATCCTTACTAGCTCATACATCTATTATTATTATTTATTCAGTGGAAAAAATCTGATTCTAAATCTTCTAAAACACAATAGGTACTGATACTAAACTAAATCTTCTTCTAGTTATTACAAAACACAAATAAAGAATACGTAATACAGATTCCAATCAACTGAAAGACGCTTGAAAATATTTTACTTTGATTTCCTTGAAGAAAATAACAATCACTGTGGCGTCCTGTTCGGAAAATAAAGTGGAAAATACCGACGCAGGATGTGACATTCCTGTTGTAAATAAAATATAAATATACTTCTGATAGAAAATTACTATTCCACTGACGTTTTCTATTACTGGCTAGTAATGATTCCATAATAACATTCTGCGTATATAGCAATGAATAGTATGTAACAATAAATCGCAATTTTCTTTTAAATAATTATGTGTTTACAAATTGTAGTGCCGAGTTTGGGGTATTTTTGTTGTGTGTATCTTTATTTATTATTTCGTTTTATTTTTAATTTTTTTTATAGTCTCACACCAGCTGTGTCCCAGAAAATATCTATTCCATTGACGTTTTCTATTACTGGCTGGTAATGATTTCATAATAACAGACTGCGAGTATTACAATGAGTAATCTGTAAACGGTAATCGCTATTTACTTTTGAAAATGACATGTGTTTTACAAATTGTAGAGCCGAGTTTTGGGTATTTTTGCTGTGTGTATTTTTATTTGTTAATCCAAATTATAAAAGTATTTTTGGAATCTGTTTATAAATGACGGGCTTATTAATTTATGATCATGAAAAAATTGATTGAATTAAGAAACGCTAAGGAATGCAACAGTGGTAAATGGATCTCAATTTTTTTTAAAGAAAATATTGTCTAAATACCAATGGTTTTCACTTGATATAAAAATCATCATATCCACGATTTCTTACTAAATAAAAGTGCCCTTTATAAAGTTTGTAACCACCACGAGTACGCCAGTTTTTATTGCAATAAGCGTTTTAAAACGGGGCAGGAATAGTGGTCGAAACGCGCGGGTAGTTCATTCCAGAGCCGCTCGTAGGACGCAGACATGATTGCTGGGTACCTCCTGATCTGGACGAGAACGCTGCGAGTTAACACGATTCAGCCTTGCCGCGGTGTAGAGTACATGTCTGTTTTATTCACCTTTGTAGTGGAAAGAAAAAACAGCTACCTATACAGACTAGCCAATGTATGTATTTTTTAGTGTTGTGCAAATATGCTAGAATGAATGAAAATGATACTTTCTGAGCTACATTTAATAAAATAATAAAATGAATTAAACCTTTGAATGTTTGTGAGGATAGATGGTATCTAGATACATACATACATAGACTCACGCCAGTTTCCCCGAAGGGGTAGGCAGAGGCATATTAAACGCCCACTTTTCGCCATTGATCCCATGTATCTAGATGATATGGTATCTAGATGTTGCACAGACCACTGAATGGATTTAAATGAAATTCGCAGTTATCTAGCTCATACATCCGAATAGCACCTTTTGTACCGAAAACAGGCCCCCATGCGACCGAAGCCGCGGGTAAAAGCTACCTAAATATTACCTGACAGTATCACAAAAATTAGACCTAGAAAAGACCTCATTGCATAAACTCCTACACATACATGTAAACGCGCCAAACAAAACTTAATGCGCCAAACAAATTAGGTTTATAAATTGATTCTATCATAAATTTATAAGTCTTGTACATTGACTAAACTAAAACAAAACTTAAAGTTATAGAGTCTAGGCTACGAATAACGAATCTGATCAAACCAGACCTTGAAAATATCGAACCTGCCACCGCCAGATCAATCTTACGTCAACACTTCATAAAACGAGCATAAATCATTACAAAATACAAAATCTAAGCATTTTTCCAAGCCAAGTATTTTGTACTAAGTTGAAGGAATTTTCATAATGTAAGCACAATATTACCCGTAGGTTTTCATATACCTTGTCTAGAATATATTTTCTCTACAATCAATCATTTTGTAGGAAACACTGCTTCGCGCGTCAGTTTTGTAACATGCCACGTTACTTAACTATCTTCGATTTTTGGCTAGTAACTTAGCTTTTAATTTTGAATATTTGGGTTCTTTGTTTTATAAGTTACACGTGTCTCGGAGAGTAAAGAAAATTGATGAGCTCGGTTGTTAGGGCCTATGAGGAACTTGGCTATAACCAATTGTATTGTTACATAAACTTCCTCCTTTAAGCATTTCAGAGAAAATATGTGAAAACTGACAATTAAAAAAGACGAAGGGGTGGTGAAGTAGAAGGGTAATTTATACGGAGCTAATTTAAAACTATTGCTTCTGAGAATATCTACCTATTATTATCACAATGGTAGTCACTAAATCCATCGTATAAAACAAAGTCTGTCTTCTGTCTTTCTGTCCCTATGTATGCTTAAATCTTTAAAACTACTCAGCGAATTTCAATGTGTTTTTTTTAATAGATAGAATGATTTAGGAGGAAGGTTGATATGTATAATACATTCATAACATTGCACCCGTGCGAGGCTGGGGCGGGTTGCTAGTTTTATACAAGTATAAGTAGACCACGACTCACTGTTACGCCTTAAACATCCATTCCAAAACAGTTTCAGAAGCAAGACGATAAAATACTAAACTGTACAACTAAGTTTTCAAGAATCAAACTGCAAAACTTTATGCGTTGGATACAAAAAAAGCATAAAACGCGGTAACATTGATCACGAAATATCCACCAGATTCCAGTGTAAAATTATACAAAGCCCAAATTGGCCATTCCACACATACTTTCCTTACAAACTTTACCAATATCGACTTTACAAATTACGGGAGGAAGCTACAAATCGACGCCGAAAAAAGGCTGAAGTGTTACTTGCAAACAAGGGCGTTAAGCTGCCATAGCACCACAATAAAATAGCCGCGACAGTTTAGCACTTTACGTGGGGCCAGAGAATTTGAGATGGAAGTAAGGCCGTGACATGTACCAAATGGATACGATATGAAAAATATTATGAGATAGTGCTTCCACCAAAGTTAGGATTGTATAACCCGCCTTAGTAATCATGTTTGACGAGAAGGCGTTTAGTGAAAAGTTCGTTTGTAGGATTCAAAATTGGACATCAAGAAGTCACCTAATTTAATCTATTTCTAATGGGTCCAGATTTGGCACAATATTAGTATTTCCACAGAGCGACTGCAGTCTAATCTGTACCAAAGGAATAGCCGAGAAGAGAGAAATCTGAAAATAAGAAGGTATCTACAAATAAGACCCTACAGACTTCTGATTGATATACAGTCAACAGTAATCGAAAGCAATCGTATGAAATAAGCGTTATATTATATGTGATATCTTATTTTAAATATTTTCTTTGTATTGGAATCTTCGTAAGTCGATTATGAGAGACGCTCACTTCTTAGCCACATGGCAGTTGCGTAGGTAATGAAAAAAGTAGTATCGTTTGGACCGCGGCCGCTGCTAACGATCGTACTGTTGTTGTTTCGAGTGTACGCCTACACGCCTCGATAATGTTAGCACGACTAGGATTAGGTGCTTGTATGTAGTTCACGATGTAAATGTACTCGCCGTGGATTTATGCATAAATAAAATTGCATGAGTATATTTTTTAAAATAAAGTACAAAATGTTACCGAAGTTTGCGTTTGATATGATGGATCTTATGATGGACAAAATTATGGTGTGGTATTTCTCTAACTAGGGGATTCTATAGCCAGGCCTGATCGCCTAGCGGACTGCAGTCCGATGAAAGTATTTCAGAACTTGTATGTACTATTGTACATTTGACGATGAGGATAATGATTTTAAACAACTTTCTACTAGCCAACAAACTCATCATCCCACGACACCATTTGTGTTAATACGAGCACATTTTACACTCCCGCTGCACCAACCGGTCGTCATTAACTATGTAATTCGCAGTTATCTTTTCCAAGATAACTGCGTATTTTTTTAGTTAATAATTGCTTACTTCACATCATTAAAATCAGTACAATCCTAAAACAAGACCAAAATAATCTCAATTTAACATGTTTATTGTCTATATTTCATTTCTGAGAGTGGAGATGACAGACGGACAGACGGGCGGGCGCATGACAGAAACATAGCCTTTATCGGACGTACATTAGTTATGCATGGCTCTAAGATATTCAACTGCATTTGTACGGATAGTCGGCTTGTAATACCTAGTTACTAGAAATGCTCTATTGGATATGGATATGGATATTCAAATATCTTACAATGAAAATAACTTGTCTGAACTTATGAGGGTTATACAAAATTGACATATAAGCTGTTACTTAATCAGTCACTATAAGTAGTTTTGTACATATTAAATAATTAATTATCGCTTGCTTTGTATTGAATGAAGGATAACCACGTGGACGCCTGCATAGGTATATGAAAGTTTGCCACAATGTTCAAAAGACGTGTAAGCCAAGGCGCGCACTGGCGGCCAGGTCGCAGCGGTCAGGTCGCGGCTGCCAGCGAAATACATGCATTGTATGGAAATATGCATCAGTGCGCGCACATGGCCGCAAACGCCAGCAGCCGCTGCGTATGTATTTCGGTGGCCGCCGCGACCTGGTCGCTAGTGCGCGCCTGGGCTAAATATCAGCCAAACTGCACTTGGCCAGCGAGGTGTTCTATGTTCAAGCACTTCTTTTAGTTAGAAGAGGCCCGTGCCCAGCGGTGGGATCGTTTATATACCGGAAGTGACTCTATGAAAACCGAGATGTGCCAGCCGTCACATATTTGCATAACACTAGCACCCGAGCACCCGAACATGACACACAAGGCACACCAAGTACTTCACGAGCATGATGCATGGGTTAGTCATAGTCAAATAATAGAAACAGAAAATGAAACACAAGAGTCCGAGGATGCATAGAATAAATCGTTATTGTATATTTACTTTGTCTAGTCTTACAGCATGTTAGCCGAAAATATTTCATGTATGAAGGGATATCAGACCAGTGTGTGAAGCATGAGATGATGGATCAATACGTAAGATAAGCGCGTTTCTTGATATTTTCGGCAATTAAGTTTTCAAATAGGCGCTGGACAACGTTATAAAAGGGGCATACTATATGTAGTAGAGCCTTGCTGATTTCAGCATGAATAGGCTTGTGTCCATGGGCGGCGGTAATTGCTTACCATCAGCTGATCCATTAGCTCTTAATACATAAAAAAGCAAAGTAAGAATTTTAAAATGATGTACCTTCAAAGTCAAAACCATTTATTCATCTAGGTCACAAAGTAACGCTTATGAGCGTCAAAATTAAATTGTATTTACTTAATGATTCTACGTTTACATTTACTGTCACGTTCGCAATGCTATAGGTAGAACCATAAGAAAAATCGGGCAATAAAACTAATGGCCACTCTTTTCAATCGCCAATATTAATATATTTCAATTTCGTAAGTAACTGCAACTGTTTAACATTGTAAGTTCTAGACAACTTACAATGTGAAACAGTTGCAAACAGTGAAAATTAAATAACTATTGATATCATACTCAAGCAGTAAATTATGTTCATTTGGTTAGCCTCCTAAAGTAAATATTGTGAAACAGGAGCCTTAGCAGACCGAATCCGATACCCTTTCTCGCTACCTCTTATCCTTCGCACCAATTCCCGTCCGTATTGGTATCAGAAGGAAGGCGAGAGCACAAAGCACTGACGCTTTGGACAATAGCCGCAGTGACCGCCTAACCAGCCCACTGTCACTGCGTTTTACACAACGGCTTTTTGTGATTAGCTCCACTGTGGCCTTGGGTGGCTTTGGACTCGCTTGTGGTTATTAAGCCGGACAGATGAATGGTTTTCTTAGGATTATGTCACTGCCTCTATTTCTGAAGTGCGGTCCGATCAGCAAGGTAAAAAATGTTAGCAAAGTGTTAGTGATTCAGTACATTTTGTAATTTTAAGAAATAACAAGTTTTTTTTTTACTTGACTTTTATGCTTTGCACGTAAAATACTTTTCACTGATGAATTTACGTTTTAACATAATAATATACACTAAGAAAAACTAAGACACGCAGAATCATTTGACTTATAATCTCATATATAAAACCGATCATCGGTATTTTACCTTGTGAGTCGATAAATTTCTGTCCAAATCTTAAATAATACGGATATTCTTTAAATGAAAATAATCTTATAAATCGTACCTTTGTTTCGAGTAACCGATATTTTACGACCACAAAATTTTAAATTCCTCTACTAATCTTATAAAACCTATGAACCACATGAATGTACACAAAGTTATTATTGACAATTATCTCAGTAATAGCATAATATGTTTACTAACACATAATTTATCTACAGTAGCTTCGAAATAGATTCTCTCCCCGATATGAACGGTGTATTAATTGACTGCCTCCGTGGTCCAGTGGATAGCGTATGCGATTGCTGATCGGAGGTCCCGGGTTCGATTCCCGGTTAGGGAAAAAGTGTTACTGGTTTTTTTTTCCAAATTCTCAGTAGCAGCACGGAGTCTGATGATGTGCCCGGTAATGGCAATAGGCTCGTCCCCTATTACGTGGGACTTAAAAATTCATGGCGAAATGTGGGTGTAATATTACACCTCTGCCTACCCCTTCAGGGATACAGCCGTGAGTATATAAAAAAAAATTGTCAGAGACGCAATCAGTAATGTACGTGTACATGATGCAATACGAATGTCGGCAGCAGGGCTCTAAGGCTGCAATCGACATGCGTACTATTTGAGGAAACGTGAACCTTCAGAAATGTTTTTGACATAAATAATGTATGTGTAATAATATAAACTTGGTATGGCGATCCATGCAAACATATTTTACCGATTGAATTTCAATTTCAATTAATCGCCACGAATATACATCGTACAATATGCTCGTGTTTGTATTTTCTGCTACACAATTTTATATTACAAATATCTGAAATGTTTGCATATTTTATGGATTTTATTTTGAAAATCCGATTAATGTACCCACTGACTGCCACAAAAAATAATAATTTAAAATCGAAAATCGGTGTGCATTCGGGTTGTTCTTTGCATTTATTTTCCCATTTCCCTCAAATAAATGCAACATTAATTCCAATTAATTTTATTGCAAAATTGGGTTACTATATGAATATAAATGGAGAATTTAGAATTCCTTCATACCAGACATGTTAATATAACAGACAAATAGCAACAATTCACAAACTAAATTTAATCTGATATAATAATATGACTAAATTAGCAATCGCGTGAATATCTAAATTCCTTTCTATAATACATATGTTTGACCTAAACTTAAATACATGCAGTCACACAACCCTTTCATTGCCACACATAAACGCAGACTTTAACCACACATATGTGTCTCTATAATACAGAATCAGTTAAAATGACAGGAGGAACCTATAATTCTTTCAGTTTTAATTTACCTTGTTGTATCTTAGCTTCAAAACTTACTAGCTAAATGAGGACTACTACATTGTCAGCCATGGAACGCGAAGTTTTATGTCACGGTATAGTTTGGATGATATTACATTTTTATGCTAAGTTTGCAATGATTTGGTGTCGAAAATTGATTTTAGAGAATGGAACAAAAAGTAGTAGAGTTACTATTGCTGCGTTTAGTGAGTGGGAACGACAGAAGCCCGCACTTCCTTATTATACTCTCTTTTTTATAAAAAAATATTTTTAATAAATAAGATTTATAAGAAAAGATTAGGAGAGGCAAATAGGCTTGAGAGAGAAAGACGTGGGCAACTTCACCATTTTCTCTGCTTTAAGGGTTAGCAAAATCAATTTTTATTGTTCATATAACCAATATATCCTGCGTCGCAGTGGACTTAACAAACATACAGCCAACGGATACAATGGACACCATGGATCAACACAATAGTTTATGGATCACACGTGTCCCGTGTGGGGATCGAACCCACAACACTCGGCGTAGTGTCAAGCGGCGAGGTGGCCGCTTAAACCACTACGCCAACTAAGCAGTCTTTGCTCTTGATAACAGCATAAAAATATAAAAATACCTAATATCCTACGCACACAAAAGCCTAACCACACACACACACACATGAACGATAGCTCAAATGACACTATCTGAATGCATTTAATCTTCAGAACGGCAACGGCGCGTAATATCCTCATGATGAGCTTCCAACAATGGACTCTCGATCTCTAGTGGATATTAAGTTTCCGCTGATACCGCTATGCAATGACTAGAATAGACCAAGCTATGTTTGAATTAGTCCAAGCCATTCACGTCACTTTGATTCCCCTCATTGTTAACTGGGACGGTTTTGTAGCAATGGATGTTTGTGCGTTAGACAAAGAGGTGTATAGGCTGGGGGATTAAATGAATTTTTATATCCAACTCATCAGATTGCATTAAATCTCTTTGCAACTATTTGTGATTTTATTTTCAGAATCGCGACTTAGTTTAAATTTGGACTATTGGTCCACAGAGGTACCATATACGGATACGATGATTGTAATACTAGGTCTTGTTATATGGGATCCTGAACGCTTCCCATGATTTCAAGTCATGAACTTAAAATATGTTTTTATTAATCAGATATTTGTAGCACAATATAAAGACATATTTCGTTTATAATATGAGTTTGTTTAGAAACATTTTTCGGTCATACCACTCAGGTGATTTTAATCAAGTTAGGAACGGACTGAATGCAAATCCTAAGAAAGGATTTTACTGGTGCATCCGGTAATATCTTTTCGTAAAATAATAATAAAGTATATTAATAACGGTTTGCAAAACGAAATTAAACAATTTCGGTCGAGTGAGTCCAACATAGAATAAGTGCCATTGCCATTTTTTTACTTTATGTGACAAGAACAAATTAAGTCACTAAGCGATATTAGTTTAAGTAATATGTAAACTTGTATGTAAAGGTTTTAAGTTACTACAATACGCACACAAACCAGACAGTTACTTGTTGGTAAATGAGATTACATATAAGCGTAGCTGAAGGTCATAAGGTCTGGGTAATGACCCCGGTTAAGCAAAGTGTTATTATACCCACCCGTGTTGAAGATCTCGACAATATGAGGTGGATATTAAAATTTACATTTAAAACCTCTTTAACAGATGAAAGGATGATTTAGACATACTTACGTTTCGATTTTAAAGGTACTGCCATCTTACATATAAAGCTAAAAATATATATTACATGTTTATCCTACATCTCATGGGGTAAGCAGAGGTGCTGTCTCTGACTCTCCCCTACAGACGTTGGGGGCTCACCCACCAAAATCACCACGATGTGCGTCGACGTCCCGTAGGGATAGAGGCGTAGCCACGCGAATCATCGTTGGTTGATTTGAAGTCTCATCATAAAATGCTATCTAAATATTACATCTCATCAAATGCTAGATATTGTATGTACCGATGTTTCACAATTTAATGTATTCATCATCTATATTCATCATCATTCATAATATTAACAATTTTAACTTGTTTAGCTTAAAAAAATATGCCTTCCAAACGAGTTTAATACAGAAACTAATCGCAATAGTAGGCGTACGATAACCATAAACAAACACCTCGACCATCCCACCTGCCCGCTCCTCTTAGCAATGACATCACGGTCTAATGATAATTGCGATAGTGACGGGAAATTATTGTTCACCCGTTGTGTGTGTGTTTATAATTATATACGAGTATACAGGGTGTTACAAGACCCATCACCATGCCTCCTTCTCAATTTGGACATCATGGTAAATCGTCCTTAGCAAAAATATATGGGAGACGATTTTTTTTAAGTAGACACATTTTTTAAGCCGCAATTGCACACGTGCAATTCTCGAAAAATCTACTAATAAATCAGTGCATAAGACATCTATTGAACAAATAAGCGGGGTACATGCATCGATTTTGTACCTAATTTAAAAAAATATAGTGACTTTGAGCCTCAATATCTCCTGAACTAGTAATTTTCCAAATAAAGTGCCAAAGTGATTCGTAATGAGTGGTACAATATGGGATTTCAGTTTTCGTTAAGGGTCTTTTTACACCCCGTATATACATACATACATACATACATAGTCTCACGCCTATATCCCCGAAGAGGTAGGCAGAGGTATATTGCTACACCCACTTTTCGCCAGCTTTATTTTAGTCCCACGTAATAGGGGGCGAGCCTATAGCCGTACCGGGCACATTACCAAACTCCGAGCTGCTACTGCCCCGTATGTGTGTTGGTTTATATATGTGTGTGTTTATGTGTAGTACAGGACGATTTTTAGGAATGTCGAGAGAAGGTCATTCGGTTATTGTTGCGATGATTGTGGTTCAGCAGTGTGTTGGTTGTAATTATAGAGTGACGTGGCTGGCCTTTAGAAGTCTGTTTGGTTTATTTGACATGATTAAGTGTTAGTAATTTAGGCTACCTTTGTTTTCCAATGTTTCGATTGGCTTGCAACGAATTTGGTCAAAGTCTAAATATTTATATGTTATTCTTAAAAATTACGTAAATAAAGTTTAAATAAATGCTTCCAAATGAAAGCAAAGGTACCTTTTATGCAATAAATACTTATCTTGAAATATATATATAATATTTAAAAAATTAATTCATATAGTTCCTTACTAGCTCATACATCTATTATTATTATTTATTCAGTGGAAAAAATCTGATTCTAAATCTTTTAAAACACAAAAGGTACTGATACTAAACTAAATCTTCTAGTTATTACAAAATACAAATAAAGAATACGTAACACAGATTCCAATCAAATGAAAGACGCTTGAAAATATTTTACTTTGATTTTCTTGAAGAAAATAACAATCACTGTGGCGTCCTGTTCAGAAAATAAAGCGGAAAATACCGACGCAGGATGTGAAATTCCTGTTGTAAATAAAATAGAAATATACTTGGGATGGAAAATTACTATTCCATTGACATTTTCTATTACTGGCTGGTAATGATTCCTTATTAACAGACTGCGTATAAATAGTCCGTAACAAAACATAGCTATGTTTTTTTTTTAAATGATGTGTTTACAAATTGTAGTGCCGAGTTTTGGGTATTTTTGTTGTGTGTATTTTATTTGGTATTTCGATTATTTTTGTAATCGTTTAATAAGTGACGGAATTTTGAAATAACAAACTGAATACATCCGAATTAAGAACCTGTACCTTTTTAAGTGGGTAATATGGCTAGCTTTCCTCTAGGTAAAGGAAGAATTGTGAGCACAAATCCAACAAAACTACTTTTGATTAATTTCTTTGCAGATTTGAGTTTAAAAAGTTTAACTAAACTGGACTTCATGAGGGTGAAAACTTGGCATCTCCTATGAATATGGCTACACAGCCACACAGGTGATAAATACAGTACGTATTATAGTGGTTATAAGGGTAGGATTAGTCTCGAAGAATTATACACAATGCTAATGGAATACATGCGTGATAAAGGACGATGGGCGGAATCAACAAAAATTAAATGTGGCTCAATTGACACATCTTGGCAAGATGATATTTTTTTACTATGGAGACGTTGCCCAAAAGCATGGGGTTGTCATAGTAAACAGTTAAACAAATATTCGTATAAGTTCGTATTTTTAACGATTATTTGTAAAACGCCTACTCATTTATGTATTCATTAGTGCACAGTGAACATAGACCAGTAATATTAACACTCACTATTGTTATTTGCCTACTATCAGCATTATAAGAATGAATAATTAGAAGAAAATGAATTTAAATGATTCATTCATTTTTCGAAGTTAAGTGCGTCTTAAATTGTTAATTATCGATTGCCCCGTGCCTTGGAGAGCACGTTAAACCGTCAGTCCCGGCTGTCATGAAGATGTTTGACAATCGTTACGTGGAGTCAGTACCCTCAAATAAACTGATACTGGTCTTAACCATGAAATATCGCTATCCCTTTGGGTTGCGGAGGTCAGACGGCAGTCGCTCTGTGGAAATGTTGATATTCTGAAATATCTGGTTAAACCAGTAAGCCGAGCTCGGGCTCTAAGGCTAGAGCCTGGGACTGGCTGTCTGGCAGGCTGGGATAACGCTAGAGCGATGATGATTAAATATATTCGTTATTTTCCTATTATTCATTCATTATCATTTAAATGTTTAAAAATACATTATTTTTTATTTTGTATAGTTACTAAATCATGTTTTGTACTTAACCATAATGTCAAAATTACTTACAAGTGTAAAATGAAAATATAGGTTATTTAATAATAATAAATTGTTTTTTATTTATATATCCCACGGATTTAAGTAAAAAAGGATTTAAATTAAGTAGTGGATACTTAAGGTACACATTGGCAACAGTTCCATGTGTGTTGGTATATGGGGACGGAGTCCATACATTTTTGCACATAGTCCTTTATCTTTATTCTTACAAAAAACAATTTTGTTCAAATGCTAGTAGTCATCACTAAAAATCTCTGTAATCATATCCGCAATTCCTCGCTAAATAAAAATTGCCATTTATAAAGTTTGTGCTAGGTTTGTGTTTGGGCTAGAATTTGCGGTCAAAACGCGCAGGTAGTTCATTCCAGAGCTGCACGTACGACGCAGACATGTTTGCTGGGTGCGTCCTGATCTAAGCGAGAACGCTGCGAGCTAACACGATTCAGCCCTGCCGCGGCGTACAGTGGTACATGTCTGATTTATTCACCTTTGGAATGAAAAGAAAAAATAACACCCACCTATACAGACTAGCCAATGTATGTATTGTCGAGTGTTGTGGCAAATATGTTAGAATGAGAGCGATACTATCTCGCTGGTATTATAAAATAATTAAATGAAATAAACTTTTGAAAGTTTATGAGGATAGATGTAACTAGATGTTTATTATTTTATACGCACAGGCAACTGAATGTATGTAAATAAAATTCACAGTTACCTAGCTTATACATGCGAATAGCACGTAGATATTTTGTTCCAATAACAGGTTCCCATGCGTGTGAAGCCACTGGTAAAAGCTACTTAATATTTCCTGAAAATATCCCAAAACTTACACGTAGAAAAATACTCATTGCGTAAACACATACACATACGTGTAAACGCAAACTTTATCTACGAAACAAACAAGGCTTATAAATTATTAATAAAACAATTTGCTAAACTTAAACAAAACTTTAAGCTATAGAGTCTAGAAATTGAATAACGAATCTGATCAAACTAGACCTTGAAAATATCGAACCTGCCACCGCCAGATCAATCTTATGTCAACACTTCATAAAACGAGCATAAATCATTACAAAATACAAAATCTTAGCATTTTTCCAAGCCAAGTATTTTGTACGTTGTTAAGTTGAAGGAATTTTCATAATGTAAGCAAAATATTACCCGTAGGTTTCATATACCTTGTCTAGAATATATTTTCTCTACAATCAATCATTTTGTAGGAAACACTGCTTCGCGCGTCAGTTTTGTAACACGCCACGTTACTTAGCTATTTACGTATTAAGAATGGAGCATGATTTTTGGCTAGTAACTTTGCTTTTAATTTTGAATATTTGGGTTCTTTGTTTTATAAGTTACACGTGTCTCGGAGATTAAAGATAGTTGATGATCTCGGTTGTTAGGGCCTATGAGGAACTTCTCAGAAATGCCTAAGGGAGGAACCCTTAAGCATTTCTGAGAAAATATGAGTAAACATGCAATTAAAAAGACGAAGGGGTGGTGAAGTAGAAGGGTAATTTATACGGAGCTAATTTAATACCTACTATTGCTACTGAGAATAATTATTATCACAAAGATAATCACTACATAGTATAAAATAAAGTCTGTCTTCTGTCTGTCTGTCCCTATGTATGCTTAAATCTTTAAAACTACGCAGCGGATTTCAATGTGGTTTTTTTTTAATAGATAGAATGATTCAGGAGGAAGGTTTATATTATTATGTATAATACATGCATAACATTGCACCCGTGCGAGGCTGGGGCGGGTTGCTAGTATTATACAAGTATAAGTAGACCACGACTCACTGTTACGCCTTAAACATCCATTCCAAAACAGTTTCAGAAGCAAGACGATAAAATACTAAACTGTACAACTAAGTTTTCAAGAAACAAACTGCAAAACTTTATGCGTTGGATACAAAAAAGGTATAAAACGCGGTAACATTGATCACGAAATATCCACCAGATTCCAGTGTAAAATTATACAAAGCCCAAATTGGCCATTCCACACATACCTTCCTTACAAACTTTACCAATATCGACTTTACAAATTACGGGAGGAAGCTACAAATCGACCGAAAAAAGGCTAAAGTGTTACTTGCAAACAAGGGCGTTAAGCTGCTATAGCACCACAATAAAATAGCCGCGACAGTTTAGCACTTTACGTGGGGCCAGAGAATTTGAGACAGAAGCAGGGCCATGACTAGTATCAAATGGATACGATATGAAAAATATGATGAGATAGTGCTTTCACCAAAGTTAGGACTTACTAGTCACCCTATAACCCGCCTTAGTAGTCATGTTTGACGAGATGGCGCTTAGTGAAAAGTTTGTTTGTTTGATTCAAGATTGGACATCAAGAAGTCACGTAATTGAATTAATTTCTTGTGGGCCCAGATTTGGCACAATATTAGTATTTTCACAGAGCGACTGCAGTCTAATCTGTACCAAAGGAATAGCCGAGAAGAGAGAAATCTGAAATTTAAGAAGGTATCTACAAATAAAACCCTACAGACTACAGATTAATATACCGTCAACAGATATCGTATGAAATAATCGTTATATTATGTGTGATATCTTATTTTAAATATTTTTCTTTGCATTGGAATCTTCGTAAGTCGATTATAAGAGACGCTCACTTCTTAGCCACATGGCAGTTGCGTAGATAATGAAAAAAGTAGTATCGTTTGGACCGCGGCCGCTGCTATCGATCGTACTGTTGTTGTTTCGAGTGTACGCCTACACGCCTCGCTAATGTTAGCACGACTAGGATTAGATGCTTGTATGTAGTTCACGATGTAAATGTACTCGCCGTGGATCTATGGATAAATAAAATTGTATGAGTTTTTTTTTAAAATAAATTACAAAATGTTACCGAAGTTTGCGTTTGGTATGATGGATCTTATGATGGACAAAATTATGGTGTGGTATTTCTCCAACTAGAGGATTCTATGACCAGGCCTGATCGTCTAGCCGACTGCAATCTGATGAAAGTATTTCAGAACTAGTATGCACTATTGTACATTTCAGGATGAGGATAATGGTGTTATACAACTTCCTACTAGCCAAGAAACTCATCATCCCACGACACCATTTGTGTAAATACGAGCGCATTTTTCGCGAATTTCCAGTTACAGGCAACGTTGGGCACATAATGTGTTGGTTTCCAAGCCATTGAATATTTTATTTCGTTATTTAGATACTAACTGGTTTCTCTCTTTATTGCTGGTTGTGATACATGGCACGCGTTTATTGGCGTGCTATGTACGTTTATTGATATGCTTTTCTTGAAGGATTAGGTGCATTTAATACTTATGTAATGGTTGATTCTGTCAAGTTATTTCACATAGGAAAACTTTTCTTCAATTTATGTTTGAATGTATGTGAATGCATTTTTTTTAGAATATGAAAGAGGTGCAAAAATGTAATAATAATAATATTCCACCACACACACACATCACAATCCAATCCCAAGCTTAGCAGAGCTTGTGTTATGGGTACTAGATAATGGATAAACATACATATATACTTTTTTTTTGGAAATACCTACATACATATTGTACATAGAAACACCCAGACCAAGACAAACATCCATGTTCTTGCACACAAATGTTTGACTTGAGTGGGAATCGAACCCACGCCCTTCGGCGTGGCAGTCGCTTACACTCCCGCTGCACCAACCGGTCGTTTGAATGTATTTTGTATGGAGTTGCCATAGCCTATATAATTGTTGAACTGCCGTTCTTTTTATTTTTGTCTTCAAAATAAGGGCTAATTCTACGCCTCTTAGGGCAAAGTAAGGGCTAATTCTGTGCCCCTTGGTGCAAAAAGAGGAAGCGTATATGACTCTACCTTACAAGTATTAGGAGCTTACTCACGATAACCGTCTCTGACGTGTCGTAGCGGTAAGTCATGCGAATAGAAGTTATTATGCCGCGATTCCGCCAGAAATACTAGCAGTACTCGATACATTCTTACGCTACATTAATTACAATTATATAGATTCTGTTAATCTATATAATTGTAATTACTGCTAATCCATTTAATTGAATGTAATTTTTGGTATTTGAAAGGCTGGAGAAAGACATATGCTTTAAATTTGAGCTTTGTAATATATTCGGGCAACAGCTAGTTTTCATTACACTAACCAACTAGTAAGTATTAATGAATTAACGAAATAAATATATAAGTTAACGCAGTGAAATAAGCTCACGTATAAATTTATACCGCGCTCAACTTATAGACATTTTTATTTATTTATTTAATAACTTTATATACACTGAAGCGTATAAAGGCGGACTTAATGCCTTGGGCATTCTCTCCCAGTCTACCTTAGAGTGGTGCAGAGATTAAAGTAGGTGTATTGAAGAAGTGAGTGAAGAAGAACTTTTGTAGCATAAACATAATACATATTATATACATAGTTTAAAATACATACATTCGATAGCACAAGAACATATTGATAAATAAGTAGCTATACAAAATATAAAATATATAGTAATTATAAACTAAGAATACATAACAAATTATAAAAATATTAAATATATACATACACTAAATACCAATATACATAAACATATTATTAGGATACTTCTGCCAATTTATCCAACAACAGCTGTTTCACTCTGGATTTAAAGCGATCCTTTGTAGTAGCCATCCTGATTTCTAGAGGAAGGGCATTCCAAAGAAGGATTGCTTGAATGGGAAAGGACGAGTGAATTAAAGCAGAACTATGTGAAGGACAAAGTAGGAGAAGATTATTGGAAGAACGAAGATTTCGATCGTGGTTGGAACTCAAGTATTGGAAATAAGAATTAAGGTATTTTGGGGTATTGGGAGACATAAGGATAGAATAAAGAGTAGTGAGGGCGCGCATACTGCGTCTTTGACGAATAGGAAGCCACTTCAATTGAGAACGATAAGTAGATACATGATCATACTTGCGAAGATTAAAGACAAATCGAATGCAGTTATTTAGAAGACGATCCAGTTTGTTGAGAAGTTCCGCATTCAGGTCATAGTAGCATACATCACCATAGTCGATCAACGGGAAAACCAAAGTTTGCACAAGCATAGTCTTGGTCTTGGGTGGGAAGAAGTTTCTTAACCCTAGATAGATAACCTACGTCGAATCGACGTAATCGATTTTTATAAATTGATATAACTCCTTGTTTTTTTGCGTCACTAAGCGGGTCGTTCCCGCCAACTCAGTTGGCCCTCGGAGCTTGAAGGACACACCTGTATCTTGCCGGTAAGTGCTACGTTTTCATCAGTATTTACCTACCGTACGTCGAAGTGACGTATGGTTATCTTTAGTGTAAGATTTTGAAGTTTTGGAAAAATGGGTTATTGCCACTATTTTTGAGTTCAGATATACATTTCCTTTATTAGTTTTTTTCTTGTTATGGGCCATGACAAACCATACAAAATGTCATTACGACTTCGTGTAGATGATGCAGAAATAAGTGGGTTGTTGCATGAAATAAGCGATGAAGAGATTCAGGGGTCGGTCACTGAAAACGAGGACAATGTACTAGAAGGTGAAGTTCAGAGTGATGCCGAAGACCATGAGGGGAATGCTCCACTAGTGGTAAACCCCTTGAATACAGAAGATGTGACTGAAACAAAAGGGGGAGTCAATTGATACATTCGGCCAAATGTGCTGATCTGTGTCGTACAGCCGCAAAACTAACAAGGTGGCCCATGGCTATGTTTTACGGGATCATGAATATGGCATTTATAAATTCATTCATAATTTTCTGTGATAATGTCCTATTCAGGAAAGAAAAACCACTGTCAAAGAGACTTCAACAAAAAAACTCAGCAATAGCTTGATAGTCCGATGAATGGGGAAAAGGCAGAGCAAATGCTTTCTTTACCGACCAATGTAAAGAATAAAATTGGTGGTATATTGCCGGAAAGACCAGCCGAACCTCCCACACAACGTGAAGGAGTATCAGAGACAAAGAAAAGAGAAATATTGTGCCTTTTGTCCATCAAAAATTAGAAAGATGGCAAAAGCAATGTGTGACAGCTGCCAAAATCCCATTTGTAGAGACCACAAGTCCAGCGCCTGCCCTAAGTGCCTTTGAGGCCAATCTCAATAAGAAGTGATATTTATTTGGGTTTTTTAAATTATAGGTATTATAAAAAGATGATTTTGAAACGATTTTATGGTAAATTATAAGACTAACAATGAGATTCCTAAATGTTTAAGTTTTGTAAAGTAAGAAGTACCCTGTTTTGTTATTTTTTTTTCTTTGTAATAAAAATATTAATAAACTGTAATGTTTTTCATTTATTCAGACCTCTAGTACATACAATAAGATATACTATCACGTTTATAAGCCTAGGATAAAAATAATCCAAAATATGCTCACTCAAACATCCGCACCTCGAATCGACGTATGGTTATCTTTAGTGTACAGTGAAATATGGTTATCTATCTAGGGTTAAGCGATTTAGAGCACGTAGAGTACCTGTAATTTTCTGACCGACTTGAGTAACTTGGTAACGCCAACTCAAGGTACAATCTATATGCAGGCCAAGGTTCTTGACCATTGGAAAGAAGTCTATAGCAGTACCATCGTAGACTAGCGTTGGCAGAGTTGTAAAATCTAGTTTTTGTATTGATTTTTCAATATTTTACGCTGGAGGGATAGTGGCGTTTCAATTTTCAACTTACACCCCACTCTAGTTTATTACACTGGTGGGAGTTATACATAATTATTATTCATTTATTCTATTCAAGTCCCATCGGAGATATTCATCATTCATTTCATCAATTTCTCTTTTGAACTGTACATATGTTTATTAATTTGACTTGGGTGAAGGTTCAAATTGGCTGGGTGTTATATTAATGTTATAGTATTATGTATTCAAGCATTTTCTGTATATTTGTCAATAATTTATAATCTGCTAATATACACGCGGTTAAAATCACTACACCTACGTTTAACAGATTTGCCATACTTTACTGTCCGCATGAACGTTAATACTTGGCGATTTGTAAGTGTTTTGTTTTCTTTTTTTTATTAAATATTACTCACACTATAGATAAATCTAGTAAACATAACAAACAGCAAAACTTAACTACTACGTAATTCGTACAGTAAAATTCCTCATAATAATTATTTTATATTCAATAATATAAGATTTTAATATTCAATCTAGGGCTACTGCAAGACTGGCACCCTGTCAGAAGCATTTTATATCAAAAAAATAAGTTTAAAATTTCTGTAAATTCGTTCATGAGGACAGTAAAGCATGGAAAAAGTATGAGTACAGAAATGTATTTCTGTAGGTACTTATACTATTCTGGATTTATATCTGAATGAGCTATTTTCTTGTTTCGTTCTTTTTAGACTTTTTAGAATTTTTGACGTAGTCGGGTTAAAGTTTTTAAACGGGTTTTATTTTTTTAATTTAATCCTTTTCTGTATCCCCATGGGTCATGTAAACTAACCGTGCAATATTTACATTGTCATATTTATAGGAAGAAAGAAAGAAAAATAGGTAACACAAAGCGTCTGAACTGCGTGAATTGTAAGTACAACCGCGTTTTATAAACTTATATGTTGACTGAAACAGTATATATGTACATATTTGTAATGTGCTCAGTCTCACCAATACCTTCCTTTTGATACCAAAGACGTAATGATTATCTCAGTTTATTTTTTTTAGAGGTTGGAATCTGAGCTATTAATTCCGTGATAGAAAAAACGGATCAAATTTATATAGCCTATGTCACCCGCGCCATTATAACGGATCTATTGATATTTTTAAACCGGTTCAGTAGTTTAGGCGCTACGTTGGAACATACAAACATACATATATAAATAGACTTCCTTTTGGCTTCGCCGTAGTCGGGTAATAAACTATTTATAAGTATTTTTCCATCAAATTATACTTAACTAGAGGTAGCCCACAGCTACGCCCGCACCGTCTTCTTAAATAAGCCACAATCTTATGGGCATCAAATTTAAGAAAATCCCTTCTTAGTGCACCTTTACGGTCCCCAAGAAACATACATGCCAAATTTCAGCCTCTTGTGCCCAATAGATTTGGCTGTGCGTTGCTTCTCAGTCATCATTCAGTATACAAGAATTTTATATTCAGTCAGTAACGCAAAAAATTTATATAATTCTACAGATTGCCACTAAATGTGTAGTTCAGATCACTAACGCAATGCAGAGTAGTGATGAGGAAAACGACTTCTCGCAAATTCTACTCTAATCGAATTGAAAAAGTTCTCTATTCCAGTCGAATTCCAATCTGAAATCTCAATTTAGCCGAAAGCGAAAAAAGGACAGTAAAACTAACACTTAGTAGCTTACATAACGCTGGCTGTTACTCACGATTTCAGCCGTGATATTTTCTGTATCTCGTTTACGTCACAATCTATTGGCTCCAATTGTGAAACCATTAAGGACCATATGAAATAAATACATCATTGTCCTCACTAAAGTTGTTCATTTTCAGTTCGCTGACGTGCATTCACACGTATGTAATTCATCATCATCATCATCATCCTAGCAATATCCCGGTTGCACTCAAGACTTACACTTTGAAGCCCGGCGTCCACTTTCTGGTCTAATCAGATTTGACCGAATGCTAGATTTTCCACATTGCGACTGGCGTCTGACCTCCGCAGCCTTGATTGGCAAGCATTGCGATTTTCCATGGCTTACACCAGTTTTAGTATATCCTACGTTATAACATTCTTGACATCCGAGGTACGGCAAAAGCGATAATTGACAATTTAATACGCACAGGGTATCCAAAAGTCTGTGCTGCGCGACGTGGATTTAAATCTGATGCCTTATGCATAGCAATCTGTCGGTGTCTCCACTGCAGGCTATTGCGGCCTATAATGATTATGGACACACATAAAAATTATTATATAGTTATAATGAGATCAGTTAGAATCCCAGCGGTCAGTAATAACAAGTCAATGGCGGAACTAAATAATTCGCTAATAAATATAGGAGTTATAATATAAAACCATATCACAGTACAATATTCGATGTGCTTTGTGGTCTGTGGATCGCGGGCACAATTGTACTGCCAGCTAATGATTAATGTTTAGTATTAGTAGTGAACAAAATTATATTTAGCACAATAGGTACGCGCACTAAAGCTATGTGCTGAGTAAAATTTAATGCACTATTATAAAACAGGGTCTAAATTACTACTTATGTATATTAATATGTAGTTTGCAATTTAGTCGTCGTTATCAATATATATAAAATTCCTGTGATACTTGAAATTAAACTACAGTTTCGGATTTTATCGCGATAGGTATATTGGTTTCACTAAGTTACTACATTTAAACCGAATGATCTAAAAACTACATTTTTAATTTATTACTAGCCGACTTTTCGAATTCTTTACAGGATTCATGTTCACGGCAGACTGAGGTGATATTTAATTTTGTCTTTTTCTTAAATGTATAAGTTATCTCAAAGTACCCGAACATTTTTCAACTATTGGTGTTACTATTTACGCAGAATGAGCTCACAGTGTTCTTAGGTCTTCTGGTGACTTTAATACATTTAGTAATCAATTAAAAATGTAGTTTCCAGATCATTCGGTTTAAATATAGTAACTTAGTGAAACCAATATTTCGTGATAAAATCCGTAAACTGTAGTTTAATTTCAGTTTGTAACATTTGCGCAAACCCAAGAAGATATTCCTGTGATACTGACTGACTGACAAACAATGCACAGCTGAAACTACTGGGGCAAGAAAAATGTTGTTAAATTTTGCAAGTTGATATGTTGATGAATTGTTGTCATGTATATTCCTTGAAGAGAGTAGAGGTAGGAGGTAAAATAGTCCCACCCCCCTGTGGGATCTCCACCTTGACGTGGTGGGGAGGCTTAGTAAAGGGCACCCACGGTGAAACTAAGCGAGATCCCGGGAGTGGACGCTCCGCGTGGGCTTGATGGAGGCCTGTGCAGGATGCGTCCAAAGGTGCGGGTGTGGGGGACAGTTCTTTCTGTCCCTCGCAGTCGGGCGCGGTCACAGGAGGAGAGGCGTGTCGGTGTTGCGTTGCCGCGCGCCCTATCTCCCGCGACCAAATGGGGGCGCACCATTTGTTGCGTCGCGGTGGGGCCGCAGAGGAAGAGGAGATGCGGTGTTGTCAGATTGCCATCCTCCCTATTCTCAGTGACCTAACCACGGTTACTGAGCTCCCCCACCACAAGGTGGAGATCCAACGGGGGGGGGAATTTATCTTGTGCCCCGGTAATGGTTAAAAAATCTAAATTGTTTTGTGAAATCTGAATGTAAGAGTAATAAAATGATGACGACACAGTGGCATGCGTGGCAATGCAGTTCAGTTTTTTTGCTGTGCATCCAATATTTGGTCAACGTAATTGGCATATACTGCTCGTGCAACGTTTTTATGCATTGTGTTATATGCTGTAAAAAAGATAGATGATTTTTTTCGACGTTGATTCCAATTCCAGTGAATGAGTTACTTCATCAGCTTTGTCTATAGTCTTCCCTACTGCTGGACACAGGCCGTCTCCTCGTTCTTGGGATGGATGAGGCCGTAGTCTATCAGGGTGGTCAAGTGCGTGTTGACAGACTTCACATGCCTTTCGAGGACTTTATGGAGAACGTTCTTTCTTCACCGTTTAGCGACATTTCTTTTTTCGAATAACGAAATATTTTTACTGGAACAAACCATTGGTCTGTCGCTGCTTCTTTGAATTACTTTATATGAAAGCTTCTTGTTACTTTGCCAAAAATAAAGTAAATGTCTGCCTCCAACAAAAAGTATTTATAAAAAAATACTCGTTCTAGGTCTAAAGTTGCTATTATATTTTAGTCTTTGTTTCTCGAATATCTATGAAATACAACACTACTGCCTTCTATATTTTACAATATGTTCTGAAGCTGCGGGTGGACAGTACCTTCTAGACAAGATTGCTCTATCATCGGCCATACCATCGTTAAGCATCCGACGAAATCTCGGCCAAATGTAAACACCATCCTAGCCCTGTCCTGGTTTCAATCCAAGACCTATCCCTTGAAGTTCAAAGTATGCTCGAAGCCATGGGTCAAAAATAGGTTAACCTTTTGACAACATAAAAACGGGACTTAATCGAATTGACTAACAAATTTTACTTAACAGATATGTTTCTCTGACCTATCGATAACAGCAGTCGCGATCGCGAACAACAAAGTTCTAATAGCCTACATCGATCTTGAGCGCAAAAAGACTCAGCATCACCATTAAAACTTCAATAAAATTCTTTCCACCGTGGTCCAAATACGGGGTCCATAAAATCGGTCCAACTGGCGTCTTTTTGTTCGCCGTACATTGCTGTGACGTATTTCGGGGAGGTGGACCGTTAGTGAAGCACGTGACACGGAATAGCTCGTCAAATTGAGAGGACGAGCCGGGACGATTGAGAGGTACCGCTAACTCCTGCGTGATTTTATTTTTGAACGGAGCGTGTAACTTGTCGGTTGAGTATGAAAACTGTTGTAGTGGTAAAGACTATTAGCTTGTCTGATATGGAAGTTATTCATCAATAATAATAATATTAGTGTGATTAATTCCCAAACTAGAAAGAACCTGTACTAAATGGCAAGCAGATAACTGATAAAAATAACTATTCTTATTTAAAGCTATCGCATCACCAGTTTTCACCGTGCCGAGTGTTATGGGTTCATACTCACATGAGACAACAGATTGTGTGATCCTAAGGGCGCTTGTACACGGTAAGAAAATACGCCGGGCCTATGCAAGATTTCGTGTCGCAACTAGAAAAGAACTGTGTACACTGCTCGCAACGGTGCACGAAAAAAATCTTGTCTGCGCCAGACACGACGCGGCGAACGTTGTTGCGGAGCGGTGGGGGGCGGGGGTGGAGTAGTAGGGTTCACACAGCCAGGTAAGTAGTGATCTGTGGGTAGTTTTTGTTATGCGTTTGGTGTGGACGTGTATTGCAGCGTAGACTACAAAATGGCTGATGAGTTACTTATAACTTTAGTAGAAGGACAACCGGTATTGTGGGACAAAACTTCAACAACTTATTTTCATGCGAAAATAATCCACAAATTATTCCTCATGTTGTCGCATTAGACGGTAAAGGGTAATGAACACACCAAACTCATTTTTCTCTTGAACAATTGGATGAACCCAGTAAAGTCTCTTGTTTTTTGTTTCCTTTTTCATTTTGTTATAATAATAATTTGCAATTATCATTCTTTTTTGCTTTGTAGTTAACATTTTTATAAATAAACGATAATGATTATATTATCAGACTTGTTATTACTTGCGCGACCTACGCCCGACTAACTACTGCACGAAAATAAACTTGTCGTGTACACGTTCCGATTGGTCTTGTCTGCGGCAGACACGAAAGTTTTCGTGTGTAGAACAGACAAAATTCTTGTCGTCTACCCGAAGAATTTGTCTTGTCTGCCGCAAACACGTTAAATTTTCTTAACGTGTACAAGCGCTGTAAAGCTGTTGCTCGATTGTGTGTATTTTTGTGGCCGTCGATTGAATGTTTGTAGAAGTAACAAAATGAAAATATTAGTCTTAAAATGATTTCTTGGAAAATATTTCTGTTCATTGGGAATACCGGACTGAGACCTAAGATTTATGTGATGAAGTTAATGTTATGTCAAACCTGATTAGTCCCCTGGTCCTAAGACCTTGCCATAAGATAACGCTAAAACGATGATGATTATGACAATCTTGATACATATTACTTCTCTTACAACGCCACTAACTCTTGTTCCAACGATAGCTTTGAAGACAAACTTCTTTGATATATTATCCGCCGTTAGTATACTGTAAAGAATAAAATAATACACTTATTCCACACAGAATATTCCTGAAGAAACTTCAGCAACGTTATTTCAGTTGCTCGCCGGCGATACTAAAAAGCCCGCGTGCCTGTGTGTCTGTGTGTCTCTGTGTGTGTGTACCGTATGTTGTTAGTGTTGCCGCCGCTTAAGACAAAAGATGGGAACGATGAGAATGCACTTTGGCGATGTTTCCTCAACGGACCTATTCTGGATGCGTGACGATACCACTGCAAGTAAGTTCACTTGTTCACACAACTGAACAAAGAATAACATTTATTTTAGCTAAGTGTAAGTATGCATGTATACCGTAGTTCTATTGATAATGGAAAATCACAAAAGTTTAGAGGCCCTGGTTCTTGCTTCAGTGCAAAAATTGTTAGGCTATGTCGAAGACCCTTGGTCAGTCTCAAAACTTCTGCATAATAGTTGGCCACACACGAAAGAGAAAGAAAAAGTAAATTAATTGATTGGATGCGATTTATATCTGATTGCATTGCATTAAACATTATTCGTAGTAGATATATTGTAAATCTCTCAGGGAAGGACTGTAGTCGTAATTTCAATAAATTTTCATTGTGAGACATTGCCGAAATCACGAAATATGATTTCATAAGCTGTTTCATACCAGTTTGCCAAATGTACCTATGGAAAGGCAGATTTATTCTTGCAAATATTTACTGATGCAGTCACGAATCAGCAATAGCCTAGTGAAGATATCAACAGATTGCTACGCAGAGGGTATCGGGTTCGTAATACAGGTCTTGAACCTAGTACGGACTCCAGCTGTCACTAAGGAACAGCTTAGTTATTTGGTAATTTGTTGTAATCACTTTGTGTTTGTAATCTTTGTACCTTATGAGAGAAATCAAAAAATATATTTATTATCATAATATATTTAACTCATGGAGCGAATCACTGACTTCTAGAAGTTATGGGCTATTAAATTGTTAATGATCACATGCCCCTTGCCTCGGAGAGGACGCTAATCCGTCGGTCCCGGCTGTCATGAAGATATTTGACCCTTGTTATGGCTCGTCAGTACCAATGAATAAACTGACACTAGTCTAAAATATGGCATATTGCTATCCCTTGAGGTTGCTGAGGTCAGGTGGCAGAAGTTGCACGAAAAAGATAATATTCAGTCAAATCTGGTTAGACTACAAAGCGGACCCTTGGACAACTGGGAAAACGCTAGGCGGATGATGATGTTGACTGAGGCAAGTACGTAGTAAATATCCCGAAACAGAGAAAATATTTTAAATCGTATTCTGTCTTGTTTTGAACAGAATACGGCCGCGGCCAGACGGCTCCATTCCGTGAAAAGTTGATGGAAAGTGTAATAGGAACACTTAGGTCTGAAGTCGGCATGATGTAACGCAACGAATCCTATTGCACACCTAGCCAATCTTATTGCTACGTGTCTGCATCAAATATAGTGTACTGGGGAACGGAGCAGCTTTGAATAAACTCTTCAAAATATTTGTGTGGTGTAAATTTAAAAACTAGGTTGTTCAACTGCATCGGTGGCGTATGGCGTAGTGGTTTATGTGTGTTAGTTAAGTGTAAGTTATTAATAAAATAACTTTAATCATAATCGCAGTAAAACTTGTTGTATGCCGTGATTAACACACATTCTAGAGCTTCCCATTTTTTGCTGACAATGTAAGGCCTCTTCCCCCAAAAACCAGCGGGGTGTCGTACTAAGGTGGCCGGCTTTACAAGAATGTACCAGCTAGCTGACATCATCGTATGATTCTATCAAGTGGCTCTCAATTGAACGTCAGTATTGAGACAAACAACAAAAAAGTAGAATTATTCGAACTGGTCCAGCCCTTTTCGATTTTTACGTGTCCAACGAACCGCTTGCAATTTTACACGTACAGCTACAAGTACATACCATATCGCATCGCAAATCAGATGCTTACTACCAACCGCTCAATAACAAGTTGTTGAGTTTGTCTATTTACTGAACAAACACAGAGCGATCACTCGCGGTTAACTTTACACAAATATTTGCTATCAATACACGTGCTACGACAGTGTCGCTATACAAACACTACTGAACATACGGGCAAACTAGTCTGTCGTGAGGGATATACTTTTCATAAGGTTGTGTTATCTCAAAAAATTGAGTGCGTGACTGCTATCAAGTTTTGTTTTTTGTGTAAGGGTGTGACCAACTCTGGTGTTCGAATTTTCAGACCGCCCGAAGGCGTCTGCAATGGCCTAATGATTCATGTCCTAGACAAGAACCGAGAGGGAAAGCTTTACTTGCCCCCTCGGAAGCACTCTGATAGCAAAACTTATTAACCCTTGTGGTAGTTACACTTAGATTAACCCTAGATAATTTAAATCGTTTTACAGAAACATAATAATTAATCATTCGTCGATGCGACGACGCACTAAGTGCGAATGAGTGATTTGCAAACTTTCCCGCGAGCCTCGCGTTTTTCTATTCGTTTACTTCAAAATCAGTGCAGCACGTGCAGCAATTGTGTGCACACGACTATTAGGAAGTTACTTACACTTAGCGCGTCACCCACTCGACGAAAGTTTAGTTACTTCGCAACTTATTTTCTACAAAGATATATGTGCGTCAGAATGGCTGGGTGTCTGTGGCGTTAGTATATGAGAGTTGATTTGAAAATTGCTACTGTATAGGATATATATTTAGATATAAAATATTTTTTTGACCAGCCATCCTGACGGTTGGTTGGCTGGTCACCTCCTAGTTTAAAGTTAAGCATGCAGAGTTTTCCAAAACGTATTGCGTCTATAATTGCTACAGTTTTACTTCATTTATCTAATTTAGTTGTAACTTCAAACATATGTTAAATCAAGGATATAGCAATTATTTAAATTATCCCAATGAAAAGTGCCTGATAAAATAATAAAGGCATATAGTTGCAGTGTGTCTTCACTCAACGGTATTGCTATTTTAGGAGGCAGGCGTTTGAAATAATCATTGTTAAATGGCATGTTATGTTATAAGTAGGTAAGTGGATAATAAGTACTTAAAAGGATATCGTAAGATTCAGTTTAATAATAGAGAAGTTATAAAATGGTTTAGCAATTATAAAATTTGGTAAGCCACAAAAAACAGCATTTAAATAATTTGGTCAGCATGCAAAGATTTTGTTTGCAAAAAAAAATCAGGCAGCTATCCTTGTTCCGTAAATAATCTTGATAATTTTAAAAAATTAATCATAAATAGGCAGCTTACATAACATGAGTTTGCATAATAAACATTCAGTCTGCAATATAACTACTTAAACAGCAAGATTTCATGATTGATCGACAGATAAAAATTTTAAAGTACTTTAATATTATGATCAACAGCTAGTGCCTAGGGTTTGGAGCGACGAACTAAATTAATAGGTTATGTTAGGTTCTCTTTTGACCCTTAACCCAAAAATAGGAGCCCTGCGAAGCAGGGCTTCGTCAACTTAGTTTATTAAACTAGGTAATTGGACAAAATGTCTAGGTAGTTACATTATATTTGTTTGCTTACTCTCTGAGTGTTTAACGAAAATTTATCAAACAGGAACAGCTCACTGCAGCTGATATACTTAATTAACATGCTGTACAAAAATAATTACAGCTATCCAGAATGACATCAATTGCTGATTGCTTTTGAAATGTTTGCTGGCCATGAGTTGCTGATCAATTAGCTGTTTCTGCTCACAGATTATATTTTTCTGCTCACAAAAATAATTGGTATTTTTGTGAGCATGCTTACCATTTAAATCATCATCCTCTTAGCGTTATCCCAGTTTCAATCGGGGGTCCGCTTACTAGTCTAACCGGATTTGGCTGAATATTTTCTTTTCCACGGAGCGACTGCCTGTCTGACCTCTGCAACCCGAAGGGATAGCGATATTCCATGGTTTAGACTAGTGTCAGTTTATTTTAGAAGGTACTGACGCCCTGTAACGATTGTCAAAGATCTTCATGACAACCGGTACCGACGGCTTAACGTGCTCTCTGAGGCACGGGATAAGCGATAATTAACAATTCAATTCGATAACTCCGAAAAGTCATTGGTGCGCGCCGTGGATTCGAACCCGATACCTTCTGCATGGCAGTCTGTTGGTATCTCCACTAGGCTATCGCTGCCTTATATGCTAACCATTTAAATAGCACCCTTAATCATATTACAATTTACTTATAAAATATTCAATTATTAATTTACCTTATTTTCACATTATTTTTTCGTATATATTATACAATGTGGAATTAACTTTTTTTTACTCTTCGTATTTTTTTTCGATTCGTCATCATAACATTTCCATTCTGAATATCGTCTGCAATGAGCTTTGTAGTGACCAATTAGTGTTCCACATACTGGGGGCACGAATTCTATTATTGACAGTAAATGAAACTCAGATCCTTCTAACAAAAGAGATGTTGGTGGATCATCTATTGAAATAAATTGATTGGAATGAAATTCAAATGCAATAAGATCTCGCAAAAATACACTAAATGATTTAACACCTTTACATATACCTCGCCGGCATTCTGTAAGTTCTTGAGCATTAATTAAAGTATTTGCGGATTCTTGTAAATCATTAATGACTGAATTTATATCAACGTGTAGAACAGGTATCTTACGCTGACCTCTATTGATTGCACAATCTGATTCTGTACAATGTTCATTTTCATCTGCACTGTATATACAGTCTATTAAAATGCGTTCAAATATATTATTTCCATTGCACTCACATCTCACTTCCACAGAGGCTTCTTGTTCAACTTTTGAGAAATAGACTTGGGCCGTTTCAAATCTTATTTTGTACACTTCTTCTGTATCTCTTCCACTCATGAGTCTGACAAGTTTACAGAATAATTTTTCACTCTCATGTATTGTTTTACTTATACGATAGCCATCGATATATGCTATAGCTAAAGCCTGACATACCGAATCAATCGCGCAAGTATTTATTATCAATATAATATTTTTTTACCAATTTGTAGCCTGCTTCCGTTAGACAAAAAATAACTGGCTTCAAAGTTCTTCTTTTTTTAGTAACATTTCCTTTCCCTTTCCAGTTTTCGATGAAGCTAGGATCCTCAGCAAAAATAGAATCATCAGTAAACTCTTCCTTAGGCTCTTTAGACCGTAATTTTCTTTTCCGCGTAGATGTTATGGAATCCCTTTTTATTTCCTTCTTATGAAAATCTGCCCTAGTAGTATTTCTTTGTGCAGTAAGATTTGGCAGTATCGATTTTCTCGGTGCAACTTTAATCCCTCCTTTTAAGAATTTTAAATGTTTTTTTATGAATTCATCTGTTCGTAGTCTATGAGATTTGGTGCTTAGATGTAATAGCAGTCTTTTTATAGTTTTAAAGTATGATTCAACATTTGGAGAAGTACTCGTAGGTGCCTCGATTTCGTAATCATAAATATTCTTCATTACGTTTGACCACAAAGGAAACAGATTCAGTAAACGTGATAAAGTTCCTATAAAAGCAAGATAGTGGTACAAATTGTCATGATTGCCTATATCTTCAGTATCTAGTGTAAAGAGTAATTTTTCTGTTTAAATTTTGTTGGTAAACCATTTAAAAATCTGTTTTCTTCACTTAATTTGCTATCAGTTTTATTTTCAAACACTGATTTTTCAACAGCTTTAGGTAGATCATTTACTTTGTCACTGTCCAGAATATCTATCTCTTTATTTAGATAAAGAGACAGATAATTACAGTCTGAAACTGATTCAATGTCTTTAATCGATTCTTAGCCAACTCACACCTAGAAGGATTATTGGATTTATTAATGCCGTCGTGTTCATTCAAACAAACTGTAATAATATCTGTCAAAATTCCTTTGGCTTTTTCAAAATTTACGCATTCCTTCAGCGCTAACAGACATTTAATATAAAAGAATTTTACCCTGTTGTCGACGTGTTTGAAACGAGTTAAATTGAAAATGATTTTAACAAAATGACTTGTGTCTATTCTAATGTAGCAATCTTCACTTTTTTCGTCTTCCTCTAGTTTTCTGTAAGATTCTGTAACATATTCTTTAGTAGTGTTATATTTCGTAAATGCTTTTACGCCAGCACCAATCAGCGCGGATGACTCATCGACGATGATTTCGTCTGGTTTTGGAATGCTCACGTGCCATGCTTCTAGCCTTCTAGTATTTGTATATAGTGTCCATAGACTGACTTTCTGATACCATTTGGGTAAGTGGGATACTACTGTGACCTTCATATGTTTTCATGCCACATACATAAAACAAAATGTGCTTTGTGATTGTAACATTATATATTGGGCCAAATGTATTGAAAATGCTACCACTGGCGTCTATACTAACAATCAATTTATCAATTTTTTTTAAATTCTTTGCCATATTGATCTTGGCAAGGATCCCAATAATAAATATAAAATGGATACATCAAGATATGTTTGATAGCTTCTTTGTAAGGCGATATTTGGATCATTAGCCATAATCAAAGTATTTGGTTTTGATGAAAAAGTGAGCTACTCTTATGTTCGTGTTTTATTTGACGTAAGCACCCTGTTGTTGGTAAATGAGTAGGTTCAGGCTGATCGGAATTAATTAATTAATTCATTGATATGAAATAGCGGATACATGTTTAAGTTCTTCGGCTATTTCAGTTCGTTTTGCAGGGGATAGTTTTATTTTTCTCATTGGAGTATGAATGATTTTTTTTTCGTAATTTGTTATTATGCATTTGCACTGAGCTATTTTATTCGAAGGCCAGCTAATAATAACTTTCACATCATCTTCACATTGTTTACAAGATCCGATGCACGTTATATTGGTGCTCATAGAAATAGAATACTGTTTAAATGTCCAATTGTGTGCTATTGGATGGATCTCCCAAATTTTTTTCACGCAATTGATGGGCCCACTGATGTTTAGGCAAAACATTTTTCATTCTAAAAACAGACTCAGATCCTTTATTTAATTTTATGCGTTTAGTTATTGGTTGCAAACGCTCCCATTGATACGTATCAATAAAAAATCATAAGTGACTGTGTTTCCAAGCAATTTGTTGTTGCCGTCTTTGCATTTTTTTTTCTACTCTATTATCACATTTATCAGTTTGGGCTTGGTTTTTCACAGCAAATATTATCATCTGGGCTAAAGAAATAATCAAAACCGAACACGCCGAAAGGTACAGTGCCTGTTTCATAATCTTTTTGGCTAAGACAGTACTAATTTCACTAAACAGTGGATCAGTAGATGCTGGTAAATCTGACTTACTTGGAAAATACTTTTTGTATTGCAAGAAAACCTTTTATTGCTCCTCGAGTGGCACAACGAACTTCCTCTCTTCATCGTCCCAAACACCAAAACACGAATTAAATATAGGTTCTATAGTTAGGCAGTTATTCCTTATATTATAGACATAGAACTATTTAAATTGTCGAATAAAATTAAATAAGCCTAGACTGTGATTGCAAAATTATATCTGCACCAGCAATGGCTAAGAATAATTGAAAAATGATACTCATTGGATTGTTGAGGGTAGGTACTTTTTTTTTACCTAAGAAGCGTATTACTTACACGGTTACCAGAGCCTAAACGATATTATACCGACACCTACATAACTATTTGCCTTTATTATTTTATCAGGCACTTTTCATTGGGATAATTTAAATAATTGCTTTAACCTTGATTTAACATATGTTTGAAGTTACAACTAAATTAGATAAATGAAGTAAAATATGTAGCAATTATTGACACAATACATTTCGGAAAACTCTGCATGCTTAACTTTAAACTAGGAGGTGACCAGCTAACCAAACGTCAGGATGGCTGGTCAAAAAAAAATCTAAATGTATATCCTATGTAGCAATTATTTATTATATGTAGCAAATATAAGCAATTACGTACCAATTTTCAAATCAACTCTCATATATCAACTCCACAGGCAACCAGCCATTCTGACGCACATAAAGATATGTTCTTTGTATTTTCGTCTCTTTTTATTTTAGGGTTATTATTACAATTATTATTTGTATTTTTAGTAAGAATAATGTTTATTTCAATGTATTTCTACTGAAATTATACTACTTTTGCTTTAATAAATGACTTTTTTTTTCATTGTTGTTGTATTTTCACAAATTATTTCTTATATTATATCATTCTTATTATATTATTTTTAAACGGATTTCAGAAGGCAAGAGGAGCAAATAAGTTAATGGATAAATGAAAGGGATGGCGAGTGTGAAGACGAATCTGAACAGTCTGTATCGTAAATCCCTACTAATTTTATAAATTCGAAATTTTGTATGTATGTATGTTCCGTTTTCACGCTAAAACGGCCAAACCGATTTTGTTGAAATTTAACATAGAGATATATTGGACCATGGAGACGGACATAGGCTACCATAAGTTGCAAAAATTAAACTGGGAGGGATTGTAGGGAGGGTAGAAGTTTGAACGGCAAAAATTTACCTCTTGGAAGTAAGAACGCATACGCTAATAATTGAGTGCTGCGCATGTGCTATCGCATATCTGTCAGTACTGTCACATCATACATAATGACATATTGTGCACGGCGATTAAATTGTTCGCATATATAAACTAATAAATTATATATTAAGCTCATGGCTGAAACGATTTTCTCTACTAATATTATAAATGCAAAAATGTTTATAGATATATATTGGACATGTTTATAGATATATGTTTGACATTTGATTGTATGCAAGGTGATGTTATTATGTACCTTTTGGGCGGAAGCCCGTGCAGGTCAACTCATACTTAACACCTCTGAACTGCACTGACTTCTACTCCCTACACCTGAGTCCGGTGCAGGGAGTGGCGAATGGCCTCAGGGGTAGCGCAGGTCGCGAAGATCCCCTGAGGCAAGGCTGGTGGACTATCCTTCCCGAGGTTGCCGCCCGTTCTTGGTCCAGTTCCTTCAGAAATGGATGCAACCAAAACCTCCAGCCGAAACACAAACAACAGGCACTTTACACACGCACACACACACACGTACACACATGCGCGCACACATCCACATCCAGGAACACATCTCTTCACCACGCCTCCGCGTAGTCGGGTGGGCGCGGGCTCGTAGTAAAAAGTCACGAGTAAGAGAAGTTGACCACCTGCGCTAGGACCTGCGCAGTCGAGCGCCGTACGCGGGGATGACGGAGTCCTGGGGGGTTGAGCCGAGCGGCGCTGGCGGTAATGTGACCGTGAGGCAACACGCCCTCTTTGGTCCCGATTTCACGCTAAACGGTAGCCCCCGCTGTGAGCCGCAGCGGGGGAAATGGCCACCGTGTCCCGTCAGAGGGCCACAGGCTAGGGACGTAGGGTCCACATCAGCAGTTGGAATTTATTTCGGCTGTTGATGTGGTAGGTGAAGGCTATACGGAGGGCGCAAGCGAAGGATGACGGCTAGAGTTGGTAACTCGGCTCAGGCCGTTAACCCGAGCGGGCGCCCGAAGTCGTGCTGTAAACCAGCCCCGCGTTCCTATATCCCTCTGGTAATCCTAACGTCCGGTATGACGTTCCCAAATGCGGGCTCCATGGAGGGTGGGAAGCCAGAGGGATGAAGTCTTAGTAAACTTGCATGGATACCGAAATCCCACTTATTACCCCAACCGCGACGGGGACGGCGAAAGCTGTTCCCGCCGCCACAACCACAACCATACAGATGGTCGACGCCGTGGCCCCGGCTGCAGGTGTCACACCATCCCCCAAGGACGTGACTTCAGCGCTGGCTAACGCTAGTACTGGTCCCGTCCTTACAATCGTCAGCCCATTTGAGATAAAGCGGGAAGACGACTCCTCCTTCGCGGGCTGGCAAGTGGTGAGTCACCACAAGGGCAAGGGTAAGGGCAAGACCACCGGTCCTGTTCGACACCCGCCCACCACACAATCGAGTGGCCCAGCTGCTACCAGCTCTGCGAAGAAAAAGAGGGCGAATAAAAACAAGAGGCAGCGCCTTGCAATAAGGCGTAAGGCTGCACAAACCGCTGCCGCCGCCGGTGCTGCCTCTATAAAAACAGCGGAGCAGGCCGCTGTCGCAGGTCCCAGTAATGTGACCAGCGCGCAGCCTGCGCTCAGCAGTGGGGGGTGCACGAAGGCCGGAGGCAGTACGGGGAAGCCGCCTGCCGCCAAGCGGCGGGCTGGCCACCCTGGACGGCATCCAGCCCCAGCACCACCGGGAAACACGGCAGGTAAAACTGCCGGAAATAAGGAAAGAGGTGAGGCCAAACGTGCTCTCAACGAGACCAGCTCGCCTCGAGGGGAGCACAAGAAGCCCCGCCTCGACTCCTCCAGGACACAAGGTAAGTCCTAAGCACAGGCCTCCAAGGCGTCCCTGGGCGTTGCAGTAACATGCAAACGCACAGGGAACTTGTCGAAGGAGTTCGTGGACCGGATACTCACGGAGATTCAAAGGAAGATCTTGAGTGACGCCTGGTCGACTAAAACCCCCAAACGCCCCGCTCCTGCGTTCACCGGGAAACCCATGTACGCGGACGGGGTCCTCAAACTCTGGTGCGCCGACGAGGCAACGCGTACCTGGCTGACGGAGGCAGTCTCTCTCCTGGTCCCACCACCGGGCTTCGAACTGGAGGTCAGGGGCCAGGAAGAGGCCCCGAAGAGAGTGCGGTGCGGCATTGTCGTTCCCAACGAACAGGGAGTCTGGGACGACGTGCGCGACGTGGGTCGGGCTCTGGAGTTCCAGAACCCCTGGTTGGCGGTCGACAAATGGTCACTGCTGCACTCGGAAAGACAGTCAGGTGGGTGCTTCCGGGTCGTGGGCGTCCCGGAGGAACAAGTCCCGGTCCTGGTGCAGAACGAGCGCCGCCTCGCGTTGGGGCTGGGTGCAGTCTACGTCCGGTTCCGGGACTCAACAGGCAAGTATGTCGATCATCCTCCGGAATGCGACAACTCCACACAACCACATCAAGCATCAGACACCCAGCCAGCGTGTTCCGCGGAACCCGGCCCGTCAGAGCCGGCCGCATCTGGCTTGGGGGCTGGCCCGTCAGCCGAGGGTAACTCGGAAGATGAGAGCCTGCTCCTGAGTCCGGTGCGGCGGGACGACGGGGTGGGGGCCGGCGACATCCTGGCGGGCCTAACGCAGCTGAAGGTCGGGGAGGAGGGGACATCACCCACAGATGAACCCTCTGCCTAGTGACGTCAGCTGCCTGCAAATCAACCTCCATCATAGCCAAACGGCCACTGCGCAACTGCGCAAATGGATGGAAGTCCAACATTCAGCCATCGTGCTCATCCAGGAACCTTGGATAAGGGGTGGCCTCATTAGAGGCCTCTCCAGCCTGGGAGGTAAGATTTACTCTTCTACTGACCACACACATCCAAGAACCTGTATACTTACAACTAAAAACATCAGAGCCCAAGCTTTAATGGAGTTCTGTTCCAGAGACATCACAGCGATACAAATTGAAATAATACAGCAGCCAAGGAGTATAGCAGTCGTTTTCGCATCGGTTTACATGCCCGAGGCTGAAGACCCGCCTCCATTAGACCTTACGCGTCTGGTTAACCAGTGCGAGAGAACCAATACGGAGGTCGTAATAGGGACGGACTCCAATGCCCACCACCAAATGTGGGGCATGGACTGCAACAATAACAGAGGTAAGTCACTGGTTGAATATCTATTCACCACTAATCTTACCCTATTAAACACAGGTACGGAGCCCACCTTCGTCACAAAACGTAGTCAGACAATTATCGACTTAACTCTCGCAACAGAAGGAGCGGCTGAACGCATCAAGGGATGGCATGTCTCAAAGGAGGCATCATGCTCAGACCACAGATGGATCAGCTTCTCCATGAAAGTCGATATATAGCCCACGCAGCCCCGCAGGAAACCACACAACACGGACAAATCAAAATATGTCCTATTACTTAGAGATAAACTTACCCTTACCGCTACGCCGACGGTACTGGGTGACACTGAACAGATCGACGAGCAGGTATGCAAACTGACGCAGTCGATGCTAGACAGCTACCATGCAGCTTGCCCGGAAACCACTCCGCCTTCAACCCCGGGGAAACAACCCTGGTGGGGCGCTGAGCTTGAACGCAAGCGCAAGAAGGTAAGAAAGGCTCTAAATAGGGCAATGAACACAAGCGCGGACGCTGATTGGGACGCTTATAAAGCGGCCAAATCAGACTACAGGAAATGCCTCAGATTCAGACGCACCATGGGATGGAGGAAATTCTGTGGGAGCATTGAATCCTGCCAACAAGCAAACCGGGTAAGGAAACTACTGGCTCAGCAACCAACAGTTGCACCAGGTACTCTCCGTTAACCGGATGACACATACACCACATCGGAGGAGCAGACAAGACGCGTCCTACTCGAAACACACTTCCCAGGCTGCGTCCTCACCCCGGTAATAACGTGGCACGATACACCAACAGTGGCGACCGAACACGAATGGAGACACGCAAACAACGTGGTCACAGAAGAAAAACTCCGATGGGCCATCGATAGCTTCCATCCCTTCAAAGCAGCCGGACTGGACGGCATCTTCCCAGGGTTACTACAATGGGGAGGTGAACCTGTCCTTAAAAGACTCCTGGCAATCATGAGGGCTAGCCTGGCCCTCAGATATGTACCGAAGAAATGGAGGGAAGTCAAACTAATCTTCATACCAAAACCAGGCAAAACAGATTATACCAATGCAAAGTCCTTCAGACCAATAAACCTGACCTCCTTCATGCTTAAAGCCTTGGAAAGGCTTTGCGAGAGGGAACTAAGAAGTGGGGCTCTTAAGCACTTACCCCTACATGCCAACCAACATGCATACAGCTCAGGGAAATCGACGGAATCGGCCTAACATCAGGTCGTGAACCAGATAGAAGCTGCTATACAACAAAAAAGCATCTGCCTGGGCACCTTCATCGACATAGAAGGAGCCTTCGACGAGACAAACTTCTCCAACATAAGCAACGCCCTAGCCAGACATGGTGTGGATCAGATGCTCATACAGTGGATCCAAAACATGCTCAGCAAAAGGGTAGTGCGCCTACACGGCGACACTCAGACAGCCTTGATAACTAAAGGGTGCCCGCAGGGAGGTGTACTCTCCCCGCTATTGTGGAACTTAGTCATCAATGAACTCATAGACAAACTCAATGCGAGAGACTTCTACACAATAGGTTATGCAGATGATCTAACCATACTCACCTCAGGTAAGGTAACCAGTACAGTGTACGACCTAACCCAACAAGCGCTACGCATAGTAGAGTGGTGGTGTAATGAGTACGAATTATCTGTAAACCCGACCAAGACCGAACTAGTTATGTTCACACACAAACGCGCGCTGGGCACTTACCGACTGCCCAGGTTATTTAACACAGAGCTTAAGCTGTCTACCGAGGTCAAGTACCTGGGTGTCATTCTCGACAGCAAATTGACATGGAACAGCCACATGGAAAATAAGCTCAACAAAGCAAGCATTGTCTTCTGGCATTGCAAGAAGATGATAGGCAAACGCTGGGGCCTATCCCCCAAAATTGTCTTATGGCTCTATAAGACAATAATACGTCCGATGATAAGCTACGGCGCAGTAGTGTGGTGGCCTCGGACCAACCTAACAACGGCCGCCAACAAGCTTCAAAAGCTACAAAGACTTGCATGCCTAGCGGCCACGGGCTGCATGAAAACTACACCTACAGCGGCACTCGAAGTGTTGCTGGACCTGCCCCCATTGCACCTGTTTATACAACAAGAAGCAACGATGTCGGCGGTCCGGCTAAGAGCTCTGAAGCTCTGGAAAGACACCAACACACCGCACACTAGCAACTTAAATACACTCTTTAAAGAAGTTCCTCTCACACAAGCCATTGGCGACTAAATACCGAAACAATTTGTGTTCGACAAGAAATACAAAATCCAACTGTACGAGGATCTACACGAAGGAGCGGTTAATCACAATGAGCTCACGATCTTCACAGATGGGTCTAAGACGGATACAGGTACGGGTTCAGGAGTATTCTCCGAGGACCTAAATATCAACATCGCAGCACCGCTGGGAGCCTACAACACGGTCTACCAGGCCGAATGTTTTGGCATAATCCTAGCTGCCACAGCAATCATGGCACGTGAGGTAAGGGAACGATCCATTAGGATCCTCTCAGATAGTAAGGCAGTCCTCTCAGCCCTCAAAAGCCATACTATCACCTCGGCGCTCACGCTTGAATGCCACCAGAAACTAACAGAGGTAGGTAAACAAAACAAATTAACACTGCAATGGATCAAGGGCCACAGTGGCTCTAGAGGGAATGACGCAGCCGACGTACTTGCCAGAAGAGGGGCCACTTTAGAGGTGGTGGGACCCGAGCCCATTATTCCCCTCCCTTCTGGATTTTATCGCAACCTGGTAAGAAATAGGACCAGGACCCAACACAACCAGTCCTGGATTGGTATTGAAACATGTAGGCAGGCCAAGGAGGCTCTTCCCGCAGTAGACGGTAAGATAGCTAAACAAATCCTCCGGCTGTCCAAACAACAACTGCGGACAGTCACGGCCGCCTACACAGGACACGGATTCCTTAATAAACACCTATTTACTATAGGTATCACCGACAGCCCGCTGTGCAGGGCCTGTATGGCAGCAGACGAGACAGCAGCCCACCTGCTCCTCGACTGCCCTGAGGTCGCACAGTACAGGCAGCAGTACCTGACAAGACACAGCACCCTGAGGGAAGCAGTGGGCCACAACAAGAGTCTGCTGGCCTTCCTCGAAGAGCTGGGGTGGCTGGAATGACGACACCATTCCCACCCGCACGCAAAATACACGCCAAGACGTGGAGTTGCGGAAACAGCCCGTGCCATCAAGTATCAAGTATGTACCTTTTGGTAAATAATGTCATGGATACTGACCGAGTTACTTTGTTGTAGTTTCTGAAATCTTTACAATAATCAGGAGTGCCTTCACACAACTTGAGACTGAAAGTAGATTTGTGTTACCCCGAATTTAACACGCACGAGACGGCGGTCAAAGGTAGTAGAGGATAATTTGTTGTAGGAAACACATTTAAACACAGACAGTGAATCAGATTCAGATTTCAGATCCGGTTAAAGAAAAAGTCTCGTCGAATGACCTCCATTGCTTTAAAGTAACTGGGAAGGATTGTCCCGTTGGGTTTCTCGGAAATCCATTTCATTTTAATAGAAAGTTCCTCATATTATCTATTTCATTTTTAAATTATGTAAATAATCGCCTCTTAAATTTTTACTTAATATTCTAACGTGCCAGTATTAAATAATCAAGCGAATTGTTTCAAAATTCATTCGGCAGTAACATTAATACAAACTGCATACTCTCAAGTAAACATCTACAAATTAACGAGCATTCGCAAAAAAATACGGGAATAAAACGTAAATCACAATTATATTCCCACTTAACAACGGAAACACCAAATGATAACATCCAACTTGAAACTAGAACAAAAAATCAGGAAAAACTAAAATAAAAAACACACCACTCTAACAGATTAAAATGTTCATAATATTTCACAATTTCGCGTGAAACGTAAATGTTCGAACGTTGTGATAAACGGGCTCCGAATGTTCGCGATGTATGCCGAGTGGCCGATGCAAATGGATTTGGATGCGCTTCTAAAAACTTGCACTTAAAGTATTAGCTAGAAGAGGCACAACTGTTATACAGTGCTGTAAATAAAACATGATCTGATTAGGGATTAATCCAGTATACAAAGACGGCGACGCGGAATAAGCGCAGATTGTTGCAAGCTCTGTTTTCCATGTACCTATAAATAAGGAACTTTACGGTTCTATTAACCCCACAACTAAACCACTATTACTTTGCTATACGTGATTAATACAGTCAGTCATATGCAAATAGATTATTAAATGCCATTGATAAAAATAACAAATAATATGACAGATACTACTCATGCGCAACACAAGCATTCAAAATTCATTATTTTATTTAATTTATTTGTATTTTAGAAGGACATCTCCCACACTAGGTATGCATGATTCCTATACCGTGACGGATATAACACTCTTCAATCAACCAACGTACACCAATAATAGGTATATGGACTTGAAACAACACTTTGTGAATATGTTTGAGGATATTTTATGAGGGTCGACCCCACAACACTCGGCACAGTTTTGAATAGTGAGACGATTGCTTAAACCTCACGGCAGTGGTCTATTGAAACTGTTACATTCAATAATTATAACCATTTCTAAAAGTTCCTCATTTAACTGTTAATACTGTACCAAGTGCTTACTGCTAATACTAAATACTATACCAATTGACCAAAGGCAAGCCTAAAATATCGCACGGTCATATTTCATAACGCCATGGAGGCGTGGTAATCACCAGGCGCGATTCCACTCGGGAAATGTTGGCCACATGATAAAGTACTCGTAGACATTGCCACCCATCTTGTACGTCATTTGTCACTATCTATGGCACCCATGGGAGATGATTATATCGGTGCTATTTTTAGTTATTTTAGGTTGGCTAATTTGTAATAGGCAGCGTTAACCTAGTGGAGATACCAACAGACTGCTATGCAAAAGGTATCGGATTTGAATCCACGGCGCGCACTACTGACTTTCCAATGTTATGTGCGTAGTTACTCTGTAGTCTGTACGGTTTATTTATAAATCCATATCAGCTTTCTTTATTCGATTAAATTCTAGAAATATGTGTATCTTAACTTTCATAAGTGTTCAATCAATCAATCAATCAGCCTATTGCAGTCCACTGCTGGACATAGGCCTCTCCCAACACGCGCCACAATGACCGATGACCAATCATAAGTGTTATTTACATGTAATAATTGTGTAACCTAACCCCTTCTTAACTTTTAACTTATTTTCTTAACTTATATGAAGTTATATTGGAATGATTTCTAGATTTTTTTAAATACATTGTGTGTGTCAGTAAATTTGATTTCTAAGACATGCAGAACGACGTCTGTTGAGTCCATAAGTGTACATAATGCAATATTCACTTACCTATATTCATTACCACAATCTGTATATCTTCGTCCGCTGCATATAATAAATTTTTCGCCACTCATAATAGCTGTTTTAAAATTCAAAAGCCATTAACACAGAACTGGTTGTAAATTAATTGTATAATGAATTATAATTTATTTGTTTTTGTTCTTAATTTATTCAACAGATGTTTCAATTTGAGAAACGATCTAAGGTTAACCAAATACATTAAGCAATTAAAATTTATAATTTATTTATTTGAACTTGATTACGAAACCAATATGCAGTATGTTTTGTAGCGAGTAAGCTTTAATGAAGCATCACCATGCTTTGACTATTTATCAGTCAATCAATTACCCAATCGGAGTCCACCGCTGGATATACGACTCTCCCAACACGCACCCCCCGATCCCATAATAAAAAACGGTTAAAGTAAACCCCCAAGTGTTTTTGGAATACCTATCTGGTGATACCCTAATTCAAAATTGTATTGTACAGTTTTGTCGGACGGACACGGTGAAACTATACCGGTTCCCTGTACTTTACTACGGAACCCTAAAAAGCAGGTTTGAAGAAAATTTCAAATACCAGAAAAAGTAGAAATTGACGTCACGAGAGTATAGAGGCTTTGGCTATGAGGTTCGTGTTCAATTCCCAGGTTAAATAGACTTCCCCCCCGTGGGATCTCCACCTTGTCGTGGTGGGGGGGCTCAGTAACCGTGGATTGCTCACCCGCGGTGAAGCTAAGAGGGATCCAGGAGGGGACGCTCCGCGTGGGCTTGGAGGCGCCTGCGCAGGATGCGTCCAACGGTGCGGGTGCGGGGGACAGTTCTGTCTGTCTCTCGCAGTCGGGTGCGGTCGCGGGAGGAGAGGCGTGTCGGTGTTGCGTTGCCGCGCGCCCTATCTCCCGCGACCAAATGGGGGCGCACCATTTGATGCGTCGCGGTGGGGCCGCAGAGGAAGAGGAGATGCGGTGTTGCGTTGCCGTCCTCCCTATCCTCTGCGGCCGCTGGGCGTTTTGGCGGCGGAGTCCAACACCTTAATCCGTCGCCAAGGGGGTTTTGTTCGGGGCCCGCCTGACCATCTGGCGGGCCAATACCCGTTGGAGGGTGGCGACGAGTGCTTTGGTGATGCCCCACCCTCCGACATACGGGTACATGGCGGAAGTCGAGGTGGTTTTTAGTGGAAACACCACATACTCCGGCTCTTATTTCCCCCAAGAGTCGGAGATCCGAAGGGATTTTCCACCTCGTAAAACAAAAAAAAAAAAAAAGGTTAAATAGACTTACTTCTAATGTTTTCAGAAATTAAAATAGTGCAGACCTGAAACTATATTTATATTAAACAATAAACCATCCCTTTATACTAGTTATTCTGGCAAAATATACCTACATTTATTTTGAAGGCAAACTGATCTACTTATATTTTAAAATGAAGAAAATTGGCTACGTCTGACTTTTTACGATCTCCAGAACGAATTTTCACTAACAGAGTTTAATTTCTGAAGAAGGTTTATTCACATGGATAAAGCCGCAGCTTAGAACTTGTATATAATATGGAGGACACTAAAATAGCATCGAAATTCCATAAAGTTAGGTACTCAATAAACAACATCACATAAGAAAAGATCACAAAATATTTAGAAAACATCGTAAGGAAACCTCCATGTCTGAGAGTTCTCCATAATGTTCTCGAAAAACATGTGAAGTCTGCCAACCCGTACTAGGGCAGCGTGGTGGACTATGGCCTTACCCTTCTCATAGTGAGAAGAGTCCCGTGCCCAGCAGTGGGACAGTTTTTATACAGGGCTGATGACGAATAAATACGTACAAATAAAAATAACGCTAGTTGAAGAACATCTCCCATGCCACAGGGTACTTTACAAACATTTAATGACATACATACATAGCTCCACGCCTTTTATACCCGAAGGGGTAGTCAGAGGTGTAGTACACAGCCACGAACCACACAGAAAGTGGTCCAAATTTAATAAATCTCCGATAAGAGACATTTTCATACAACTCATAATACATTTTACCGCAGAAACATTTTGATGCGGATAAATTCGACATTAAGTATTTTAACAAAATTAAAAGATTCTTCGCTGGCAACACTAGCGAACAGTGGTCATTTCGCTACGTGTATAATAATTTAATTGATAAAAATAGTTTTATTTTGTTTTCCTCATTAATTGTATGTCTAAATTAAAGTGTATACCCATAAACCTTAGCAATAATTGTTTGTGTAACATAATATCAAAGGACTAGTGACTAAACTTCACTGGAAAACTTGTGGCGGTCAACTGTCAAAGTAAAGGACAACTGAAAAAACATAAACAAGATTCAAAATCAACTGGAAACCCGGGGAGTATTGTTTTCATAATTATTTACTTATCCCTGTATCGTTTTATTCATATAATAATAACTAATATACACTACACAGTTCATAAACACTGCTCACTGCACGTGAGCGACGTCATTTGCAATACACAGCGGCACCGTTTATGTCTCCTTTTGCTTGACAATTTGTGGAAGCAAAATCGATGACGAAAAACATTTGCCTCAGACACCATATACTACATGACACATTATACACAAAACATAATTATTTATTATAAAATAAGTATATTAATTTAAGGAGTACAATAGTGTTACACGGGTCAATTTATAGAAGTACCTACCTACATTCCAATTTTATTTTATTGTTTTATAAATATAATATCAAACATATAAATTTTTTGTACCTATTCATTACTTTCATATTCCCCAATAGATTTAAAATAAGCTGTTCCCAAATTTATTTAATTTACTTTTCTGTTATTTTTTTATAATCTACCTACATTATTTCCTTCTCAACTTTCTATCCACCCATTTCTTAGTTTCTCTCTGCTGACTTTACTCACTCTTCCTTATATTTCAGGTGCTTACGGGGTAGGTCTGTTCAAATGATGATCCGCAGAATGGCAGTTCTGGAGGACAAATTACAGTCCACACTCAAGGAATTGGAATCCTCCAAAAGCCTGTGTAACCAGCTGCTACAGGAAAGAGAGGACAGCGAAGAAGAAGTAAAGAAAATAGTAGACAAGAACACTGAACTCAAGGCATAGCTGGCTGAAATGCACACACACCATCTTGAAATACTTGAGCAACATGAACAACTTCGAGTGACGGTGTCCAACTTCCAACAGTGCATGGACACTCATGAAGAAGCTCTGAGACGTGTTGCTGAACTGGAACGTGAATTGAGTGAAGCTCATAAAACCATCTCCAACATAGAAATAAATAAACACAGTCAACAGATTGCGAATACCTGTAGCCTATATCATGAGTTGGTTAGTAGTGAGCCTGATCATGTGTGCATTAGGGAGCCAGTTGTGACAATAGATCTGACCAGGGAGGATACCATTATTATGAGACCCAGCTTTTCTAGTCATAATAAACTTAAACGTTACATTAAAATTACTAAATTAATAAAAAAATGTCATAAATCTATTAGGAAATATAATGTGCATAGAGTTAATTTAAATCTTAGAAACGAGCGCATAAACTTAGTTAATCAACTTTCTGAGTACTCTAGAAATTTGGAACATAGCAGATCAGTGTATGATATGGACACTCATCGCTTAAGGGAAGAGATATTACTTAGGGAAAGAACCTTAAATGAGATCTTCAACAAATACCAAGCTTCTCAACAAGAACTGAGCAAGCGTATAGTGGAGGCAGGTGAGCTCGTAGACTTGGTGAGGTGTAATGCAGAAATGTATGAGTCTCTGACCAATAAGCTCTTGTGTTCTTGTACTCATACTCTTGTACCAGCAGAGCCATTGAGTACCGTACTACCTGAGAATTTTTCTAACAATCCACAAAACTCACACTCATTACAATCAAATTTAAATAAATCTAGGCTTCCAACATCTATTAATAAAACATTTATTTTTTCTGATAGGCTAGGTCACAATTTTGGTAGTCTTCTCAGTGAATATACAAATCGATTTTAAACTTTCGCGATTTGTATACATCATAGAAATTAATTTAGCGGGTCTTAATCGCGTTAACTTAACTTATTTAAGGTATAAATACCTATTTGTTACCGACGTTTCGCTCGTCTTGCACCGAGCGTGGTCGCGGAGAGACTGATGAGAGCTCAACGACGTCTTGTGGAAGTGCGGGTTTCAGCACCTACCCTCACTTGGTCTTTATTTAAGTTCGCAATGTCGGTACTCCGACACACTACACTAATGACGTCTACACACTGTTGAGATTTATCACTGCGGCGGTGTTTACACTTGCTGATGACTGGATTCCAAGTGGCCGATAATCTATATCCATCCTCCCGGTTGAAATTGTTATATTTCTTGATTTCTACCGCTTCACGTACCATCCTGGAGTAATAGTGACGATCGGTGGATAAGACTTGTGGTTGATGCAGTTCTATCCAGTGGTTTGGTCCAGACTCCAACAAATGCTCAGCTATCGCCGACTTGTTAATATGTCGGTTTTTTACAGCTGCGATATGTTCCTTTACCCTTTCAGCGATTGTACGCTTAGTCTGCCCGATATATGATCTACCACAGCTGCAATCGACTTTGTAGACGCCAGGTGTTTGGAGAGGAATTACATCCTTTGGTGTACGCAGATTGTGTGCTATCTTAGAGAGCGGACTGTATACAGTCTTGATGGAGTTTTTCTTGACTACTGTTTCAACTTTGTCCGTCACTCCCTTTAGATTCGGCATGTAAGCGGGCACTCTGCTTACTTCAGGTTTACGCTCGTTCCTCTTCCGACAGAGTAAGTTTTTCTTGTATCCGTTAGGTGCAACGGACACAAGAAAAACTTACTTACGTAATTCCTCTCCAAACACCTGGCGTCTACAAAGTCGATTGCAGCTGTGGTAGTTCATATATCGGGCAGACTAAGCGTACAATCGCTGAAAGGGTAAAGGAACATATCGCAGCTGTAAAAAACCGACATATTAACAAGTCGGCGATAGCTGAGCATTTGTTGGAGTCTGGACCAAACCACTGGATAGAACTGCATCAACCACAAGTCTTATCCACCGATCGTCACTATTACTCCAGGATAGTACTTGAAGCGGTAGAAATCAAGAAATATAACAATTTCAAACGGGAGGATGGATATAGATTATCGGCCACTTGGAATCCAGTCATCAGCAAGTGTAAACACCGCCGCAGTGATAAATCTCAACAGTGTGTAGACGTCATTAGTGTAGTGTGTCGGAGTACCGACATTGCGAACTTAAATAAAGACCAAGTGAGGGTAGGTGCTGAAACCCGCATTTCCACAAGACGTCGCTGAGCTCTCATCAGTCTCTCCGCGACCACGTTCGGTGCAAGACGAGCGAAACGTCGGTAACAAATAGGTATTTATACCTTAAATAAGTTAAGTTAACGCGATTAAGACCAGCTAAATTAATTTCTATGAAATATACAAATCAGTGTGTTATAAATTATTGTAGGCCAGGGGATAGTTACTGTAGTTTAGTTAATCAGATTAAGTTACACCCCTTAGATGAGAGTAGTACTGCAATATTATTGTTTGGTAACAGTTTAACTGTAAAGAGACAGGATATCATAGAATGTGTTGAATTGTTGATAGAACTTAATTCTAAATTTAGTTGTACATTTATTTTAGGTGCTTTACCTTACTCAAACAACTTAACACACAAACAAAATATGCACATACACTCATTAAACATGTTATTGTATAACATAACTTGTCGTCATAGTGACGCAATATTGTTTTTTGACGCTAATAAATTTATTAGTAAATTTATTTTAACTAAAGATACAATGTATCTGCCATTTTATATTCAGCGACAAATTGCTAAGTTATTAGCATACAATTTACAGCAAGGCAGTGAGCCTTGTGTTGACAATTTATTTGATAGGGTTAGTACATGTACTAACAACGTTTTTATTGACACATCTTGTGATTTAAACTCCAAGATAGGACAACAGTTAGGCTGCAGTATTTGAATATAGTACATCAAAACATGCAGGGCCTATCTGGCAAAGAGTTAGAGTTAAGTTTATTTCTAGAAAATATGATGTTAAGGTTTTGTGCTTAACTGAACATTGGTTAAGCACCCATGAGGTTATTGTTATAAATAAATATTACACAGTGCAGAGTTCGTATATAAGAAAGCAGGCTATTAGAGGCGGTTCTCTCATAATGACTTCAAATTTATTAAAATGCAAAGAACGTAAGGATATTGTAAATTTATCTATTGAGCGCACTATTGAGTTGTCCTGTGTGGAACTAGACTTATATATTATAATTTGTGTATATCGACCCCCTCCTGGTGATTATAATCTATTTGAGACTGTTATGGAAGATGCTCTTAATAAGATTATAGGTAGTCATAAGAATATTATAGTATGTGGTGATTTTAATATTAATATTTTAGAGAATTCTTCACAGTGTACTAGATTTCTGAATCTTTTTAAGTCATTCAATTTAAGTAATTTATTCTGTGAACCTACTAGAGTCTCTGAAACATCTTCTACTTGTTTGGATAACATATTTAGTTCTTGTGTTATTAGTTCTCTTCCTTCTGATCACCGTGGACAGATAGCTAGTTTTTCATGTACAACATATAATAGATCACATACAGTAGAATGTAGGCCTCAAACTACCAATCGTCTAATACGTTTTAAAAACAATATTATCGCTAAACTCAATCCCTCAATATTGAACTCAGAAAATCCAAATACAATTTATAATTCACTTTTTGGAATAGTAAATAATGAGTTTCAAGATACTTTCAAGAGTAAAACTGTCACATTAAAGGGTACTACCGGATCTTTTAACCAGTGGGTCACTATAGGTATATACAGAAGTAGAGCCAAATTGTTTAAATTAAATGGTATGAAACAACATAGATTTGATACACCTTTTCTAAATAATGTAAAAAACTACTCAAAAATTTTTAAACAAGTTTGTGTTATGGCAAAATCTAAATTTATTAGTAGCAAAATTAAGCATTCAACAAATGTAATTAAAGAAACTTGGAGAATTATAAATAATGAAACAGGAAGAGCACGACCACGGGAAAAACAATTTGAACTAAAAGAAAACAATTTATTAGTCACCAATCAAACTCAAGTAGCGCATATGTTCAATAGTTTCTTTGCGAGCATACCTTTAACAACTACTAGCTCTTTACAATCATCATCTTTAGACGCTGGAAATTTTTTGCTTAGCAGTGTACCTCAATGCAAGAGCGTGTTTAGATTCAAGCACGTTACCCCGCGAGATATATTGATCGCATATAATTCAATTAATATTAAAAATACCGGCGACTTTTGGGGCATTTCAATTAAAATTTTAGGTACTATAGTTGAGACTGTTGCGCCTTACCTCTCTATAATTTTTAACTAATGTTTTGACTTAGGCGTATTTCCGGATTTGATGAAATTAAGTAAAATCATACTTTTATTCAAATCTGGCAGTAAAAATGACGTAAATAACTTCAGGCCCATCTCTATCTTGGCTTCATTTAGTAAAATATTTCAAAAGATTTTATTAAAGCAGCTACTAAGACACTTTAATTTAAATAGTCTGCTTCATAAGGATCAATACGGATTTACTAAAGGTAGATCCACTACTGATGCGGGTGTTGCTCTCATAAAATACGTTTATAATGCTTGGGAGTCATCTAAAAATGCTATCGGAGTATTCTGTGACCTCTCAAAAGCATTTGATTGCGTTCATCACGACACACTATTGTGTAAGCTCCGCTAGTACGGCGTAGAGGAAACCGCACTTTGTGTTGTCGAGTCGTACCTGCGGCAAAGATTTCAGTGCGTCGATGTAAATGGGACTACATCCTCTAAATTACCTATACAGTTAGGCGTTCCACAAGGCTCTATTTTAGGTCCTTTTCTATTCCTTGTATATATTAATGACTTACCTTTTTATTTAAAAAATATCTGTGATGTCGTACTTTTTGCAGATGATACGTCACTTATTTTTAAAGAAGATAGGAATAGGAATCAATTTGATGATGTAAATAATGCACTTATACAGGTTACACAATGGTTTACAGCAAACAACCTAGTGCTTAATTCTAAAAAGACTAAATGCGTTAAATTTGCTTTACCTAACGTTAGACAACTGGGACCTAATATAAGGCTAGATAGGGAGGAACTTGACACAGTTGACTCGACAGTGTTTCTAGGCATTACACTAGATAATAAGTTACAATGGGGTGCACATATAGCATGTCTTGCAGGTAAGCTCAGCTCTGCTGCGTATGCTGTCAAAAAAGTTAGACAACTTACTGATGTTGACACAGCTCGTCTAGTTTATTTTAGCTTTTTCATAGTGTCATGTCCTACGGTATTTTGTTATGGGGCAAAGCTGCGGATATTAAGAATATCTTCGTTCTACAGAAACGAGCGGTACGAGCAATATACATGTTAGGTGCAAAAGATACTCTTAGGGAACGCTTTAAGTCTATAGGGATTCTTACAGTAGCCTCGCAATTTTTATTTGCTAATATATTGTATATTAGGCAAAATATAGGTTTATTTACTACAAAAAGTGATGTACATAACATAAATACTCGAAACAGGCATAAGTTATATGCCCCTTATCATCGTTTACATAAAGTTAATAATTCTTTTGTAGGGCTAGGTATTCGTATATACAATAAAATACCAATTAGTCTATTAGAATTGCCATTTAGTACGTTCAAAAGTAAAATAAAAGACTGCCTTATTAGGAAAGGTTATTATAGCATTAATGATTATTTCAGTGATAAGGATAGATGGTCACTTACACTAGCCAACTCTTGATTTTTTAATTTATATAGATACCTTACTTTTCAGTTTTTTTTAAATATATAACTCTAGTTCTATTAATTTAATATTCATGCATTATTAGGTCATTCAACTTACTACATTTACATTTTCATTGTTGTTCCACAAATTTTATTAAAATTTGCTACAGTGTTAGATGAAGGTAACTCGTTATCATGGGCTGGCAACTAACGTTTTTGTAATTTTCGTGTATTCATATACCGTCACTTTCTGTAACATACTTTTCCACCATAGTTCTGAACATGATCGCAAGTTGCCTACATTATAAAGCGTAAGTGGATGCTCCTGTTACACAAGATTCACATTTGAAGACTGCTACAGCACTTAATTTAGTAACTACATATTTTGTATATATGTATGTTCTTATTTACTATTTACAAGTAATTAATTACAATGTGAAACAGTTGCAGCTCCTTACAAAAACAAAATATGTACCATAACACTGGCGATTAAAAAGAGTGGCCACGAGTTTTATTGCCCGTTCTTTCTCGTGATTCTACCTATTGCTTTGCGATTGGGCAGTAAATGTTAATGTAGAAGCATTAATAATTTACCTACTTTAAAAATTTGACGTTCATAAGCGTCACGTTGTGACCTAGATGAATAAATGATTTTTGACTTTGACGTGGTGCTTTGTTTGCATTTACTTGTCCAAGCTGTTTTATAGTTATATCTAAAAATAAGCTCTTAATAATGTCGACATTCTTTGTCATAGCCTGTAAACAATAGTACGCTGTCTTAATCGAAAATCGGACATGGACTGTAAGTACGATTAATTAAAATTACTTTATTTACATAACCTTACTGTTATGGTATCGAGAACCAAAATATGAGTATGACAGTTGTGGTTGACTGTCAACGTACTGGTATGAAGCAAGCTACAGACAACAATAAAATTTAACACGTGAAATAGTACGAGTACTTTCCTAAATTGTACTCATCTTTGAATGTAACAGCATACATACATACATACACACTCACGCCTGTTTCCCGAAGGGGTAAGCAGAGACGACGGAACGCCACTTGCAACGATCCTGACATATCTCTCTTGCTTCATTCACTCCCATCAAGTTTCTCATACATACTCTTCTGTTTAGGGTACTTCTGATTTGTCCTTTTTAGGATGTCTCCAATTTGGCCAGAGAATGTCCGTCTAGGTCTTCTCCTTCGTCCTGTCCCATTCACACTTGCCTTATATTCTTGGTCAGTCTTTCGTCATCCATCCTATTCATGTGCCCAAATCATCTTAGCATACCGTTCTCGATGCTTGTCACTACATCTTCTTTTACTACCAGCATTTCTTACCAAAAGTGTAGTACTTAATTCTGTAGTAATTTAGCTATGCTGGTAATTTGAATATCGCTGCGAATGAATGTATCATGGTGAACCTAGTAGAAAAATTACTTGGGATTCTGAAATAAAGCTGTAGCCATATCTCTACCCTTTACATCAAACCTTTCACCAACCCGTTTGGTCAGCTTGTTATAGGAGGTCAAATCCTCACACAATTAGTATCTTTTGCAAACGTGGCACTTAATATAAACTTAGATTAAAGTAATTGATTTTAAAAATTTACGTTCATAAGTGAGACTTAAGTCAATAAATAGTTTTGACTTTGAATATTATTGTGGTGGAAATTAGAAGAGGTTTAAGCCCATTAGTAGAATTTCTAGACTGTGTAATGTTAAATCTACTTTACATTTTGACACATAAAAATCACACAATATTCTTAGCAAACCGATATCGCGTGAGCTGAGAAATCTCACTTATTTCGTTCATATCGTAATCCATCAATATGACATATTCAATTTTCGTAACTGTCTCAAAGATTTTTAAAGCAAGTTTGCTGATTCATTTTTGTATGAAATCTTTGATGTGTTTTACGTAATATTCTATATCCAGTTACTTAATTGGGTTATCTTATCGAAGGTAATACGGCGTTAAAATAATGTGCTTTATATTTTTTTATGCTTCTTGTAATACGCGAGAATCTTCAGTAAGATACGATTAATTTATTATTTTGATAACATCATACTTTGCTTCTACTTTTTATATAGTTGATGATAATGTATATACAGAAGTGGCAAATGGCGGTCGACTATTTTCATCTTACAACAAAAGTATAGATACATTATTATTTACTTCTCTCCATGCCTCTTTCGACTTGCTCTTTCATAATAATTTGATTTCGAACAAACTGCTTGTATAGTCTAGCTTTTGCTTAGACTATACAAGTTTTATTATGGAAGCCGTGTGGTTGACGGCATAGAATACAAATGTCACCACCCCCTATCTTCCCGTAGGTGTCGTAAGAGGCGACTAAGGGATAACACGATGCAAATACCATCTTTGCGTAGAGACGGAAAACTCGACATCAAACCCTATACGACTGCCTCGTTGGTGTCGCGGCATAAATGTGCGCGTGGGATCGGGAGGTCCCAGGTTCGATTCCTGGGTCGGGCAGCGTTATTGGGTTTTTCTGTCATGAAATTCTCAGTAGCAGCACGGAGTCTGGAAATGTGCCCGGTACGGCAATAGGCTCGCCCCTTATTGCGTGGGACTAAAGTATATCTGGCGAAAAGTGGGTGTAGAAATACACCTCTGCCTACCCCTTCGGGGATAAAAGGCGTGACGTTATGTATGTATGTATGTATTATGGAAGAGTTTTATTTTAGCAATTAGCAAAATATCATTTACAGCAAAATCAATTTTTTGCTGTAAATGATGCTGTAAATGAAGAATTCGTTCACGATCTGGTAAGCTATAGTGAAGTTCTTGCTCATCATGGGATAAATAATACATACAGTAATATTATAGCCTGATGTTTAACTCTTGCGTTTGTGATTCAGTCGTATTTGTAATCGTTGAACTGGCCTGTTTCGAATATATGCAAATTGGACTGTATGCAAATCAGTAGCTGGCCAAACAATAATTATTATCATTACCGAAGCTACTGAACCAAAGCTTTGTAGGACAACAACGAGACCTAGGTTTACTAAATAAATACCCTAATTGATAACATAAAAGTAGTAATAGCCTAGTGAAGAAACCATAGCCTGATACGCTGAGGGTCTCTGGTTTGGACCCACGGCCCGCACTACAGAGTGTTGGAAATGAAGTAAAATGCATGTAAAATTGCTGATTATCGATTGCCTTGCTTTATAGCTTGCCTTGTAAGATAAATTCTCACTCCTGGACTTGAGCCTACCCATAAGTAGAGGCATGTCTCCTCTACTTATTAGTAGGCGCAAGCAATAGTCAATCACGCTGACCAAGGGTGGGTAAGCAGCTTCTGCCGAGAACGTTATGGAGAACTCAGTCATGATTTCTAGTGTTCAAATAATACGTGATTGCAGACACGTTACATGAATATAGGCAAGCATAAGAACTCTATACACTCTTGGCTCCAGTTCCCAGTCAAGTAGAGTATCCACACTGAACGGACTATGAAATGTGAGCACTGCGTTTACATACTATTTCCCTTGCTTTGCCGCCTTTGCGTTCACCGGAGACTATAATTTCGCATTTAGACTATAGAGTTTAGTTTTACGTAGACTTGTTATTATAAAACTTTATCCCTTCGTATGTGCTCTGTCTTTCATTAGCTTTGAAGGTTGTTTTATAATAATGTTCTACTTTGTTTCTGTACTGATTATTATGCTGGAGAGGCTGTTGCTTTTGTTGTATTATGATCTACTAGTTCAAGGTTGTATAAAAAAGAAATGAAAAGAATAGGTTAAGTTTAAAGAATAACAATGAAGCACATTATAATTTATATTATAATTAGTACTATTACAAATATAGTACATAATACTGTAGTTACATAATACTCAACACTGAAAATGTTATTGATCATAAGAAATAATGTAATAATGCTGTTGATGTGCTTAATAAAATTGTTTGAAATAGATATATTGCCTATGATAAACGAGAATATCAGTTCGTAACATTAGTTTTCTTTGGTAATTATTTTTTGACACACATTATGAACTGACAAATCATTGACTTCCTCAAAAAAGTTAAGAACATACCTTTTTGCAACTCGTGTGAATTTGTAGAATCGAATTGAATTGTAAAACCCTTGTAAATAGCCGCTATTTGATTTGCCCGGCACTGCCACTGATAGCCCTTGATAAATTTGTGATATTACATATATTGAACATTGACATTTTGTGAAATTGTGAATTTCTTATACCACGCCACGTGCCTTGAAGACGTCGTTGAAGTCTACTAAAGTAAAGATATCTCACTCTATTTTGGCCAATTTAGTTGTGTGTTTATCCTAGCTTGCCTCCAGGACTCCATTGAAGATCGAAATCATCAGGTAACTGACATATATTTAGTCAAATAAAAACGGTGACGTAATTAATCATATAATAAGTTAGTACCAGTCTTATCAGATTTGAATGAGTATTAGCTATTGAACAGAGCAACTGCTGTCTGATCTCAGCAACCCAAAAGGATAGCGACATTCTATGGTTTTGACAAGTGCAGTGTCAGTTTTATTTAAAGTAATTTCTGACTCCCTATACCGCCAGTCAAAGATCAGAGAGGACCGACGACGAATTAACTTGCTCTCCGAGGCATGGGACTTGTCGCATGTCTCGGAGATCGCTTGCGATACACATATTATTATAACTTAGAAAAGTCAATGGTGCACGCTGTATATACGATATTCAGGCACATTTCATCAAGGAAAGCTACATGGTTCGACCCCTCGAGCGTGAGTAAAAAGAAAAATTACACTTAGTGAGATGTAACAACGCGTAAAACATCAGGGCATATAATTATTATTATTATTATATTTGAACCACACTAGCAGCTTATTAAGCTGATGCGTGTGTGTCTTGAGACTTGGAGATTTTGTCGAGTCTATTCTTAAATTTTTTACTGATTTGATAAAACAAAAATACGTATCCAATATTTTTCGATAATCTAACTGACGGACTAATTCGATTTTTTTAGTCAAATACCCTTGTCACGAGTAGGGATTGAACCCACAACAATTGGCATAGTTCTAAATAATGAGTCCTTTTAAACCATTACATCATATTTGCAATCATAATCAATGTATTTATTTTTATATAGACTCACGCCTGTATCCCCGAAGGGGTAGGCAGAGGTGTAATATTACACCCACATTACCGCCATGAATCTTTTGGTCCCACGTACTAAGGGGCGAACCTATTGCCGTTACCGGGCACATCACCAGACTCCGTGCTGCGAATTCGGAAAACCCCAGTAACACTTTTGCCCGACCCGGGAATCGAACCCGGGACCTCCGATCAGCAGTCGCATACGCTATCCACTGGACCACGGAGGCAGTCTCATAATCAATGTAAACTATCCAAAATACATGTTATATCTGATTATTTTATCATCGCGTTTGGTTATAGTACGCCATAACAACCCTTCATTTGTAAACGTTAGTATCACTTATCTATGGCCCCAAGTGAGTAGCGTCTATGAAAATGAATACGTTCATGGTGTAAGGATTTCATCTTAATTAAGCATTAGCGGTATAATTATTATGGTGTTATAAGTAAATGATTATGAGTATGGATGTGTGATTAAATTACATCGTTCTTAGAATGTTTGTTGCGTTTCGGTTTGGCTTGTAAGTAAATATATTTTGGCAGATATTTGTATTATATTTACACAAAGAAGGCATTGCCTGAAATCTCCACAGAATGGAGTCTAGTCTCAAGTTAATATAATAAATAATTTTGCTCTTTAGTGTTTAATCATGCAGGAAATGTGTTAGCAGTCAATTTATGATTAGTCTAAACTTACGAATGCAAAGATCAATTACCTAATTAAATGACTATGGGCAAAAATGTATGGGCTCCGTCCCCATATACCAACAGACATGGAACTGATGCCAATGTGTACCTTAAGTATCCACTACTTGATTAAAATCCTTTTTTTTACCTAAATCTCTAGCATATCAATAAAAAACAATTTATTATCATTAATTTATTAACCTATATTTTTATTTTACACTTCTGTAAGTTATTTTAACATTATGGTTATATTACAGTACAAAACATGATTTAGTAACTATACAAAAAAAAAGTAATGTATTCTTAAAGATAAACATTTATTTGATTATGAATGAATACCTAATTGAAAAATAAAAAAATATAAATAAAAAGAACTAAAGTTGAAGATGTGGAAAAAACGCTGCTACCTTAAAATGGAACTGGGCGGGCCATGTCAGCCGTATACAAATGAGGATCGTTGGGCGAAAATTTCGACACTGTGGGTGCCAGAAAATGGTGGTCGTCACCGAGGTCGGCCCTGAAAAAAGCACATAGTTTACACTTCAGCCAGGCTATACTGAAGGCGCAAGTGAGGGAAGACGGATGGAGTTGGTAACTCGGCTCCGACCTTTGACCCGAGCGGGCGCCCAATGTCGTGCTGTAAGCCAGCCTTGCGTTCCTATATACCTCTGGTAATCCTAACGTCCGGTATGACGTTCCCTGTTGCGGGCTCCATGGAGGGTGGGAAGCCAGAGGGATGAAGTCTTTAAGTAAACGTATGGATACCGAAATCCCTTTCATTACCCCAACTGCGATGGGGACGGCGAAAGCTGTTCCCGCCGCCACAACCAAAACCATACAGATGGTCGACGCCGTGGCCCCGGCTGCAGGTGTCAAACTATCCCCCAAGGACGTGACTTCAGCGCTGGCTAACGCTAGTCTGGTCCCGTCCTTACAATCGTCAGCCCGTTTGAGATCAAGCGGGAAGACGACTCCTCCTTCGCGGGCTGGCAAGTGGTGAGTCACCATAAGGGCAAGGGTAAGGGCAAGACCACCGGTCCTGTCCAACGTCCGTCCACCACACTACCGAGTGGCCCCGCTGCTACCAGTTCCACGAAGAAAAAGAGGAACAACAAAAGCAAGAGACAGCGCATGGCAATTAGGCGGAAGTCTGAACAAGCCGCTGCTGCTGCCGGTCCTCCACTAAAACAGCTGAGCAGGCTGCCGTCGCAAGTCCCAGCAATGTGACCAGCGCGCAGCCCACGCTCAGAAGTGAGGAGTGCACGAAGGCCGGAGGCAGTACAGGGAAGCCGCCTGCCGCCAAGCGGCGGGCTGGCCACCCTGGACGGCATCCAGCCCCAGCACCACAGGGAAACGCGGCAGGTAAAACTGCCGAAAACAAGGAAAGAGGTGAGGCCAAACGTGCTCTCAACGAGACCAGCTCGCCTCGAGGGGAGCACAAGAAGCCCCGCCTCGACTCCTCCAGGATACAAGGTAAGTCCTACGCACAGGCCTCCAAGGCGTCCCTGGGTGTTGCAGTAACATGCAATCGCACAGGTAACTTGCCGAAGGAGATGGTGGACCAGGTACTCCGGGAACTCCAAAAGAAGAAAGAAGATCCTGAGTGATGCCTGGGCGACCAAAACCCCCAAACGCCCCGCTCCAGGGTTCACCGGGAAACCCGTGTACGCGGACGGGGTCCTCAAACTTTGGTGCGCCGACGAGGCAACGCGTACCTGGCTGACGCAGACAGTCTCTCTCCTGGTCCCACCACCGGGCTTCGAACTAGAGGTCAGGGGCTAGGAAGAGACCCCGAAGAGAGGGCGGTGTGGCATTGTCGTACCCGACGAACAGGGGGTCTTGGACGTCGTGCGCGACATGGGTCGCGCTCTTGAGTTTCAGAACCCCTGGTTGGAGGTTGACAAATGGTCAATGCTGCACTCGGAAAGGCAGTCAGGTGGGTGGTTCCTAGTAGTGGGCGTCCCAGTAGAACAGGTCCCGATCCTGATGAAGAACGAGTGCCGCCTCGCGTTGGGGGTAAGTGCCGTCTACGTCAGGTTCCGGGACCCCTCAGGTAAGTTTGTCGACCATCCTCCGGACGACAACTTCACACGAGTCAAGCAGGACTCAAACACCAAGCCAGGGTGCGACGCAGAACCCGGCCCGTCAGAGCCAGCGGCGTCTGGCTCGGGGGCTGGCCCGTCAGCCGAGGGTAACTTGGAAGATGAGAGCCTGCTCCTGAGCCCGGTGCGGCGGGACGACGGGGTGGAGGCTGGCGACATCCTGGCCAGCCTAACGCAGCTGACGGTCGGGGAGGTGGGGACATCATCCAAAGATTAACCCTCTGCCTAGTGACGTCAGCTGCCTTCAAATCAACCTCCATCACAGCCAAACGGCCACTGCGCAACTGCACAAATGGATGGAGGTCCAACAATCAGCCATCGTGCTCATCCAGGAACCTTGGATAAGGGGTGGCCTCATCAGAGGCCTCTCCAGCCTGGGAGGTAAGATTTATTCTTCAACTGACCACACACATCCAAGAATCTGCATACTGACAACTAAAAACATCAGAGCCCAAGTTTTAACGGAGTTCTGTTCCAGAGACATCACAGCGATACAAATTGAAATAACACAGCAGCCAAGGAGTAAAGCGGTTGTTTTCGCATCGGTCTACATGCCCGAGGCCGAAGACCCGCCTCCGTTCGACCTCACGCGTCTGGTTAACCAGTGCGAGAGAACCAAAACGGAGATCGTTATAGGAACGGACTCCAATGCCCACCACCAAATGTGGGGCATGAACTGCAATAACAACAGAGATAAATCACTGGTTGAATACCTATTCACCACTAATCTTACCCTATTAAACACAGGTACGGAGCCCACCTTCGTCACAAGACGTAGTCAGACAATTATCGACTTAACTCTCGCAACAGAAGGAGCGGCTGAACGCATCAAGGGATGGCACGTCTCGAAAGAGGCTTCGTGCTCAGACCACAGATGGATCAGCTTCTCTATAGAAGTCGTTATACAACCCACACAGCCACGCAGGAAACCACACAACACTGACAAAGCTAAGTATGTCCAATTACTTAAAGAGAAACTTACCCTTACTGCTACGCCGACGGTACTGGATGACAATGAACAGATCGACGAGCAGGTATGTACACTGACGCAGTCGATGCTAGACAGCTACCACGCAGCATGCCCAGAAACCACTCTACCCTTAACCCCAGGTAAACAACCCTGGTGGGCAGCGCCCCACTTGAACGCAAGCGGAAGAAGGTAAGAAGGGCCCTAAACAGGGCAATGAACACAAGCGCGGACGTAGATTGGGACGCTTATAAAGCGGCCAAATCAAGCTACAAGAAATGCCTCAGATTCAGACGCACCATGGGATGGCGGAAATTCTGTGGGAGCATTGAATCTTGTCAACAAGCAAACTGGGTAAGAAAACTACTGGCTCAGCAACTGATGGTTGCACCAGGTACTCTCCGTAAACCGGATAACACATACACCACATCGGAGGAGGAGACAAGACGCATCCTACTAGAAACACACTTCCCAGGCTGCGTCCTCACCCCGGTAACAACGTGGCACGATACGCCAACAGTGGCGACCGAACACGAGTGGAGACACGCAAACACCGTGGTCACAGAAGAAAAACTCCGATGGGCCATCGATAGCTTCCATCCCTTCAAAGCAGCCGGACTGGACGACATCTTCCCAGGGTTATTACAATAGGGGGGTGAACCTGTCCGCAAAAGACTTCTGGCAATCATGAGGGCTAGCCTGGCCCTTAGATATGTACCGAAGAATTGGAGGGAAGTCAAATTAATTTTCATACCAAAACCAGGCAAAACAGACTACACAAATGCAAAGTCCTTCAGACCAATAAGCCTGACCTCCTTCATGCTTAAAGCCTTGGAAAGGCTATGCGAGAGGGAATTAAGAAGTGGGGCACTTAAACACCTACCACTACATGCCAATCAACATGCATACAGCTCAGGGAAATCGACGGAATCGGCCTTACATCAGGTCGTGAACCAGATAGAAGCTGCTATACAACAAAAAAGCATCTGTCTGGGCACCTTCATTAACATAGAAGGAGCCTTTGACAAAACAAACTTCTCCAGCATAAGCAACGCCCTAGCCAGACATGGTGTGGATCAGATGCTCATACAGTGGATCCAAAACATGCTCAGCAAAAGGGTAGAGACTCCCAGACAGCCTTGATAACTAAAGGTTGCCCGCAGGGCGGTGTTCTCTCCCCGCTATTGTCGAACTTAGTCATCAATGAACTCATAGACAAACTCAACGCGAGATATTTTTACACAATAGGATATGCAGATGATCTGACCATTCTCGCCTCAGGTAAGGTAACTAGTACAGTGTACGACCTTACTCAACAGGCTCTACGCATAGTAGAGTGGTGGTGTAATGAGTACGAATTATCTGTAAACCCGACCAAGACCGAACTAGTTATGTTCACACACAAACGCGCGCTGGGTACTTACTGACTGCCCAGGCTATTCAACACAGAGCTCAAGCTGTCTACCGAGGTAAAGTACCTGGGCGTCACGCTTGACAGCAAATTGACATGGAACAGCCACATGGAAAATAAGCTCAATAAAGCCAGCATCGTCTTCTGGCAGTGCAAGAAGATGATAGGTAAACGATGGGGCCTATCCCCCAAAATTGTCTTATGGCTCTATAAGACAATAATACGTCCGATGATAAATTACGGCGCAGTAGTGTGGTGGCCTCGGACCAACCTAACAACGGCCGCCAACAAGCTTCAAAAGCTTCAAAGACTTGCATGCCTAGCGGCCACGGGCTGCATGAAAACTACACCTACAGCGGCACTCGAAGTGTTGCTGGACTTGCCTCCATTGCACCTGTTCATACAACAGGAGGCAACGATATCGGCGATCCGGCTAAGAGCTCTGAAGCTCTGGAAAGACACTAACACACCGCACACTAGCAACTTAAACACACTCTTTAAAAAGAAGTTCCTCTCACACAAGCCATTGGCGACCGAATACCGAAACAATTTGTTTTCGACAAGAAATACAAAATCCAACTGTACGAGGATCTACACGAGGAAGCGGTTGGCCACAACGAGCTCACGATCTTCACAGATGGGTCTAAGACGGATACAGGTACGGGTTCAGGAGTATTCTCCGAGGACCTAAACATCAACATCGCAGCACCGCTGGGAGCCTACAACACGGTCTACCAGGCCGAATGTTTTGGCATAATCCTAGCTGCCACAGCAATCATGGCACGTGAGGTAAGGGAACGATCCATTAGGATCCTCTCAGATAGTAAGGCTGTCCTCTCAGCCCTTAGAAGTATGTTTGGTTCATTTGAAGTGATTAAGTGTTAGTAATCTAAGCTACCTTTGTTTTCCAATGTTTCGATTGGCTTGCAACGACTTTGGTCAAAGTCTTAATATTTATATTATTATGTTATTCTTAAAAACCACGTAAATCAAATTTAAAAAAATGCTTCCAAATGAACGCAAAGGTACCTTTTATGCAATAAATACTTATCTTGAAATATATAATATTTAAAAATTCATTCATATAGATCCTTACTAGCTCATACAGCTATTATTATTATTTATTCAGTGGAAAAATTCTGATTCTAAATCTTCTAAAACACAATAGGAACTGATACTAAACTAAATCTCCTTCTAGTAATTACAAAACAAAAATAAAGAATACGTAATACAGATTCCAATCAACTGAAAGACGCTTGAAAATAATTTACTTTGATTTTATTGAAGAAAATTACAATCACTGTGGCGTCCTGTTCAGAAAATAAAGCGGAAAGTACCGACGCAGGATGTGAAATTCCTGTTGTAAATAAAATAGAAATATACTTCGGATAGAAAATGACTATTCCATTGACGTTTTCTATTACTGGCTGGTAATGATTCCATAATAACAGACTGCGTATATATAGCAATAAATAGTCTGTAACATAAAATCGCTATTTTCTTTAAAAAAAATATGTGTTTACAAATTGTAGTGCAGAGCTTGGGGTATTTTTCATTTGTTATTTCATTTATTTTTTTACAGTCTCACGCCTGTGTCCCACAAAATAACTATTCCATTGACGTTTTTTATTACTGGCTGGTACTGATTTCATAATAACAGACTGCGAGTATTACAATGAATAGTCTGTAAACGGTAATCACTATTTACTTTTAAAAATGACATGTGTTTTACAAATTGTAGGGCCGAGTTTTGGGTATTTTTGCTGTGTGTATTTTTATTTGTTAATCCAAATTATAAAAGCATTTTTGGAATCGGTTAATAAATTACGGGCTTTTTGAGTTAGGATCGTGAAAAAGATTGATTGAATTAAGAAACGCTAAGGAATGCAACAGTGGTAAATGCATCTCAATTCTTATAAAAGAAAATATTGTCTAAATACCAATGGTATTCGCTTGATATAAAAATCATCATATCCACGATTTCTTGCTAAATAAAAGTGCCCTTTATAAAGTTTGTAACCACCACGAGTACGCCAGTTTTTATTGCAATAAGCGTTTTAAAACGGGGCAGGAATAGTGGTCGAAACGCGCGGGTAGTTCATTCCATAGCCGGTCGTACGACGCAGACATGATTGCTGGGTACGTCCTGATCTGGGGCCTTACTCTTGAATTTAATTCCGATCTATCGACATTGGAATTGTCAGTAATTGTCACAATTCCTACTCTTGAACACGACACAAGCGCCAAATTACATTTAAATTGGGCGTTTTCTTGAGGAACTAAATAGGATCGGGATCGGCATTGAAAAGCTACTCCCGAGCATATTTTGACAGTTGCGTATTGCGTCATGATTGGTTTGTTTATTGAGTTAAATCCAATAACGAAAGAGTAACTTTTTGTAAATTGTTTTCCTATTTTATAAGTTTTTATCCATTGTATAGTTTTCAAAGTATTGGAGCAAGTTTCTATTATGGCAAGGATAGTGTTAATGCATGATATCTTAAATAAATCTAAGTGAAAAGAGTTTAATAGAAGACGAGACGAACGTCGTATGATCCGCTACATGGAAAAAGCGTTTTCTATGCATGAAACCGAATTTAAGGCAAATTACCGGGTCATTAAGGATTTTTTTAAGGAAATATATGCAAATATAAAGCCTTATGTTAAATAGCCTATACCTTGTATACTTATTCGGCAAGTAATATTTTGTACATATTCAAAATAAGAATTCTGTAACTGTGGGTTCTGTAAGTTGGTATGGGTGCATAGGGTTACGGCAAAAGGCTCACCACCTATTATGTGGGGATCAAAACAATGGCTTAAAGTGGGCGTTTTATATGCCTCTGCCGACCCCTTCGGGGAAACAGGCGTGAGTTTATGTATGTAATTCTGTAAAATGTTTTAAATAATTAATTATATTTTTTATTTGTAGGTGATTCAGGATATGCTCAAAGAGAGTACCAGATGGCACCTATAATTAATGCTGCTGCAGCTTCCCCAGAGTAGTATTAAACCAAAGTGCACTGCTCAGCATGGAATGTAGTGGAGCGTACTATAGCTGTCCTCAAAATAGATGGATGTGCCTACTGAGGCACAGGGTGCTACACTACCATCCCACCGTAGTATCCAAAATAATTAATACATATTGTATCTTGCACAACATGTGCATTACTTTACCTGAACTCTACCTTGAAGAGGAAATAGAATATGATGACCACTATAACCCTGCTCCCGTGCCACAAGAACCAAGTGAGACAGCCAGAACAACAGCAGCTGCTAAATTACGTCGGGGCCTTCAAAAAAGAGCTGCTTTAGTACAGCAATTATGGTTGACTAGAAGGTAGACAATTATATTACCAGAATGGTTTAATTTTTATGTAATGGATGATAGTAAAGTCTTTTTAAACTTATAAATACTTTTATTTATCAAAATATAAGAATCAACAATAAGATAAAATATAACAGAATCAACAATATAGCAGTAGAATCAACATTGAGGTCATAATATATCACAATAATTAAGAATGAGATCCAAATATAAAACTAAAATCAACTTGTAAGGCAGGGTCTACTGTAGCTGAAGAGGTCCAGAGGTGCAGAGTAAAACTTCCGATGAGTGTAGAAAACGAGTATATTTTTAGCATAAACTTAGCCTATTTATATTTACAATTTTAGTGCTACAAGAAGTTACACATTAAGGGAGCTTACATTTGAAATCAGCCAATCACAGAAAAGTGCAATTTTAATGTAGTTAGTTTCTAACTTGGGTGCGAGCATACAACGCACGCGGTTCGTATAAATATTGGCGCCACTTAAATTCACGCCAGTTTGCGCTCGGCGCCGCGGTGAGCGGACGTCTATGTCTCTTTATGTATTGCAGCTACAGTGGTCCTCCCTTAGCGAAGCGTACCGGAGTCTTCACAGCTCTGCCAGATCTCGTCCTGAGTTGCAGATCTTCGGATTGCGTCGGCGTCGGCGTAGGCGCTGAGGGAATATCCATGGCAGGCGTGCAGTCGCTGTTATCAGTGTTCAGTGTATACGCCGGTTTCAACCGATCGATGGATATGTTGACAGTGCGTGTAGGCAATCTTATTTTAAAATATTTTTCGTTTCGCTTCAGGACTGGATACGGGCCTTCGTAGGGACGTTGTAGTGGTTTCCTTACGGAGTCTACACGTAGAAATACAGATTCACACGTACGAAGATCTCTGTGCACAAATATGTTCTTTCTGTTGCTATGCGGTAGGTACTTAGGCGTAAGCTCAGTGATAACACGATGTAGTTCGTCGACGTACGTATAGTCCATCTTCGTGCTTGTAGGTGATGGTGTAATGAAATCTCCCGGTAGTCGTAGTGCTTGTCCGTAGGTAAGCTGGGCTGCGCTTGTGTTACTGTCGGTGCGAACTGCAGCTCGAAGTCCCATCAGTACTGTGTTTAGTTCACTTGTCCAGTTGCTACTTGTTGATAGTCTAGCCATCAGTGCAGCCTTTAGCGTGCGGTGCCAGCGTTCAATAACCCCGTTACTTTGCGGGTGGTAAGCAGTAGTACGGGTTTTCTCGGCGCCGACCAATCGCGTTAATTCGAGAAACAGCTGACTCTCAAATTGTCGTCCTTGGTCCGTTGTTATGGTAACGGGCGAGCCGAATCGTGTTATCCAGAATTCGTACACGGTCTCCGCGACAATTTTTGCTGACATTTCTCGTATGGGCAGTGCTTCCGGCCAGCGAGTCGCGCGATCTATCATAGTGAGTAGGTATCGATGACCGTGCGCCGACGGTAATAGCGGGCCAACCAGATCAATGTGTAGGCATTGAAACCGGGCGCTTGGCGGGAACGTTGCGAGTTCGCTGTAGGTATGGCGTTGAACTTTGGACTGTTGACACGCAGTACATCCTTTAGCCCAGCGACCGATGTCCGTGTTCATTGCAGGCCAGAAGTATCTCTCTTGCATGAGTTTTCTTGTAGCGCGTATCCCGGGGTGGCTTATGTTATGTACGGCGTCGAAAGCGATTCGCCGAAAGTCTTCTGTTAAATAAGGGCGTATGTTGCTTGTAGAAGTTTCGCAGTATATTTGTTTATCAGACGTAGGTATAGTGATCTTTTTGAGTGATATGTTTGTTTGTTTGAGTAGTTCGGGTATTGTCGTATCTTGTTGTTGAGCTGCGGCGAGTTGTGTGTAGTCGATCGAGGTAGGTATTTCGATCGTTTCGATTCTGGATAAGGCGTCGGCGACTGTGTTGTTTATCCCGCTCACGTGACGTATATCCGTAGTGAACTCGCTTATGAATGATAGTTGGCGGGCTCGGCGTCGCGTTTCGTTGTCCGACGGCAGCTTATGGATTGCGTAAATGAGTGGTTTGTGGTCCGTGTAGATAATGAGTTCTCTTCCCTCAAACATTTTTCTAAAATGTTTTACGGCCATGTAGATTGATGTTAGCTCTCGATCGAATGTACTGTATCGTTGTTGTGCGTCAGAGAATGTCTTGGAAAAGTAGCCGATAGGTACGTATTTGTTGTTTATGCGCTGTTGTAGTACCGACCCAGCGTTTTTTTGTGAGGCGTCGCACATGAGAGACATCCGATGATCGGCGGATGGCGACGGGTGAGCGAGTAAAGTTGCGTTTTGTATGCTGACTTTACAGGCTTCGAATGCTTCAAGGGCTTCCGTAGTCCAGTCGATTTTTGATTTGTCGCGTTTCTTTGAGTTGTGTAGGTATGCGTTGAGCGGGGCATGGATGAGAGCGGCGTTCGGTGTATTGTCACGGTAAAAATTAACCATGCCGAGGAATCGTCGTAGTTCTTCCACGGTCTCTGGTTTCGGGTATTCGGCGATGACCTTGACCTTTTCGTACGGCGGCTTGATTCCTTCGCTCGACACGTCGTAACCGAGGAATTTTACTGTTTCTTGAGCGAATACGCATTTTGATGGGTTTATTGTGATCCCGTATTCGTCTAATCTTTGAAGGACGGTGCGTAGGTCTTTAGAGGCCGTTTGAAGGCTTTCATGGGCCAAAATGACGTCATCGATGAAAACGAAGGCAAAATCGAGTCCGCTGAGCACTTGATGTATAAATCGCTGGAATGTTTGTCCGGCGTTCTTGAGGCCGGGACACATTCGCGGGAATTCAAATAACCCGAACGGTGTGGTGATAGCGGTTTTGTCAATATCAGGGCCGTGGACGGGCAGTTGCTGGTAAGCTCTGTTCAAATCTAATACCGTGAAGACTTTCTTGCCGTGGAGTAGGTATGTGAAGTCCTTTAGTCGAGGCACGGGGTAGCGGTCGGGTTTAGTTACTGCGTCGAGTCGTCTGTAGTCGCCACATACCCGTATATCGCCGTTTTTCTTGGGAACTACGTGGAGCGGGCTTGACCAAGGGCTTTTGCTTGGACGGCATAGGCCCTGTTGCATCATGGTTTCAAATTCTTTCTTAGCGGCCCAGTAGCGGTGGGGCGGTAACGGTCGGGTTCTACAGTGTAGCGGCGGGCCGGTTGTTTCGATGTGATGTTCGACACGATGTTTAGGTATTTGCTTCATAGAGGACGGTCGGATGATGTCTGGGTACTCGGCAAGGATTTTATGAAAATGTTGTTGATCGTCGATGCTTCTGACGGTTGGCTCGTTGGAATATGAAACTGATGTCTTGACGGATAAGTTCGTGACTTTATCGATGAGGCAACGGCCACGTATGTCAACAAGGAGGTTGTGATATTTCAAAAAATCAGCGCCGATGATGGGTTTGCTGACTGCGGCGATGACAAATTTCCACGTGTAAGGTCTTCGTAGTTTCAGATCTAACACCATGGTTTTCTCGCCGTATGTAGGTATTGTGGTGTTATTAGCGGCGTACAGTTGAAACGACGTCTGAGCTGTCTTCGTCCCTCTTTGCTTCGGTATAACAGATATGTTTGCGCCAGTGTCGATAAGAAAAGATAGACGTGAGTTTCTATCTGTTACGAATAGGCGGTGTGATGCGTGGTTCGCGTCGGTTGCCGCCTCAGCCAACGCAGCGGTTAGTTTTCCGACGTGGGTGACGATTCTTCGAACTTGCACGGGCGCGTGCAACGGTAAGCTTGTTTACCGAATTTGCGGTGATAATAGCAGATACTAGTCGAATCGGAGCGCTGCGGAGTACTACTGCGTGGCGGACGTTGATTGCTCGGCGATCTTGATTGATTAGGATGGTTGTTCCATTGCTGACGTCGTGGTTGATGTTGATAGGTTCGTCGTGATTTCAGCTCTTCTATTTCTCGCGTAAGCTGTTGGGCTTTCAAATCAGCTAACTCTCTCGTAAGCATGTCAATCTTCTCGTGTAGCGAGCGTAAGTCGTTTGAGGTAAGTTCAGAGTGACCTGACTCGGTTTGTGAGGTACGGGCGACTTTCATTTGTGGCGAGTTTGATGATGTGACGGAGGTCGTGGCGATGGCGGAAATTTCGGGGCGAGAATGTTCGAGAATCTTGTCGGCCATAGATGCGAGGTCGTTAAGATCGGATTTCTTGGCGATATTTTCGCTTACGGCGAGGACGGCACGTATAGATTGTGGAAGGTGGTTAGTCCACATGATACGGAGCGTAGATTCTGAGATGTTTTCGCCAGCGAGGTTCTTCATGCGCCGAAGTAGTTGGGAGGGTTTCATCTCACCTAGTTCCATCTCAGAGAGTAATCGCTGTACTTGGCGTTGCTCGGATTCTTCGTAGACGTGTAATATTCGGCTTTTGATAGCGTCGTATTTGTTATTCTCCGGGGGCCGTAGGATGATGTCGGCGATCTCGTCGATATCTTGCCGTTCCAACTGCCCAACGACGAGTTCATACATCGCCTTGTCGCCCTTCTTGTGTGGTGAAACGATGGCTTCAAACTGAGCGAACCATAATCTGAGTCTATCGCGCCATATGGGTGGTATGCGGAGGTTTGTAGACACGCCGGAGAGTTCTTGGTCGGAAACTGAGTTACTTGCTGTTGCCATGATGGTTTTGGAGATATTGGAGAGAGTTTCGACGAGAATTTGCAGTTCTTGATGGTTCAGTAGGGGTCACCAATGTAAGGCAGGGTCTACTGTAGCTGAAGAGGTCCAGAGGTGCAGAGTAAAACTTCCGATGAGTGTAGAAAACGAGTATATTTTTAGCATAAACTTAGCCTATTTATATTTACAATTTTAGTGCTACAAGAAGTTACACATTAAGGGAGCTTACATTTGAAATCAGCCAATCACAGAAAAGTGCAATTTTAATGTAGTTAGTTTCTAACTTGGGTGCGAGCATACAACGCACGCGGTTCGTATAAATATTGGCGCCACTTAAATTCACGCCAGAACCAACCCCCGGAAGGCGCCTGGTGAGGACGGCATCCCGAACTCCGCGCTGCATCGACTCCCTCGGAAGTCACTTATTGCAGCGACCCAGCTCTTCAACGGTATCCTGAGGACCGGCCACTTCCCGACCAGCTGGAAACGGGGCCGGGTCCTCGTACTCCCCAAACCCGGCAAGGACCTCAGGAAACCAGAGAACTACAGGCCCATCACTCTCCTCTCGACGACGTCCAAGGTGTTCGAGCGTCTGCTGCTGGCGAAGCTCACCCCGCACCTCATCCCGAGGCCTGAACAATTCGGGTTTCGCCAAGCACACTCCACCACGCTGCAGCTGACTCGCGTACTGGGCGAGATGGCCACGTGGATGAACAAGCGAGGCCACACGGTGACCGTGATGCTCGACATGGAGAAGGCGTTCGACAGGGTGTGGCATGATGGCCTCATCTACAAACTGTCGACGTCCACTATCCCACGACAACTCATCACGGTCATCGCATCATTTCTCCGAGGGAGAACCTTCCACGTGGCCGTCGAGGACGCCACGTCAGAGGAGAGGACCATCAAAGCTGGAGTTCCACAAGGGAGCTGCCTATCTCCTGCCTTGTACGCCCACTACACGGACGATATCCCAGTAGTGGGCGACGTGAAGCTGGCGCTGTTTGCGGATGACGCCGCGTACCTGTCCAGCTCACGGAACGCCAGACACGCTGCACGGAAGCTGAGCCCGACACTTGAAGCGCTCCCGGGCTGGCTGAAGAAGTGGAGGCTCAAGTGCAACGTGTCCAAAACCCAAGCCTTGGTGACTGGACGGGTACAGTACCCGCCCTGCCTTGAGCTGATGGGGGAGGAAATCCCATGGTCGCCGACGGTCAAGTACCTGGGCGTCATAATCGACCGGAACCTGACGATGACACACCACGTCGGGGCTATCGTCGGGAAGGCCCAAGTAGCAAGAGCGAAGCTACGCCCGCTGCTGTCCTCAAGAATGCCGCTGAGAGCCAAGCTAGCTCTCTATAAAACATACATCAGGTCGCGCCTCACTTATGCGGCGCCGGCCTGGTACAGCTTGACAGCAAGGACCACTCGGCAGCGACTGCAGCGGGCGGAGAACGTGTGCCTCCGCTGGGCGGTCGACGCGCCCAGGTACCTAAGAAACACGACCATCCATCGCGACCTTAAATGGGAGCCTATCGAGGGATTCGTGAGCGGTCTGGCGCGGGGCATGTTTGAGCGAGCTGATCGCTCAGAGCATGCCCACCTCGTCAACATCGCTCCCCTCCCCCATCCAGACACCACGACACTGATCCGGAGGAGACTGAAGCGCCCCGCTCGGGAACTGATCCCGGTTCCCTCGAGCGGGGCACTACCACAACAGCCAGATGACCAACCGCCGTCCTCTCGAAGGCGACTAGCTGGGCCTCCCCCAACGGGGACTCACCCGGCTGGTCAGCCTCGGGGGCGGCAAAGCCAATGACCGGCCCATAGTAATGGGCCGCGAAGAAGACCACCTAAAGGAAATTAATTTCCAATAGGTCTCCCCACCGCCCCCTCAGGGGAGGTGAGAAGAAGACAACAGCCTTCACGCCAGTTTGCGCTCGGCGCCGCGGTGAGCGGACGTCTATGTCTCTTTATGTATTGCAGCTACAAACTTAAATAATAGCATAAGAATAAATAATTTCTAGCTATTTCAGCAATGCCTTGAGCTGTTGCCTCTTCTGCTTGAACCCTGCACTCTTTAATTGCCACAAGAGAACTCAATATGTTTGAGAATTGAGCCAATGCTTGGGCTGTAGTTCTCTCTGCTTCTACATGTCATTTGTCTATCATTGCATACCGCTCCATTTCTGGATTAATTGGTCTCTGAATGATTGAAGAACGACGTCGCCGCCGTCTGGGTGTAATATCCTGATATGGTGCCGCAGCTGGTGGTTGCTCAGAAAACCGCGTGGCTGGTAGTGGCTCTGAAGATGGTATAGTTTGCAGTGGCATTGAAGACAGAGGGGCTGATGGTGGCACTGAAATGAGATATACAAGGATAAGATTCAGGGCCCTATCAGGAAAAAATGCCAGGGATTTCAGTTTTAAATTATTATTTCTTTTAAAGGCCTTCATTCTTTTCTATTAACTCAGTTTATTGCCTGTGCTCTCAAGATTAATAATAATTTAGGTCAGTAATGTAATAGGTAGGATTTTAATCCACAAATTCTTGGTCACAAGTCTCATAGCTTTAGCATAGGGTTAGGGCTGCAATGCTGCTTATAATATTCATATAATTTGTGTTGTTACCAAATATAGCCCTTGATAAAAATAGTAAGATTTGTGATGACATTTTTTTTCCTAAACTAATTTTAACAACCATTAAAATCAGTGGTAAACAATTTGAATGAACACTTACCTATAGGAGTCGCTTGATAATGTGAGGTGCTAGGAATGGAGAATGTGTCCATTTGGTCTAAAAGCTCTGCTAATACTGGCACAGAATCTACTGTAGGTGAGATAGCTGGTGCAGACTGTAAAAATAAAGTGATTAAGTACCTATTAAGTTTTTTACTATTACTATACCACATTTCTTCTCTGCCCAGTACTAAAAACAAATTTATTTTAGTAAAAGACATAACTATACATACAGAATAAATTACATAATTATTAATAGGTACCTACTTATTGTGAAAAATCTTACCTTGGCCCATCCTTGAATTCCTTGACCATCCTTATTAGCTCCTCCAAGAGCATTTAAAGAGGTAGCCAAATTCACCCATTTCCTCTTAGTTACTTGCTAGGCTTGTGTGGTGCGAAGCAAACACTTGGCTATGCCTGGATTTTCTTCAAGAAACTCCACCAAAGCTTCTAACTGGGCATATCTAGGACGATAAGCCATTATAACTGAAAATGCATAAGTTTTTAGTACCTATATACCTACTACATCACGCAGTTTAGGAAACATTGATCGAGTTAATGTTTATAATGTAATCTTGGTAGTTTTTACTTACCGCTTCTATAAACTTCGTAACGTAACAATAAATATGTACAACGGAACTAAAATTGTCAATTATTATAGTCGTATTCTTACTGGAAAACTTAAAATAAAACTTTTTTCACTTTATTCGAGCGTAATTTGAAATTGAAGAACTTTGATAAGTTTGTTTATGTTTTGTTTGGCAGCTTGGTTAACTTTTTTTGTGGCGGCAACGACACTCCCACATACAGCCAAAAATGGCATATTATGATATTAGCAGTTTTTTCGGGCTCATTTGACTTATAAACAATAAAATCATTGAGTTAAACCATTAGCCACATTCTATTTATTTATTTACCTTGTTATTTATAAAATACAGACATTCAAAGTCATAATGTTGGTTTATAGTAACATTTTGAACAACACTAGTCCTCCCAATCGCAGGGCGATCCCAATTTCAATCCAATGTTGACAACATTGATTTCAAGAGTACGAAACCACGTGACCATGAAATTGACATTGGAATTGTATTGGTTTTAAATTGAGATTGGCATTATTTTGGAGAGTAAGGCCGAGAACGTTGCGAGTTAACACGATTCAGCCTTGCCGCGGTGTAGAGTACATGTCTGTTTTATTCACCTTTGTAATGGAAAGAAAAAAAAGCTACCTATACAGACTAGCCAATGTATGTATTTTTGAGTGTTGTGCAAATATGCTAGAATGAAAGTGATACTTTCTGAGCTACATTTAATAAAATAATAAAATGAATTAAACCTTTTAACCCACAACACTCGGCGTAGTGTCAATCGGCGAGGCGGCCGCTTAAACCACTACGCCAACTGCGCAGTCTTTGCTCTTGATAACAGCATAAAAAGAAAATAAACCGTATACCAGCTTAACGAGGCAAGCGATAATTAACAATAGATATAGTTTGCTCACTCGCTTTGTATAACGTAAGTATACGCGTTTCGGCCCTGTATATAAACTGTCCTACTGCTGGGCACGGGCCTCTTCTCACTATGAGAAGGTTAAGCCCACAGTCCACCACGCTGGCTAAGTGCGGGTTGGCAGACTTCACATGTCTTTCGAGAACATTATGGAGAACTTTCAGACATGCAGGTTTCCTCACGATGTTTTCCTTCATCTTTTAGCAGGCGATAATTAACAATTTAATACCCATATAACTACAAACAGTCAATGGTGCGCGCCGTGGATTCAAACCCGAGACCCTCTGCGTAGCAGTCCGTCGGTCTCTCCACTAGGCTATCGTGACTACAATATGTACGTTTTATCTTATCACCTTACAAAAGATATGCAAGATGAATGCGGTGACGTCACAAGAGTTTAAGCAGTCTGCACACTCGGTGCGGTGTGCAAGTGATTTATGCACTGTGAACAGTGAACGGTGCGATAAGAGACGCGCTGGCCACGTAATTTAAGCGGTTTGGACCAGGCTTTACAATACTCGTCAGGGGAATTTATAGCGTATGTAGGTCTTGTAGGTAGATTTTATTATGGACATTCATTAAATTATATTTTTAAGAGTTCGTTTTTGAAGTTTGGCAGCTTTGTTTTGTGCCAGTTTGGCGTAACGAAAGAACGAAGAAAGAACATGTACAAAGAAGTAATACGACATTTAAGTGCGTATATATTGCATGTAGATAGTAATTTTAAAAGGTCAGAGAAAACATATATTATGGCACCACAAATTCTCTATTGCGACCTCCCCGTAACTCAAGTTGGCAGATCCAGGCACATCAAGTAAAGTAGGGATCTATAGACCCAAGTACAAATAAGCGTCACGGGTGAGAGCCATACGCCACTCAAAATTCGCCCCTTCATATAAATTTGGCACAATTTTCTATGTGTATTGTATGCTTCACGACTTATATGAAGGAAAGCCTAAAGCCAACAATTAATGTGTGTGGCCGAGTTTAGGGCTACAACCATTTAAAGTGATGCCATCCACACTATAGGTAAGTAGGTATTGCCAATGCAGCCATACTTACCCCAAAACAAATACTGCTACTTACAGAGCTTCATGTTCAAACCCACGGCACTCCAAAATAACTGAGTTTTACATTTTTGATAATCGCTTACTAAACGTCATTACAATCAGTACATGCCTAAAGCAAGGCCGAAATCAGCCCAATTTAACATGTTTATTGTCTACATTGCATTTCTGAGAGTGGAGATGACAGACTGACAGACGGGCGGGCGCATGACAGAAACATAGCCTTTATCGGACGTGCATTACTTATGCATGGCTCGAAGATATTCAATTTGCTTGTAATGCCTAGTTACTGCCTCGTTGGTGTCGCGCCATAAATGATGCTGATGAATGGTAGATTTAGGAGGTCTCGGGTTCGCTCCTCGGGTCGGACAAAGAGTTAATGGGTTTTTCCGTTAGGAAATTCTCATTAGCAGCTTGGAGTCTGGGAATGTGCCCGGTACGGCAATAGTCTCGCCCCCTATTACGTGGGACTAAACTAAATCCGGCGAACAGTTGGTGAAGCAATATATAATAATACCTCTGCCTACCTCTTCGGGGATATAGGCGTGAGGCAATGTATGTTTATGTAGGTATGTACCTAGTTACTATAAATAGTCTATTGTATATGGATATTAAAAGACAAACAGGAATACAGTAACAAGTATCTTACAATAAAAAAAACTTGTCTGAACTTATGAGGGTCATACAAAGATGACATATAAGGAGTTACTTCTATCTATCCATCTATAACGTCACGCCTGTCTTCCATTGGTAGGCAGAGACTATGGAACGCCACATGCTTCGGTTCAAACATACCTCTTTCGCTTCATCGACATTCATTAACCTCGTCATGCATGCGCGTCGGTTATAGGTACTTTTTATTTTGCCCTTTATCAGTAGATCACCTATTTGGTCGGCGTACGTCCGCCTAGGGCGTCCCCTACCGACATTTCCATTTATTCTCGCACGATAAACTCCTTTCGTATTTCTTCTTTCATCCATCCGCTCCAGATGTCCAAACCAACGTAACATTCCTTTTTCAATTTTTGTCACTACATCTTCTTTTAGACCACACTTTTCCCGTATCTCACTGTTACGCACTTTATCTTTCAAACTTATTCCGCACATACTCCTTAAAGCTCTCATCTCCACAGCATTGATTCTACTTTCATCCTTCGTCTGCCATACCCATGATTCGCTACCATACATGCCAGTGTTGGCGCCAAAACTCCCTGCAGTACAGCAAGACGAGCCATACTTGGTATAATTTCGCTACTGATGATGGACCGTAAGGCGCCATTCACACTATTTCCTGCTTTCACTCTCCTTTCAACATCTCCCTCACATTTCCCATCTCTCGTAAACAAAGACCCTAAATACACAAACTCATTCACTTGTTCCACTTTTTCATCTCCTATCATTATGTTACATTCAGTTATACTGTCTTCCCTCTCCATGACCATGACCTTAGTCTTGCTTAAATTCACTTTAATGCCCTTCTTCTTATACGCCTCATTCATTACGGTGACCATCTGCTGTAAATCAGACGCTGACGACGCAAAAAGAACCTGATCGTCAGCAGTCAGTAGAGCAGGGTCTTAAACACAGATTCACCCATTCTTAATCCCCATTCAGACCCTTTCAGATCGGTCAAACAACTGTCCATGAATAGATTGAACAGCCAAGGAGACGCTACACATCCCTGTCTAACACCACGATCAATGTTAAACCAGTCCGTGTAGGCCCCGTTTATTCTGACACAGGCACTTGAATCCCTATATAAGGATTCAAGTGCCCGTATCAGACTGCTGCTCACTCCATACACAGAAAGTGTTGACCATAGTTCATCCCTCACCACTCGAACGTAAGCCTTTTCCAGGTCAATAAAGGCGCAGAAAACCTTCTGGTGTTTACTTAAGGTTTTCTCTAAAATGCACCTTAAGGAAAAGACTTGATCCGTACATCCCATTCCCTTTCTGAATCCCGCTTGCACATCCCAAATTTTACTATCCGTTTCAGAGATCACTCTTTCAATCAGTATCTTTGCATACAATTTGCCAACAACACTCAGGAGGCTTATACCGCGATAATTTTTGCATTCCTGCTGTGACCCTTTTCCCTTGTACAGTGGCACAATTACGGTCTTGTTCCAGTCACCTGGTACACGACCGGACCGCCAACATTTATTGAAAAGTAGGTACAGCAGGCTTGCGGTGACGCCTTCGCCTACCTTGAGCATTTCAGCAGATATTCTGTCATATCCCGCAGCTTTACCCGCTTTCAAACTTTTCATTGCATACCGTATCTCTTCCATACTTATATTACTTGCACAATTATCTTCCTCATTCGCTACTATATTCCTAGTGTCACTTTCTCCTCGTTCAAATAAATTCTCAAAATACACCTTCCACTAATCCAAAACTTCCCCATGCTCTCGTATAATATTTCCATTTACATCCCTTATCACACCAACTTTTGAGTCACCTGCTTTACCTCAGGCTGTTCTAACCAAGTGCCAGAATAATTTGATATTGGCCCAAAAATGCTGAGAAAACTTTCTATCAAATTTATCCTTACATTCTTCTTTCTTTCTTCTCACTGTCTCTTTTACTTTATGTTTCAACCTGACATACTTTTCTTTCACTATCCTTTCATTGTCAGTCACACTACCTTGTACCCTTTTGTTAGCTCTTATGGCCAGCAAGTCCATCCATGCTTTGCGCTTGCCCGCGACCACACCACTTACTTCCTGATCCCACCATTCATTACAAATCTTTTTAACATGCTTCCTCTTGCTTACGCCACATACTTGTATAGCTGTTTCTATTACTCCATTCTTAAACTCTTTCCAAAATTCTTCTATCTCACAATCATCTTCCTCAAACAATTCTTTAAACCTTTCTTCCAACGCCTCTTGATACTGACTACGTACATCCTCTTCTTCAAATCGTTCAACTTTCACTCTTTCAATGGCAGCTGAGTGTATGCAAGGGCGATGACGCCATTTAGTGGTTAGTCCCGCTATGCGGCTAACTACCAAAAAACGGTCAGTACCCACATTTAAGGCTCGATACACTCTAGTATCTTTCACTTTTCCTTTTAAACGTTCATCTACCACAACAAAATCTATCATACTCCTTTCTGTCTGCCTTTGCCATGTATACATATGAATCAACTTGTGACTAAACAAAGTGTTTGTCACCACAAGCTTTCTCTCCATACAAACCTCCAGCAAACTCTCATCATTTTCATTCACTCTCTCGTCACCAAATCGCCCTAGAACCCTTTCACATCCATCACGAGACACACCCACCCATCCATTAAAGTCACCTAACATAATTATTCTTTCATTATTCTCACACCTAGCAAGCACATCTAACCTTATCCCAGAATTCCTCTCTGACATTCAATGGCTTGGACATGTCCGGAGCATAAACACACACAACAAAGACTTTCATTAAGCCAAGTTTTAATCGCATCCAAAGAAGCCTGGAGTTGACATATTCATATTCTTTCACACACTCATTCATCCTATCCGACAGAACCATTCCAACTCCTCTCTAGCTCTTTCAGACTCAACAACTCCAGACCAGTATGCATGATACTGGCCATGAGTAATTGTTGAGCAACCTTTCTTCTTCGTTTCACTCACTCCTAGTATATCAATTTTCCTTACATCCATCATATCACACAATTCATCGATCTTACTATCCACTCCTCCACAAACATTCACCGTTGCAAATAGGCATTCCCTAGCCCTCTTTTTGCCTCTATTGGAAGGGGAGACAAAACGTGACGTGTGGCAAAGCGCGTCGCCGTTGGGAATTTTGCCCCCCCCCTCCCCCAGATACGATGGGGCAGTCTGAGCGACAATGCTCAGAGAGGGATTCTCCGGTACATCCGGTACCCTCCTGGGGTAAAGTAGTATTTAATCCCCTTGCAGTCATTGCGCCATCTGCTTCACCTCTACTTCGGATAAGGAACGGAAGGGAAATACAGGGTAGGACAAGAGAGTGTTAAAGGTGGTTGGTGTTTGGAAAGGATGTCAAAGGTAATAAAGGATGCCGTAATCACGGAGGGGATATTGGTAGTGATTGCGACTGCTCGAGCGAGCCGGGAGCGCGAACCCGAATGCCTCTTCTCTACGATCGGACAGATCAGTAGAGCGAAAGCACACCCTGGCTTTACCCTGGAGTTACTTATTCACTTATTATACGTAAGTAGTTTTGTACATATTAAATAATCCATTATCGCTTGCTTATTGTAATTAATGAAGGATAATCATGTGGATGCCTGCATAGGTATATGAAAGTTTGCCACAATGTTCAAAAGTCGTGTAAATGTCAGCCAAACTACACTTGGCCAGAGCGTGGTGGTCTATGGTCTAGCCCTTCTATTAGTTAGAAAAAGCCCGTGCCCAGCGGTGGGATCGTTTATATACCGGAAGTGACTCAATGAAAACCGAGATGTGCCAGCCGTCACATATTTGCATGACACTAGCACCCGAGCACCCGAGCATGACACACAAGGCACACCAAGTACTTCACGAGCATGATGCATGGGTTAGTCATAGTCAAATAATAGAAACAGAAAATGAAACACAAGAGTCCGAGGATGCAGAGAATAAATCGTTATTGTATACTTTGTCTAGTCTTTCAGCATGTTAGCCAAACATATTTCATGTATAAAGGGATATCAGACCAGCGTGTGAAACATGAGATGATGAATCAATACGTGAGATGAGCGTGCTTCTTGATGTTTTCGGCAATAAAGTTTTCAAATAGGCGTTGGACAACGTTATAAAGGAGGAGCGGGATACTATATGTAGTAGAGCCTTGCTGATTTCAACATGAATGGGCGCGTGTCCATGGGCGGTGGTAATCGCTTACCATCAGCTGATCCATTAGCTCGATAGCCGCTTAATACATACAAAAGCAAAGGAGGAATTTAAAAATGATGTACCTTCAAATTCAAAATCAAAATCATTTATTCATCTAGGTCACAAAGTGACGCTTATGAGCGTCAAAATTGAAGTTAATTACTTAATGATTCTACATTTACATTTACTGCCACGTTCGCAATGCAATAGGTAGAACCATAAGAGAGAACGGGCAATAAAACTCATGGCCACTCTTTTCAATCGCCAATATAATAGTTATACATTTTAATTTTGTAAGGAACTGCAACTGTTTCACATTGTAATTTATCTACTTGTGAAAATTAAATAACTATTGATATCATACTCAAGCAGTAAATTATGTTCATTTGGTTAGCCTCCTAAAGTAAATATTGTGAAACAGGAGCCTTAGCAGACCGAATCCGATACCCTTTCTCGCTACCTCTTATCCTTCGCACCAATTCCCGTCCGTATTGGTGTCAGAAGGAAGGCGAGAGCACAAAGCACTGACGCTTCGGACAATAGCCGCAGTGACCGCCTACACCAACCTACTGTCACTGCGTTTTACACAACGGCTTTTTGTGATTAGCTCAACTGTGGCCTTGGAAGGCTTTGGACGCGCTTGTGGTTATTAAGCTGGACAGATGAATGGTTTTCATAGGATCATGTCACTGCCTCTATTTCTGAAGTGCGGTCCGATCAGAAAAGTAAAAATTTTTAGCAAAGTGTTAGTGATTCAGTACATTTTGTAATTTTAAGAAATTACAAGATTTACAAGTTTTTTTTTAATTGACTTTTATGCTTTGCACTTAAAATACTTTTCACTAATGAATTTACGTTTTAACATAATAATATACACTTAGAAAAACTAAGACACGCAGAATCATTAGACTTATAATCTTAATATATAAAATCCTTGCGTTACTGACTGACTGACAGACACGCTACAGCTGAAACTATTGGGCGCAGGAAGCTGAAATTTGGCATGTATGTTCCTTGGAGACCGTAAGGGTGCACTAAGAAGGGATTTCCCGAAATTCCCACGGGATCGGCCAAAACGGGTACATTAAAAAAAAATGCAGGCGTAGCTGCTGGCGTCCTCTAGTCTCATATATAAAACCGATTATCGGTATTTTACCTTGTGAGTCGATACATTTCTGTCCAAATCTTGAATAATACGGATATGCTTTAAATAAAACGATCTTATAAATCGTACCTTTGTTTCGAGTAACCGATATTTCACGACCACACAATTTTAAATTCCTCTATTAATCTTATAAAACCTATGAACCACATGAATGTACACAAAAGTTATTATTGACAATTATCTCAGTTATAGTATAATTTGTTTACTAACACATAATTTATCTACAGTAGGTAGCTTCGAAATAGATTCTCCCCCCGATATGAACGGTGTATTAATTGACTGCCTCCGTGGTCCAGTGGATAGCGTATGCGATTGCTGATCGGAGGTCCCAGGTTCGATTCCCGGGTCGGGAAAAAGTGTTACTAGGTTTTTTCCGAATTCTCAGTAGCAGCACGGAGTCTGGTGATGTGCCCGGTAACGGCAATTGGCTACTATTACGTGTATCCTAAAAATTCATGGCGAAATGTGGGTGTAATATTACACCTCTGCCTACCCCTTCGCGGATACAGGCGTGAGTCTATAAAAAAAAATTGTCAGAGACGCAATCAGTAATGTAGTAGTCAGAGGCACATAGTCTTTAACGTGTACATGATGCAATGCATGAAATACGAATGTCGGCAGCAGGGCTCTAACGCTGCATTCGACATGCGTACTATTTGAGGAAATGTGAACCTTCAGAAATGTTTTTGACATAAATAATGTATGTACAATAATTTAATACGAACTTGGAAATAACTTGTCCCATTGCTGGGCACCGGCTTCTTTTCAGTATAAGAAGCGATAGGACATAGTCCACCACGTTGGCCAACTAAAGATTGGCAAACTTTACATGGCTCTCGAGAATAATAATTATGTAAAGTTCTCAGAGATGCAACTTTTGTACAAAAACTGTCGTTATCGCTCGCATAATTTATTCAATCACAATATATTCTTAATATCAACGGGAACTAATTTTAAACGTTTGCGAGTATTTATACAATTAATCTGGTTTGTTATAATAACTGCATTAATAAACTTTTTTTATGGATTTTCTTTTTAACATATTTGTGCTCAATAGCGAATTTTTTTATTAGCAAAAGCGGTAATCAAGATTTTTATTGCAAATGCCAGGATTTTGCCTTTTATTACTACTATCGACACGCACTGTCGCATCATACACTTGACAATAAAAATGGTTCTGTACTCCTTGCATCAGCCATTCATGCAAACATATTTTTCCGATTGAATTTCAATTAATCGCCACGAATTTACATCGACCATCGGCTCGTGTTTATATTTTCTGCTACACATATTTTTATTAAAATATCGGAAATGTTTGCATATTTTATTGTTCTTTATTTTCAAAATCCGATGTATATGTATACTGACTGCATCAAAAAATCTACCAGAATTGAAAATCCAAAATCGATGTTTTGAATGATGTGATGAATCGATGATGTGTTGTTCTTCGCATTTTTGTGTCACTTTACCAAATTAAATGCTACATTCATTCCAATCTATTTCATTGCATTAATTGGATGACTATACGAATATAAATGGACAATTAAGAATTTCTTTATACCAGGAGTGTTAATATAACAGACAAACAACAACAATTCACAAACTAAATTTAATCGGATATAATAATATGACTAAATTAACAATCGCGTGAATATCTAAATTGCTTTCGATAATATATTTAACCTCTACAGTCACACATGCAATCACACGAACCTTTTATTTACGCACACAAATGCAGACTCTAACCACACATAGGTGTCTCTATAATACAGAATCAGTTAAAATGACGGGAGGAACCTATAATTCTTTCAGTTTTAATTTACCTTGTTGTATCTTAGTTTCGAATCTTACTAGCCAAATTGTCTAGGACTACTACAATGTCAGCTATTGAACGTGAAGTTTTACGAAGCTTTTTCCAGATGACATTCCATGATTATTATAAGTTTGCTCTGATTCGGTGTCCAAGATTGATTTTAAATCAGGGAGTTAAACTACATACTAAAAGATTTAACTGCTGCGTTTTGATTAGTGAGTGAAAACGGCGAACGAAACAAGCGATAATTAACATTTTAATACGCACATAACTTCGAAAAGTCGGTGGTGCGCACCATGGATCCGACCCTGATACCCTTTGCATAGCAGTCCGTTGGTTGCTATCCAAATGTCCAAATGCGTTGCTGCCTATCCATATGCGTTGTAGATCAATGAAAATGCGCTTTCTAGCATAAAAAGCAGAAACCTAATACCCTACGCACACAAAAGCCTAACCACACACACACATGAACGATAGCTCAAATGACACTATCTGAATGCATTTAATCTTCAGAACGGCAACGGCGCATAATATCGTCATGATGAGTTTCCAACAATGGACTCTCGATCTCTAGTGGATATTAAGTTTCCGTTGATACCGCTATGCAATGACTAGAATAGACCAGGCTATGTATGAATTAGTCCAAGCCATTCACGTCACTTTGATTCACCTCATTGTTAATTGGGACGGTTTTGTAGCAATGAATGTTTGTGCGTTAAACAAAGAGATTTATAGGTAGGGAGATTAAATGCAAGCATTTTATTCTATCTAATTCATCACATTGAATCATAGATTTTTTAAGTAGGTACTTGTTTATTTTCATAACTACTACTTAGTTTTGAGTCCGTAAATACACCATAAACGGAGTCATCTTGAAAGCTTCCAGTGACTTCAACTCATAAACTTAAAAAATAGCTGCAGTTTTGAGGATTTTTTACACGGATCAGATATTTATATTTTCTAATGTATTGTGTGTAGTATGAGTCATTAAAAGGTTTTAGCGTCGTATCAATATGGTGATTCTTATCTAAATTGATATGGACTACAATAGACTACTTACATCCAAATTCTATAATTCAATATTTATGTTAATTATGGTTTGTAAATTTATATAAAGCACTAGACTGATTTTAGTCGAGTTAGTCTAACACGGGAGTAAGCCATTGACATATTTTCAACTTAAGTGCGAGTGGCACACATTGTAGGCAACATCAGTTAAAGTGATAATTATGTAAAGGTGTTACAACAACATACAAACGAACCATACAGTTACTTGTTGGTATATGAGATTACACATAAGCGAAGCTGAAGGTCATAATGTCTGGGTAATGACCCCGGTTAAGCAAAGTGTTATTATACCAACTCGATTTGAAAATCTCGACAATATGAGGTGGATAATAAAATTTACATTTAAAACCGAAAGATCTTTAACAGATGAAAAGATGATCTAGACATACTTACGTTTCGATTTTAAAGGTACTGCCATCTTACATACAAAGCTAAAAATCATCATCTCGTGGGGTAAGCAGAGGTGCTGTCTCTGACTCTCCCCTACAGACGTTTGGTGCTTACCCACCAAAATTACCACGATGTGCGTCGACGTTCCGTAGGGATAGGGGCGTAGCCACGCGAATCATGGTTGTTTGATTTGAAGTCTCATCATCAAATGCTATCTAAATATTACATCTCATCAAATGCTAGATATTGTATACACCAATGTTTCACAATTAAATATATTCATCATCCATATTCATCAGCATTCATAATATTAACAATTTTAACTTTTTTTGCTTAAAAAACATATGCCTACCTAACGGGTCTAAACAGAAACTAAAAGCAATAGTAGGTGTACGATACCCATAAACAGTCACCTCGACTAGCAATGATATCACGCTCACGGTCTAATGATAATTGCGATAGTGACGGGAAATTTATTGTTCACCCATTGTGTGTGTGTTTATATGTACGAGTATACAGGGTGTCAAAAGACCCATCACCAAGTGTACCTACTCGTTTTGGACATCCAAGTCATACAAAGCAAAAATACAAGCAAAGGATTTGTTTTTGAATAGACACATTTTTCAAGCCGCTATAAAAGTGCGCACGACCAATGCTCGAAATACCTACTTATCTATGCGTGCATATGACACCTATACCTAGAACGAATTAGCGGGGTAAATGCAGCGATTTTGTAGCTAATTAAAAAAAATATATTTTTAAGCCTCAATATCTACTGAACTAGTAATTTCCAAGGTATGGTGCCGAATTAAAAATGTTCGTAATGATTGGTACAATATGGGATTTCAGTTTTCGCTAAGGTTCTTTTTACACCTCGTATATGTGTGTGGGTATATATATTTGTGTGTTCATGTGTAGCACAGAGGATTTATAGGAATGTCGAGAGAAGGTTATTCGGTTATTGTTGCGATGGTTGCGTTTTCAGTAGTTGTAGTGTGTTGTAATTATAGTGTAGAGGTTTGTGACGTAGTTTTTTGGAAGTATATTTTGTACACTTGAAATGATTTAGCGTTAGTTCATGATTTATAGACAATTTTTACTGGATCTTTGTTTAACGGAATGACGTAAATTGACAAATTTAGGATAGCTCTGTTTTCTAACGGATCCTAATCGCGTAAATTAACTAATTTAAAGCTGTATCCCGATGTTTCGATCTGCTTGCAAATATATATTAAAATGGAATAAATACGCATCTTGAAACTACACATTTAAAAGTGATTTCGCATAGCTAACTACCTTATACATCTCATTCGCCGAAAGCAATCAAATTCCAAATCTTTTTAGACAATGGGTAGTGATACTAAACTATATCTGTTTTTATTCTGCTGGTTATTACATAACACAAATAAAAAAATAATATACATTCCAATCAACTGAAAGTCACTTGAAAATATTTTACTTTGATTTTCTTGAAGAAAATAACAATCACTGTAGCGTCCTGTTCGGAAAATAAAGCGGAAAATACCGACGCAGGATGTGAAATTCCTGTTGTAAATAAAATAGAAATATACTTCGGATAGAAAATTACTATTCCATTGACGTTTTCTATTACTGGCTGGTAATGATTCCATAATAATAGACTGCGTATATAGCAATGAATACAGTCTGTAAACGGAAATCGCTATTTACTTTTAAAAAACCGGTCAAGTGCGAGTCGGACTCGCGCACCGAGGGTTCCGTACAAACCTGTAGGTATATAAGTAAAAGTTCACCAGTCATAGTTATGGTATTTTTATTGCCAAATGAAATCCATAACATTACAGTATGGAAAGCTGGAGGAGCATAAATTAAAGAAAAAGGGGTCTTTATTTTATAATAATATATATCGCTTATTTTATAATATAACTTAAATACCTATACCAGCCTTGCAGCAGCCTTGCAAAAGTCTGCTGATGAATGATGGTAAGATTTTTTATCAAAGTTATTGATTTACAAAGCTTTTAGTGACTTTTAGAAATCTGTTACAAAAATACTTATAAAGTACAGAATAATTAGCAAAAAGGTTTGAAGACTATGTAATTATTTGTCCACTGCTGGACATAGGCCTCTCCCAACATGCACCACAGCACACGCTCCTCAGCCTTCCGCATCCTTAATCTGTGCTATAAGCCGTTGCTTCGTACCAAATTTCAAGATTTTGAGTTCACGGGAAGTACCCTGTAGGTTTTGATTCACTTGCGAGTAGGCGCGAGTTTGAAAATATGATTATATTGCTCTTTCTTTTTATTGCGTAGACATAGAAGTTTGATTTTGTTACAGCCTAACGGTGTTATATACTTGAGTATTTGATATGAATTTCAATTTAATACCTCTACGCGTTCAAGAGAGAGGGGTAGTAACTTTAAATTTATTAAAAATATTTTTTTATATGCTGTAACTAAAAAATTACGGTTTTCGCAATTTTCCATTTATAAGTGATATAAGACGTTGCTGCGTACCAAATTTCAAGATTTTGAGTTCACGGGAAGTACCCTGTAGGTTTTGATTCCCTTGCGAGTAGTCGCGAGTTTGAAAATATGATTATATTGCTCTTTCTTTTGATTGCGTAGACATAGAAGTTTGATTTTGTTACAGCCTAACGGTGTTATATACCTGAGTATTTGATATGAATTTCAATTTAATACCTCTACGCGTTCAAGAGAAAGGGGTAGTAACTTTAAATTTATTAAAAATATTTTTTTATATGCTGTAACTAAAAATTTACGATTTTCGCAATTTTTCCTTTATAAGTGATATAAGAAGTTGCTTCGTACTAAATTTCAAGATTTTGAGTTCACGGAAAGTACCTTGTAGGTTTTGATTCCCTTGCGAGTAGTCGCGAGTTTGAAAATATGATTATATTGCTCTTTCTTTTGATTGCGTTGACATAGAAGCTTGATTTTGTTGCAGCCTAACTGTGTTATATACATGAGTATTTGATATTAATTTCAATTTAATACCTTTACGCATTCAAGAGAAAAGGGTAGTAACTTTAAATTTATTAAAAATATCTTTTTATATGCTGTAACTAAAAATGTACGGTTTTCGCAATTTTTCCTTCATATGTGATATAAGACGCTACTTCGTACCAAATTTCAAGATTCTGAGTTCACGGGAAGTACCCTGTAGGTTTTAATTCACTTGCGAGAAGGCGCGAGTTTGAAAATATGCATATATTGCTCTTTCTTTTGATAGCGTTGACATAGAAGCTTGATTTTGTTGCAACCTTACGGTGTCATATACTTGAGTATTTGATATGAATTTCAATTGAATACCTCCATGCGTTCAAGAGAAAGGGGTAGTAACTTTAAATTTATTAAAAATATTTTTTTATATGTTGTAAGTAAAAATTTACGGTTTTCGCAATTTTTCCTTCATATGTGTTATAAGGCGTTGCTTCGTACCAAATTTTAAGATTATGAGCTCACGGAAAGTACCCTGTAGGTTTTGATTCACTTGCGAGTAGGCGCGAGTTTGAAAATATGCTTATATTGCTCTTTCTTTTGGTTGCGTTGACATAGAAGCTTGATTTTGTTGCAGCCTAACGGTGTTATATACCTGAGTATTTGATATTAATTTCAATTTAATACCTCTACGCATTCAAGAGAAAAGGGTAGTAACTTTAAATTTATTAAAAATATTTTTTTATATGCTGTATCTAAAAATTTACGGTTTTCGCAATTTTTCCTTCATATGTGATAGGTATAAGACGTTACCTCGTACCAAATTTCAAGATTCTGAGTTCACGGGAAGTACCCTCTAGGTTTTGATTCACTTGCGAGAAGGCGCGAGTTTGAAAATATGCTTATATTGCTCTTTCTTTTGATAGCGTTAACATAGAAGCTTGATTTTGTTGCAACCTTACGGTGTCATATACTTGAGTATTTGATATGAATTTCAATTGAATACCTCCATGCGTTCAAGAGAAAGGGGTAGTAACTTTAAATTTATTAAAAATATTTTTTTATATGTTGTAAGTAAAAATGTACGGTTTTCGCAATTTTTCCTTCATATGTGATATAAGACGTTACTTCGTACCAAATTTCAAGATTCTGAGTTCACGGGAAGTACCCTGTAGGTTTTGATTCACTTGCGAGAAGGCGCGAGTTTGAAAACATGTTTATATTGCTCTTTCTTCTGATAGCGTTGACATAGAAGCTTATTTTATTGCAGCCTTACGGTGTTATATACCTTAGTATTTGATATAAATTTCAATTGAATACCTCCACGCGTTCAAGAGAAAGGGGTAGTAACTTTAAATTTATTAAAAATATTTTTTTATATGCTGTAACTAAAAATTTACGGTTTTCGCAATTTTCCTTTATAAGTGATGTAACACGTTGCTTCGTACCAAATTTCAAGATTCTGAGTTCACGGTAAGTACCCTGTAGGTTTTGATTCCAATGCGAGTTTGAAAATATGCTGCAATTTGCAGCATATACGGCTGTATCTTTTGATTGCGTTGGATTAGAAGTTTGATTTTTTTACTGGTCTATGGAACCGTAGATTCGAGTATTTAGTATAAATTTCAGTTTGATACCTCCACGCATTCCTGAGAAAAAGGGCCTTGACAGACGGACGGACAACAAAGTGATCCTATAAGGGTTTCGTTTTTTCCTTTCGAGGTACGGAACCCTAAAAATGACATGTGTTTTACAAATTGTGGGGCCGAGTTTTGGGTATTTTTGCTGTGTGTATTTTTATTTGTTAATCCAAATTATAAAAGCATTTTTGGAATCGGTTTATAAATGACGGGCTTTTTAAATTATGATCATGAAAAAGATTGATTGAATCAAGAAACGCTAAGGAATGCAACAGTGGTAAATGCATCTCAATAATTCTTATAAAAGAAAATACTGTCTAAATACCAATGGTTTTCACTTGATATAAAAATCATAATATGCACGATTTCTTGCTATATAAAATTATCCTTTATAAAGTTTGTAACCACCACGAGTACGCCTGTTTTTATTGCAATAAGCGTTTTTAACGGGCTAGGAATAGTGGACGAAACGCGCAGGTAGTTTATTCCAGAACTGCACGTACGACGCAGACATACGGACGCTGGATACGTCCTGATCTAAGCGAGAACGCAGCGAGATAACACGATTCAGCCCTGCCGCGGTGTACAATGGTACATGTCTGTTTTATTCACCTTTGGAATGGAGAGAAAAAAACACCTACCTATACAGACTGGCCAATGTTTGTATTGTCGAGTTTGTGGCAAATATGTTAGAATGAGAGCGATACTATCTCGCTGGTATTATAAAATAATTAAATGAAATAAACTTTAGAAAGTTCATGAGGATAGATGTAACTAGATGTTTGTTATTTTATACGCACAGAAAACTTAATCGATTTAAATAAAATTCGCAGTTATCTAGCTTATACGTCCGAATAGCATGTGGATATTTTGTTCCAATAACAGGTCCCCATGCGTGTAAAGCCACTGGTAAAAGCTAGTTAATATTTCCTGAAAATATCTCAAAACTTATACCTAGAAAAGACCTCAATGCGTAAACACCTACACATACATGTAAACGCAAACTTTATGTGCGAACCAAACAAGGCTTATAAATTATTGATATAAACAATTTAGATACTAAACTTAAACAAAACTTTAAGCTATAGAGTCTAGACTATGAATGACGAATCTGATCAAACCAGACCTTGAAAATATTGAACCTGCCACCGGCAGATCAATCTTATGTCAACACTTCATAAAACGAGCATAAATCATTACAAAATACAAAATCTAAGCATTTTCCCAAGCAAAGTATTCTGAACTAAGTGGAAGGAATTTTCATAATGTAAGCAAAATATTACCCATAGGTTTTCATATACCTTGTCTAGAATATATTTTCTCTACAATCAATCATTTTGTAAGAAACACTGCTTCGCGCGTCAGTTTTGTAACATGCCACGTTACTTAGCTATCTAGTTATTAAGAATGGAGCGTGATTATTGGCCAGTAACTTTGCTTTAATTTTGAAGATTTGGGTTCTTTGTTTTATAAGTTACACGTGTCTCGGAGGGTAAGGAAAGTTAATGATATCGGCTGTTAGCGCCTATGAGGAACTTGGCTACAAATGCTACAAACAATTGCATTGTTACATAAACTTCCTCCCTTAAGCATTTCTGAGAAAATGTGAGAAAACATACAATTAATAAAGACGAAGGGGTGGTGAAGTAGAAGGGTAATTTATACGGAGCTAATTTAATACTATTGCTACTAAGAATAATTATTATCACAATGATAATCACTACATAGTATAAAGCAAAGTCTGTCTACTGTCTTTCTGTCCCTATGTATGCTTAAACCTTTAAAACTACGCAACGGATTTCAATGCGGTTTTTTTAATAGATAGAATGATTCAAGAGGAAGATTTATATGTATAATACATCCATAACATTGCACCTCTGCAAAGCCAGGGCGGGTCGCTAGTATTATACAAGTATAAGGAGACCACGGCTCACATTCCAAAACAGTTTCAGAAGCAATACGATAAAAACTGTACAACTTAGTTTTCAAGAAACAAACTGCAAAACTTTATGCGTTTGATACAAAAGAGGCATAAAACGCGGTAACATTGATCACGAAATATTCGCCAGATTCCAGTGTAAAATTATACAAAGCCTAAATTGGCCATTACACACATACTTTCCTTACAAACTTTACCAATATCGACTTTACAAATTACGGGAGGAAGCTACAAATCGTCGCCGAAAAAAGGCTGAAGTGTTACTTGCAAACAAGGGCGGTAAGCTGCTATTGCACCACAATAAAATAGCCGCGACAATTTAGCACTTTACGTGGGGCCAGAAAACTTGAGATGGAAGGAGGGCTATGTATTAAATTGATCTGATACGAGATCAAGATTGATCGTGCTTGGTGAGATTTGAGCGATAAGGAAGGTCATGCACCAGATTGTTACGATATAAGGAATAAGGTGAGATTTTGCGAAAAGCGGCGATAGCCTAGTGGTATACGTAACGGACTGCCGAGACGATAGTCTCGGATTCGATCCTCAGGTAATCCGGGCAGACACCTCTGACTTTTCAAGGTCATGTGTGTATTAAAATTGTTAATTATCGCTCGCTTAATAATGTGCCCGGTAGATGGCAATAGGCTCGCTTGCTATTAATTGGGACCGAAATATAACTGGTGAAGTATGGGTGTTTAACACAACTCTGCATGGGGTATGCAGAGTTGTGTTAAACACCCATACTTCACCAGTTATGTTATTTGGGGGTAGGGGAAGTTATGTTATGTTTTAAGTGAGATTTTGCTGCCACCGAAGTGAGGACACTTCCACACAATGCAGACAGATACGTTACATCTACTTACCCGTACTTGCCCAGCGTGGAGGACTATGGCGTTACTCTTTTCATAGTGAAGTAATCTCGCGATTGACTAGATCACGTTCATATATAATGACTCTTAAATAAAGTACAAACAAATATCAAATTAATTTATGCCTTATGTTTTGGTGTCGATGGTAAACTAGACACCGTTCAAGTTATCTCAATTCGATTATAAGAGACGCTTACTTCTTAGCCACATGGCAGTTGCGTAGGTAATGAAAAAAGTAGTATCGTTTGGACCGCGGCCGCTGCTAACGATCGTACTGTTTTTGTTTCAAGTGTACGCCAATACGCCTCTATAATGTTAGCACTACTAGGATTAGGTGCTTGTATGTAGTTCACGATGTAAATGTACTCGCCGTGGATCTATGGATATTTGTAAACTATTTTGAAAACATAGTTGTATAATAAAATTGTACAACAATGTTTTCAAAATAATTTACAAAATGTAACTGAAGTTTGCGTTTCATATGATGGATCTTATTATGGACAAATATGGTGTGGAGGATACTATGACCAGGCCAGCTGTCCGATGAAAGTATTTCAGAACTTGTACGTATTGTACATGTAGTAATCACGTGCGAAAACGGATTTTCACGGATAACGTTTTTTGTACTAAGTTTGGGTGATATTTATGTCCATTAATATTATGTTCATAAATTGTGCCTCAGAGCGCACGTTCAGCCGTCGCAACGGCTTACCGTGCTCTTTGGCTGATCTTTCATGAAGTTCTTTAACAGTCGGTATAGGGATTCAATACCTCTAAATAAACTGACAATAGTCGCAGCCATGGAATATTGCTAACCCGGGATCAATATTCAGTCAATGAATTCGACTTAGATTAGACTACTAAGCGGACCGCCGTTAGCAACTGGGATAAAGCTAGGGGGATGAGGATGATGATTTTATAAAACTTCCTTTTTGCCAACAAACTTGTCCTCCCACGACACCATTTGTAAACACGTGCACATTTTTCCCGAAGGTCAAGTTACAGGCAACGTTGATTTTCAAGCCATTGAATATTTTCTTTCATTATTTAGACACTAACGGGTTTCTCTCTTTATTGCTGGTTGTGATGCATGGCGCGCGTTTATTGGCATGTTACGTACTTGTACGCTTCAATATTTATACGTGTTTTTCTTGAATGAATTTTGATAGGAAATGCGGTTTTTAAGAATGTGAAACAGATGCAAATATATTTGGTATGGAGTTGCCATAGCCCATAACATTGTTAAACTAACGTTCTTCTTATTTTTGTATTTAAAATAAAATCAAAACCAAGATTAATTCTGCACCCCTTGGGACAAGCAGGCGGGGCTTGTGTGACCTTTAAATGTTCCAAAACCCTCTACCTTATACCTAAGCATTAGGGGCCTTCTCACTAACCGCGGTATTCATCATTGTCTCGAGGCGCAATGCCACGTGAACCCACCCCCGAACTTTAATATACTTTGTCGCAATTTCGAGATAAACTAGCAGTACTCGATAAATTCTTATTTCACGTCAAAACAGACGAACCATTTGATGTAATGTTGGTACTTGAAAGGTTGGAAAGTGACATATGCTTTATGAGTTCAGACAAAGCCAACAAATGGTTTTCAAATCTAACGAGACCCAATGTAAGTAATACTAAGAAAATTTTAATCACTAACTAACAAGTCACTTTTAATCCATCATGAAATATAATAAATACCTACATAAACACGATGAACGCATTGAAATAAATTTAAACCGCGCTCAACTCACAGACATTTTTAAATATTTTACGCTAGAGGGATAGCGGCGCTTCAATTTTAAACTTACACCCAACTCTAGTTTATTACACTGGTGTGAGTTATTCATAATTTTTATTCATTTATTCTATTCAAGACCCATCGGAGATATTCATCATTAATTTCATCAATTTCCTTTTTGAACCGTTTATTTATTAATTTGTTCTTCAATTTGACAAGGGTTAAAGTTCAAATTGGCCGGGTATTATAATTATGTTATAGTATTGTTACGGACGGGATAACGGGATTGGAAGGAAACACCGAGTAGCACTGATGACACTTTATTCCACTTCACACTCACGACGCGTCTTTTGATTTCGATGCGGACAGCTTCAACACTAACGTCTTTTGCACTGCACTTTACTGCACTATACTTTCACTTCACTATATTTCACTTCTTCTTCTTTCTTCCTTTTACTTCTTCCTTTTCTTCTTCACTTTACCACTTCTCAACTTAAACTGGCGCTCAGCGCGTCTACACCGCCTTATATACCCCTAGGAATGTTCTAGATCCACTAATTTCGATTGTCATTTCATTACTCAATTGTTTTTCCATCTCCTGTCTCTTTTTAACCTTTCCATTCATTCCTGAACTTTCTAGAATTTTCAAATTTTTACTCGAAATATTTAAATAATCTTTTTTTTAATTATTTGCCAAATATTCATAAATGTTTTCCAAATTTCATAAAAACCTAAATCCACATAACTGTTATGACTGAGATTTGAACCCATGAACGAAATGTGTTATCCGCACGGCCATTGCCTTGTTGTCAATGACTGGTGAATTTGGCGAACACTTGACAGAGTGTATACGTCATCGAACTAAAAACTGTCATTTTCATATAATAAAATAGTCTTCAAACCACTTTGCTAATTATTGTGTTTGACGACCGGCTAGTATGTCGTGTAGACGTCAGTAGTCCTTGTCAACCGTAGTGATGACAGCTTTACATGACCCCGGCCGTCACAGTATTATTTACGTATTGTAGCATTCTTTGTACATTTGTTAATATACTGACAAAATATACGCGGCCTGAATCACTACACGTTTAACAGATTTACCACTCTTTCTTGCCCTCATGTTGTACGTTCTTGTCTAATTGAAAGAAGTTCTTTTCCTCTTATTATTAGACAGCGCTGGTACTGTTAACAAATCCTGTATCGCGACTCGAGTGACATTACAAACGACGATACGCAAGCTTGATGTAATATACCATATTTTTAATTCCTTCAGAGAAACTCCGACCCATAATCTTTTCATAGCTTGCTGAGTGACTTGTATTTTGAGATCTAGTCCTTCATGAGATTCAGCAATCCCACTTAAGGATTTTAAAACAATTTTACTACCAATTAGTATTTTATGAATTTGTTATATAAAGTTGTAACTAAATGAGTTTTTCAGATAAGTAACGCAATGCAGATTAGTGATGGAAAAAATCACTTCTCGCAAATAGAATTGAAAAAGTTCTCGAGTCCAGCCGGATTCCAATCTAAAATCTCAATTTAGCAAAAGCGAAAAAAGGACAGTAAAACTAACACTTATTACCTCACATAACGATGGCTGTTTCTCACGATTTCGCCCGTATTATTCTCTGTATCTCGTTTACGACACATTCTATGGGCTCCAATTCTGAATCTAAACCACTTAGGACCACATAGAAGTACATATGAAATATTTCATTGATCATCACTAAAGTTTTTCAGTTACAGTTTTGTCATGTACATACACACGTATGTAATTCATTATCATCTTCCTATTATTATCCCTATTGTAATCATGGCTTTCACTTTTGAGCTCGGCGTCCATTTTCTAGTCTAACCAGAATTTATAGAATGTTAGCTTTGCCACAGAGCGACAGTCACCTTATAGCAACCCATAGATATAGTGATATTCGATGACTTAGACCAGGCTTGTTTCAGTATAATTAACTACTTAATTGGCTTTCCAAGGCAACAAGCGACCATTGAATACGCACATAATATTAATAACTTAGTGGTGCGTGCCGTGGATTGAACCCGAAATCCTCTACATGGAAATCCGGTGGTGTCTTCACTGGTTGGTTGCTCTATTACGGCCCATAATTTTATTATGTCCTCACGAACGTTATAAAATTAATTTATAGTTAGATTGAGATCAGTTAGAATACCAGCAGTCAGTAGTTACGAGTCAATAGCGGTACGAAATAATTCAATAACAAATATAGGAATTATAATATAAAACCACATCACAGTACAATATTAGATGTGCTTTGTGGTCTGTGAATCGCAGGTACAATTGTTTTGCTAGCTATTCATGTTTAGTATTAGTGCGTTTAGTAGTTTTTTGTTGAACGATTAAGCAAAATAGTAACGCCCAATTGTAAAACAGGGTCTAAATTAATATAATTAAATTATGTATTTCTTTGTAATAGATATTTAGTCGTCAATATTACCAACTGACTGACAGACAACGCACAGCCGATACTACTGGGCGCAAGAAGCTGCAATTTGTCATACAGAGTGTTGATTTTCATTAGCAAAATATTTTAATAATACAACATAGACAGTAAACTTATTAACCGAAAATGATTTCAAACAGTGTGCGATGTTATAAGACCCTCTTTTTATATAGTAAATCAGAATAAACTGTTGAATCGTGCAAAATAAGACTGTATCGCGCACTCATTGTACGTACGTGTGCTTGTATGTGTTAGGCACCTGCAATGGCGATCAGCTGAGCGGCGGCAGCGGTCAATACCCGGAGTTAATTTCAAAATGTACATATGTATGATAACGAATTTTTTTTTAACTTTTAGTGACTTATTTTTCATGTATTTGTAGTTAGTTATATTAGTATATTCACCTCTTAAAATATTTTACAAATACAAATCAACACTCTGTATAAGTTCCTTGGGAAATTCTAACCCTCAGGAGGCAATGTCCCACGCAGGTGGGGCCGTGGGCGAAGTCTAATATATACATACATACATACATAGACTCACGCTTGTTTCCCGGAGGGGTAGGCAGAGACTACGGAACGCCATTTGCAACGATCCTGACATACCTCACTTGCTATAGTCTAATATATTATGGTGTGAAGACCAAGTGATGGTAAATACTGAAATCAGTACTTCTCGGAGAAGGCACCGCAGAACGTCAGTTTATCTTGTGGCTGGTTTAATCCTCTAAATATAGGAGTTATAAAAAAACTCCAAAATGGTGACGACACATAGGCTAAAATGCTGAGTAATGCATCCATGACAATGCAGTTTGTAGCTTGTTGGTAAGCTGTACATCCAATATTTGGACAATGTAATTGGCAAATACTGTGAAATGTTTTTATATTGTACTATATGCTGTGAAAAAAAAAGATTGAGGAACTTAGAAACATTGAATGAGTTTCATCATCATCATCAGCCTTATTTATAGTCCGTCGTACTGCTGGGCACTGGCTTCTTCTTATTTTGGCCATAGTCTACTACGTTGGCCAAGTGTGTGTTAGCAGACTTCACATGTCTTTCGAGAACATATGGAGAACTATCCTCCTTCACTGCTTCGCAAGCTACATTTTTTATCGAATTACGAAATACTTTAACCAAAAAAATCCTTTGGTCTCTCCACAGCCATTGCTGCTTCTTTGAATTAACTTAAATGAAGCGAACCTTGTTATTTCATCATCATCATCATCATCAAAAAATAAAGTAAATAACTTCCTCTGACAAAAAGTATTTGAAAATACTCTTTCAAGGTCTAAATCTGTAGAGACTTTATAAGTTTAAGCAGACGTAGCTCCTCCCCGCTGTTCCGTTATTTATTTTACAGCTCTGGGAGTTTGGAGTTCCAACTGGCGGCCGTACATTTCATAGCTGACCAAATATGTATGTTACTCGTATATGAATGAAACACTACACTAGTACCTTCTACTTTTTACTATTATGGTGTATTACTTAATACAAGTTGATTGTAATATGTTTTGAAGTTGCGGGTGAAGAGGTACCTTCTAGAAAAGCTTGCTCCATCTTCGGCCATAGCATCGTATAGCATCAGATGAGATCACAGCTAAATGTTAATCATCCTAGCGCTGTTCCGGTTGTGATCCAAGACCATTAACTTGAAGTCCAAAGTATGTATGGAACCCAAGGTCAACCTCTAAACAATATAAACAACGGGCTTTAATGGAAATGTCTAACAGAAGTTACGTACAAACAGCTCTTTATGCTCCGACGTTTCGATGTCAGCAATCGAGACCGCGTAATACAGCATAATATCGCAAAAAGACTCAGTATCACTACTAAAACTCCAATAAAATTGTTTCCACCGTGGCCCAAATACGGGGTCCATAAATTCGGTTTAACTGGCGTCTTTTTGTTGATCGTACATTCGTGTGACGTATTTCGGGGAGGTGGACCGTTAGCGCAGCACGTGTCACGGAATAGCTCGTCAAATTGATTCTGAATTCGTCACGACGTTTGAGAGGTACCGCTACTTCCTGCGTGATTTTATTTTGGGACGGTAAAGCGTTTAACGTGTTGGGTGTAAAAAAATTTGTAGTGTTGTAGATTATTAGCTTGTCTGTTGTTGTTATGGAATATATTTGTCAATAATAATAATAATATCTGATTCCAAATTAGGCACAAACTGTACTATAGCCAGATAACTAATGAACAAAGCGGCTCATATATTTTTAAATACATTATCACTACTACTATGGTCTGGGTAATGACCCGGGTTAAGCAAAGTGTTATTATCTAATACCGCGTGAATGATCTTGACAATAATTTATAAGGTGGATATTAAAGTTTACATTTAAAACCTCGTGAACAAATGCAAAGATGAATTGGCTATACTAGTGCTTACGTTTCGCTTTTAACGGTACTGTCATAAAACATCAGTCATTACTAAAAAGAGGATTACGGGTTTATCCTACATGTCGTGGGGTAAGCAGAGGTGGTGTGTCTGACTCTCGGAGGCCTACCCACCAAAATCACCACGGTGTACGTCGACGTCCCGTAGAGGTAGGGGCATAGCCACGCGAATCATGGTTATTTGATTGGCCTATTAGTCTAATTATTCTACACTTGCTATTACATGTTATAAAATGATATTTGATGTACCTATGTTTCACAAATAAAATGTATTTGACTTGATTTAAAATTCTTCATTATTAACAATTTTAACTTGTTTTGCTTAAAAAATATGCCTACCAAACGGGTTTAAACAGAAACTAATTGCAATAGTAGGTGTACGATACCCATAAACAGACACTTCGACCATCCCGCCTGCCCGCTCCCCTTAGCAATGACATCACGGTCTAATGATAATTGCGATAGTGACGGAAAATTATTGTTCACCCGTTGTGTGTGTATGTATAAATACGAGTATACAGGGTGTCACAAGACCCATCACCAAGTGTGCCTACTCGTTTTAGACATCCAAGTCATACAAAGCAAAAATACACGCAAAGGATTTGTTTCTGAATTAATTTTTCAAGCCGCTATAAAAGTGCGCACGAGCAATGCTCGAAACACCTACTTATCCATTCGTGCATACACCTATAGAACAAATTAGTGGGGTAAATGCAGCGATTTTGTAGCTAATAAAAAAAAGGTGTTTTTAAGCCTCAATATCTCCTTAACTAGTAATTTCCAAGGTATGGTGCCGAATTTAAAATGTTCGTAATGATTAATACAATATGGGACTTCAGTTTTCTTAAAGGCTCTTTTTACACCTCGTATATGTGTGTGGGTATATATATGTGTGTGGTCATGTGTAGAACAGAGGGTTTATAGGAATGTCGAGAGGAGGTTATTCGGTTATTGTTGTGATGATTGCGTTTTCAGTAATTGTAGTGTGTTGTAATTATATGTAGTGTAGAGGTTTGTGACGTTGTTTTTTGGAAGTCTATTTTGTACACTTGAAATGATTTAGTGTTAGTCCATGATTTATAGACAATTTTTACTTGATATTTATTTAACGGAAAGACGTAAATTGACAAATTTATAATAATAATAATAAATCATTTTTTATTTCGCGTGGCATAGACGCATAGATACCTTACAGTCTAACATACATACAGTGGCTGTGACTATTAATATACTTATAAGCTATGTTAGTATCGCTTCACTTGCACGTTGTGGTTGTGCGTTCGTGTGACGTGTTGACGTTACTACGCGCCGGTGACCCACTTAAATTGACAACCTTGTGTAGGTCCTCCACCTCCGTGCGCAAGAGTGCAATGGTGTCTTGGGATGCCTGTAGCTTCTTGTGTACATCCGCTAAACTTGCCTTCAGAAACACAATGTCCTTCAAAAGGCTTGTGACATCGACGTGGTCGAAAGTGACGGGAGGCAACTTGTTCAAGTCCCTCGTCACAAACGTCGGCACGTCGTCAGGATCGGTCTCCTTCAGCAGCGTGATAATATCCTGCAAACTTTTCTTTGTCCCGTCACGTCTGCGGGACACCATCTGGTCGCATTTGTTTAGCGACCTGTACAGAAGCAGCTTGGCAGCCGCTCTGTCCCAATTTAGGATAGCTCTGTTTTCTAACGGATCCTAATCGCGTAAATTTAATATTCTAATTTAAAGCTGTATTCCGATGTTCCGATCTGCTTGGAAATAATAAAATGGAATAGATACACACATCTTGAAACTACAAATTTAAAAGTGATTTCGCAAAAATAGCTACCTAATACATCTCATTCGCTGAAAAACAATCAAATTCCAAATCTTCTGAGACAATGGGTAGTGATACTAAAATTTATCTGTTTCATTCTGCTAGTTATTACATAACGCAAATAAAAAATAGATTTTAATGATTAGTTATATAGATTCCAATCAACTGAAAGTCACTTGAAAATATTTTACTTTGATTTTCTTGAAGAAAATAAGAATCACTGTGGCGTCCTGTTCGGAAAATAAAGCGGAAAATACCGACGCAGGATGTGAAATTCCTGTTGTAAATAAAATAGAAATATACTTCGGATAGAAAATTACTATTCCATTGACGTTTTCTATCACTGGCTGGTAATGATTCCTTAATAACAGACTGCGTATATAGCAATGAATAGTCTGTAAAAAGAAATCGCTATTTTCTTTTAAAAATGATGTGTTTACAAATTGTAGAGCCCAGTTTAGGATATTTTTGTTGTGTGTCTTTTTATTTGTTATTTCGTTTGTTTTTTTTTTATAGTCTCACGCCTGTTTCGCAGAAAATTACTATTTAGTCCAGTCACTTTAGAGTTTCACCTCGGAATTGGAGATAATAAGCTGGAAACTCGTATACAGCTTCATTTTGGCGTTCTAAAAGTTGTCTCAAAAGTTTCATATTATCTCGTGTCTGCGTCGTAAGTTATTCGATGTCAAAGGTCACGAAAATCGGTTTTTCGCAATTATCTCCGTTTCTATAGTTCCAATCACTTCAATACCTATTATGAAAATTAAAGATAAAAAAATTTGTCACAACTTTTGTCTCAACTCTTTTTCTGTACGCTCAACCCTTTTCGAGATAGAGAGCGGAGAGCACCCAGCGCTCAGGCTTATATACTGTTATACAAGGTCAACCGTGAATCTCGGTGAATAATACCTTGTATATAGTTACTAAATCATTAAAATATTATCAACAATAAATAATGTTTATTATTTATTAGTTAATACATTGTATTGAATATATTTATTATATATATATAATAAATTCATTTAATTTTATTCGATATTAGATTGTAAATAAATTGATTGTTAGATAGATTGTAAATAGAAATAAGTCAAGTAAATATAATTTAAGTTAATTTTTATTTAGTAGCTGTACTTTTGTTACAATTAAAATTAAATGTACACTTAAATTCTTCAATAGCTTGAAGTTCAAAATCACAATTTTCTTCTTCTTCTTCTTCTTCGTCATCATCTCCTGGGAAATTGAAAATTTCAATTTCATCTTCATCATCTTTGTTTACCTGCATGATTGTCTCCAAACCTTCTAAAATTTCTGGAGCAAATGCAGTTTCTTCCTCAGGATCGTCTTGCAATACAACAGCATTGAGACAAGCTTGCCCATTGCATTGTCCACAAGTTAAAGTGCATTGCAAGCCCGATTTTCTACATCCGCAGCGTGAACCACAACCATTCTTACAATTACAAAATATTGTACTGAGTATCTGGAGCTGGTGGTAATAGTGTAGTTATTGGCTGCAGAAACTCATTTTGGAGTACCTATTCCCATTCTTGAGGTTCTGAATCATGTCCTAACCATTTTTGATAATATTTTAATGATTTAATAACTATATACAAGGTATTATTCACCGAGATTCACGGTTGACCTTGTATAACAGTATATATGCCTGAGCGCTGGGTGCTCTCCGCTCTCTATCTCAAAAAGGGTTGAGCGTACAGAAAAAGAGTTGAGACAAAAGTTGTGGCAAATTTTTTATCTTTAATTTTCATAATAGGTGTTGAAGTGATTGGAACCATAGAAACGGAGATAATTGCAAAAAACCGATTTTCGTGACCTTTGACCTCGAATAACTTACGACGCAGACACGAGATAATATGAGACTTTTGAGACAACTATACGAGTTTCTAGCTTATTATCTCCAATTCCGAGATTGACCCCATTTTTTGCCTAAAGTGACTGGCCTAATTCCATTGACGTTTTTCATTACTGGCTGGTAATGATTTCATAATAACAGACTGCGGGTATTACAATGAATAGTCTGTAAACGGTAATCACTATTTACTTTTAAAAATAACATGTGTTTTACAAATTATAGGGCCGAGTTTTGGGTATCTTTGCTGTGTGCATTTATATTTGTTAATCCAAATTATAAAAGCATTTTTGGAATCGGTTAATAAATGATGGGCTTTTTGAGTTAGGACCGTGAAAAAGATTTATTGAATTAAGAAACGCTAAGGAATGCAAGAGTGGTAAATGCATCTCAATTCTTATAAACCAAAATATTGTCTAAATACGAATTGTCTAAATATAAAAGTCATCATATCCACGATTTCCTGCTAAATAAAATTGCCCTTTATAAAGTTTATAACCACCACGAGTACGCCAGTTTTTATTGCAATAAGCGTTTTAAAATGGGGCAGGAATGGTGGTCGAAACGCGCGGGTAGTTCATTCCAGAGTTGCACGTACGACTCAGACATGATTGCTGGGTACTTCTGAATGAGAACGCTGCGAGTTAACACGATTCAGCCTTGCCGCGGTGTAGAGCACATGTCTGTTTTATTCACCTTTGCAACGGAAAGAAAAAACAGCTACCTACACAGAGTAGCCAATGTATGTATTTTTGAGTGTTGTGCAAATATGCTAGAATGAAAGTGATACTTTCTGAGCTACGTTTAATAAAATAATGAAATGAATTAAACTTTTGAATGTTTGTGAGGATTGATGGTATCTAGATATTGTTATTTATGCGTTTAGCACAGACAACTGAATGGATTTAAATGAAATACCCAGTTATGTAGCTCATACATCCGAATAGCACCTTTTGTACCGAAAACAGGCCCCCATGCGCCCGAAGCCGCGGGTAAAAGCTACCTAAATATTTCCTGACAATATGATAAAACTTACACCTAGAAAAGACCTCATTGCATAAACACCTACATATACATGTAAACGCAAACTTAATGTGCGAAACAAATAAGGTTATTGATTCTATCATCAATTTATAAGCCTTGTTTCGTACATTTACTAAACTTATACAAAACTTGAAGTTATAGAGTGTAGACTATGAATAACGAATCTGATCAAACCAGACCTTGAAAATATCCAACCTGCCACCGCCAGATCAATCTTACATCAACACTTCATAAAACGAGCATAAATCATTACAAAATACAAAATCTAAGCATTTTTCCAAGCCAAGTATTCTAAACTAAGTGGAATGAATTTTCATAATGTAAGCAAAATATTACCCGTAGGTTTTCATATACCTTGTCTAGAATATATTTTCTCTACAATCAATCATTTTGTAGGAAACACTGCTTCACGCGTCAGTTTTGTAACATGCCACGTTACTTAGCTATCTACTTATTAAGAATGGAGCGTTATTTTTGGGCAGTAACTTTGCTTTAATTTTGAATATTTGGGTTCTTTGTTTTATAAGTTACACGTGTCTCGGAGAGTAAAGAAAGTTGATAATCTCGGTTGTTAGGGCCTATGAGGAACTTGGCTACAACCAATTGTATTGTTACATAAACTTCCTCCCTTAAGCATTTCTGAGAAAATATGAGAATTTTTTTAATAGATAGAATGATTCAAGAGGGAGGTTTATATGTATAATACATGCATAACATTGCATCCGTGCGAAGCCGGGGCGGGTCGCTAGTATTTTACAAGTATAAGTAGACCACGGCTCACTGTTACGCCTTAAACATCCATTCCAAAAAAGTTTCAGAAGCAAGACAATAAAATACTAAACTGTACAACTAAGTTTTCAAGAAACAAACTGCAAAACTTTATGCGTTGGATACAAAAAAGGCATAAAACGCGGTAACATTGATCACGAAATATCCACCAGATTCCAGTGTAAAATTATACAAAGCCCAAATTGGCCATTACACACATACTTTCCTTACAAACTTTACCAATATCGACTTTACAAATTACGGGAGGAAGCTACAAATCGTCGCCGAAAAAAGGCTGAAGTGTTACTTGCAAACAAGGGCGTTAAGCTGCCATAGCACCACAATAAAATAGCCACGACAGTTTAGCACTTTACGTGGGGCCAGAGAATTTGAGACGGAAGTAAGGCCATGACAATGTACCAAATGGATAAAATATGAAAAATATGATGAGATAGTGCTTCCACCAAAATTGGGACTGTATAACCCGCCTTAGTAGTCATGTTTGACGAGATGGCGCTTAGTGAAAAGTTTGTTTGTGTGATTCAAGATTGGACATCAAGAAGTCACCTAATTTAATCAATTTGTAGTGGGTCCAGATTTTGGCATAATATTAGTATTTCCACAGAGCGACTGCAGTCTAACATGCACTAAAGGAATAGCCGAGAAGCGAGGAATCTTAAAATAAGAATGTATTTATAAATAAAACCCTACAGACTACAGATTGATATACCGTCAACAGATATCGTATGAAATAATCGTTATATTATATGTGATATCTTATTTTGATATTTTTCTTTGCATTGGAATCTTCGTAAGTCGATTATAAGAGACGCTCACTTCTTAGCCACATGGCAGTTGCGTAGATAATGAAAAAAGTAGTATCGTTTGGACCGCGGCCGCTGCTAACGATCGTACTGCTGTGATCGTACTTCGAGTGTACGCCTACACGCCTCGATAATGTTAGCACGACTAGGATTAGGTGCTTGTATGTAGTTCACGATGTAAATGTACTCGCCGTGGATCTATGGATAAATAATGTATGAGTATGTTTTTAAAATAAATTACAAAATGTTACCGAAGTTTGCGTTTAATACGATGGATCTTATAATGGACAAATAAGGTATGGTATTTCTCCAACTCGAGGATTCTATGACCAGTCCTGATCGCCTAGCGGACTGCAGTCCGATGAAAGTATTTCAGAATTTTTATGTAGGTACTATTGTACATTTAAGGGTGATGATGATGAAATGATTTTATACAACTTCCCACTGGCCAACAAACTCATCATCCCAAGACACCATTTGTGTAAATACGAGCACATTTTTGCCGAAGTTCCAGTTACAGGCAACGTTGGGCACATAATGTGTTCGTTTCCAAGCCATTGAATATTTTATTTCGTTATTTAGACAGTAACGGGTTTCTCTCTTTATTGCTGGTTGTGATACATGGCACGCGTTTATTCGTGTTATGTACTGGTACGTATATTGATATGCTTTTCTTGAAGGATTAGGTGCATTTAATACTTATGTAATGGTTGATTCTGTCAAGTTATTTCAGATCGGAAAACTTTTTTTCAATGAATGTTTGAATGTATGTGAATGCATTTTTTAAGAATATGGAAGAGATGCAAAAATGTCTCTTGTAAGGAGTTGCCATAGCCTAAATATATAATTGCTGAATTGCCGTTCTTTTTATTTTTGTCTTCAAAATAAGGGCTAATTCTACGCCTTTAAGGGCAAAGTAAGGGCTAATTCTGTGCCCTTTGGTGCAAGTAGAGGAAGCGTCTGGGAGCTTACTCACGATAACCGTCTGTGACGTCTCGTAGCGGTAAGTCATGCGAATGATAATTATTATGCCGTGATCCGCCAGAAATACTAGCAGCACTCGATACATTCTTACGATACATTAAATGGATTAACAGTAATTACAATTATATAGATTGACAGTAATTGGATGTAATTTTTGATATTTGAAAGGCTGGAGAGAGACATAGGCTTTTAATTTGAGCTTTGTAATATTCGCGGGCAACGGCTAGGTTTCATTACACTAACCAACTATTAAGTATTAATGAATTAACGAAATAAATTGAAATAAGCTCAAGTATAAATTTTTGAATATTTTACGCTGGAGGGATAGTGGCGTTTCCATTTTCAACTTACACCCCACTCTAGTTTATTACATTGGTGGGAGTTATACATAATTTTTATTCATTTATTCTTTTCAAGTCCTATCGGAAATATTCATCATTCATTTCATCAATTTCTTTTTTGAACCATACATATATTTATTAATTTGTTCTTTAATTTAACTTGGATTAAGGTTCAAATTGGCTGGGTGTTATATTTATGTTATAGTATTATTTATGTATTCTAGCATTCACTGAATCTACATTTTTTATATTCTGTAAATAATAAAAAAAAAAACACGAAGCCAGAATCAGTATACGTTTAACATATTTGCCATATTTTCCTGTCCTCATGGACGTTGATTTTTCTACAATTGTAAGTGGAACTTTTCTTCTTTTATAAGACAACACTGTTACTGTATAAACCCTGTATCGCGTGAGACAAAACAAACGACGATATGAAAGCTTATTATCCTATACCATATTTTGTATTCCTTCAGAGAAACTCCGACCCAAAGTCTTTCAGCAATCCCACTCGAAGATTATAAAACAATTTTTACTAAAAATTAGAATTTTTATGACTTCGTTATATTAAGTTGTAACTAAATGAGTAGTTCAGATCACTAACAATATGCAGAGTAGTGATGGGAAAAAACGACTTCTCACAAATTCTACTCCTAATCGATATGAAAAAGTTCTCGATTTCTACCGGATACCAATCTAAAATCTCAATTTAGCCAAGAGCAAAAAAAGGACAGTAAAACTATCACTTAGTACCTTACACAACGCTGGCTGTTTTTCACGATTTCACCCGTACTCTTTTCTGTATCTCGTTTACGTCACATTATATTGCCTCCAATTGCGAAAATAAACCACTTAGGACCACATATAAATATATACACATACGAAATATTATTTTATTGATCATCACTAAAGTTGTTCAGATACAGTTTTGTCACATACTTACACTGATTTTCCATGGCTTACACCAGTTTTAGTATATCCGACGATATAACATTCTTGACATCCGAGGCACGGAGAAAGCGATAATGGACAATTTAATACGCACAGGACATCCAAAAATCTGTGCTGCGTGCCGTGGATTTGAATCTGATGCCTTATGCATAGCAATCTGTCGGTGTCTCCACTGCAGGCTATTGCGGCCTATAATGATTATGGATACACATACAAAGTATTATATAGTTATAATGAGATCGGTTAGAATCCCAGTGGTCAGTAATTACGAGTCATTGGCGGAACTAAATAATCCGCTAACAAATATAGGAACTATAATATAAAACCACATCACAGTACAATATTCGATGTGCTTTGTGGTCTGTGGATCGCGGGCACAATTGTACTGCCAGCTAATGATTAATGTTTAGTATTAGTGCGTTTAGTAGCTTTTTGTTGAACAAAATTATATTCAGCACAATAGGTACCGGCTCTGATGCTATGAGCTTAGTAAAATGTAATGCACTATTATAAAACAGGGTCTAAATTACATGTATATTTATATGTAGTTTGCAATTTAGTCGTAGTTATCAATATACCTGTATAAAATTCCTGTGATACTTGAAATTAAACTACAGTCTACGGATTTTATCGCGATATATTGGTTTCACTAAGTTATTACATTTAAACCGAATGATCTGGAAACTACGTGTTTTATTTATTACTAGCCGACGTTTCGAATTCTTTACAGGATTCATGTTCACGGCAGACTCAGGAGATATTTGTCTTTTTCTTGAATGTATAAGTTATCTCAAAGTACCCGAACATTTTTCTTACTATTTCCGCAGAATGAGCTCACTGTGTCCTTAAGTCGTCTGGTGACTTTTAGACTTTTAGTAATAAATTAAAAATGTAGTTTCTAGATCATTCGGTTTAAATGTAATAACTTAGTGAAACCAATAGTTTTAAACCTGTAGTTTAATTTCATTGTGTAACATTCGCTCAAACCATTAAATTTTTTACACTCTGCATCTTACACGCTCCGTCCTCCCCAATCGTCCCGGCTCGTCGTCTCAATTTGAAGAGCTATTCCGTGTCACGTGCTGCGCTAACGGTCCACCTCCCCGAAATACGTCACAGCAATGTACGGCGAACAAAAAGACGCCAGTTGGACCGAAATTTATGGACCCTGTATTTTTGGGCCACGGTGGAAAGAATTTTATTTTTCTTCTTCATTATTATTTTTCGGTCTTTTTGCGCTCACGATTGACGGAGGTCAGTGGTACTATGCTGATCGGGATCTCGACTACTGTCATCGAAACGTCGGAGAAAACACAGCTAATTTTACTTGAAATTTGTTAGTACCTAAATGTGTTTATGTGCCCGTTTTTTATGTAGGTTAACCTATTTTTGACCCAGTGCTTCAAACATACCTTGAACTTCAAGGCAAAGGTCATCATCGCCATCATCATCATTCTAACGCTATCCTACAGATGATGAGGTTAACATTTAGTCGAGATCTCGTTCGATGCTCTGCGATAGTATAGCCGAAGATGGAACACGCTTGCCTAAAAGGTAAACTTTTATTTAGTGATACTCATGATTATTAATTTCAGTGTAGTACAACAGTGGTGTGTTTCATTCATAGATATACGAGTAACATCCATATTCGGTCTGCTATGAAATGTTCGTCCACTAGTTAGAACTCCAAACTCCCAGAGCAGCTGTTAAATAAATAAGGGAAAAGCGGACTGGAACTACGTCTTCTTAAACTTATAAAGCTCTGTTTCAAAACAAAGACTAAAATATAATAGCAAATTAAGACCTTGAACGAGTATCTTTTTATAAATACTTTTTGTTTTAGGAAGTCATTTACTTCATTTTTGGCAAAGTAACAAGAAGCTTTCGTTTAAACTAATTCAAAGAAGCAGCGACAGACCAATGGTTTGTTCCAGTAAAAATATTTGGTTATTCGAAAAAAAAATTCGCTGAAGGGTGAAGAAAGAACGTTCTCCATAAAGTCCTCGAAAAACATGTGAAATCAACACGCACTTGATCACTCTGATAGACTACGGCCTCATCCATCCCAAGAACGAGGAGACGGCCTGTGTCCAGCAGTAGGGAAGACTATAAACTAGGCTAATGATGTAACTCATTCACTGGAATTGGAATCAACGTCGAAAAAAAAGCATAATTTTTTTTTACAGCATATAACACCCATTTCAACTCGACGCCAACCCGGCCAGAGTGTGATCGACCGGACTTGGGACTGGTGGAGGAGGTGTGGAGGCTCTCCCCCAAAGGCGGGGCATATCCACTAAAACCACCGCGGTGTCCCGACGGGTCCCGTGTAGTGGCGGGGTGACGCGATTCGCGGATAGCATACTTTTCCATGATCCCGCCCGGGATTGGCCCGCCCTTGGTGTTGGCGGCCCCCGTAACGTTATGTCTTGAGGGCGGCGCATTTGGCGGACGGGGAGCAGCCCCAGCACTCGCTGTCCGCAGGCACTAAAACGGCCGCAGAGTATAGGGAGGACGGCAACCTGACAACACCGCATCTCCTCTTCTTCTGCGGCCCCACCGCGACGCAACAAATGTTGCGCCCCTATTAGGTCGGGGGAGATAGGGCGCGCGGCAACGCAACACCGACACGCCTCTCCTCCCGCGACCGCGCCCGACTGCGAGGGACAGACAGAATTGTCCCCCGCACCCGCAGCTTTGGACGCATCCAGCGCAGGCCTCCATCAAGCCCACGTGGAGCGTCCACTCCCGGGATCTCGCTTAGCTTCACCGTGGGTGCCTTAACCACGGTTACTGAGCCCCCCCACCACGATCCAATGTAGATCCCACAGGGGGGGTGGGACTATTTTACCTTCTACCTCTACATTCTTCAAGGAACATATGTACATGACAACAATTCAACAACATTTCAACTTGCAAAATTTAACAACATTTTTCTTGCCCCAGTAGTTTCAGCTGTGCATTGTTTGTCAATCAGTCAGTACCACAGGAATATCTTCTTCAAATTAAGAGGACAAGCCGGGACGATTGAGAGGTACCACTTTCTCTTGCGTGATTTTATTTTGGGAGGGCGAAGCGTATAACATGCAGAGTGTAAAAAATGTAATGCTTTTCCTTTTGTAATGCTGTAGGTTATTAGCTTGGTTGGAATGTAAGTTAATCGTCAATAATAATAATATTCCGGGATAAGTCACATATGGTGAACCGATCCCAGATTAGGCAGAAACTGTACTATGGCCAGATAACTGATGAACAAAGCTGCTCATTTATTTATATATTATCCATACATTATTATAGAAAAATTCGGGCAAGTGCGAGTCTGACCCGCGCACCGAGGGTTCTGTACGCATTTTACCTTATTTAAGGTTGGTGCTAATTACGCTAGTCCTCTAAATATGTATGAGCGCCCATACAACTCAGAGGACTATCTTAAATGGAGTCTACTATGTATGTATGGGGACACCCTTAAATTTTCCACTTTTTTTTATTTTTTGTAATTTTTTCTTTATTTGTGCTGTAAGACCCTGCTTTTTGAGGTTTTTGCTAATTACGCTAGTCCTCTAAACCTGTATGAGCGCCTATACAACTTAGAGGACTATTTTAAATGGAGTCTACTATGTATGTATGGGGACACCCTTAAATTTTCCACTTTTTTTATTTTTTGTAATTTTTCCTTTATTTGTGCTGTAAGACCCTGCTTTTGGCCAAATTTCGTGATTCTAGTTCAACGGGAACTACCATATATGTTTTCGACCCAAAACCTATAGGGTAGGTACTTACGGTTGACCTAAAATTGTCAATTTTGGTTAAAACCAAGGTCTTACAGCACAAGTAAAGGAAAAATTCCGAAAATTAAAAAAAAAGCTGAAAATAAAGGTTAATTTTGGTACTTACAAATTTTCGCAAAAATCTAATTTTGACCATATCTTTTTAGCAGGTTGACCCAGGACCCTGATTTTTATAGATAAGATAAGATAAGATAAGATAAGTTTATTTGCCAGAACATGGTCATATACAGGTGGTGGTTTTAAGTTTAATACAGCATATTCTGCCACATGTGGCGTGCAAATTATTTTTGCAATTACATAATAACTTTATTTGTGTAGGTAATGAAATTCGGTATACAAACAAAGAACATTCAAATTAATAGTAAAACACAAAATCAAATTAGTAGCTTAAGTAATAATATAATATAATAGGGTAAAATGTATGAATCATGTCAAAAATTTAAGTGGTAATACATATCATATTCATGTCAAAAAAAAAAAAAACCTCAAAATGTAATAATTGTGTTTCATGTCAATTAAATTAAATTATAATAATTTTATCTGTAAGATATTCATTTATGGAGTAATATTTTTTCTCTAATAATATTTTAAATAATCTGTATTTGAACGTGGATTGGGGTAACTTGATGAGCTCTTTAGGTAAATGGTTGAATAATTTTATGGCCATACAAAAGGCATTTCGCCTGAATACCTCAATTCTTATGTGTGGTAACTGTAATCTATCCTTGTGTCTAGTTCTACTCCCTTCGTTTTCGCCAAGTTTAACAAACAGTTCGGGATGATGTTTTACAAATTTGCATAATTCAAAGATGTACAGACATGGTAATGGTAAGATTTTGTATTTCTCAAACAGTGGTTTACAACTATCCAGATAATTGGCTCCACACATCGACCTAATACACTTTTTTTGAGCTCGGAATAAAATATCTGTATCCACTGAATTACCCCATACAATAATCCCGTATCGCAAAATAGGCGCCACATATGCATGATATACCATCATTGCAGTATGAAGGTCTACTATTTGCCTAACCCTTCTTAAAACATAGACGTATCGATCAATTTTTGCAGCTATTTTATCAATATGTGATTTCCAGTTACAGTTTTGGTCTATAGTCATTCCTAAAAATACACATTCATTAGTAAATGTTAGAGGTTTATTGTTAAAATTAATATTTAAATTCTTCGTTATTGTGTTGTACGTTTGAAATTTGATGATATTTGTTTTAGCCATGTTTAATTTTAGATTATTACTTTCTAGCCACGTCACAGTTGTTTGTAGGGTGTTAAGTATATCGTTTTTTAGCGTCGTTTCATCTTCACTTTTTATTATTAGTGTGGTATCGTCGGCGAATAGTATACATTCTTGATTTATGGCATCTGGCAGGTCATTAATGTATATTAAAAACAAGAGAGGAGATAATAAACTCCCTTGTGGGACACCGTAGTTTATTTCGCCGTACGTTGAACGAAATATATTTTGTTGGAATTTGTCGATGCTCGTTATTTCTACACACTGTACTCTACTTGACAGGTAGCTTTGAAGCCAAGTGTTCGCTGTTCCGCGTATGCCATAGTTATAAAGCTTCGAAAGTAGGGTTTTATGGCAGACAAAGTCGAACGCTTTAGACATATCTAGAAACGCACACGCTATTACCGTCTTGTCATTTAGGCTTTTTGTTATATGTTTCATCAGGGAGAAAGCTGCAAGAGAGGTACATTTTTGCTTGCGGAAGCCATATTGCTCATTCTTAAGGGTACTGGCCGTCGTAATGAATTTATTTAGTTTATCATACATAATTTTCTCGAAAATTTTAGCGATAACCGGTATTAGTGTGATGGGTCTGTAATTACTCATTTGTAATTTGTCGTCTTTTTTGTAAAGGGGTTTTACGATTGACTTTTTTAAGCTATCTGGGAAGACTCCTTGTGATAGTGATAGATTTATGATATGTGTCAACGGAAAGGCTAAGTACATTGCGCAGTGTTTGATCACTTTGGTGTTTATACCGTCATACCCAGTAGCATTCGTGTTTTTTAACGCCATTATAGTTTCGTATACCTCAGGCTCGTCAACGGGTGTTAAGAAAATGCTGTCATTACTCTGCGGAATACATGCACAAATATCGGGTGTTGCTTTACTTTTAGGGTTAGGGATGTTTGTTAAGGAAATATAATATTGATTGAACATTTCACAGATCTGGTTTGGGTCGTTATACACTTTGTTTTCGACTTTAATTGTGTTAATTTCGGTATTTTTGGTTACGTTATTTGTGTGTTCTTTGATAATGTTCCAGGCTGCTTTACCTTTGCTTTTTGATTTTGCAATGTAGTGTCGGTTATTAATTCGTTGCGCTTGGTGTATACATTTTTTGAGGATTTTCGAATATTGTTTATAATTTTTATTATTTTGTGTTTTATTGTCTTTATATAGATGGTATTTCAGAAAGAGAACTCTTTTTTTAACACAGCAATGTTTAATACCTTTAGTTAGCCATAGATTTTTTGTAGGTTTGTTCACACGTTTGATTCTTTTATACGGAAAACATAAATTATAAAAGAGTTTTACTGTATCGTGGAAGTAATCGAACGCCTGGTTCGTATCTTGTGATTCATATACCTCTGAGAAGGGCAAACACGATATGTAATAACCATATCTTGAAATATTCTCACTGCTAAGGTCCCTTATGTTCTGAAACCAAACGTTGATACCATTTTTTAGCTTTCCAGTGAAGGACAAGTTAACTGTTACTGATTGTCCAGTTTCATGATCTGAAAGAGCTAGGTGATGAAGTTTTGAACTACTGCCTGGTATATTGCTCGCGATTAAATCTAAACATGCTTTTTTCCTGGTAGGCACTTTAATGTGATTTATTAAGCCATTGTTGCTGAGAATCGAGTCAAGTTCTCTACATGATTTGTTAGGTGTGAGCAAGTCAATGTTCCAATCACCGCATAGTATCGTCTTTTTGTTGGTCTTTTTGCTAAGTACGGCAGCCAGATGCTGCAACTTCTCTAAAAAAATGTTTACATTCGACGTAGGGGTTCTATAGATACACACCACAATGAGGTTTAGTTTGAGATTTCAACAGCACAGCATTCGAAATGGAGAGGAATTGATAGTATTAAGTTACCTATTTCTTTAAATTCTAAGTTTTATCGTATTAGTATACATGTACCACCTCTACGTTGGTTTGGTCGAGAAAAGTATGATGCTAACTTGTAGTTATTTAATTTGATATTTTTTTCATTTCCACGTTTAATGAATGTTTCACTTAGGCAGATAATGTCAATATTAGTATTGTTACTGTTTAGATTATTTATTGCTATTTCAAGTAGGTCTTGTTTGTTTAACAGCCCGGCTATGTTTTGGTGAAATAGAGTAATGTCAATATAATTATTCTCGAAAAAATATCATTTTGGGTGCTGGTTGTTGATTATTGTTGTTATTATTAAAGTATGATGTAATTTTTTATTGGTACGTTTTTTTTACCGTCCCGTTAGATTTTACGTTAGTGGTTGCTGATACTTTCTGCATGTTGAGTTGGTACTTAATTTTATTTAGGATTTCACGCTGGTAGTAACTGTGGTCTATTTCCATATTTAGTTTTTTACATAAAGTGTTTAAATAGTTATGAGAGTCGTAATGGTAATAAAAGTCATCATTATTGTGACATTTTAAATACTTGCAGTTTTTGTAGTTATTCACGATTAGTTCTATATTACTGTTTAACATATTCACGTTAAGAAAAGCATTGTTTTGAATATTAGTTAAGAATACAGTTTGATTACGTAGCATACATAATACATTACATAGGTCTGACATTAACTTATATGGGTATTTGTCGTTTGATCCTGTTATTATGATTATGATGTCGTCCTGGGTAAGCTTTCTTAAAAAATCATCATTGCAGCTGTTCAGGATCTGTTCACTGGTTGCGTACGGTTTAATCATAGCAGATACGCGATATCTATCATTCCATTTGTTCGATCTTGTTTTTAGTATGTTCCTGGCTAGTCCTAGAGCTTGCTGGTCCCCAAATATATATATATATTGTGCCTGTCGTCAGGCTTTGCTGGTGTATATGAGCTTGACTTAGGTTCTTGTTTCATGAGCTGTTGTGATGTTTCAGTAACGCCATCTAGTACTAGTGGGTTCGAACCAATTACTACAAGGTTCTCTTTTGGAGATTCTGGAGCCGTTGTGATTTCAGGGGTTTTGGTTTTATTTGGCGATTTCGGCCTTATTGGTGTTATCGTTTGGGTATTGCCAAAATTATCAGATATGCGACGTTTTGAGCTAACTCTGCGTTTTGATTTTGGGCTTTTTCTCAGAGATGTTATTGGGCTTCTGCAAAGTGATTTGAGAGTATCGATTTCTTGGTGCAGTTTACTAATAACTGTTTTCAAATTGTTATTTTCGCAAATAACATTTTCTAGTTCATTCTGTGTACTTCCCAAATTTGCTTTCAAGCTATCCAATTCAATTTTTAATTCTTCAACGATTTGAACATTTATTGAGTGGTTTGAAACGTTCAGGCTTTTACTCAAATAGTCCTCGGATATTGTTGAGTCCAGTGAGCTCCTATTTAATCGTTCAAACGATTTAGCTTTAGTAAATCGGTGTCGTCTGATCGTTACATTGTTGACATCCATTGTTTGCGACATGTGGTGACCTCTGTTAGAATTAAGTTGAACTAAGATGGCACCGTTAATCAATATAATAATAGTCGATCAATGTCATTCCAGTTACTTCAGCTATTCAATAATAGGTGGCGTTGTTATCTTTAGTTCTCTGTGAGCAGATAGATGGTACCATTTTCAACAAATCTATCTGTTAGTGAATGACACGCCAAAATTTCGAAAAGATTTTCTACTAACGTATCCTTTTTTTCGCAGAAATATGTAGATCTGTGTATTCAGTGTTTTCACTAACTTATCATGGTGTGTTGGTTACTCTGGAACATGTTTATTGGCAAGCAGTCCTAAGATGGTTCACTGTTTTTGTTTTATATCACTTATTATTGTGTTGTTTGTATGCTTCACAACTTTTGCACTATCGCATATTAGACCTAGATAACACTGTCACTAGTTATTTGGAGTTTTATTTCACTTTTAAGAAACGTTCACTGATGCTAAGGTGCTTTATCGATTTTTTATTTATACACCTAATAGGAACCATAGACTTCAGTATCTGGTATAAATTTCAATTTGCTAGGTCCACCCGTTCCTGAGAAAATCGGTAGTGACACCCGGACAGACAGACAGATAGACAGACGGACAAGAAAGTGATTTTATTAGGGTTCCTTCTTTTACCTTGTGAGGTACGGAACCCTAAAAATTACACCCAGACACAAAACAAGTCATCTTGCTCCTTACACAAAGTTTTGTCCTGGGTGGGAATCGAAAAGTTTCAGTTTACGTGATAGAAAATTGTGTTGTGAAAATTTTCACTAGTAGAAGTTTGTCGAAGTATCGACAGTGCGAATAAAATCAAAAATATAAAACAAGTGAGGGTAGCTGCCGAAACCCGCGCTTCACAGGGACGGCGCTGAGCTGACATCAGTCCCTCCGCGACCACGGCCGTTGCAACCAGCTAGAAACGTAGGAGAATAACAGTGGTATTTATGCCTTTAAATAAGTAAATTATCGCGACTAAGACCCGTTAAATAATATTGTATGAGAATGGAATCTATGAGCAAAAGTTAAAAAACAGCATAAGTTTTGTGATTTTTAAGGTGATCTCATCGCCATTTAGCACCCCCTCGAGGGTTATGGGCCTCACACGAAATTACAGAAAAAGTTTTACTTCAAGTCTGTGTATTTTTTGTGACCGTCAATTGAATGTTTGTAGAAGTCCTCTACGACACAGGATAATTATGTTTCTACAACACAAAACACATTTCCTGAAAAATTGTTCTTCGAGAATACATGACTGAAAACTTGATATTGTGTGAAATCTGGCTACGCTAGTACGCGGACTCCGGCGGAGCGGAAGCTGATGCTTATGATGATCTTGACATATTATAAATAACATTACGTCCCATGAAACGCCACAAACTCTTGTTCAAAAGATAGTTTTGAAGACAAACTTCTTTGATATACTCGTATTACCCGCCGTTAGTATACGGTAAAGAATAAAATAATACATTTATTCCACACAGAATATTCCTGTAGAAACTTCAGCAACGTTATTTCAGTTGCTCGCCGGCGATACTAAAAAGCCCGCGTGCCTGTGTGTCTCTGTGTGTGCAGCGTCTGTTGTTAGTGTTGCCGCCGCTTAAGACAAAAGATGGGAACGATGAGAATGCACTTTGGCGATGTTTCCTCAACGGACCTATTCTGGATGCGTGACGATACCACTGCAAGTAAGTTCACTTGTTCACACAACTGAACAAAGAAAAAAAATAGTCGGTTGGTCCCGGTTTTTGCCTCAGTGCACGAACCGTAAGGCATGTCGAAGGCTCAGGGGTGGTCTGAAAATTCCAACACTAGAGTTGGACACACACTCTCACGAAGGAGAAAGTAAGGAAAAGTTAATTCATTGGCTGCAATTTATATCTGGATGCATAAAACATTATTTTTACTGTAATGTAAATCTCTTAAGGAATAAATGTAGTCGTTATTATAAAACACTATTGTTCTTAGGTATTGCCGAAATCACGAAAATTAATTAATTAACTTTAACCTTATCAAAATGTATTGGCATACTGTTTTTTGGTACGTAGTACATGTGGTACATACCCCGAACGACGAAAAATTATTATTTTAAAACGAATAGTCTTGTTTCGAACAGAATACGGCCGCGGCAAGACGGCTCCATTCCGTGAAAAGTTGATGGAAAGTGTAATACGAACACTTAGGTCTGAAGTCGGCATGATGTAACGCAACGGATCCTATTGCACACCTAGCCAATCTTATTGCTACGTGTCTGCATCAAATATAGTGTACTGGGGAACGTGGAAGCGTTGAGTAAACACTTCAAAATTTATGAGTGGTCTAAATTTTAAAAGTAGGTTTCGAGTGCACTGGTGGCATAGTGGTTTATCTACATAAACCACTAGGCTGGGCGTTGAAGCTTCTATCTAAATACGGATTTAAGCTGCTTGATCCACAAATTGATGTTTCTGCTCTGATTATTCTTTGCCTGTGTTAGTTAAATGTCAACGTATCGGCTGATGACGTTACAAATTATATGAAAGACACATTATTGTATTTATGTAGGGCAGTTCCTACACTAGTAAAGTCTTCTGCAATAGGTACAGGACTTACACCATTCATCATTGTTGTCATCAACTATTTATAAAGCATTGGTCGAATGCAAAAAGCCTTTTAAGTGACTTGAATTCTGGATCCAGGACAATTGTTACAACTATTTAACCACTCGACGAAAGTTTAGTAACTACGCAACTTATTTTCTGCAAAGATATGTTATTTATATTTTCGTCTCTTTTTTATTTTAGGGTTATTAGTGCAATTATTATTTGTATTTTTAGTAAGAATAATGTTTATTTTAATGTATTCCTAATGAAATTATAACAATATAGCGACTAAATACTACATTTCTGTAATAAATGACCTTTTTTCATTGCTGTTGTATTTTCACAAATTATTTCTTATATTATATCATTTTTATTACGGATTTATAATCCGTTATTTATAGTCCGTAATAAGAATGATATACTTATATTATATCATTCCTATTACGGACTTTTAAACGGATTTGAGAAGGCAAGAGGAGCAAACAAGCTAATGGATGAACGAAAGGGATGGCGAGTGTGAAGAGGAATCTGAACTGATAATTTGTTGGAGGAAACACATTGAAACACAGGCAGTGAATCAGATTCAGATTTCAGATCCGGTTAAAGAAAAAAGTCTCGTCGAATGACCTCCATTACTTCAAAGTAACTTGGAAGGATTGTCCCGTTGGGTTTATCGGAAATCCATTTAATTTTAATAGAAAGTTCCTCATATTATCTATTGAATTTTTTAAATTATGTAAATAATCGCCTCTTAAATGTTTACTTAATATTCTAACGTACCAGTATTAAATAATCAAGCACATTGTTTCATAATTAATTCGGCAGTACCTAACAATAATACAAACTGCATACTCTCAAGTAAACATCTTCAAATTAACGAGCATTTGCAGAAAAATATGGGAATAAAACGTAAATCACAATTATATTTCACTTAACAGCGGAAGCACTAAATGATAACATCCAACTTAAAGCTAGAACAAAAAATTTGCAAAAAGTCAAATAAAAACACACCACTCTAACAGATTAAAATGTTCATAATATTTCACAATTTCGTGTGAAACGTAAATGTTCGAACGTCGTGATAAACGGGCTCCGAATGTTCGCGATGTATGCCGAGTGGCCGATGCAAATAGATTCGGATGCGCTTCTAAAAACTTGCACTTAAAGTATTAGCTGGAAGGGATATACTTGCTACACAATGTTTTACATTAAACATGAAGACGAAACTGATTAGTCCCGGATAAATAGACGGCGACGCGTTAAATGCAGATTGCTGCAGATCCTTTTTTCCATTTAAAAATAAAGATAAGAATCCCGACAACAAAACTTTACTTTCCTACAACAGATTTATTAAATGCCTATGATAGAAAGAAAACAGTTACTTACTCATGCGTACACTCCACTCGAAACAACATTTCGTGGATCACACAAAGTGTTGTCTAAATGTTTACTTACATCCTAATAACGTTAATATTATTATTGTATAACCAGAATTTCATTTATTAATAATAGATACTAATGTAATTTAATAATGTCTGTAATATGGTTGCCAACCTACATTCTAAATACCTATTGCTACGCGTGCAAAGGGCGCTAGGTCTTAAGCACTTATACTGTATACGATCTACACTACCTACCTGCACTTAGTTCTGCAATAAATTATTTGAATTTGTCTCATGTGAGGATTGAACCCACAACACTCTGCGCAGTTTTGAACAGAGAGGCGACCACTCAAACAGTTAAGCCATCCATGTACCTAGTCGAGTGTTCTAGTAAAATTGTTGCATTCGGCTATTGTCATTTCTTATTTCTAAAAGGTGCTTACTGTTAACACTACGAACTATACCACTTGACCAAAGGCAAGCCTAATATATCGGTGCGGGTACGGTCATATTTCATAACGCCATAGAGGCGTGGTAATCACCAGGCGCGATCCCACTCGGGAAATGTTGGCCACATGATAAAGTACCTCGTAGCATTGCCACCCATCTTGTTCGTCATTTGTCACTATCTATGGCACCCATGGGAGATCATTATATCGGTTCTATATATAATTGATATTTTAGTATGGCTAATTTGTAAAAGGCAGTGATAAGACGATCGAAACGTCGGCAACGAATAGGTATTTATACCTTTTTTTAATTTATAGACTCAAGCTTGTATCCCCGAAGGGGTAGGCAGCGGTGTAATATTACATCCACATTTCGCCAAGAAATTATTAGGTCCCACGTAATAGGGGACGAGCCTATTGCCGTTACCGGACACATCATCAGACTCCGTGTTGCTACTGAGAATTCGGAAAAACCCAGTAACACTTTTGCCCGACCCGGGACCTCCGGTTAGCAGGCGCATACGCTATCCACGGGACCACAGGTGCAGTCTTAAACCTTAAATAAGTTAATTTTACGCGATTAAGACCCGCTAAGTTATTTTGTGTGAGCCTAGCAGAGATAGCAACAGACTGTTATGCAGAGGTATCGGGTTCGAATGCACAACTCACTCCCCTGCCTTTTCGAAGTTATGTTCGTATTTCCTCTGTTACATTTACATGTAACAGAGGAAATACGAACAAAAAGTTAAGAAGGAATAAGGTTACACAATTATTACTAATTGTGTAACCTTATTCCTTCTTAACTTTGAACTTATTTCCTTAACTTATGTGAAGTTATATTGCATGATTTCTAGATTTTTTTAAATACATTGTGTGTGTCAGTAATTTTTATTTCCAAGACAAACAGAACGGCGTCTGTTGAGTCCATAAGTGTACATAATGCTATGTTCACTTACCTACATTATTATTATGTCCTTTCCACAATCTTTATATCTTCGTACGCTGCATACAATAAATTTATCGCCTCTCATAATAGCTGTTTTTAAATTTAAAAGCCCTTAACCCAGAACCAGTTGTAAATTAATTGTATAATTATTTATAATTTATTTGTTTTTGTTCTTAATTTATTCAACAGATGTTTCAATTTGAGAAACGATCTAAGGTTAACCAAATAATTAAAGCAATTAAAATTTATAATTTATTTATTTGAACTTGATTACAAAACCAATATGCAGTTTGTTTTTGTAGCGAGTAAGCTTTGACTATTTATCAGACAATTAATTACCCCATCAGAGTCCACTGCTGGATATACGCCTCTCCCAATACGCAACCCGATCCTATAATAAAAAACGGTTAAAGTAAACCCCTAGTGTTTTTGGAATACCTATGTATCTGGCGATACCCCAATTCAAAATTGTATTGTACAGTTTTGTCGGACGGACATGGCGAAACTATACCGGTTCCTTGTACTTTACTACGGAACCCTCAAAAGCAGGTTAAATTGGTTTGAAGAAAGTTTCAAATACCAGAAAAAGTAGAAATTGGCGTCACGAGAAGGCTTTGGCTATGGAGCTCGTGTTCAATTCCCAGGTTAAATAGAATTACTTCTAAAGTTTTCAGCATTTAAAATAATGCAGACCTGAAACTATACTTATATTAAGCAATATACCATCCCTTTATACTCGTTATTCTGGCAAATTATGCATTTATTTTAAAGTCAAACTAAGTTACTTATATTTTAAAATGAAGATAATTGGCTGCGTCTGACTTTTTACAAACTCCGGAACGGATTTTCATTAACAGAATTTAATTCCTGAAGAAGGTTTAGATGCCTAACTCACATGGTCAAAGCCGCAGCTCGAAACTTGTAAATAATATGGATGACACTAAAATAGCATCGGAATTCCATAAAGTTAGGTACTCAATAAACTACATCATATAAGAAAAGATCACAAAATATTTCATAGAAAGTGCTCCAAATTTAATAAATCTCCGATAAGAAACATTTTCAAACAACACATAATACATTTTACCTCAGAAACATTTTGATGCGAATAAATTCGACATCAAGTATTTTAACGTGGACAATTTTGTTAGTAAATAATTTTCTAATTCCATTACGATTATTATGAGATGACATTTTAGTAATATGAAATAAATTATAACGTACTTGAGACATTTTTCTTTCTTTCGCAAGTTAACTTGGGCGGTGATAATAAACCATTTTTTTGCCTTTCGAATCCAAGACAGGACCACATTTTCTTATTATATTGTCCCATCTTGGGTTAGGCATTATTTCTAAACTCACAATATGCACGAGTAAACAACAAAATAGAAATAGGTTTATACGCTTGTTAGAGCAAAATAAGACATATAAGAAAGTTAACATTTAGATATTATGGGCATTTTAAATACTGGTGCTTCTTCGATGACCGACTTACCGACTCTGCCATACACACCGACATTGGTGATATAATTTTAAATTATTTATACTTGTCTGGGAGAGCTGGTCAATTCCTCCAAGTATTTTAGCTTATTTGGTACTTCCAAGTCTGCTGCCATGCATTCGTAGACATCTTTGCAATATAATTATCTCGATCACCTACCGTGGCGAATGTACATTCACTTGTAGTGTTTTTCAAATATCCTTTGACACATTAAAATTACGTCGCGTTCGGCGCGGCGTCGACCCTTCCGTCGAATCGTCAGTCACGTTACTGGGAGCATTACATGACCAACTGTTACCCGTCATCTTCATGTAATGTGGACGTATTATATATACGACACGATATTATATATACGACATGTAAAGTTCACTTATAATAAGATACAGAGTTACTAAAATTTAACAACACTTCTTCCTCTGGGCCTGGACTAAGTAATAAATATAAATATCAAATTTTCTTAACATAATCTTAAAGTTTCATTTTGTATACGCGTATATTATCACACTCTTTAACAGTATTTGGCAGGTTATTGTACAGTTGTGCTCCCTCGTATAATATCGTTTACTTACCGTAGTTAGTACGTGGATGAATTAATTGAATTTTGTTTTTATTCCTTAAACTTCTTTTAGTGACTTTCATTGGCAATTCTATGTTTGACTGAATGGTCTTGACATAATTTTCTTAACTAGTATGCATGTACAGTATGTGTATAATTGTCTTATATTTAACTAGCTTTTTCCCGCCGCTTTGCGCGCATTATATTCGGGGCAACACAAATCTACTTTCAGTCTCAAGTTGTGTGAAGACACTCCTGATTATTCTTAAGACTTCAGAAACTCTATAGGGTACAAAGTAACTCGGTCAGTATCCATGACATTATCTACCGAAAGGTACATAATAACGTCACCTTGCATACAATCAAATGTCAAAGCCTTGTTCTTATACATGTCCAATATATATCTATAAACATTTTCGCATTTATAACATAGTAGGGAAATCGTTTCAGCCGTTTAAGCGTAGTATATAATTTATTACTTTATATATGCGAACAGTATAATCACCGTTTGATGTGACAGTACTGACAGATATGCGATAGCACATACGCAGCACTCAATTATTATAGCGCATGCGTTCTTACTTCCAAGAGGTAAACTTGTGCCGTACAAATTTCTACCCTCCCTACAATCCCTCCCAGTTTATTTTTTGCAACTTATGGTAGCCTATGTCCGTCTCCATGGTCCAATATATCTCTATATATATATATTTTCTATAAAATCGGTTCAGCCGTTTTAGCGTGAGAACGGAACATACCTGCATACACACTTTCAAATTTATAATGTTAGTAGGAATAATCCCGTTTTGCAAATATTTGTTTTGTCGGCGTTAGGTAATTGTAGTGGAAAAGAACTTTAATTATTTTATTTTGTGTCCTTGGTAATGGTTATAAATGTGTTACAGCTGCGGAGCCCCATATCTCAATTAAATATTGTAGTTCTGACTTTACAAGGGAGTTATATATTAGAGTGCTTATATTATTAGGCACACAGTGAGATATTTTGTGCAAGGCTCCAAGTAAGGCCATCAATTTAGTTTTTATATGAGCAATGTGTGACTTCCAGGTAAATTTATCGTCTATATATAAACCGAGGTATTTTTCTTGAGTGGATTGTTTTATTTCTACACTGTCGATGGTAAGGTGCTCGAACTGAGGTAGGTATTTGTTTATTCTTAGCGGCAAAGACCTAACGTGTTTCGTAGCAAACGAATACTACGACCTATAATTTAATCACCGAAGTAAAGCATTCACCCGCGTATAACTGAGCAAATGTGTCACTACGTTCAGACATAATAATATAACCTTTTTAGTAAAATTTTATTTTTCTAGACTTCTCTTCAAAAATGAAGCCACAGGGATGAGTTTTGGCTAAACTAAGGCGCACGAGGGTGATTTAAATGTCGAGAGACGTAACATCATCGCTATGCTAAGTTATGAAAGTCATTTCATCATAAGTACTTTACATCAATTTCCTAAGACAGCGTTACAGAAAACATTCCCAGATTATCTGTCAAGCAGAAACGCAGGACACGAACTACGATAGTCATTTGGCACGATCCCGCTGTACTGAGAGGAATAAACTCGACGACTTCGGGCTATAAGTTCCCTCACTTTTGAACCGTGGTGCTTTGTTTACATTTACCATTTATTTTTTAATTTAATTTAGAAACGTAAGCCATAGCACATTATGGACTTCGAAAAATCGTCTTTGAACTGTAAGTATGATAAATAAATATTGCTCTGTTTATATTGAAATGAAGAGCGGAAGATGATGAACGCACGGCACGCTTGATGCTACGGTCAACAATATATATATATATATATATATATAGATGATAACCAGTGGTACATACAGTACCTACATGCAGCTCAGCATCTCTGAGTATACTAGCACCTCCCCTCCCCCTATATGATTTTTAGGTCCCACGTAGGACCTAAAAATCATAGCGAAATGTGGGTGTAATATTACACCTCTGCCTACCACTTCGGGGATACAGGCGTGAGTCTATAAAACAATAATTTTGATATCGTTGTTAGTGTGTGTCATGGTGAACTTAGTAGAAAATTTACGTTGGATTCTGAAATACAGCTGTATCTATGGCTCCACACTTTACATCGAACCCTATACCAACCCCAACCAAAAATGGACGTTCATAAGTGTGACATAAGTGAATAAATAATTTTGACATTGAATGCAAATTGGGAGAGGCCAATGTCCAGAAGTGGAATTTAAAGACTATATAATGTTACCTCTTACTGAAATTTTTAACATAAAAATCATACAATATTCGTATCAGACCGATATCGCGTGAGCAAAGAAAACCCACTTATTTCGTTCATATTGTACGGGTTCTTGTTGTTAACCTATACACTTAGTTGTAATGATAACGCGGTATAATATTTTAACTGAATTTATTGATAGAAGTAGATTATTAATTGTAGTGAATGACGTGGTAACAATAAAATAATGATTAGTGAGCACGCGCGGCGTTCTTGCTAGCCTATAGCGAACTGATTTGTAATATAATTAATTTGCGCGTGTCACGTAAACTGATGACTTATGAAAAATGTACAGTTTGCACTGTACATGCTCCCACGGGAGAAAGATGATGATGAGGTATGTGAATGATGCTGATAATGATATAGTATAAGATGAATTCATTGGGTCCTTATATTAATACTTTAAAGTCCCTAATTAAATCGTGTCGTTCTTGGCATTGGAGTAACGCACTTGTCTACTTTGTGCACTGAAATTTCACTATACGCACTTTCATTTCGGTTATCACTTACACTATTGATGTTACACTGATTATCGCGCGCACTTATACTATAAATACGAGTTCCCGAAGTCGGACTTGCCGGTCCGCCTGATGACTCTCGATCCCTAGTGGCGCCAGGCTGTGAAGTCGCTAGGTCGACCTTCCCTGCCGCCTGAGGAGAAAGCCGTTTACCGCGAAGTTGACGTAGCACGACGATAACACCAACCAGTAAAGCCATTCCAACCATCACATAAATTATGGTATAGTGATGTATGTCATGATACGAAACCTTATTTGCCAGGTAATCGCTATTTTTGAGAATTTCTATTTGCCTTTTAAGCTCATCTAATTGTTCAGTGTGACCTGAGTAATTCTGCATCACGGCATTTGTAGCGCTTACATCTATGACATGATTTATTGGGTTTATCTCGGGTGCGTATAAGTTAGGTTTTATGTGTAGGTTGCTTATACCAGCATTGTGTGCATATATTGTAAAGTTTTCTGTTTGAATTAAACAACCTTGTTCAATGCTTAATATACCACTCCTTTCCAATCGTCTTGATAAAGCTTGGTCTTCACATAAAACTCGAATGTTACATACGTCACAACAAAAATACATAATTATATCTGTTTACTTGATTTATTTCTGTACACTCATTCATGCATGGTGTTGCGGTGAACATGCATTTGCCTGTGCTGTAATCTATACGGCAGAAAGTTTCATCGGCTTTAAGACGATAAATAGGTCTGTGTATATAGCATAAGTACTCGTCCGTCACATCATGCTTACAAGAGTTGATGTCAAAGGTAGTCATCGTCACGTAAGACTCTTTCCGTAGACTTATTGCAACATAGTCTGCTGCCGGCAGTATTTTGACCATTTTACCATGACCCATAGCTCTAGGTATTGATAAAACCTTCATGATTTCAAAGGAATCCCGTGTAATTAATGGCACCTTTAATTCAAATATTAAGTACTCTTTACACATCTTCGCCTTGATTTTCAAAAGTTTATAAATACTTGTGAAGTCGCTCTGTAAATTGTTGACGGGTAAAGAGAGATCCTTTGTTAGGTGGCTTGAAATAGTACTCAAAGTGTCTCGTAGTTGACTAGGTGATATCAAATGAAAATTTATTCTACCTTGGTAGACATCCATTAAGGTATCGAGCGGAGTAGTCTGAATAGTCTCTAACTGTCTTATCATATTATATATGTCTGTATGTATCATATGTCTGTTGTAGTGTCTTCAATCAACTGTCTTCTCGTATTACTTGTGGCTACTGCTGCCAAAGTAAACTCATTATTTTGTTGACTTCTTTCGGCTTGAATTTTCACAGTCTGTGCCACACTATCGAACTTGAGAGATAGCTGGTTGAGCATTTTGTGCTGTTTATTGAGAGAGTCCTCAGTTCTCTTTAAGATAATATATTCCACTTCTATAACGGACGTTTGATTCCTTAGAAGTAAAGCCAAGTGATTCTCGTTGTCTTGTATTAATTGTATATCGTTTTTATATTGCTCAGCGAAATGGTCGTCGAGTACGCCGAACAGGCTATTAGCGAGATACCCGACACCGTTGACTAAGCCTCTGCGCCGGCGCTTGTCGCGGCGCGTGCTATTGTAGTTGGTATTAAATAACATAATATTGTTATTGTATTCCAATTCTGAGAACTCGAGTTGTAATTGAGCCGATATAACGTCACAATGGGAATCTCCTTGAAGTTTACTACACAAACGTCCTAAGTATTTCAAATATTTGTTACATGCCGTTGTTCCTTGCTAGTATGTATCCTTGTCGTAATAAGTGACTATTTTCCATTCGTCCCTTATTAATTTCATGTCAGCCACCTTGTCAAAGAATAACCCTTGACTTTCTTTTAGCTGCGTTGTATTATAGGAACATTGACATGACGTAATAATGCTCATAAAAAATAGAAGTAATGTTGCCAGAGAGACGAAACTGCAGTTAGTCGTTTTTTGTCGACTTTTGTTTGGTGAAGTATTGATGGTGTCGTCTTCGACTTGTTGTTTTTCGTTCACAGGCAATATTGATAATTTTACAATCGGACGCTTGATAAGTCCATTTTTGGTTCGCAACGTGACCACTCTGACGTGGCCATCCGATCCGGGATGTAACTCAACGACGCGGCCGATCGCCCACTTGCCAGGAGGAAGGTTCGCATCATTGATTGTTACTACGTCGTTGATTTTAATGTTTGTCTTATTTTGTCTCCACTTGCTTCTAACTGTTAATTGACAAAGATATTCAGATCGCCATCCCTTCCAAACGTCTTGTACAATCTTTTGTGTGAAGTACCATCTAGTACGCATGTCCGTCTCAGTCTCTAGAATAGTCATGTCTTGATTGATGTTGATGAAGCTCGATGGGGTAAGAAACTCTAAATCGTTTGGATCTTCCGTCAAAGGGCACAAGGGTCTCGAGTTAAGTATTGCTTCTACTTGCGCTAATACCGTCGCATACTCCTCGAAAGTTAGACGCTGCTCTCCAATGACTCTTCTAAGATGGTACTTAACGCTCTTAACCGCTGCTTCCCATAAACCGCCTGCTGAAGGCCAAGAAGGTGCATTGAAGTGCCACTCGATCTCCATGTTGATAATTTCTCTTTTGAAGTCCTGATCGAATGTATTCAGAATGTGTTGATATTCTTCTGACAAAATTTTGTTGGCGCCGACGAAATTGGTGCCATTGTCGCAGTACATGTGACGAGGGGTCCCTTTTCTTGCAGCCATCCTGCGTAAGGCTGCGAGGAATGCGGATGATGATAGGTCCGATACTAACTCTACATGGACTAGTTTTGTGACCATGCAGACGAACACTGCTATATACCCCTTTGTGGTCTTGATACCACGGCCCTTGTTGGCTTTTATCATCACATGTCCTGTAAAATCGACTCCGGTGTGACAGAAAGGTTTTGCTTGATTGCATCGCTGAGATGGTAAATCACCCATTAATTGTGTCATTTTAATGGGATTCTGCTTACGGCAAGTTACGCAGATTTGAAGGCGCTTCTTCACTGCCCGGTTTCCCCCAATAATCCAATACTTTTGGCGAATTGTAGCCAAAGTTACCCGAGCTCCTCCGTGCAACGTTAATTTGTGCGCGTAATCGATTATTAGATCTGTTAATCGACCGCTGTGCGGGAGTAATATGGGATAGATCATGTCTGGATTAATATTCGCCTTTTTCAATCTGCCTCCAATCCGAAAGAGTCCTTCATTGCATACGAACGGATTGAACTGCAATAACTTGCTTTTTGATTGTAAGCGCTTGTTTTGCAATAAACTCTGCATTTCGTCTGCAAATTCACCTTGCTGTACATGCTTTATTATCATATGTTTAGCTTTGGTTATTTCTTGTAAGCTTAAGTATGTTCCACATTGAACCTTATCTTGTTTCAACCGCTTAACAAATCTAATGACCCAAGCTAAAACGTTTGTAACCTTTTTATAGAGCTATATTTGTGTAATAACTCGTCAATAATGCTTATGTCGCATTGTTCTTGTTTAATGTAATTAACCTGCTTGACTTTCCTAACTTCTTCAACGGTTGTATATATATCCGATGGAATTTTTTGATTTGTATGATGATCTGGTAGCCACGAAGGTCCTTGCCACCACAAGGAGTGCTCTGTTATTTGTGCTGCACTCATTCCGCGACTTGCACAATCTGCTGGGTTCTCGGCTGACTTAACATAGTGCCAGTTGTTCGGAGGCATCATTTCGCAGATTTCCTTCACCCTGTTCGCGACAAAGGGTTTCCAACGTCCTGGTTCACCTTGGATCCAGGCCAGAGTGACCATCGAATCTGTCCAGCCATATGTTTGCATGTTGTAATTGCTGAGACAATTAAGAACCTTATACATCAGTTTGGCTAACAGTAAAGCACCACTAAGCTCTAATTTAGGCAACGAGATGGTTTTGCTCGCTGGAACTAACCTCGTTTTTCCTGCTACTAGGGTGACCTTGACATTATCACGGTTTTGTACCTTGCAGAAGATAACGCAAGCATAGGCCTTATTTGAGGCGTCACAAAACCCATGTAATTCTACTTGTTTAGATGACATAGAGGTACCCAGCCAACGAGGTAATTGAAATTGGTTAATGTTTGTCAAATCTTGTCTGATGTCCATCCACTCCTTGATGAGTTCATCTGATAGCTTGTCATCCCACTGGACATTTGATATCCATACTTTTTGGAATAGAAGCTTTAACTTTGTTGACACTGGCGACAACCAACCAAGAGGGTCGTATAGCTTAGATATGTCAGAAAGTAACGATCGCTTGGTCAGTTTGTTCGGTATCGTTTCGACTTGTAATTGAAATGTAAATAAATCCTGTTTTGGATTCCATCTCAGACCTAATGTTTTTGACGACTCCGCTTGTTTGAAGTCAAAATCATGATTGTTATCTGTATTGTTTTGCAAAAGTGCTGGACAGTTCGATTTCCATTTTCGTAAGTTAAATCGACCTAACTTGCATAACTGTATCAAATCCTGTTGTAATTTTAGTGCTGACTCAGGCGATTCTGCCCCGTGTAACACGTCGTCCATGTAAAATGACTCCTCTAGGATATGTGCAGCATCTTGATATTTCGATCTTTCGTCTTCCGCCAACTGTTTCAGCGTCATCATGGCCAAAAATGGTGCGGCCTTGGTACCATATGTAACAGTGCACAGCTGATATTCTCCTAGACTTGAGTCGACAGTATCCCGCCATATGATTTTTTGAAGGCTTTGATCAGCTTCTGTAACCCAAATACAGCGAAACATCTTCTCTATATCAGCTGTGAACGCGTACGGAAATTGTCTCCATTTAATGAGCAGAGATTGTAGATCTTGTTGCAAATTCGGCCCTTTCAACATTTCATCATTCAAACTCAAAACCGTAGTAGTTTTCCTTGATGCGTTAAATACTACTCGCAGTGCAGTTGTTGTCGATTCATTACGAATTACACAATGGTGCGGTAGGTAAAACTCAGGTTTACTATGACTACATGACGGTTTCAAATGACCTAATGCCGCATATTCGTGAATAAATAATTTGTATTGTTGTTCGATGTTTTTGTTGCGCTGAAATTTTTGTTCCAATTGACGAAATTGAGCCATAGCAGTATGTTTCGATGCTCCTAACTGTGATTCATATTCCTCCTTGAAAGGAATTCTGACCTCATATGAGCCATCCTCTCGCCTCTTTGTTGTTGTTTTGTAATATCGAACACACTGACTACCCTCTTCTGATAAGGGGGACGAATCGGAAATATCTTCGATTTCCCAAAATCTTTGTATATCGTCCAGTTGATTAAGAACAACGTTACAGTGTAAAGTTTGAACGTTGCCGCACAAAATCCACCCTAAGCGTGTCTGTTGCGCTAAGGGTACTGCTGGGTCTGATCTGCTTATACCGTCCATAATGATGCGTGAATATATATCTGCTCCTAACAATATATCCACCGGACGGCTAACATTAAAGTCGGGATCTGAAAGTTGTATACCTTCTAGATGTGACCACGATGGTTTGCTAAAAGTATAACTAGGTAAGTTTTTAATAAGTTTGTTCATGATGAATACTTCTGCGTTGAAAGTGAAGTTATTATACAATGATGCACAAGATATTTGTATGACACCCTTGCAACTACTTTCCTTGGTCCCTATGCCTGACACGACTCCCTTACACTGACGTCTTGGTAAGGCCAAAATCTGTGCCGCCTTTTCAGAAATAAGGGAGACTTGGGAACCTTGGTCAATCAGCGCTCGCATCTGGTGATGAGATCCATCATTGGCTTGAACCTTAATCATAGCAGTGGTCAGTAATATTTCACCACTGTTGCCATGTTGCAACGTAGAGATTTTGCTGACTTGACCTCTGTCGTCAATCGTAATATTACAGGTCGGGTTATTGAACGCTTCATGCAAAAGTGTATTGTGTTTGGCTTTACATTCGCGGCATCGTTTTTCTGAAATACAAGCCTTATCTTTATGATCGTAAAGACAGTTTTCGCACACATGTAATCGTTTGACCGTACTATATTTTAATTGTGGATTCATACCTAAAAATTTATTGCAAAAGTATAAGCCGTGATGCTCTTTGCAGAGTGGACAGATTCTTGTTAAATTATTGTTATTTAAAGTTTGACCCAGTTTATTAGCTGGTAATGCTTGTTTCGTGTTATAATTATTCGATTTAGATTTTTGAATGTTAGAATTCGAATAAGTTTGATTGTGGTTTAATGATTTATTTTCAAACCTCTTCCTAGCTGATTCTAACATGGTAAATCTATTCTCTAGGAAGTTTAAAAATTCTTGTAAATTAGGCAACTCTCTTGGATTTTTCAATAATTCAAGGTAATGGTTATGTGTTTCTGTATCAAGTTTTTGGAGTAAAATATGCACAATCAACGGATCCCAGCTACTTGTGTCTATGCCGAGATTCTTGATGGCATTCATGCATTCTTGTGTTGTGTCATGTACTCTCTTGATGTGGCTTACTATAGGTTGTTGCATGGTTGGTAAATTCAACAAAGTATTCGCATGAGACGTAAAAATCATACGAATGTTGTTGTAGCGATTATTAAGTATTTCCCAGCTCACAGAATAATTATCGCTACTAATTTGTAAGTGCTGAACTAAGCGCTCAGCCTCTCCCCTCAGCTTGCCCTTAAGGAATTGCATTTTCTGGGCCGCGGAAATTGATATGTTGTTGTGTATCACCTCTGTAAACAAATCTTTAAAAGATACCCAATTCTTGTAATCGCCGCTAAACAGAGGAATCTCCATCTTCGGTGTCCAACTGTCCTTGTGTGACACTGACCACATCTTGGCATTTATCTCTCGTTTCAGCTCGTTGAATCTAGCCTCATGTTTGGCGAAGTTCATGTCGTAGGTCTCATCTGCACCTTCTAACTCGCTATCAATTTCTACATGTAAAGAGTCGATAGTTGACCAACGACATTTCAACGTTTTTAAAGCATCTTCTAACTCCCATTTCTGAGTGAGATGTTCGACCCCAATACTCGATATCGTTCTGAGAAATGCCCTAAAGTTACCTGCTTGCCTTTGAAGCATTTCATCGAGTTTGCTTGAAGAACCTGTGGATCGCGATTCGGGAGGCGGAGTGTGACGCCTTACCCGGATATCCGACTCTTGTTCTACCGATTGCGATTTACTTGAAGATGGCTCTCCTGTCACTTGGCTTAAAACTACCTGGTACTGCTCGTTGATGAAAGCCTTAGTGGAAGTATACAACTTGTAAGTACTTTCATACACATTGTTGATGAAATACGGATGACTCCTGCTCGCCTCCGTACTAAGACGATCATGGTTATATTGGAAATCGCTCCAATACGACTCCAACGTCTCCAAGCGCCTTTTAAAGTAATCCACAGTCTTACGATCTGCAGAATCCTTTTTGATATTGATGACTATTTTGCTAATAGCATCATACAGCTGAAAAAAAGGCAACGATCTTACTTGAAGGCTCCTGAGTTACTGCTTACGTCAGTGGTTTCCTCCTGTTTCACTCCTGCACCTTGTTGATCCGGAAAAACGGGAACCACCTTTTATTGATAACCGAGTCTAACAGAAACACTTGATAGTTCTGAAAGTCACTGGATATTTACCGATTCGCGACACGCGTGGTAAGATTCACGTGGCAAAAATTACGACACGGTGTCCTTTGTTACGGCTCGAAAAGGACCATTAAAATGTACGGGTTCTTGTTGTTAACCTATACACTTAGTTGTAATGATAACGCGGTATAATATTTTAACTGAATTTATTGATAGAGCTTAATTTTAGTGAATGACGTGGTAACAATAAAATAATGATTAGTGAGCACGCGCGGCGTTCTTGCTAGCCTATAGCGAACTGATTTGTAATATAATTAATTTGCGCGTGTCACGTAAACTGATGACTTATGAAAAATGTACAGTTTGCACTGTACACATATCGTAATCCATCAATATGACATATTCAATTTTCGTAACTGTCTCAAAGATTTTTAAAGCAAGTTTGCTGATTAATTTTCGTACGAAATCTTTGATGTATTTTAAGTAATATTCTATATCCAGTTACTCAATTGATTTATCTTATCGAAAGTAATACGGCGTTAAAATAATGTGCTTTATATTTTTTTTATGTTTCTTGTAATACGCGAGAATCTTCGGTAAGATACGATTAATTTATTATTTTGATAACATCATACTTTGCTTCTATTTTTTTATATAGTTGATGATAATGTATATACAGAGGTGGCAAATGCCGATCGACTGTTTTCAGGTAACAACAAAAGTATAGATACATTAGTTCTCTCCATGCCTCTTTCGACTTGCTCTTTCATAATAATTTGATTTCGAACAAACTGCTTGTATTGTCTAAGCTTTTGTTTAGACTATACAAGTTTTAGAAGAATTTTATTTTAGCAACAATTGTTTGCTGTAAATGATAATTATATTTTCACTGCCCGTTCATCGAAACAGAACACCAAGAATCCGTTCACCAACTGGTAAGCTATAGTGAGGTTCACCTTGCTCATGATGGGATAAATAATACATACAGTAATATTATGGCCTAGTGTTTAACTCTTGTGTATGTGATTCGATCGTATTTGTAATCGTTGAATTGGCCTGTTCCGAATATATGAAAATTGGACTGTATGCAAATCAGTAGCTGGCCAAACAATAATAATTATCATTACCGAAGCTACTGAACCAAAGCTTTGTAACAACGAGACCTAGGTTTACTTAATAAATACCTTAATTGATAACATAATAGTAGTAATAGCCTAGTGAAGAAAGCAACAGCTTGATACGCTGAGGGTCTCTGGTTTGGACCCACAGCGCGTACTACTGAGTTTTGGAAATGAAGTGTATGTAAAATTGCTCATTATCGATTGCCTTGCTTTATAAGCATGGCTAGTAGGATAAATTCTCACTCCTGGACTTGAGTCTACCCATAAGTAGAGGCATGTTTCCTCTACTTATGGGTAGGCTCATGCCATAGTCAATCACGCTGACCAAGGGTGGGTAAGCAGTTTCTGCCGAGAACGTTTTGGAGAACTCAGTCACGCTTTCTAGTTTTCAAATAAATCTTGGTTGCAGACCCGTTCCATGAACATAGGCAAGCATAAGAACTCTATACACTACTGGCTTCAGTTCCCAGTCAAGTAGAGTATCCACACTGAACGGACTATGAAATGTGAGCACTACGTTTACATACTATTTCCCTTGCTTTGGCGCCTTTGCGTTCACCGGAGACTATAATTTCGCATTTAGACTATAAAGTTTAGTTTTACGTTGACTTGTTATTATAAAACTTTATCGCTTCGTACGTGCTCTGTCTTTCATTAGGTTTGAAGGTTGTTTTATAATAATGTTCTACTTTTTTTCTGTACTGATTATTATGCTGGAGAGGCTGTTGCTTTTGTTGTATTATCATCTACTTGGTTCGGCGATACACCGAAACCGTAGGTTCTAGGCGATTTGGAAAAAATGGACTGTATCTAAAGGAAGAGGATGTAGGATTGGAATGGGAGAGATGATTGTGAGTGGGTATAGGATATTCCAAGGATGGAGGGCACTTACCTTATACGGCAATCTTCTTCGTCTCAGAAGGGCAGTCTCCTGGTGTTTTCGGGATGAAGCTGCTTGATTCACTTCACTACACAAATCACTTCCACTTGCGAGCGGTTTTATAAGCGGTAATAATTATAGCGGGAGCGGCGCGGTGCGATACGGTATGGCGGACGCGAATTTAGCAAATCGAATGTTCTCGAAAGTTCTGGACTGTCACTCGCGTCGACGATCGCCGCGACCAATCCGCGGAAGGCGTGCCCCTCCTTGGGAATGGGATAGAGAGGGATAGAAACAAAGGCATCGCTCGCATTGGCCAAGCATGGAACGATTGACGTTGATGCGATTAGTTATAGATAGGAAGGTAGATGGCGCTACCATATCCCCCCGGCACTAAAGGGTTGCCTTTAAAAAAAATAGAATTGAACTTAGCTATGTTGGGTGTACTACCGCATAACCCATCAATAGGCTAAGACAGCGATATCACAATAAAATTAATCTAAATTAACTTTAGCGAAAACTACAAACGCAATAATAGCGAAAACTACTAACTAAATACTTAAACTAAGAGGTAGGTCCAACTTCAGGCTAGATCTCACTGAGTTGGAAGCGGACAGAGACGTACAACAGGGCACACGTAACTCCCTTTAGCGGTTTTCATGGTAACAACGCGGGTTGATCAGTGCCTCGACTTGTGCAAGGACAGTTAAAGGCTCTTCGTAAGAGAGGATCTGTTGACCTATAACCTTGAAGAGATGCGTTTTAATTACTTTGACCATGCTTTCCCAACATCCACCGAAATGTGGTGATGCTGGTGGAATAAACTTCCAGTCAATATGATCTATGGAAAGTTCTTCCTGAAGACGAGTACGATAACCCGCGACGTGATTGAAACAAGTAGCGGGAACAAGTTCAATCAATTTACTAACGCGGTTGGCGACAAAAGTCTGCCAGCGGTGAAGAGAAGAATGAATCCAAGCGAACACTACTTTGGAGTCGGAAAATGCGTGTATTTTATTAATGGGGTAGTGGGGCAAAACTATGTCTTGAACCTTGTGGAGCAACTGAGACAGCAGAAGAGCCGCACACAATTCCAGTCCCGCAACCGAAATGGTTTTAACAGGCGAGACCTTAGACTTGGCACAAACTAACTGCACCGAGTAGTTAGAACCAATGCGGACTTGCAGATATACGACTCCGCCGTAAGCACGCTCGCTGGCGTCAGCGAAACCTATTAAGTTGATGGTACATCCATCTACCAACCCAAGATGACGCGGAATAGTAACTTGATTGAGCGCGGTAAGCTCAATACAAAACTGGCCCCAAGCGGCGACAATATGGTCAGGTGGTGATTCATCCCACTCACACTTTGATAGCCAAAGCTCTTTGATCAAGAGCTTGGCGTACAAAATTGTGGGAGCCACAAAACCCATTATGTCCCATAGTCGAGCCACTGTGGACAGCATAGTGCGTTTGGTGCACTTATCATCTGGTGGTGAGACGTCAAACCGAAAACTAACGCAGGATTTGTCCCAGCGTAAACCGAGAACCTTATGCGGTACAGACTTCTCAAACTCAATGTCTGGAGAAGCCTTATGAGAATCTGGTATGCGTGCGAGAACCTCCTTAGAGTTGCTTGTCCATTTGACAAGATCAAACTGGCCTCGCTTAAAAAGCTAAATAAGCTCTTCACGAAGTGAAATTGCTAGCGGAGCGGATATGACACTACAGGCATCCATGTACAAAGCGGAAGTGGCAACAGCCGCTGCGGCGGGAAAGTGATCGCCTTCATCAGCGATCAACCGGCGAACAATTCGTAACGCGTGATATGGGCTAGACTTGAGTCCAAAATAAACACGATTGAACTGATACACAGGTAAAGGTTCTTTCTTGTCAAAACGATAAAAGATCCGTTGAAATCTACGGCACAGAATAGATAGTTCTTACGAACAGAAGCACCACTTCGCAAACCAATTTAAAGAAATTGCGACTCTTGCTACTAAGCAAGAAAGTGCAATTCAGCTCGCATGAGCATTCAGTACCTAACGCGATATTGACCTAACTGTTCCCGCTCTTTTATAACACATAAAGCTGTCGCTGTCTGGCGCGGAGCGGTGCGCTAGGGTTGTCGACTTGCCGCTGCTACTATAATATTTATTCATCGTCTATCTACCTACTTGACCACGTACCTAATAATAAATATTTATACTATAAGTATCCTATCCCACTATTTGAGCTCGTAGAACGAAAACCACAAAAATTCTGGTGGTTTACATTTTCACTATACTAATTCTTAGTTATTTCCTAAACGCGTAGACCGATTTACATGACTCAGACAGATAATATGGTTTTTGAACTAGACCTTTAATTTGATACCATAATCGTTGAGATTATCTCAACAAGTAAAAAGTACAATTTTCAAGTTGCTCTCGTAAAATAAATAAAATCAAAATTTCAAGTTGCTTCCGACACACATCCGTTAAATGAGCAATACTTCGCACCAGACTTGTGATGTGAACATTTTTGTTGTTCACTATTAAAATTCACGTTATTAGCTAGCCCTGCGCGCGAGCGGTGACGACGCGGCGTGGAAGCCGCGCCAAAGTGTAGGCACTTATCGCTGTAGGTACGGCCGAGTGAAGGAGGCCTGTCTACGGTCAGATTCGCAAACGCCGATATTGAGAAACACTTGGCGGCAATCAGCTGACAGAGCGATTTGGGAAAGACGAAACTTTATTATGATGTTAAATAAATCACCCTGTAGATTGGGGCCGGCATGCAGAATGTCATTAATCGACTGACCCGATGTAGTCTTACAACTAGCGTCTAAAACCACACGAAGTTTGGTAGAGGTTTTATCTTCGCGAACTACGCCGTGATGCGGGATATAATATGAGGGCAGAGAGTTGCCCTCGTTGTTTACAACTACACTCAAAAAACCTTTATCTATATAGTCACGAATGACGTCATTATAGGCGCTGCGTAACTTAGGTGATGCATCAAGTTTACGTTCCAAACAATGGAAACGTCTGAGCGCAGCAGCGTACGAGTCACCTAACGAATAAGGGTCACCACAGAATGGCAACGCCACAACGTATCTGCCACTGTCGTCACGAACAGTGGTAGCGCGGAAATGTTCTTCACACTCGAGATCTTTACGGCTCATCGAGGGCGGTGCGGTAAACTCTTTCAGCTCCCAAAATCACTTGAGAAGAGAGTCAATATTGTTTTCTTGAAGAACAGAACAACAGCAAGACGTAACGTATTGAGAAGTATGTAATGTAGGTACGGTACCCATAATCACATACCCAAATACCGTCTCAATAGCGGGCGGTAAGTTATTTTGCTCACTACGTACCACTTTAGTTAGTAGCAAGTGCGGGAATATTGCGCCTCCGATCAAAACATCAATGTCTGCCGGATTCGCAAACTCCGAGTCCGCCAGCGGCAATGACTCGAGGTGTGTGAGAAACGATACGTCCACATTAGCGTTTGGCAATGTGTCCGTAATACGCTCCACGATAAGCGAAGAAATGTTAAAATTAATGTCCCTATCAAAACGCGAATGTATTTTAATATCTACGGAACCCTTGCAATGTTTTTCTGATCCGCCTATCCCTCGGATTATTGAGTTCGTATTTTTAAAGTTATTCCATAATCCGAGGCGTTTTAACAATTCTAACGTTATTAAATTGGTCTGAGATGCGCTATCTAGCAGACAACGTACCATGTGCGGCGACCCATTAACATCATATATGATAACTTGCGCTGTCGCTAACAGAACAGTCTTAGACGCCATACATGGCGGCCTAGCACTGCTCTGATCACTACAAGCGCGTGAAGGCCGTCCGCGCGTGCGTGCCGCCCGCGCAATGGATGTCGTACACAACGATATCTCATTCTGAATCGTCGGGGACGCAGTTATCGTAGTCTGCACCTGCGACGTAAGTGTGTCAAGGTTAGCGGCTTGGCTTGACAACGTGTTACCTTTATCGAAGTGAAGCAATGAATGATGTTTTTTATTGCATAAGCGACACTTTGTCTTACTAGAACAATTACTTGTTTTATGTTTTACGCTTAAGCAATTAATGCAAGCTTTGTTATCTTTTACGCAGTTAAAACGAGCGGTTGGATTAGAATTATTAAAGTTGGGACACTTGTATAAATGGTCGTGCATTATATTACTGCACAGACAGTTCTGTGAATTATTACTATTAGATTCCGAACATGTTACGTAAGATTGTGGATTAGGGACCGAGTTATTATTACTATTTCGCGATTTATTCAACCTTTGTCTGTTGCTGTTAGTATTAGACGGGCCAGGTGAACCAGACTGCGTATTATGAAATATTCGACACTGATCTTTGATGAACGAAATAAAACTGTCTAGTGTATTATATTATTGCGTTCCGTCATCTCGAATGCGCGAATTGTATCAGTGTCAAACTTTTTTAAAGCGAGTTGAAGCAACATAAAGTCGGAAAGATCTTCTAATTTTAAGTTCCTAAGAGAATTAACCGCGGTTACGAAGTTATCAATAAACAGCTGGAAATTCGAGACAGATGCGGCACCGGACAGTTTAAGATTTAAAGCTTGGTCAAAGTAGGTAGACGCTAGGACGCGCGTGTCTTGATATCTGTCAAGTAGTGACTGAAATATGACCTGATAATTCTCAGCACTGGGTGTAACACCTGCAAATACGGACTGGGCCTTTGGTGACAGTTTACCTATTAAATAGTACAACCTGTCAGCATCTGTCAGAGAACCATTATCATGCACTGTAGACTTAAAGCTCGCATAGAATAACGGCCAATTTCGTATATCTCCGTCAAACGACATAATCTCGATTGGCGGTAATTTCGGCTTGCGGGCAACGGGCTCTGCTGAACATTTACCCTCTAATTGCGATTGTATACGCTTAATAATACAATAAAGATCTTCGAATGAGGTGTACGCCTGATAGTTCGGTTTTTCATCAGGATTGATAGAAAGTAATCTTGCGTTATAATTGTCTAACAACTTATTAAAATCTGTTTGAATACTATCTACTGTCATACAATAACTGAGAAATGCTTCGCTATTACTGTCAGAAATAGAAGCGGTTTTTGAACGCTCGTATATGTTTTGAATGCGCTCAAATAAAATATTGCGTTTTGCTTCTAAGATTGTCATCTCTTTGTCTTCCGACACGCGTGACTTCTTTTGTTGTGACATGCTTACGTAAGTATAAGCTAATGAGAACGAAACAAAATAAGAATATCTAATGTACCTATTATTTTACCTAAGTAGGCTAAGTAGGCAACACTTTAGAGCTGTGGAATTAAAAGTTGATTGAAATATGAGATTTACAAGACAACTATGATAGTTCCAGAAATAATAATTGAGTAAGTAGGTAGCTTCATAAAAGTTTACTTACTGATGTGGGCGGAAACAACCATGTGACGGTTATGTGAATATATTAGGAGTATAGCTAGGTGCTATAACTGCCTAGGTATAGCGATATAACGTATAAAAACGTAAATGAATCCGACTCGTATGGATCAAAAAAATGGTTCGGCGTTACACCGAAACCAAAGGTTCTAGGCGACTTGGAGCAGGAAAATGGACTGTATTAGGGCGAGTTCTGGGTCGCCTAGAAAGGAATAAAGGAAGAGGATGTAGGATTGGAATGGGAGAGATGATTGTGAGTGGGTATAGGATATTCCAAGGATGGAGGGCACTTACCTTATACGGCAATCTTCTTCGTCTCAGAAGGGCAGTCTCCTGGTGGTTTCGGGATGAAGCTGCTTGATTCACTTCACTACACAAATCACTTCCACTTGCGAGCGGTTTTATAAGCGGTAATAATTATAGCGGCGCGGTGCGATACGGTATGGCGGACGCGAATTTAGCGAATCGAATGTTCTCGAAAGTTCTGGACTGTCACTCGCATCGACGATCGCCGCGACCAATCCGCGGAAGGCGTGCCCCTCCTTAGGAATGGGATAGAGAGGGATAGAAACAAAGGCATCGCTCGCATTGGCCAAGCATGGAACGATTGACGTTGATGCGATTAGTTATAGATAGGAAGGTAGATGGCGCTACCACTACTAGTTCAAGGTTGTATAAAAAAGAAATGAAAAGAATAGGTAAAGTTTAAAGAATAACAATAAAGCACATTATAATTTATATTATAATTAGTACTATTAAAAACATAGTACATAATACTGTAGTTACATAATACTCAAACACTGAAAATGTTATTTATCATAAGAAATAATGTAACAATGCTGTTGATGTGCTTAATATAATTGTTTGAAATAGATATATTGCCTATGATAAACGAGAATATCAGTTCGTAACATTTGTTTTCTTTGGTAATTATTTTTTGACTCACATTATAAACTGACAAATCATTGACTTCCTCAAAAAAGTTAAGAACATACCTTTTTGCAACTCGTGTGAATTTGTATAATCGAATTGAATTGTAAAACCCTTTTAAATAGCCGCTATTTGATTTGCCCGGCACTGCCACTGATAGCCCTTGATAAATTTGTGATATTACATATATTGAACATTGACATTTTGTGAAATTGTGAATTTCTTCTACCACGCCACGTGCCTTGAAGACGTCGTTGAAGTCTGCTAAAGTAAAGATATCTCACTCTATTTTGGCCAATTTAGTTGTGTGTTTATCCTAGCTTGCCTCCAGGACTCCATTGAAGATCGAAATCATCAGGTAACTGCACATTGTATTTTGAATCTTAGCGCTGAGAAACTCAGTTATATATGTTAGACTCCTTGCTTGCCATAGCCAGGTGGATGTATAACAAACTTCCACTGCCGTCTGCAACACTTTCCCACTTGCCTTGGGCAATTTCTGAACATAAATAAGTAAATAAATATATACCTTCAACATAGGGTCATTCAGCACAATGCTGTGCAGTAGCTTGGGCATAACACAGTGCTGATTTTTAGGATTCGCAAATGCGGCACCGATATCAAGCTAAAAACATAAGTGACGATCTCAACAAGATCGGCGATTCACAATCGGTGCTTGGTGGCCACTTTAGGAATTTCCTGTCTCCAAACCCATCAGTAGTTCCAGCTATGTGCTACGCCAATTGCCAGTTTAGCAGATTCGTAAAGCTAGGACAATGTACAAAATTAAAAATAAACTTGATCTTCAGCCGGATTAAAGCCTATTAAAATATTCATTTGAAGCTGTTTAGTTATTTCTACAAGACAAGCACCAAATATTAGAAATATTTTAATAGATATTCTTGTTCTGAAAATGCCTTCTTAGTGATGCGATTTAATGTAAAAAATTATATGCATTATTAAATTGTCATATAAAACAACAAAGATGCCTCCATCTATATCTGCGCATGACGAAAGAAAAATATATATCGTCATAATATGTTTCCCGTCATCTGCATAACATTCAATATCGTCGAAGTTATAGGGGTCAGAAATGTTTTATTCATTGGGTGAAGTTGCAAAAAGTACAATACTTGAATGACAGATGCGTTTCGGGTGACTTTTGGTTCGCACTGTTTTCCTTTGCTCATGTGTTGTGTTTGGATTCTATGCTCGAAATTTTGCGACTAAGGAAAATACACGAAGCTATCTTTGCGAAAAGAAGGAAAAGTCGACATCAAACCCAGTAACCAACCCGTCTGGCCAGCGACGAATAGAAGGTCAAGTCCTCATATTGGCTCACAATATTAACAATTAGGAATGACACTGTAGGACTAATATAAAACATGAGTCCAAAAACACTGCACACCTTAACTAAGACACAAATTTTCCAGTTTGCGGCCATTCTTCAACAGGAATTGAATGCAGTTCTTGCAGTCAAACATCCAACTAGAATTATACACAGCCAATTATTATCCTATGATCCACTCGTGGCGAGCTATTTAACGTGGTTACACATTCTAAGGGCTGTTCAAACACACCTGTCTCAAAAATACACAGAATCACAAAACGGTTCTTTCCTAGTTTTATTCAAACACTCCGTAAACGGCTGGAGGCTGCACGAAGCACATTTTACAAGCTGTTCGCGAGAATATACCTGAGCTTGAACTGGGAGAAATTTTATATAATACTAGCTAATGCTTGCAGAGTTAATTCTCATTAGAACGGTTTAATTTAATGCTTGTACACTTACTCGTTTGAATTTTATTTCAAAAGCTTAAGGTGGAAAGGTTTACTTACTTACGATAGCAGAAATATTTAGTTACCCGGTAGTAATGGACTAGTGTGTTTAAATAATGATCAGAGATTGAGTTTCTTTAACCAATTACAGTAACTGGGGTTAAAGAAATAGCGTTAATTTATAGGTACATAATGTGTCGATAATATTATTTGTTTGTAATTTTTGTAGATATGTTATCTTACGAAGTCGAATTATTATATTTTATCTTACGGTTATCTTTTGTTTCATGATTATTCTGTTTCAACGATTAAATATTGTGGAAAAAGTGCCGATAGCCCAGTGGTGTACGTAACAGACTGCAGAGAAGACGGTCTCGTTTTCGATCCCCAGTTACCCCGGGCATACACCTCTGACTTTTCAAAGTTATGTGTGTATTAAAAATGTTAATTATCCCTCGCTTAACAATGTGCCCGGTAGATGGCAATAGGCTCGCTCCCTATTACATTGGGACCGAAACATAATTGGTGAGGTGTGAGTGTGTAATACATCTCTGCCTACTCTACCTCTGATAAAGGTTATGTTTATGTGTGTATGTATAAGTGTAGTGATATTTTGTCAAATTAAAACGGCGACATAATTAATCATATGATAAGTAAGTACCAGTCTAATCAGATTTGACAGAATATTATCTATTCAATTGTTTGACAGAATATTAGCTATTCAATTGCAGGTAATAGTGTGAATGGAGCTCTGAAAGCGTTTATGAACAGTCAAAACGTGTCCAAAAAGGCACGTTTGGCTGTACATAGAGGTGTGTTAGTGCCTACCCTTATGTATGGTAGTGAAAGTTGGGTATGGCAGAAGAGATTTGAAAGTAAAATAAATGCTGGAGAAATGAGAGCACTGAGAAGTATGTGTGGTGTGTCTTTGACCGACAGAGTAAAGAATTGTGTGATACGAGAGTGGTGTGGGGTAAAAGAAGATGTAGTGACAAGCATTGAGAAAGGCATGTTAAGATGGTTTGGGCACATGGAGAGGATGGATGACGATAGACTGACAAAGAAGATATATAAGGCAAGTGTGAATGGAACAGGACAAAGGGGAAGACCTAGGCGGACGTTCTCTGACCAGATTGGAGACATCCTGAAAAAAGGACAATTCAGAAGTACCCTTAACAGAAGAGCATGCATGAGAAACTTGATGGGAGTGAGTGAAGCAAGTGAGGTATGTCAGGATCGTTGCAAATGGCGTTCCGTAGTCTCTGCCTACCCCTCCGGGAAACAGGCGTGAGTCTATGTATGCATGTATGTAGCTATTCAACAGAGTGACTGCTGTCTAACCTAGACAAGAGCAGAGTCAGTTTTATTTAGAGTAATTACTGGCTCCCCGTATCCGCTGTCACAGATCACACAGCCAGGACCGACTACTTAACTTGTTCTCCGAGTCATGGAGCAAGCGATACGCACATAACTTCGATAAGTCAGTAGTGCACGCCATGGACTCGAAGCTATTTAGGCACATTTCATCAAGGAAAGCTACATAACATCTTAAAAAGTAAGTGAGTAAAAAGAAAAATTACACTGAGTTGAAAGAAATGTAACGAATTATAGCTTTAATTAAAATTTCTACTTCCGACATTACAATATTTATATGTAAAAAAATGGTAACACCGCGTCCAGTTCGTGCGGAAATATTAAGCCACCTGATCGCGTCAACTCGAGCCGCGCCGCATCGCACGTCACGTAGGACACGTCAATAGGTATCAACTGTTTGTTTTTTCCGCGCCATGCCGCGCCGCATCTATCCAGACCGCTCACGTAGAACGCCACGTAAGGCCTATGGTTTGAGTTACCCGCGTGATTATATAATATATAATTATAATTGAATATAAGTAATTTATTTTATTTACTACACAGTATTTCTTACATTTCCATAGACACACATAAATAAGTACTCTTACATAAAAGGACACTGGAAAGTAGACTTATTTACTAGTGGACTTCACACTAGGTCAAGCCTGTCTCGTAAAAAGATAAAGAAGCGTTTCACTCTGGCCGAGCACTGAGTGATAAGTAAGAACGCGTGAAACAGCAGGCATAGTTGATTCCTATTTAAGCGTATCGTTATCACAAGTATGAACTCTCAACGTATTTCCGTACCGACATTTCTATGAAAATATCCTTACGATACGAATTTCATCCGGATTTTATCCCTCTTCATTTCAGGAAAACATGCCTATAATTATTTAATACCTAAAGCAGATACCTACAACATTCATAACACAAAATAAACATAATATTATTATATTCTAGAAACATATTATGATACATACCGTTGATGTACGAGGATTCAAATTACAAGAACAGGTATTGCGAATAACATAATTATATCGTACAAAAATGGTTCAGTGAATTTTTTAATGAGTTACATGTAATTCATTAGCTGGGAATGAAAAGTTAGAAAAAATGTGGTGTTTGCGGTGACATATGAAAATGAATTTAATTATTGACGTTCCATAAATTATCCCACGTTTGCATCTTCTAGTTGAGTTCCGCAGAAATATTTCATTGATTACTGCGAATAGCTAGATGGTTTCAGAAGCCTTTCATTGATGCGTCTCAATCTAGTGTCGAATATTGTATAGATAGTACTCTTATTACGTAATTGAAATAACTTATAATTAAATAGAAAACAACGAGTATTTAAACAAGAGCAGCGATAGCTTGGTGGAGATACCAAAAGACTGTTATGCAGAGGGTTTCGATTCTACGGCGCGCACCAGTTGCTTTGCGAAGTTACGTATACTGTTAAGTGCGTTACTTAATTTTTTTTTAGCCGTGTTTCGTAGAGCACGTTAAGGCGTCGGTCCTGGCTGTCATGAAAAACTTTGACAGTCAAAATGTGGAGTCAGTAGGTACCTATGAATAAAATTACGCTAGTCTAAACCATGAAATATTGCTATTCTTTTAGCTTGTGGAGGTCAAAGGGCAGTCGCTCTGTGGAGAAGCTAATCAGTAAAATCCAGTCAGTGGACCCCGGGATGCAACTGGAATAACACTGCTCCGTGTGTTACGGGTTCGATGACCATACGAGACAAAACTTTGTGTAATCCACAAATTGTTATTTTGAGTCTGGGTCAGGGAATTTCCCTTTCCCATTTCACTGACAGGTGTCAAGGAAACTGTCCCCACGTTGGCATCAACAGAGCAGAACAATACGATTGTGAAACTGGCTAGCAGCTAGACAGTCATTACTCGATCAAAGGATTTTATGTAATCACATGCAGCTGCGGATATTTAGCCCTTCAGATAATTATATACTAGCATCAGCCAATAAGTACGTGGACAATTAGGTAGGTACTATCAAAAAAAGATGTTGAATACCCTACAGCAGTATAAGCAAGACAAAAATAGAAGAAACGGCAGAATAATGTTCCGTTTATACTTTTTGTGTAATCAACACTATTACTTTTTCAATTACCATCCTTATTTACAGGATATCGCAAACTCAGAATCGCTTAACCATTCAACGATTCGACTAAAATACATTCCAAAGTAATCTAGAATCACTCGTTTAATATAAAGCAATAACAATAGCAATTTAACCATCATTAATTTCTCATTTACCAGCTAAACGATACTCGACTACCGATTAAACGAATAGTCGATTTAGCATAATAGTAATTACAACACTAAATGGAAATTTATAGCGAATACCTTATGAATATTGTGAATCAAGGAGGCGAATAATTTTGTTAGATAGCGTTTGTTGGAGGGTATTATTGGCTTGTTTTACGGTGCTTTAAAATTAAATAGTTAGTGCCGGACTATTAGCCGAACGAGTATCGGTCGGGTATTGTGCGGCGTCCGGACGGCATGTTTTTGTATGCAAAAGTGCACGTTACGTGCAAGTATACGAAAAAAGCAAATGATTTGCGTTTTTCGTATACTCTATAGGTATCTACATAATTTTATATCATAATGACTGCACGGTTGGCGTAGTCGTTTAAGCGGCCGCCTCGCCGCTTGACACTGAGCTGAAGTGTTGTGGGTTCGATCCCCATACTAGACAACACTTAGTGTAATTCATAAATTATTGTTTCGAGTCTGGGTGTTCATTATGTCCGTTAGTTGTATGTTTGTAAAGTCCCCCGCGACTCAGGATTTAGTCCAATTGCGGGAGTTGTATTGAATAAAAAAAGACATTAATATGATATAACCACTGGTATGGCGTGGTGCCGAAACCGTGGGGTAGGGTTCTAGGCGACTTGGGAAGGATTAATGGACTGTATTAGGGCGAGTTTTAGTCGCCTAGAATTGGATAAGGGAAGAGGAGATGGATACGGGAGGAGGTGATGGAGTGGGTATAGGCTATTTTAAGGATGGAAGGCACTTACCTTATACAGCTTTGGTGGTTTCGTGATACAGCTGCTTGTTTTCACTTCACTCACGAGCGGGTTTTCCTTGGTGGAAGCGGTGATAAACACATATGGGAGCGGCGCGGTACGAACGAGACGGCGATACAGCGGTGCGGCGCGGAGCGGTATCGAGACGGCGTTCTTAGCGAGCGGAATGTTCGAGACTGTTCGTCGCGTTCACGATCGCGGCGACGAAATCAGGCGCAAGGCAGTGCCTCTTCCAGGGAGAGGGCAAGAGAGGGACGGAAATATGATATCGCTTGCACTAGACAAGCGTGGAACGATTCATGTTGATGCGATTAGTTATATATAGGAAGGTAGATGGCGCTACCATATCCCCCCGGCCCTAAAGGGTTGCCTTTAAAAAAAATAGAATTGAACTTAGCTATGTTGGGTGTACTACCGCATAACCCATCAATAGGCTAAGACAGCGATATGACAATAAATTAATCTAAATTAACTTTAGCGAAAACTACAAACGCAATAATAGCGAAAACTACTAACTAAATACTTAAACTAAGAGGTAAGTCCAACTTCAGGCTAGATCTCACTGAGTTGGAAGCGGACGCGAGTTGATCAGTGCCTCGACTTGTGCAAGGACAGTTAAAGGCTCTTCGTAAGAGAGGATCTGTTGACCTATAACTTTGAAGAGATGCGTTTAATTACTTTGACCATGCTTGCCCAACATCCACCGAAATGTGGGGATGCTGGTGGAATAAACTTCCAGTCAATATGATCTATGGAAAGTTCTTCCTGAAGACGAGTACGATAACCCGCGACGTGATTGAAACAAGTAGCGGGAACAAGTTCAATCAATTTACTAACGCGGTTGGCGACAAAAGTCTGCCAGCGATGAGGAGAAGAATGAATCCAAGCGAGCACTACTTTGGAGTCGGAAAATGCGTGTATTTTATTAATGGGGTAGAGGGGCAAACTGTGTCTTGAACCTTGCGGAGCAACTGAGACAGCAGAAGGGCCGCGCACAACTCCAGTCTCGCAACCGTAATGGTTTTAACAGGCGAGACCTTACACTTGGCACAAACTAACTGCACCGAGTAGTTAGAACCAATGCGGACTTGCAGATATACGACTCCGCCGTAAGCACGCTCGCTGGCGTCAGCGAAACCTATTAAGTTGACGGTACATCCATCTACCAACCCAAGATGACGCGGAATAGTAACTTGATTGAGCGCGGTAAGCTCAATACAAAACTGGCCCCAAGCGGCGACAATATGGTCAGGGGGTGTTTCATCCCACTCACACTTTGATAGCCAAAGCTCTTTGATCAAGAGCTTGGCGTACAAAATTGTGGGAGCCACAAAACCCATTATGTCCCATAGTCGAGCCACTGTGGACAGCATAGTGCGCTTGGCGCACTTATCATCTGGCGGTGAGACGTCAAACCGAAAACTATCGCAGGATTTGTCCCAGCGTAAACCGAGAACCTTATGCGGTACAGACTTCTCAAACCTAATGTCTGGAGAAGCTTTATGAGAATCTGGTATGCGTGCGAGAACTTCCTTAGAGTTGCTTGTCCATTTGACAAGATCAAACTGGCCTCGCTTCAAAAACTGAATAAGCTCTTCACAAAACGAAATTGCTAGCGGAGCGGGTATGACACTACAGGCAATGTCATCCATGTACAAAGCGGAAGTGTAGTATAGTATAGTGTAGCGTAGCGTAGCTTAGCATCGCGTAGCATAGCGCAGCATAGCGCAGCATAGCGCAGCATAGCGCAGCATAGCGCAGCATAGCGCAGCATGGCGCAGCATAGCGCAGCATAGCGCAGCATGGCGCAGCATAGCGCTGCATGGCGCAGCTTGGCGCAGCATAGCGCAGCATGGCGCAGCATATCGCAGCATGGCGCAGCATGGCGCAGCATGGCGAAGCATGGTGCAGCATGGCGCAGCATAGCGCAGCATAGCGCAGCATGGCGCAGCATAGCGCAGCATGGCGCAGCATAGCGCAGCATGGCGCAGCAAAGCGCAGCATGGCGCAGCATAGCGCAGCATGGCGCAGCATATCGCAGCATGGCGCAGCATGGCGCAGCATAGCGCAGCATAGCGCAGCATAGCATAGCATAGCTAATTATTGCTTTATCTTACACACAGTTTTAGCACCCACCTTGATCTCTTGAAGAGCAGAACAACAACAAGACGTAATACAATGAGAAGTATGTAACGTAGGTACGGTACCCATAATCACATACCCAAGTACCGTCTCAATAGCGGGCGGTAAATCATATCGCTCACTACGAACTATGTTAGTTAGTAGCAAGTGCGGAAATATTGAAGCTCCGATCAAAAGATCAATGCCTGCCGGATTCGCAAACTCCGCGTCGGCTAACGGCAATGATTCGAGATGAGTGAGTGATGCTACGTCTACATTAGCGTTTGGCAACGTGTCTGTAATACGTTCCACGATAAGCGAAGAAATGTTAAAATTAATGTCCCTATTAAAACGCGAATGTATTTTAACATCTACGGAACCCCTGCAATGCCTTTCTGATCCGCCTATCCCTTTGACGGTTGAGTTAGTATTTTTAAAATTATTCCATAATCCGAGGCGTTTGAAGCATTCCGATGTTATTAGATTGGTCTGAGATGCGCTATCTAGCAGACAACGTACCATGTGCGGCGACCCATTAACATCGTATACGATAACTTGCGCTGTCGCCAACAGTACCGTGTTAGACGCCGTACACTGCGTTTTGGCCCTGCGCGGATCATTATAGATGCGCGAGTGCCGTCCTCGCGTGCGCGTCGCCCGCGCAATGGATGTCATACACAACGATACTTCGCCCTCAGACGCGGAAGGCGCAGCTACCGTGGTCTGCTGCACCTGCGGCGCGAGTGTGTCAAGGTTAGCGGATTGGCTTGACAACCGGTTATTTTTATCATAATGTAACAGTGTATGATGTTTTTGTTTACACGTGCGACATCTCGTTCAACTGGAACAATTACTCGTTTCATGTTTTATGCTTAAGCAATTAATGCAAGCTTTGTTATCTTTTACGCTTTTAAAACGAGCAATTGGATTTAAATCATTAAAGGTGGGACACTTATAGTAATGGTCGTGCACTATATTACTGCACAGACACTTCTGTGAATTATTACTATTAGATTCCGAACATGTTACGTAAGATTGTGGATTAGGGACTGAGTTATTATTACTATTTCGCGATTTATTCAACCTTTGTTTGTTGTTGTTAGTGTTAGACGGGCCAGGTGAACCAGACTGCGTATTATAAAATATTCGACACTGATCTTTGATGAACGAAATAAAACTATCTAGTGTAGGTATTTTATTATTGCGTTCCGTCATCTCGAATGCGCGAATTGTATCAGTGTCAAACTTTTTTAAAGCGAGTTGAAGCAACATAAAGTCTGAAAGATCTTCTATTTTTAAGTTTTTAAGAGAATTAACTGCGGTAACAAAGTTGTCTATAAACAGCTGGAAATTCGAGACAGACGCGTTGCTGGACAGTTTGAGATTTAAAGCTTGGTCAAAGTACGTAGACGCTAGAACGCGCGTGTCTTGATATCTGTCAAGTAGTGACTGAAATATGACCTGATAATTCTCAGCACTGGGTGTGACACCTGCAAATACGGACTGGGCCTTCGGTGACAGTTTACCTATTAAATAGTACAACCTGTCAGCATCTGTCAGAGAACCATTATCGTGGACCGTAGACTTAAAACTTGCATAGAATAACGGCCAATTTCGTATATCTCCGTCAAACGACATAATCTCGATTGGCGGTAATCTCGGTTTGCGGGCAACGGGCTCTGCTGAACATTTACCCTACAATTGCGATTGTATACGCTTAATAATACAATAGAGATCTTCGAATGCGGTATACGCCTGATAGTTCGGTTTTTCATCAGGATTGATAGAAAGTAATCTTGCGTTATAATCGTCTAACAACTTATGAAAATCTGTTCGAATACTATCTACTGTTATACAATAACTGAGAAATGCTTCGCTATTGCTGTCAGACATAGATGCGGTTTTTGAGCATTCATATATGTTTTGGATGCGCTCAAATAAGATATTGCGTTTTGCTTCTAAGATTGTCATCTCTTTGTCTTCCGACACGCGTGACTTCTTTTGTTGTGACATGCTTACGTAAGTATAAGCTAATGAGAACGAAACAAAATAAGAATATCTAATGTATCTATTATTTTACCTAAGTAGGCAACACTTTAGAGCTGAGGAAATAAAAGTTGATTGAAATATGAGATTTATAAGACAACTATGATAGTTGCAGAAATAATAATTTAATAAGTAGGTAGCTACATAAAAGTTTACCTACTAATGCGGGCGGAAATAACCATGTGACGGTTATATGAATATATTAGGAGTATAGCTAGGTGCTATAACTGACTAGGTATAGCGGTATAACGTATAAAACGTAAATGAATCCGACTCGTATGGATCAAAAAAAATGGTATGGCGTGGTGCCGAAACCGTGGGGTAGGGTTCTAGGCGACTTGGGAAGGATTAATGGACTGTATTAGGGCGAGTTTTAGTCGCCTAGAATTGGATAAGGGAAGAGGAGATGGATACGGGAGGAGGTGATGGAGTGGGTATAGGCTATTTTAAGGATGGAAGGCACTTACCTTATACAGCTTTGGTGGTTTCGTGATACAGCTGCTTGTTTTCACTTCACTCACGAGCGGGTTTTCCTTGGTGGAAGCGGTGATAAACACATATGGGAGCGGCGCGGTACGAACGAGACGGCGATACAGCGGTGCGGCGCGGAGCGGTATCGAGACGGCGTTCTTAGCGAGCGGAATGTTCGAGACTGTTCGTCGCGTTCACGATCGCGGCGACGAAATCAGGCGCAAGGCAGTGCCTCTTCCAGGGAGAGGGAAAGAGAGGGACGGAAATATGATATCGCTCGCACTAGACAAGCGTGGAACGATTCATGTTGATGCGATTAGTTATATATAGGAAGGTAGATGGCGCTACCAACCACAGTATAAAGACATACAGTAGTTTGACGCCTTTGATCTCGTAGAAAAAACCGACAACGTCTATACAAGGGTAAGTAGGCTAGGGCAGCCACATGTAAACAATACCTACTTATTCAAACACCGTCTATTTATTTTAGGGTTGATTTTTCAATCGTCAGTTAAAATTTACTTGACAGTTAAACTGTAATCGGGCTAAATTGAAAAGTACGTAACATCACTGATCTACTTTATCCACAACCGTAGTTTTTAATTTGTAAGTGTTATATTTTATTGTTTTGTTATCTTTTAACTGACGATTGAAAAATCAACCCTTAGAAAAATATTACAATTGCTACGCTACATGAATAATATAGTGTAAATCACTTATCTATACATATAAATAAAATTGGAGTGTCTGTTTGTAATATTAAAATAACCGCTTTTTACTAAATGCTTATGGATGTATGTACACGGTACATACACCGAAATGACATTTTTTACAATTTTTGCCTGTCTGTCTGTTTGTTCTCGCTAATCTCTGGAACGGCTGGACCTCTTTTTAGACGGGACCCTCACTGGCCCGATGTACTAAGGAGTAACTTCGGCTAAAAATTAATCGGGTACGCGAAGAAGTTCTCTCAAAACGCGGGTGAAACCGTGGGAAACAGCTAGTTTATTATATTACAATAATTAACGATAAATAATTATTATGAAACACGTTGCATTTTTCGTGCGGTGACACACTTGCATACAAAGTGTCAGTCAGCACCTACATATTTCATCCCGCAGGTGTCGTGGGAGGCGGTTAAGAATATAAAGCATTTTTCGTACAAACAAAGTTAAAATAAAGCGATTGACATAGCGGTAGTTTCTGGATGGGTAACCTTGGGATCAGCTTGCAGAGCCTATGTTATCGATATGAAGTATTTTGCAGATTTTTTTCGTGCAAACTACGTTTTACGTAAAGCAATAGACATCACGGTCATTTTATGGATGGGTGATCGGGCTATGAGATTACGGAGAACATGTGTGGGGTTTATAAAAGGGGGCCAAAAATATGGTTATTTTTGAGCTAGGATGCGCCATTACCAAGATACATAATAATATGTGACAGGTACTTACCTAATGCGAAGGTACTTATTGAATGAAATTGAAATCACACCAGAATCGAATATTACCACGCATATTTTCTTACGTCTGCCATGAACAATAATTGCTACTTTATTCTGTGATTTGGCCAGACATGAGATATTGTAAAAAGTTAGTAGATTAGTAGGAATGTGCACATTATTTTAAGTGGTTATAGGTACATTTCAAAATAATATAAATAATTATAATTAATGAAATTTTCTTTTTTGGTATAAGTAAATTGATGAAAAGCAGATTTTTTAAATCCTTATTTATTTAAATCTTTAAACAGCATAAAGAATTTCAATGTCTCGCAGCACAAGTCGTATGCACCATCTTAATTAATATTCATAAGTAACAAACAAAAAACAAGCACGTGCCAGCCCCCAAAAACATGTACCTAGTTACGAACTAAGGCGATATACGTAACTAGGTACCGCTCTTCCCGCGTCTCACCTCTTGGCCCCCGCACGATTGACCCGTCTAGACGCGTTCGTTGAACGACTGTATGGATTATTTGACTGTGATATAACTATGTAGATTGATAAGTATAATGATACTTATGTGTCATCTTTGTAAGTTGTATATTACAGCCAATTTCACGATACGACAATGGCTTATCTTTGTCATGCACGTGCCCAGCAGTACAGGGACCATATTTATACAGGGCTGATGATGATGATGATAATATTGTCATGTGTCATGCTTGCGAGCAATTCATAAATGGTGACAATGATATTCACGACTGCAGTGTAATTAATTATTGTAATAAGTACATTATTTGAAGCTTTAGATTGTTTTAATTTCGATGTAACGAACCGAAATTTAAACATTCGTAAAAATGAAAACGATAACAAATTTGACAAATTATTCATTATTTTATAAGAGACGACTCCCGCACTATGAATGATAAATAATTCATTATTTTATAAAATACGATTCCCGCACTATGAATTGTTAATCCTGTTCGCATGGGACCTTAGAAACAAGCCATATTGAAAATAACAATCAGGTTCCCATAAATACTAGACTCGAAACAATTATGGATAACACAAAATTGTGTTGTCACGAGTAGGGATCGAACCCACAACAACTGGCGTAGTTCTAAACGATGAGGCCTTTTAAACCATAACATCATATTTGCAATCATAATCAATGTATTTATTTTTATATAGACTCACGCCTGTATCCCCGAAGGGGTAGGCAGAGGTGTAATATTACACCCACATTTCGCCATGAATCTTTAGGTCCCACGTAATAGGAGGCGAACCAATTGCCGTTACCGGGCACATCACCAGACTCCGTGTTGCTACTGAGAATTTGGAAAAACCCAGTAACACTTTTGCCCGACCCGGGAATCGAACCCGGGGCCTCCAATCAGCATCGCATACGCTATCCACTGGACCACGGAGGCAGTCTCATAATCAATGTAAACTATCCAAAATACATGATATCTCCGATTATTTTATCATCGCATTTGGTTATAGTACGCCATAACAACCCCTCATATGTAAACGTTAGTATCACTTATCTATGGCCCCAAGTGAGTAGCGTCTATGAAAATTAATACGTTCATGGTGTAAGGATTTCATCTTAATTAAGCATTAGCGGTATAATTATTATAGTGTTATAACTAAATGATTTTGAGCATAGGTGTGTGATTAAATTACATCGTTCTTAGAATGTTTGTTGGGTTTTGGTTTGGCTTGTAAGAAAGTATATTTTGGCAGATATTTGTATTATATTTACACAAAGAAGGCATTTGCCTGAAATCTCCACAGAATCGGGAATGGTAGTCTAGTCTCAAGTTAATATAATAAATAATTTTGCTCTTTAGTGTTTAATCATGCATGAAATATGTTAGTAGTCAATTTATGATTTATATTAGTAGTCAAAAATGTATGGGCTCCGTCCCCATATACCAACGAAAATGAAACTGATGCCAATGTGTACCCTAAGTATCCACTACTTGATTAAAATCCTTTTTTTTTACTTAAATCTCTAGCATATCAATAAAAAACAATTTATTATCATTAATTAACCTATATTTTCATTTTACACTTGTAAGTTATTTGCACATTATGGTTATAATATGTACAAAACATTAGTTACAAAACAGTACAAAACATGATTTAGTAACTATACAAAATAAAAAGTAATGTATTTTTAAACATAACTTACATTTATTCGATTATGAATGAATACATAATTGGTAAATAAAAAATATAAATAAAAAGAAGTAAAGTTGAAAATGTGGGAAAAAAGGCTGCTAGCTTAAAATGGAACTGGGCGGGCCATGTCAGCCATATACAAATGAGGATCGTTGGGCGAAAATCTCGACACTGTGGGTGCCAGAAAATGGTGGTCGTCGCCAAGGTCGGCCCTGAAAACGGTGGCGAGATGACCTAGACGCCTACCACATAAGAGTTGGCTTGGGAGCCCTTTGCCCAGCAGTGGCACAGTACGGGCTAAAGAAAAAAAAAGAGAAAATACACAAAATGTATTACAGGATGAATAGAAAGCTTACAAACCGCAGGGCAGCTTTGTGGCGAGCTGAATGTGTGTGGCGACACTGCGGTCCCGAATGCTTGAGAGAGTCGGTCAGGGCCGAGGCCCTGACTCCAACCAGCCAATAAAGGCAAGCCGGAGACGAGTCTCCGGCTTGCCGCAAGAGCTACTAGCTCGGGGGTGAAAGTGTCATTCTCAAGGGCGTAACTACGAGGAAACCCGCCCCGGGTCTCCATTGTCACGAAACCCGCGATGGCGAAACCGGTGCCGCAGCGGTCGACACCCCTAGCCACTCACACCGGTGTTGCCCTCTGGCTGCCTTTATGGCAGACTTTGTTTACCTTGGTGGCTATTTAGAGAAGGCCCATCTAGTGAGTTGGCGAGTCACCTTCTGCCCCTTTTCGACGTACTATAAGAGTAATTAGGGCAGACGCCGGTTTTCATCCATAGTTTACATTTAAACCAGTCCATTTAACACCCATCACAATAGCCCAGATTAATTAGTTTCCATATTAACAAGTAGCAATAGTAGTGTACGAGCATCGTCACATAATTTACATTGTTTGTCTTTTTAGCTGCGTAAGTAATACCTACTACTTTAATTATGTATGTTAGCTGATTAGGCATTTGACTAATTCAAGTTAAAATAATAATGTATTTTATCTTATAATATTTAGTAATATAATAAACACTCTCGTCATTATCGGACACCAAACAGTAATTTTCATTTCTGTACACATCCCGTCTTGGCGACACATTTTACAAACATCGAAGTGTACGGGTAACCTGCTCGTACATTCATGGTCCTTCATCAACCGGATAAACGACTAGAACATACAGTCCTGTGAAGTACTACAGATTACAGGTAAGAAGTGTTTCTATTTACGATAGCGAATCGGTCTGCTGGTCTTCCACAAGCGGATCGCCCCAGTCAGATTGAGAAGGCGCACATATCGTACTTAGAGATTCCTTCTGATCCTGTGATTGCAACAGGAAACATACACAGTTCGGAACTACGAACTATTGAAGACAACTGCGTTAGTATCCGTCAACAGAGCAGTTCTACGATCACATAACAACGGATATTTATTTATTTATTTATTTAATACTTTATTGTACACTTTTAAGAACATATGTACAGAAATTTTATATTAAATAGAGTACAAAGGGCGGCCTTATCGCTAACAGCGATTTCTACCAGGCAACCTTTGGATGGAGATATTATTGGTAGGAAAGAAATGGTAGTTGTAAGTGTACCAGTAATAGATGATAATACTTTAAATATATACATTTATGTAATATTATAATAATGTACTACACATATATAAATACTTATACATACAAACATAAATACATACATGCATACATACATATATACAACATACATACATACACATACATAAATAACACATAAAATAATATTAGAACGGAAATATCATAGTGATAAGTAGTGATCCTTGACTAAGGATTTGAACTTTGTTACCGTCTGAGCCTGTCTTATATGTAATGGGAGTGCATTCCATAGGCGAACAGCAGTGACACAAAATGATTTATCAATAAAATCCGTGCAATGAGCCGGCATCTTCAGCTTTAAATTTTCTGATGACCTTAAATAACGGTTATGCGTATCATGTAGGAATTCGAATCTTCCTTTAAGATAGGAGGGAGTTGAAGGGTTAAACAATATGTTGTATAGTAGAGAAAGTATATGAGTATTCCGGCGAAATCGTATGGGTAACCACTTGAGTTGTGTTCGAAATTGTGAGACATGATCGTATTTGCGTAATCCAAATATGAATCGTATACAGAGATTTTGAAGGCGCTCAAGTTTGTCTAATTGGTTTTCGGCGAGATCTGGATAGCTGACATCTGCATAATCAATAATGGGTAATAGAAGACAGTTTGCAAGTGCAATTTTGGTGGCAGTAGGAAGAAAATTCCTAAGTCTTCGCAATGAACCTGCCGAAGCAAATATCTTACGACTCACTTCTTGGACCTGTGAGCGCCAGGAAAGGGTAGAATCAATGATTAAGCCCAGATTTTTTACTTTATCCTGTATAGGAATAACAGTGCCATTAAATGTAACGTCAGGAAGTTGAGACCAGTCGATCTTCGATAACATTCTCGAACTACCAACAACAATGACCTGCGTTTTCGAGGGGTTTACTATAAGTCCATAGGACTTGCTCCAGCTACTAATCTGTGCAAGATCACTGTTGATGGTACCTATGGAGTGTGACATCTGAGCCAATGTCGACTGCGTATAGATTTGGAGATCATCTGCATAAAGGTGATAGGAAGAGCGAAGATTTTTTTATATAGAATTTATAAAAATTGCGAAGAGTAAAGGAGACAACACGCCGCCCTGGGGCACGCCAATAGTCGTGTTACACCACGAAGAGAGTGAATTTTCAACTCGTATACGCTGTCGGCGGCCACACAGGTAACTACGAAACCAATCAATCACCGTAGGAGATATGTTAAGAGAGCAAAGACGGCCAAGTAGAATGTCAAAATCCACTGTATTGAAGGCGTTGCTAAAATCTAGCAGAGCAAGGACTGTGAGCTGTCCGCCCTCCATACCAGCCCTGATGTCATCCGTAATATTGATAAGGGTTGTAGCGGTGCTATGGCCTGGACGGAAACCGGACTGGAATGGATTAAGGAGATTATTTTTAGAAAGGAACGAGTTGACTTGATTGTAAACGAGACGTTCGAGGACTTTGGAAAGGAATGGTAGAATAGAAATCAGAATCAGTAATCAGAAAAGGATAGAGGATGTGATTTTTTCGGAATTGGAGTTATTAGGGCATCCTTCCACATCGATGGGAATTCACCACTGGATAAGGAGTAATTAATGATGTGAGTAATGATGGGTAGGATTAAATCAAGGATGGGAAGGAGCATATTACGGTTGACACAGTCACTACCAGCTGCGTTGGATGTGATTGACATTATGCTCTTCTTAACATCACTATCGGTGAAATGATTAAAGACAAATGGTGAATAACTAGGGGTTGGCAGGGATGAAAGATAGTTAAGAGTGCTTTCTTTAGTAGTCCTATTAATATTGGACGAGGCAGCGAAATGTTGATTGAGCGAGTCAATATTGAAGTCATTAGGGGTAGTAAGTTGAGGTGATTTGCCGACCCACAGGGTTTTAAGAAATTTCCAGACCTTTGCTGGATCTCCGTTTTTCACAGAATTATGGATATGTTGGCGTTGTGCGTCCCTACACACCCTATTGCAGTGATTCCTAATCGCAACATATTTTTGCAGGTTGTTATCGTCGGGCCTAATTTTATACCTGAATTTTGCTGCAGCTTTCTTATGTATAAGCTGTTTGATGCTTTCAGTAAGCCATGGTGAGGGAGGGTGTTTAATCTTCACCGGTCGAATGGGTGCATGCTTATCATACAATTCAGTTATTTGAGTTTTAAAGACGCTAACCTTATCATCAATGGATTCGGCACTGAGAAGTGGAATCCAATTAATATCACTGGCATCCTTACGAAGAGAATCGGTGTTCATGCCACCAAAACAACAAGAGCTTCTCAAGCGTCAAGTCATCATCGCCGAAGGTATCAAGAAGATCGGTGTTAACTTCGGAAAGGATGGTCCTGATGGCAAGAACACAACATACATTAAGGTTCGACTGGATAACCTTAAGGCGCTCTGGAACGAGTACGAGATGAACCACGGCGTACTACAGAGTGCTCAAAACCAAACCGATGAGTACTACCGTACCCAGGAGTATGAAAGGGTTCAGGCGGAGTACTTAAACATACAACATAAACTACAGACCTGGCCTACATACAACAATGACAACAAAGATGTCGCTGGTTCTCAAGGGGATAACCCTAAAAGTACTGGAGTCATGTCTAGAGTTGATGAGCTCAAAATACAACAACAATTTTCTCGCTTCTTACGTAACTTAGGTACCGCTGAGATTACCGAAAAATGGCAAATACAAGACAAACTCAAGACTCTGGAATCTCGATGGAAAGCTATTGATGAAGTGCACTGGCAACTCGACAACATTCTCGACGGTAGTGACGTCAACTACGAGCTCGAATTTTCCCAATATGAAAAAAAGTACGAGTTTACCAAACAGGAACTTAGTCGCAAACTAAACTACGCAGTACAGCAGCAGGATAGCGCGCCGAAGGTTGAAATATCGATATTCACCGGAAACTACTCCCAATGGCCTACGTTTGTTGACCTCTATACTGCTACAATACACAATAACCCTTCATTTTCTAAGGCTCAAAAAATGCAACATTTGAAGGGCAAACTGAGGGGTGAGGCTGAACGTCTTGTACAACATATACCAGTCTCTGAAGGTAACTAAGATTCCTGCTGGGAGATTCTTAACCACCGGTACAACAACTTACAGCGACTCTTCGCCAATCAAATGCGGATACTTATGAACCAACCAACGGTACAGCATCAAAATGCGTATGAATTGAAACGATTACATGACACGAGTCTCGAAACTGTGCACGCATTACGTAATTTAGGCATCGACACCTGAAACCCCATTTTGGTGCACATTATAGCTGAAAAACTTGATAATCAAACCCAGTCTGATTACACGGAGGCCAGAAAAAATCCTAGGCAACTGCCCGTATTGGAAGAATTCATACAGTTCATCGAAACCAAGTTTACAGCATTGGAACCTCTTACTAAGAAGCGGAATTTATCCAGCTACAACAAACAGCCCCATACATCTGTTTCCGTGAACAAAGACAACGCTATAACTATTCGAAGAGATGTACACAGCAAGGCTAGAAGTAATCTCATGGCAAACCACACAAGTTCGAATAGAAACTGTCCTATTTGTAAAACAAATCACATTCTACTTTATTGCAAAACATTTCAAGACCCGGACACGAAAATTAGAACCATTGAGCAACTGAACATATGCAGAAATTGCATGTATTCACACAACGACAATAAGTGCAATTCGCAAAAAAGATGTAAAGTTTGCAACAACGCACATCACACCACACTGCATGACGTGATACGTGACCCCGCTTCGGTGAGGTCGTCGACCGCGGCCGACACTTGCGATAATCGACAACATAGTAACATTACAAGCAACAAACCTTCGTCCATACAACGAAAAACGGGAATTTTAATTAAGTTTTATTAGCAACAGTTTTGGTCAACGTGAGAGCCGCAGATGGTACATATATAACATTGAGATGTCTTCTCGATCAAGGATCTCAACTGAACCCCATCACGGAATCTGCTGTGCAGCGACTTAACCTTCCGAGACGCAATCAAAATGCTACGGTGTCCGGAATTGAATCTCTCGCTAGTCAGAGCAATGGAAGCGTTCAATTACACTGTGAATCACTCTATAGTGATTTTCAATTTACAACACAGGCATTGGTGATGCCTAAATTACTGAATAATCTACCCAATTATTCCTTCGAACGACAAGATTGGCCGCACATACGGAACCTTAACTTAGCCGACCCACAGTTTAACCTATCTCGGCCGATAGACATCTTACTGGATGCTGGAGTATATGCGGACATCGTCATGAACAAAATATTACGAGGGAATATAAACGCCCCTATAGCTCAGGAAACAAAACTAGGAGGGGTGTTGCTTGGAAACACAAAGTCACTTTCCTGTCACGTAGTGGTCAACAACTCTCGTTTTTGGGAGATTGAGGAGATAACTTCGCACAACGAGTCCATGACAGTCCAGGAAGAATACTGTGAAACATTTTACTCCGAAACAACAAGAAGGCTTCCTGATGGACGATACGAAGTGAGAATTCCCATGAAACAAAATTTCGAACAGGAATTAGGACAATCCGCTGATTACGCAAGTAGAGGACTGTATCCAGCAGACTTATTGAACCAGACGTTATGGTGGAATGGTCCCGCCTGGCTTCAAACCTATCACATACCCAAACAACAGAGTTTTACCACTGCTGAAGAAGAAAGGTCACGAGAACAAGCTTGCGCTGCCCAAGTCATTTACGCGCCACTTATCGAGCATTTATTGCAAAAATACAGTTCAATAACTTACATAACTCGACAACATACGTAATACAACAAACAACATGTGGACAAACTATTTATTTACACAAGATATAGAGTCGACTCAAACTTTAATCGTTAAAACTGTACAGAACAATAGTTTTAGCGACGATATTGATCACATGAGGAAACACGGCACAGTACGGCCCACAAGTAAATTGTCAAATTTGAGTCCTATAGTAGATGAACAAGGTATTTTACGAGTGGGCGGAAGACTTAGGCATGCCATTATACAGAATTCCCAGAAACATCCGATGATTTTGCCCAGCAACCATAGGCTGTCGGAACTATTGATTGTTCAAGCCCATAAAAATACTCTCCACGGAGGTGCCAGACTCACTTTGGGCCATCTTCGTAACAGATATTGGATACTGGGAGGCATGAAAACAATTAAGAAACAATTAATTAATTGCATTACATGTCATCGCTACAAGACGCAACGCAGCAGTCAGCTGATGGCTGACTTGCCACGGGCTCGAGTTACACCGTCGCGGCCGTTCACACACACAGGTGTAGACTTTACCGGGCATGTGGAAATAAAAGCGAACAAAGGTCGCGGAATTAAAACGGTAAAGGCATACATCGCTGTTTTCATTTGTTTGAGCACTAAAGCGATCCATCTCGAGTTAGTGTCAGTAGTATAGTGCGCGGCGGGGAACACCGAAGCATATCTACAGCGACAATGGGACCAACTTCGTCGGAGCGGCACGGACACTATCAAAGGAGTGAAACAAGGCCTTGAAACTCTTAAGTAGCAACGATCTTATTAACAGCACATCGGAGTATGGCATTTTAATGCCCTTTCTTGGCCAACGGCTGGAGGTTTATAGGAAGCTGCCGTTAAGAGCATGAAACACCACCTCAAGCGTGTACTTGGTGAACAAAAGCTAACATATGAAGAGTTTACCACATTGTTAGTACAAATTGAAGCTTGTCTCAACTCAAGGCCACTTATAGCTTTAACAAACGACCCTGACGACTTAAATTATATAACACCTGGTCACTTCTTAGTCGGTGGTCCATTGTTAGCACCCCCGACGGCATCCGAAGTTGATTGTAGCAGTCTGACTGTACGATGGCGCCTCACAGAAAGTATGTACAAGGAATTTTGGAAAAAATGGTCCATAGATTACCTTCAAACACTCCAATTACGAGGTAAATGGCGAAGATCATCACCAAACATTACTGTGGGTGACATTGTCCTCATTAAAGAAGATTATCTGCCGCCTTTGAGATGGTTGTTGGGGCGTGTCATAGAAACACATCCTGGGTCCGACAACTTGGTACGAGTCGTTACGTTGAAGACGAAATCTCACATTATCAAGAGACCCATTACGAAACTGTCTCGGCTACCTATTGACACGGGAACTCACTCCGAAGAACATGTGACACAACAGTCTGACAATAAACAAGACGAGGCAAGCTCAACAACATCACATCAACAACACCGACAGAGGGCTGGAAGACCTAAGAAAAGTGCATCCAAATCTTGTCTAAGCACTTTATTATGGTTTATGATAATGTGTATTACACCATCCATACAACAACTACTTAACGTAACACCTCTCGACCCATCTCGTCTGGTGTATTTTGACAAAACAGCCGACTTACAGATAGTGCAAGATGAGTGGAAATTAGTTGTCTATTACAACGTGTCGACGTACTGGTCAAGTGTTGCTGCTGTAGAGCGATACGTCAATCAACTCCAAGACGTCGGTCAGCGAAACAATACTTACTTTGCCATAGTCACGCAGTTTGAACACGAGTTAAATGAGCTAAAACACTACAACAAAATATTACAGTTTGAACATAGAAGTCGTTGTAGGCGAGGTCTCATAAATGGGGTCGGGACTGCAGCTAACTATCTTTTCGGCGTACTTGATGATACCTTCGCGGAAAAGTACAAGGAGGACATCAAATTGTTACAGAGCAATGAAGACCACTTGCTAAACCTTTACAAACAACATACGTCGATAATTGAAGGCGAATACAACGTTCTGAAGAGAAATGAGCAAGTCATGAATCGACAGTTTATCATCATCAACAGAAATCTAAGAGATTCCGTACAGCAATTGAAGACAGAACAAGAGCAGGCTACGATCATCACAGCTACCGCACTCGCCGCGAACATGATGGTGACAAACTTACGAAGAATACAGGATACGTTGATCGACCTTGTCACAGATCTTCGCAGCGGAAAAGTCGATACACACTTGTTGAAACCTGAAAAATTTCGAGAACAATTAAACATTATATCGAGACAGGTACCGAAAGGATTATCGCTGCCTTGCTCCAACAGTTTTAAATGTATACAACAAGTGTATAGGCTATCAAGTGTGCATGGCAAACTAGTCGAAAACTTCCTTATTTTTCAAGTGAAGATTCCATTAGTAGCAGACGAACAATACGAATTATCAGAAGTTATACCGATACCCACCTTAAATAATGGTTTAGGAGCAACATTATACCTACATCTTGAGATGTAGGTATAATGTTGCTCCTAAACCATATACACATAGCCGTGAATTTAAAAGGGGGCATGATAGAACCTTTAAACCAACAACATATTACATCGTGCACCCATGTAAACATCAATAAGTTGTTATGTAACTTCGACTTACCTATATATGAAATAAAAACATCAACATTGTATTGTGAGGCGAATATTATAAACAATAGAGGAGTGTCCGGTTGCCGCACAACGGTATCAAGTTGCATCAATGAGTGGGTCAAACTACACAGCAAGGACGCTTGGCTGTACACATGTTGCGAGGAATGCACTATGCGCATTTTCTGTCCAGCTGGAATAATATCACAGACACTACGTAACACCGGTGTAATCTCCTTAGCAACAGGGTGCATGATGCGTGGAGACAACCACCTTATCCACTCACACTACAATCTGCAAAGTAAACTGGAATTGGAAAATGATGAAGAGCTGTACATCCCGGAGGCAAACATAAATAATTTATTAACAAATAATAACAACTATTTAAACTTCACTAACATACAACCACACGAGCAACAAATGGACGAGCTGAAAAGGAAAATAGAGTTAGTTAAGGAACAACAAGAAATACACACACCCCAAACGACACATGCAGAACACCATCACTACATACTCTATGGTTTCCTGTCTTTCTGTGGTATCATTTTAAGCGCGTGGACATATTTTAAACTAAAGGGACAATGTCGTCGTCTATCCCAAGTAAGCCCCGTGTCGGCGGTCCAGCGAAATGAAGAAATAGAAATGGTAGAAATCCATACTCAACAACATCCCTCAACGAGCAATACCACAAAAGAAAATGTACAGAAGAAGATAGAGGAGATCTCCGTTCACCATTTGAGGCTCTGCGTCAGCGTCAGCAAGATGGATGCTGGAACATCACCAATGTCATTTAGCGGCGAACGCAAAACGTTTATTACGGAATAATTAGCTACATAGTTGTGATTATTTATTACCCTGTATAACTTTATTTACATTAGATTATTTTCTTTTTGTTATTTGATTTTGTAGTCGTCAGGATGTACGAGCATCGTCACATAATTTACATTGTTTGTCTTTTTAGCTGCATAAGTAATACCTACTACTTTAATTATGTATGTTAGCTGATTAGGCATTTGACTTATTCCAGTTAAAATAATAATGTATTTTATCGTATAATATTTAGTGCAATAAACACTCTCGTCATTATCGGACACCAAACAGTAATTTTCATTTCTGTACACATCCCGTCTTGGCGACACATTTTACAAACATCGAAGTGTACGGGTAACCTACTCGTACAAGTAGTGCACCTGCTGCGGCTAATCCGTGACTGCACTTAATAGTGCAGTTATCCGCCAGTGAGCGTACCGTCAAAATCGGTCCAGCCGTTCCAGAGATTAGCAAGAACAAACCGACAGACAGGCAGACAGACAGACAAAAATTAAAAAGAAATGTCATTTCGGTATATGTACCGTGTACACATCATGATTTAGTTATTTATGTATTTCATCAAAATCACGTTACTAACGGACTGACAGACAATGCACACCCAACGCTACTGGGTGCTCCGCCAGGAAGGTAGTATTAGTATTTGTTAACAATAAAGTCTTTCCTGTTCCAGCTTCCAGCGCCCCACGCTTTTACAATCAAATATTATAATTAAAAGCACATAGTTTACACTTCAGCCCAGAAATAGAGACAACTTGAACGATCCATAATTTATTTATTGTTTTTATGTGCATTTATAAAAGCGTGTTTTCCTAGTTTTTTTTAACTATTAATTTATGCTATAAGTTTTCTCTGATTTAATGTCCAATATTGTTTTTAGAGCTCGAAGTAGAACTACATACTAAAAGATTTATCAACGAAATGTAGCAAAATTGTTACTGCTGCGTTTTGATTAGTGAGTGAGAACGTCCAACGAAGCTCAAACCTAATTTTATTACTTTTTTATAAGGAAAGGCAGCGGAGTTGAGGAAAAGGAAAGGGATGGAAGAGAAGGATGAAGATGTATTTTCATATTTTCTTGGACGCGAACTGATATTAACATCCCACATAATATGGGTTATTAACTAATGAAAATGGTGACCACTTGCTGGCCCTATGGCATGCGTAAATAAAATCGCATATGCATTTGCATCTCGCATATGGTGAATAGCCAATTAAAATGCGCATTTATAGCATAAGAAGCAAAAAACCTGATATCCTACTCACACAAAAGCCTAGCACCTTTACAATCGCAACGTAACCAAGTATGGCCATTATCATCTTTACATTTGTTAACTAGATTTTAAATGTAAACTTTAATATTCTTGAGATCTCATATTGTTGAGATCTTCCACACGGTGTTAGATAATAACACTTTGCTTAACCGGGGTCATTACCCAGACCTTATGACCTTCAGCTACGCTTATATGTAATCTCATATACCAACAAGTAACTGTATCGTTCGTTTGCATGTTGTAGTAAAATCTCTACATAATACTTAAAGTAAAGTCACCTATGACTTGTTAGAATATTCGTACAAACGTTACATAAAATAATTATGTCAATAGCGATTACTCCCATGTTGGACTCACTCGACTAAGATCAGTCTATTGCTTCATATTAATATACTTTTACTAATTTGTATTTTCAGGAATACCTATTCATATAGTTTAAGCTTAGTCAGTTCCTAAATTAAATAGAATCTATTTAGTGGTGCGATCTTAATAGCTCTCAAGATAAACTACACCCATCATCATCAGCCTTTAACATTCCACTGCTGGACTAGGCCTCTACTTTGAAAGGAGGAATTAGCCTACTATACCACGCTGCCCAAAGGGGTTGGTATAGGGTTTGTATCAAGTTTTCCTTCTCTTACAGTGCTGTTCTCTACATAATATGCTCCCTCCTTCGGCTCTTACGACACCCATGGTGTGATATGGGGTGGTGACATTCCGTATTCTAAACTACACCCATTATAGATTCACGCCTGTATCCCCGAAGGGGTAGGCAGAGGTGTAAATATTACACCCAATACATAAAAAACCGGTCAAGTGCGAGTCGGACGCGCGCACCAAGGGTTCCGTACAAACCTGTAGGTACAACCAGGTTTGTATATAAGTAAAAGTTCACCAGTCATAGTTATGGTATTTTTATTGCCAAATGAAATCCATAACATTACAGTATGGAAAGCTGGAGGAGCATAAATAAAATAAAAAGGGGTCTTTGTCGTTTGTAATCAGTCATCCTTTATTTTATATTAACATATATCGCTTATTTTATAATATAACTTAAATACCTATACCAGCCTTGCAGCAGCCTTGCAAAAGTCTGCTGATGAATGATGGTAAGATTTTTTATCAAAGTTATTGATTTACAAAGTTTTTAGTGACTATTAGAAATCTGTTACAAAAATTGAAACTTATAAAGTACAGAATAATTAGCAAAAAGGTTTGAAGACTATGTAATTATTTGAAATCTCAATCTCAATCAGCCATGCACCACAGCACACGGTCCTTAGCCTTCCGCATCCTTTACCCGGCTATAAGACGTTGCTTCGTACCAAATTTCAAGATTTTGAGTTCACGGGAAGTACCCTGTAGGTTTTGATTCCCTTGCGAGTAGTCGCGAGTTTGAAAATATGATGATATTGCTCTTTCTTTTGATTGCGTAGACATAGAAGTTTGATTTTGTTACAGCCTAACGATGTTATATACCTGAGTGTTTGATATGAATTTCAATTTAATATCTCCACGCGTTCAAGAGAAAGGGGTAGTAACTTTAAATTTATAAAAATATTTTTCTTATATGATGTAACTAAAAATTTATGCTTTTCGCATTTTTTCCTTTATATGTGCTATAAGGCGTTACTTCGTACCAAATTTCAAGATTCTGAGGTCACGGAAAGTACCCTGTAGGTTTTGATTCACTTGCGAGTAGGCGCGAGTTTGAAAATATGCTCATATTGCTCTTTCTTTTGATTGTGTTGACATAGAAGCTTGATTTTGTTGCAGCTTAACGGTGTTATATACCTTTTTTTTTTTTTTATACGTGTACCTCATGCACCCGTGTGTCGGAGGGTCGGGTTTCGCCCAAGCATACGTCACAACCCCCCGACGGGTACCGGCCCACCAGATGGTCCGGCGGGCCCCGAACAAAACCCCATTGGCGGCAGATGAGGGTGTTGGGCTCCGCCGCCAAAACACCAAGCGGCCGCAGAGGATAGGGAGAACGGCAACGCAACACCGCATCTCCTCTTCCTCTGCGGCCCCACCACGACGCATCGAATGGTGCGCCCCCATTTGGTCGCGGGAGATAGGGCGCGCGGCAACGCAACACCGACACGCCTCTCCTCCCGCGACCACGCCCGACTGCGAGGGACAGACAGAACTGTCCCCCGCACCCGCACCGTTGGACGCATCCTGCGCAGGCCCACTGCCAAGCCCACGCGGAGCGTCCCCTCCTGGATCCCTCTTAGCTTCACCGCGGGGTTCCAAGCCACGGTTACTGAGCCCCCGCACCACGACAAGGTGGAGATCCCACGGGGGGGCGGTGTTATATACCTGAATATTTGATATGAATTTCAATTTAATACCTCCACGCGTTCAAGAGAAAGGGGTAGTAATTTTAAATTTATTAAAAATATTTTTTATACGCTATAAGTAAAAATTTACGGTTTTCGCAATTTTTCCTTTATAAGTGATATAAGACGTTGCTTCGTACCAAATTTCAAGATTCTGAGTTCACGGGAAGTACCATGTAGCTTTTGATTCCAATGCGAGTTTGAAAATATGCTGCAATTTGCAGCATATACAGCTGTATCTTTTGATTGCGTTGGATTAGAAGTTTGATTTTTTTACAGCTCTATGGAACCGTAGATTGGAGTATTTAGTATAAATTTCAGTTTGATACCTCCACGCATTCCTGAGAAAAAGGGTCTTGACAGACGGAAGGACAACAAAGTGATCCTATAAGGGTTCCGTTTTTTCCTTTCGAGGTACGGAACCCTAAAAATACAAATATGGGATCCTTGTCAAACAGTAGTTAAATTTTAAGGTCACTACTTAAAGTCCTAGCATTAGTGTCTTTGGCTACATTTGTGGTACTTATGTACACTAAAAGTCCAACTCTAAACGAAGTCTTATCTTAATATATAAAATCCTTGCGTTACTGACTGACTGACAGACACGCTACAGCCGAACCGGGACCTTCCTTTGGGACCGTAGGGGTGTGCACCCCTAAGAAGGGATTTCCCGAAATTCCCACGGGATCGGCCAAAACGGTTCAATTTAAAAAAAATGCAGTCGTAGCTGCTGGCATCCTCTAGTTTATGAAATAAAATAATAAGTATTCAAAAAAAGTTTGATTCATTAATTATGATGAAAGAAGTATAAAAAACGCTCGCTGTTTATCCCCCAGCCTATAAACCTCCTTGTTTAACGGACAAACATTCATTGCTACAAAACCGTCAGTTAACAATATGAGGTGAATCAAAGTGACGTGAATGGCTTGAACTAGTTCGTACATTATTATTATTATTTGCAGCCTAACCTGTCCCACTGCAGGAAACTTAATATCCACTAGAGATCGAGAGTCCATTGTTGGAAGCTCATCATGACGATATTACGCGCCGTTGCCGTTTTGAAGATTTAATGCAGATAGTGTCATTTGAGCTATTGTTCGTGTGTGTGTGGTTAGACCACGGCTATGAGCTATTTTCTTGTTTCGTCCTTTTTAGACCCCCTTTTTTACGTAGTCGGGTTATAGTTTTAAACAAATTTTTTTCGAAGTTATGTGTGCATTATAAATTAATTATCGCTCGCTTAATGATGTGCCCACTAGATGGCAACAAGCTCGTCTCCAATTCATTGAGACCGAAACATAACTGGCGAAATGTTGGTGTGTAATACACCTCTGCCTTCCCCTTCGGGGATAAAAGGCGTGAAGTTATGTGTGTGTGTCTTGCTATTGTTATCATCAGCCCTCCATACTGTCCCACTGCTGGGCACGGGCCTCTTCTCACTTATGAGAAGGGTAAGGCCATAATCCAACCACGCTGGCCAAGTGCGGGTTGGCAGACTTCACATGTCTTTTGAGAACATCATGGGGAACTCTCAGACATGCAGGTTTTCTCACGATGTTTTCCTTCACCGATTAGCAAGCGATAATTAACAATTCAATACGCACTTAACTCCGAAAAGTCATTGGTGTGTGCCGTGGATTCGAACCCGAGACCCTCTGCATAGCAGTCTGTCGGTCTCTCCACTCAGCTATTGCTGCTTACCTCTTAAACTTGCTATTACCTCTCATAAAATGCTATATTTTATGTGCCTAGGTTTCACAATTAAATGTATTTGATTTGATTTTAATTCATATTATTACCAATTTTAACTTGTTAAGCTTAAAAAAATATGCCTACCAAACGGGTTTAAACAGAAACTAATAGCAATAGTAGGTGAACGATACCCATAAACATTCACCTCGACCATCCCGTCTGCCCGCTCCCCTTAGGAATGAGATCACGGTCTAATGATAATTGCGATAGTGACGGGAAATTATTGTTCACCCGTTGTGTGTGTGTTTATATATACGAGTATACAGGGTGTCAGAAGACCCATCACTAAGCCGAAGTCTACTCGTTTTGGACATCAAGCCAGGTCATCCTACTAAGCGAAAATACACGCTTTTTTTAAGTAGACACATTTTTTAAGCCACAGTCAAGAGTGCGCATGTGCAATGCCCGCTGCACCTACATATCTATGGGTGCATAGTATATCTATAGAACAAATGAACGGGGTAAATGCATCGATTTTAAACATAAGTAAAAAAAATAGGATGACTTTGAGCCTGAGCATCTCCTGAACTAGTAATTTCTCAGGTAAGGTGTTGAAGTAAAAAATGTTCGTAATGATTGGAACAATATAGGATTTCAGTTTTCGTTAAAGGTCTTTTTACACAAACCACACACATATACGGGATATGTGTGTGGTTTGTATATGGTTTATATATGTGTGTGTTCATGTGTAGTACAGGAGGATTTATGAGAATCTCGTGGGAGGTCATTCGGTTATTGTTGCGATGATTGCGTTTTCAGTACCTAGTGTTGGTTGTAATTATAGAGTAGGATTTGTGACATGGCAGTTCTTTGGAAGTCTGTTTTGTACATTTAAAATGATTTAGTATTAGTCTATGATTGTGGTATAGATTTTTTTTTATTAGGCCATACCTATTTACTTAACGGGTCATGTGTAAATTAATTTATTTAAGGTTCCTCTGCTTTTTCACTTTTGATCGGCTTGCAAAGGCTGTAGTCAAAGTCTCAAATCATTTATTTGTTCTTGTGTTCATAAATATATTTAAACAATGTTGTGCGTTTTTTTATTAAACGATCAAAGGAAAGGACGTTTTAGAATTACAGCTATTTAATCTAATAATGAATACTTTTCAAGAAAATGCAACCTAGTGAAAACTGTGGCATCTTATTTATACTGATATTATAAAACTGAAGTTTGTTTGTTTACTTGAACGTGCTAATCTCAGGAACTACCGGTCCAACTTAAATTTAAAAATTCTTTCAGAGTTAGGTAGCCCATTTATCGAGGAAAGCTGTTTATCATTTATAGGCTGTATAACATCACGCTATGAGCCACGGGAGCGTAGCCTTTAAAAACACCTTTACAAACTGTAACCGCGGGTTCATCTAGTTTGCAATAAAGATGCATTATGACAACACATTTGTAAAAAATTAGCTTACATCTAATACGGGCAAAATCCAAATCTTTAGAGATACCATGGGTACTTATACTAAACTATATATTTTTATATTCTACAAGTTATTACATAACCCAAATAAAAATACGTAATACACATTTCAATCAACTGAAAGACGCTTGAAAATATTTTACTTTGATTTCCTTGAAGAAAATAACAATCACTGTGGCGTCCTGTTCGGAAAATAAAATGGAAAATACCGACGCAGGATGTGACATTCCTGTTGTAAATAAAATAGAAATATACTTCTGATAGAAAATTACTATTCCACTGATGTTTTCTATTACTGGCTAGTAATGATGCCATAATAACAGACTGCGTATATAGCAATGAATAGTCTGTAACAATAAATCGCTATTTTCTTTGAAATAATGATGTGTTTACAAATTGTAGTGCCGAGTTTGGGGTATTTTTGTTGTGTGTATTATTATTTATTATTTCGTTTTTTATTATTTTTTTTTATAGTCTCACACCAGCTGTGTCCCAGAAAATAACTATTCCATTGACGTTTTCTATTACTGGCTGGTAATGATTTCATAATAACAGACTGCGAATATTACAATGAGTAATCTGTAAACGGTAATCGCTATTTACTTTTGAAAATGACCTGTGTTTTACAAATTGTAGGGCCGAGTTTTGGGTATTTTTGCTGTGTGTATTTTTATTTGTTAATCCAAATTATAAAAGCATTTTTGGAATCGGTTTATAAATGACGGGCTTTTTAAGTTATGATCATGAAAAATATTGATTGAATTTAGAAACGCTAAGGAATGCAACAGTGGTAAATGGATCTCAATTCTTATAAAAGAAAATATTGTCTTAATACCAATGGTTTTCACTTGATATAAAAATCATCATATCCACGACTTCTTGCTAAATAAAATTGCCCTTTATAAAGTTTATAACCACCACGAGTACGCCAGTTTTTATTGCAATAAGTGTTTTAAAACGGGGCAGGAATAGGTGTCGAAACGCGCAGGTAGTTCATTCCAGAGTTACACGTACGACGCAGACATGATTGCTGGGTCCGTCCTGATCTAAGCAAGAACTCTGGGAGTTAACACGATTCAGCCTTGCCGCGGTGTAGAGTACATGTCTGTTTTATTCACCTTTGTAGTGGAAAGAAAAAACAGCTATCTATACATACTAGCCAATGTACGTGTAATGTGTTTTTGAGTGTTGTGCAAATATGCTAGAATGAAAGTGATACTTTCTGAGCTACATTTAATAAAATAATAAAATGAATTAAACTTTTGAATGTTTGTGAGGATAGATGGTGTCTAGATCTTTGTTATTTATGCGTATAGCACAGACAACTGAATGGGTTTAAATGAAATTCGTAGTTATCTAGCTTATACATCCGAATAGCACCTTTTGTACCGAAAACATGCGCCCGAAGCCGCGGGCAAAATCTACCTAAATATTTCTTGACTATATCATAAAAAATACACCTAGAAAATACCTCATTGCATAAACACCTACATATACATGTAAACGCAAACTTAATGTGCGAAAGAAATAAGGTTTATAAATTGATTCTATCATCAATTTATAAGCGTTGTTTCGTACATTTACTAAACTTAAACAAAACTTAAAGTTATAGAGTCTAGACTATGAATAACGAATCTGATCAAACCAGACCTTGAAAATATCAAACCTGCCACCGCCAGATCAATCTTAAGTCAACACTTCATGAAACGAGCATACATCATTACAAAATACAAAATCTAAACATTTTTCCAAGCCAAGTATTCTGAACTAAGTGGAATGAATTTTCATAATGTAAGCAATATATTACCTGTAGATTTTCATATACTTTGTCTAGAATATATTATTATGGATCAGGATTGAAATAGGTTTTTAAAAAATAGAAATCAAACACTTATAACTAACAATTAAGAACTTTATGCAAAACTTAAACTTTACACAATTTGTAAAATATAAATGGAGGTAGTTGAACAAAAACGAAACGTCACTACAGCCCTAATACACGTCCGCAACGTCTGAAGGCCGAACACCAAAAAGGGACGAGTCGCCGCTTTCCACCCGTTATATTGGCTCAACACCACCATCTTGTGACGTCACGTCGGTGCTGCCACTTCATTGTTCGTTATTTCCAACACGGCCTCTCCTGACCGCGAGGCGCCCTCGACCGCTTGATTTGAGGTAGACGCTTCCCCATTATCTAAGGAACCGACATCAAGTTCGTTTTCTGAAAAAGGACACGTATGTTAGAAAGCTGCAAAACACAAAATATTTCGGGATATAGCAGTTCGACATTACAATAGCAAGTGTGCACAACAAGCCATTGTAATGTGAACTATCAACTTACTAACAGATTCAATCATTTTTATCGAACCACAAACGACAGGCTCCGGATCCCCGTCGTTGTGCCGTATAGCGAAAGCATTAGCTCTGTAAATGCAATTGCTATGCCCCGCAGCACGAAGCACCAAGTTCGCTTGCTGCGTAATATCCTTGACCATAGCCTAGGCACCAAGTTCGCATGCTATGGCCACTACTCGCATAACTAAAGCATCTGGTCTGTAAATGCAATTGCTATGCCCCGCGACACGAAGCACCAAGTTCGCTTGTCGTGCTTACCAAGTAATCATAACATAGGCACCAAATTCGCTTATTATGATCACACCTGATGTACCACATCATCATGGGAGTACATCATCAAACAAATTGCCAAGGCCAAAAAGAGCTGTGCGACGTCGGCTTACCAGTCTCAAAGAAAACTGAACAGGCGTCGGGCGTCCATTCACAATGCCAGCGAACCATGTGTTCAGCTGCTGCCTGAGTCCGTTTGCCGTATGAGCCAGCCAGAAGCTCCAGCTCATAGCGATGATGAGGAAGGCCTCGAGTGACCTTGTATGGGCCTCTCTTGCTCGAGTCCAGCTTGCCAGTAGTCTGCGAGCCCTTGCTGACGAACACGAAATCGCCTACCGCGTAGGCGCGAGGCTCCTTGCGATTCTCGTTCACTCGTTGGTCTTGCCGCTGCCGATTTGCTTCCAGTAGTTCTGAAGCTCGTTGTCGGCGCAGCGTTATCATCGCTTCACGGTTTGGTTTACTGTTATGCAGAGCTACATCCCTGATGAGAGATCTTAAGACAGGTGTAGTCCCTTTAACGCCTGTCAACAGATGTAAGGGCGAAGTTTGGGTGGTACATCGCTTAGTTATGTTAAGCGTTAATTGAACTTTCCAAAGGACATTGGCCCAGCTATTGCCTTTGGCATTGACCTTAATCCGCAACATATTTAAAACGGTACGGCAGTACCGCTCAACTTGACCGTTCTCACGATGCATTCCCGGTGTAATAATCGTGTACTACATCCCATGTCGCTTACCCAGTCTTGAAAGCCGGTAGCTTCGAACATTCTACCTTGGTCAGTTATAATAAGGGATGGGGTACCAAACAAAGATATAACATTGGTGAACACACGTTTCAATTCATCGGCGTCTTGCCTATAGAGTGCATATAAGAGACAAAACTTTGAAAATGCATCTACTACAAGCAAAATGTACTTAAAGCCATTAGATTCAATCAGCGGACCAAGTACGTCCAGATGGACATTCTGAAATAGTACATCGGGCTTATTCCACGATTGAATGGGCTGATGTGGTGACCGAGGAACTTTCTTATGTGAAAGACAAACAACGCAATGCGTAATGTATTTCCTTACAAATTGTCTCAGACCGGGGAACCAGAAATGACGCAGTATCATGTCAGTAGTCTTGTCAATACCTCTATGGTCGTGATCGTCATGAAAGACGCGTAAAAGGCTTAGTCTATGTCCCTTTGGGATGAAACACAATAAACGTGATTCCTCACCAGTTGGACTGTACTTATAGTAAAGAAGATTGTTTTTAACAACGTAACGGGAGGAATCCAGCTGGCCATCTCTCAATTGCTGTATGAGCTCTTGAGTTTCGCTATCAGCAATTTGCGCGATTTGAGCCCAATTATTTGACCTACGAATATGTGAGACTTGAGCAGGATTACGGCTTAAGAAATCTGCATGTTGCATTAGGGAACCCTGCCTATACTCCGTAGTAAAACGGAAATCCTGGAAGTACACCCACCAACGAGCTACGCGGGGAACCAAGTCTTTCTTTCGCTCAGTTAATTTAATCGAGTTACAATCGGTTACTATTTTAAACTCAATACCGATCAGGTAATAATAATAATAATAATAATAATCATCTTTATTGCACCAAAGAAATTTACAATAATGAAATCTTAACAAAAATAACAGATAGTACAATTGGCGGCCTTATCACTATTTAGTAATCTCTTACAGGCAACCTTTGGATGGATAAGAACTATACGGATTCAGAAAGAGGGTAGTTTGGCAATCTTTATTGATGAATATTAATAATACAAATATATACGTAGATAATAAACCGTACGTATACATACTTAAATTACGATATACTTACATAAATAACTATAAATATACATAAATAACTATATATATATTCATAAATATATAATTATAAAATACATAGATATTAATATTAATGATACATAAATTAGTGCTAAATAAGCTAAAGGAATTAGCAAAAATGATAATTACAAGAGAAATAGGGTTAAAGGGACATGTAATGTTCTTTGAGTAGTTTCTTGAATGATGTTAGTGATTGAGCTTGTTTAATTGACATCGGCAATGCATTCCACAAGCGTGCAGCTTGAACAGTAAATGATTTATCGTAAAAACGACTGGAATGCATTGGTATTGCCAGTCTCAAATTCACCGATGACCTCAGAGATCTAGAATGCGTATCAGAAAGGAACTCGAAGCGTTCCTTGAAGTAATGGGGAGTAGAAGGGTTGAAGAGAATGTTATACAGTAAAGAAAGTATGTGAGTATTCCGTCGAAGGCGAATTGGGAGCCACTTGAGTAAATTGCGGAATTGAGGTAATGACGAAAATGTTGAAGCGCCTTTACTATAGCTAAGGTCTCGAGCTCATAGCTGTGATATCGAGCCTCCGAACCATGGGTTGCTCTGCTAAAATAACCTACCACTCTTTTACGTCTAGCCTCATGTTCTTGTAAAAGGATCGCACCTAAGCCAACGGCACTGGCGTCGGTATGCAGCTCGGTGGGCAATTTAGGGTCAAATATTGAGAGCACGGGCTCTTGTGACAGACAATCAATTATATGTTTGTGAGCTATATCCTGTTCCTCTCCCCAAACAAAAGGCTGTCCCTTTTTAGTCAATTTTGCAATGCAAGCAGTTCTAACGGCGTAGCTAGCAATGTAACGCCTAAAATAGCCAGCGAGACCAAAAAATTGGCGCACTTGCTTTACGTTACTAGGCTTGGGTGAGCAAATCAAAGCATCTACCTTGCGAGGTCTCGGTCTCACCTGACCTTGGCTAATGAGCCTACCTAGGTATTCTACTTCGGTCTTTAGAAAGGAACACATTTTCAAATTTATTGACAACCCTGCTTTAGCTAGAACTTCTAAGACTTTGCGGAGAATAGAAAATCCTTCTCGAATCGAGTCTGACATAATCAAAACGTCATCAATATACGTCAAAACTCTTCCTGTATCTATCAGTGGCTTAAGGGTTTTAGTAATGATCCTCTGATACACTACAGGTGCATTTGTAAGGCCATACGGCATCTTAAGGTACTCATCTTGAGCCACCGGCGTCACAAATGCAGTCTTACTAATGGACTCGTCGTCCTTCAAAGGCACTTGGTGGAACCCCGTTGCCATATCAAGACTAGTAAAGAACTTACTATTTCCTAACTTGTCAATTTGGTCATCGATAAGTAGTAAGGAAAATCTCTCCTTAATAGTAATAGCGTTCAAGGCCCTATAATCCACGCACATCCTATCAGACCCGTCTTTCTTTTTTACCAGTATGATAGGACTCGCGTATTCAGACCGGGATTCACGGATAATGCCCTTGCTTAAGAGATCTGCAATAATTTCACGAACGCGTAAATTTTCATCAACCGATAGCTTATAGGGGCGATAATGCACCGGTGTGGCATTATCCTTCAACTTTATTTCCATGCTACCAGTGTTAACTGTAGTGGTCGCGGTCCCAGTAACGAAGGAATCTTTAAATTCATTGATAAGAGATAGAAGCCTATTCTTATCTTCACCTACTAAGGGCGTATTAACAGTATCATTGCCTACGCTCTCCAAACAACACACACGCGATGAATCCTCAATCCCAATAAGCCGTTGTGTATTGCTATTTCTTACGTACGTTACACCCTTGCGATTCAAAACATCCGTGCTAATCAAAATAGGCGTCGTAATACAACTCGAGGGAACAACAAACATATCAACCTCTATGGCTATCTCTGGAAACTCTACGACCGGGGTTATATAGTAAGTGGACTCAATTTCCTGACTGCCTATTCCGCGCATTAAACGATAAGTGGGTATCTTATTGCAATTAATATGCCTGATGATTGAATCAGAAATGAGCGAGATATCTGAGCCACTATCGATCAATACATCTACCGGTACCTTATTTATAACTGCAGTCATCACATTATTTTGATTGCGGTTACATAACTTTTGGCAAAAATTTACTTCGCTCGTACTCTTTGAATTTGTCTCAACACGTTGTTTAACAAAACAAAAGTCTACGGAATGATCCGGCTTTTTGCAGTACGTACAGGTCATAGAAGATTTACCCGACGCGGAGGAACTAACTAACGCACTGTCTAATTTAGAGTTGGTTTTCTGCTTTTTGGGACAAGCATACCCCTTATGACCCTCAGCACCGCAAACAAAACATTTGCCCCGTATATCCGTCTTCGATGCCTCACGTTTGCGATGATGAAGACCCTTTACATGGTTTGACGAACGGACAAGATTGTGGGTAGTACGAGAATCGGGTTTAGGTTTAGTATAAACAGACAAAAATTCAACCAATTGATTAGGTTGTAGTTTAGCATTGGATACGGCAGCTTTTACTTGGATGTCCGCTATACCGCGAACAACAATAGCCGTTTTTAAGTCGTCCGACAGACCTCCAACGACATTCAAACGCAAAAGCGATTTGCGTGCGTATTCGGCATATGTGCTAAATTTTTACATGAATTAGTACACATAACATCATAAAGAATATTCGCGACGTCGACGCTTTGCGGGCAGAGTGATCTAAACTCCAATTTAAAATTGGACCAGGTCCGATCGTTCGTAACCCATTCGCTCAACCACGAGCGGGCTTCACCCTTTAGGCTGTTACCGATACGCGATAGGCACTCCCGATCGTCCCAACGATTCGCTAATCGACCACGATCGACTTCAGCACACCAAACGTCGAAGTTATGTATAGACGGATCAAAGTTAGACACATAGTATTGGTTAGATCTTACTTGTATCAGAGATGTCAACGCGCTCACAAGCTTGTCCGTAGCGTCACCAGCAACAACTTCCTCTCGCCCCCGCTCTGATATGTCAGAGCCTACCTGTGCTGCCGTAGCCCTGGCCGCGGTAGAACCAGAGGTTACACCGTGGACAGGCACCGACAGTGGCGGTGTTTGGCATTCACGCGGCGGACGCGGTAGTACAGATTCTGACGGCGTCGACGGAACAGAAAGCCTATTCTCGATTGCATTTAGCCTGCTTACAATAGCATCTAATGCCAGAATACTACGGCTATCGCGGCTGCTCCGTGATCTGTCACGACAACGCCCACGTGATCTACTACGGTGGCGTGATCTATCGCGGCTCCTTTTAGAAGTCCGCCCAGCCATTTGATTAACAAAACACTAACGTGCAAAATCAGTAAGTAATTAAACGCGAACACAAATATGGCTTTTAAACTTTTCAACAATACACGAAAGTAATAATAACCGCTACTAGAGTATTTCAATCCCAATCACAAAGTAAGATATCAGAATGCCTTTTGCAAATAGCGTCGTGGGAATCCCACTTCTGATATTATGGATCAGGATTGAAATAGGTTTTTAAAAAATAGAAATCAAACACTTATCACTAACAATTAAGAACTTTATGCAAAACTTAAACTTTACACAATTTGTAAAATATAAATGGAGGTAGTTGAACAAAAACGAAACGTCACTACAGCCCTAATACACGTCCGCAACGTCTGAAGGCCGAACACCAAAAAGGGACGAGCCGCCGCTTTCCACCCGTTATATTGGCTCAGCACCACCATCTTGTGACGTCACGTCGGTGCTGCCACTTCATTGTTCGTTATTTCCAACAATATTTTCTCTACAATCAATCATTTTGTAGGAAACACTGCTTCGCGCGTCAGTTTTGAAACATGCCACGTTACTTAGCTATCTACGTATTAAAAATGGAGCGTGATTATTGGGCAGTAACTTTGCTTTAATTTTGAATATTTGGGTTATTTCTTTTATAAGTTAAACGTGTCTCGGAGAGTAAGAAAGTTTATGATCTTGGTTGTTAGCTCCTATGAGGAACTTGGCTACAACCAATTGTATTGTTACATAAACTTCCTCCCTTAACCATTTCTGAGAAAATATGAGTAAACATACAATTAAAAAGACGAAGGGGTGATGAAGTAGAAGGGTAATTTATACGGAGCTAATTTAATACTATTGCTACTGAGATTAATTATTATCACAATGATAATCACTACATATGTAGTATAAAACAAAGTTTGTTCTCCTCTTCTGTCTGTCTGTCCTTATGTATGTTTAAATCTTTAAAACTACGCAACGGATTTCAAGTCGGTTTTTTTAATAGATAGAATGATTCAAGAGGAAGATTTATATGTATAATACATGCATAACATTGCACCTGTGCGAAACCGGGGCGGGTCGCTAGTATTATACACGTATAAGTAGACCACGACTCACTGTTACGCCTTAAACATCCATTCCAAAACAGTTTCAGAAGCAAGACGATAAAATACTAAACTGTACAACTAAGTTTTCAAGAAACAAACTGCAAAACTTTATGCGTTGGATACAAAAAAAAGGCATAAAACGCGGTAACATTGATCACGAAATATCCACCAGATTCCAGTGTAAAATTATACAAAGCCCAAATTGGCCATTCCACACATACTTTCCTTACAAACTTTACCAATATCGACTTTACAAATTACGGGAGGAAGCTACAAATCGACGCCGAAAAAAGGCTGAAGTGTTACTTGCAAACAAGGGCGTTAAGCTGCTATAGCACCACAATAAAATAGCCGCGACAGTTTAGCACTTTACGTGGGGCCAGAGAATTTGAGACAGAAGCCCCTGCTTCTGTCTCAAATTCTTGGCCCTCCATGACATGTATCAAATGGATACGATATGAAAAATATGATGAGATAGTGCTTCCACCAAAGTTACTGTATAACCCGCCTTAGTAGTCATGTTTGACGAGATGGCGCTTAGTGAAAAGTTTGTTTGTGTGATTCAAGATTGGACATCAAGAAGTCACCTAATTTAATTAATTTGTAGTGGGTCCAGATTTTGCATAATATTAGTATTTCCACAGAGCGACTGCAGTCTAACATGCAGTAAAGGATAAGCCGAGAAGAGAGGAATCTTAAAATAAGAAGGTATCTAATAAAACCCTACAGACTACAGATTGATATTCCGTCAACAGATATCGTATGAAATAATCGTTATAATATATGTGATATCTTATTTTGAATATTTTTCTTTGCATTGGAAACTTCGTAAGTCGATTATAAGAGACGCTCACTTCTTAGCCACATGGCAGTTGCGTAGGTAATGAAAAAAGTAGTATCGTTTGGACCGCGGCCGCTACTAACGATCGTACTGCTGTTGTTTCGAGTGTACGCCTACACGCCTCGATAATGTTAGCACGACTAGGATTAGGTGCTTGTATGTAGTTCACGATGTAAATGTACTCGCCGTGGATCTATGGATAAATAATGTATGAGTATGTTTTTAAAATAAATTACAAAATGTTACCGAAGTTTGCGTTTAATACGATGGATCTTATAATGGACAAATAAGGTATGGTATTTCTCCAACTAGAGGATTCTATGACCAGTCCTGATCGCCTAGCCGACTGCAGTCCGATGAAAGTATTTCAGAATTACTTCTACTAGGTATTATTGTACATTTGAGGATGAGCAAAATGATTTTATAAAACTTCCCACTGACCAACAAACTCATCATCCCACGACACCATTTGTGTAAATACGAGCACATTTTTGCCGAAGTTCCAGTTACAGGCAACGTTGGGCACATAATGTGTTCGTTTCCAAGCCATTGAATATTTTATTTCGTTATTTAGACATTAACGGGTTTCTCTCTTTATTGCTGGTTGTGATACATGGCACGCGTTTATTGGCGTGTTATGTACTGGTATATTGATATGCTTTTCTTGAATGATTAGGTGCATTTAATACTTATGTAATGGTTGATTCTTTCAAGTTATTTCAGAACTTTAACTGATTTTCGATGAATGTTTGAATGTATGTGAATGCATTTTTTTTTGAATATGGAAGAGATGCAAAAATGTCTCTTGTATGGACTTGCCATAGCCTTTACATATAATTGTTGAACTGCCGTTCTTTTTATTAGTGTCTTCAAAATAAGGGCAGAATAAGGGCTAATTCTACGCCTCTTAGGGCAATGTAAGGGCTAATTCTGTGCCCCTTGGTGCAAGCAGAGGAAGCGTATATGACTCTACCTTGCAAGTGTTAGGAGCTTACTCACGATAACCGTCTCTGACGTGTCGTAGCGGTAAGTCATGCGAATAGTAGTTATTAGGCCGCGATTCCGCCAGAAATACTAGCAATACTCGATACATTCCTACGATACATTAAATGGATTAACAGTAATTACAATTATATAGATTAACAGTAATTGGATGTAACTTTGGTATTTGAAAGGCTGGAGAGAGACATAGGCTTTAAATTTGAGCTTTAGGTATAATATCCGCAGGCAACGGCTAGATTTCATAACACTAACCAACTAGTAAGTATTAATGAATTAACGAAATACATATATATACGTTAACGCATTGAAATAAGCTATAAAATAAGTATAAATTTCAACCGCGCTCGATTTACAGACATTTTTCAATATTTTACGCTGGAGGGATAGTGGATAGTTTCAATTTTCAACTTACACCCGACTCTAGTTTATTAAACTGGTGGGAGTTATACATATTTTTTATTAATTTGTTCTTTTCAAGTCCCATCGGAGATATTCATCATTCAATTCATCAATTTCTTTTTTGAGCCTTACATATATTTATTAATTTGTTCTTTAATTTGACTTGGGTTAAGGTTCAAATTGGCTGGGTGTTATATTCATGTTATAGTAATATTTATGTATTCTACCATTCACTGCATCTACATTTTTTATATTCTGCCAATGTGCACGCAGCCAGAATCAGTATACGTTTAACATATTTGCATACTTTCCTGTCCTCATGGACGTTGTTTTTTGTACAATTGTAAGTGGAACTTTTCTTCTTTTATAAGACAACACTGTTACTGTATAAACCCTGTATCGCGTGTGACAAAACAAACGACGATATGAAAGCTTAATATCCTATACCATATTTTATATTCCTTCAGAGAAACTCCGACCCAAAGTCTTTCCATAGCTTGCTGAGCACTTTAATTTTTATTTGATTCCCATCGCGATGTAACGTAATACTACACGTATTGCGTTATAATATCTCGCAGGCGCTTAACGCCAGCTTAGCCAGACATCGTTCGCAATATTACCAAATATGGTCATATTCACTAGCCAATGGCAGTTGTGAGTCATAGGCTTATACCTATATAAGATGGGTGCGCGATCTAAGTCGAGCACTTGCCCTACACACCGTCTCGCTGATGGTTGTAGTGACTATTACTACCTACTATTATTACTATCCTACTTCTACTGTCCCGCTGGGGTTCTTCTTACGGGCTACGTTCTTCCTACGGGCTACGTTCTCTCTACGGGCTACAAGCCACGAGCTGCTGGCGCCGTGCCGCTACTAGCCAGCTGCCACCCAAGCCTCCGTTCCTGCCTACGAGCTCCTACAGCCAGGCCACGGACGCCTGAGCCTGACCGCTCGGCCCACATCGGCTGCACCGCTTGAGACCCCGCTCAGCCTGAACCTCGACCACAGAGCTGCCTGCGCAGCTCACCTTGGCCAGCTCATCGGCGACCCTACGAGCAGCTACCCTGCGAGCGTCGGAGAGCAGCAGGAGTCTACGCTCCAGCCAGCTTAGGCCAGTGCTTACCTAGTTCGGTCATACTGTATGTAAGCGGTAGTGAGACATAATAAAGAACCTGTTCAGCCTAGCAGTGTTTCTCTCGAACCCCGACATCCTACCTGAGATCCTCCGTCTCAGTGGCGCCCAACTCTATTTGTCTCACTTCCAATTACTGCAGTTGTTCTTGTTTAGGAGGTCAGTCTTTGTAAACGAGGAGGTGCAGACATCAGCGAACCGGTACGTACTATTTAACTTGTGTATATCTGTGTTTTGCGGTCTATCTTTAATTTCTATTCTTGTATAACTATTATGTGTTATCTTACTATTGCCTTATTCAAATTTCAACTACCGATTCCCTACGTAACAGTTCGCAATTTGAAATAACCGTTTTTTATTTTTGCAAGTCACTAATCTATTGTCTACATTTTTACACCGAATCGTCGTAGTTTCTTTGTAAAGCAGAACTAGTGCACACGGAGGGCTGTAATATACTTACATTCTTTTCTATCATACTTATCTTACATTTTATATCATTATGAGCACTAACCCTATCAAGTACTTCCTACTTGGTAAAAATGAATTGGCCTACGAGGTCGCTATTCGCGGAGAGGAGCCGGCTACCTCTGTTTTAGGTTTACGGAAGCAGCTACCTAAACTACTCGAGCTGATTCCGAATGACGAAATTCTAGAGTCAGGCCTAGACATAGCAGACGACTTCAAGGGAGGTAGCCTGTCAGTTGCCGATTTAGATTCGCGAATCTCTTCCCTTAAGGAGCTATACGACCACAACTTGGCTAAGCGAACTACGGCTTTGCACAACCAGGTCTACCACAGATTGGGCAGATTAGACAAATCCGAACCTAAATACGGCAAGAAAATATCCGACCTGACTGAACGCTTTCGGTTGCTGTCGGCAGAGCTATCTAAGATAAAACACTCGAATGTTCCGTCGGCGGAAGTCGGAGTCACGATGACTTGCACGGATTTAACCCTTGCACAGGCAGCGTCGACTCCGGTAACTGTCCACTGTGAGCATTTGAGGGTTGGCGAACTATCGAAACTCAAATTCGACGGAACAGGCTGCGTTCGCGAATTTCTACAACGCGTGACGGAATTTAGGACCGTTAGAAATCTACCTGCCAATAGATTATTCGATTACGCGTCCGAAATTTTTACCGGTAATGCGTGACACTGGTTTCCCGGTGTTAAATATTCCATTTCTACATGGGACGAACTAGCTAGTAAACTCACAGCTGATTTCACACCGTACGACTATGATTATAAACTTTTAGCCGAGATTCGTAATCGTACTCAAGGGCAAACTGAGGGTATAATCATCTACTTATCAATTATGTTCCAACTTTTTGCGCGATTGTCACCGAACACGGTACTAACTGAACATGAAAAATTAAATATATTGCTTCACAATATTAGACCGCGTATTCTACAGTACTAGCTTCATGTACTGCGGCTATAGACACTATAGACACTCTAAAAACACTATGTCTAAGCTATGAGAGGTTCCAGTGTTTAAGTGCACAATTTCACGAACCTAGTTACCCTACGTCTAACACAGTAGCACCTGATTTAGCTTACATAAATAAAAAGGACACGCACGGTCACTATAATAATTCACAGTACTATAAACCGTCTAAACTAAAAACTACGCTTCTGTCGCATCTATAAAAGTCGAACCGAACGATACACCTGTGCCTAACCTACAACACTATAATGTCAACATGATATCTAAATCAGCTGTTCCTACAAAAATAACTAATAAGAGGTGTGTGTTTTGCCCGCGATGTCGTTCAACTGATCACTCACTAGGGACGTGCAAGCGAGAACGTTATCCGATATGTTTTAAGTGTGGCCTTAGGGATGTCACGTTCGTAAATTGTCCTAACTGGAAAAATAAATCTTTTTCAAAAAACTAATTTACTCGGATCGTAGTTCGTCAAATAAGATGACAAACCCTACCGTTTGTAAATCTTCTAAACCTAAATATTTTGACAAAGAAGACTGGAAAAATTGGCTGAACACTCTAAAAGTGTATTTTTCCAGTTATTCTGTGTCTGCGATCCGTGATCAAAAACCTAATACTGATTTTCGACCCTATGTCAATGTAACCATTAAGAATCTACCCCTTACTGGGTTACTTGACTCAGGTTCTGCCGTGACTATATTGGGCAATAATTCTCATATAAAAATTATTTCTCAAACTAATCTCCCTTTGAATAAGTGTGACAACCCTACTATATTTTTTCGATCGGCGGGTGGTTATCGTTTGACACCGATCGGCTATATCAACCTACCCACCACTTTTAAAAATAAAACTTGTTATTTAAAAGCGTACGTAATTCCAGAAGTCACTAGTTCGTTAATTTTAGGTATTGACTTCTGGAAAAGATTTAAATTGTTACCAAACTATATTAACTCTGTTTCTTTATCTAATAATTACTCTCGTAGTAATTCCTTGCCTAATAAAGTTAATGCTACCGTGTCAGCTATTAATACTAATACTGATAACGAGACTACTATAACCTCGGATCAGTGGTATACTACAATCTACAAGGGCTGTAAAAACTCACCTACATCTTTTCCTAACTATTCCATCAAAAATGATAAGTTATATCGATATATGGTATCGAAATTTGCACTGCGGAAAGAATTCGAATGGAAAGAGGTTCTACCTACCTCGGATAGATCTACAGCTATTAAAAAAAACCATTCGGAACTCGCTGCGGGTCATTTAGGTATTTTTAAAACGTATAAACGTTTAGCACAGCGTTATTATTGGCCCGGTATGCACGCCGACGTTGTTAAATTTATATCTTCGTGTGATACTTGTGTCGCACATAAACACCAAAACCATGCTACTTTAGGTGTTATGGGACGACCAAAGATGTGCTCTCGTCCCTTCCAAACAATTAGTATCGACCTTGTTGGACCCCTTCCCTCAACTAGAAAACAAAATAGCTATATTTTTGTTGTTACTTGTTGCTTCAGTAAATATTGTCTTCCCTTTCCCATCAAGCGGGCTACTGCCGAGTAGTGATGGCTAATATATTATTTAGCAATTATTATAACGTTATTTTCTTAAATAATTATAGTCATTATAATTAAGAAGAAACAAAGTTGCTATAATTATAATATTATTTTCTAAAGGTAACTAGGAAAAGTGCCATCTATCTTTAAATTTGTCAACTTCGTGTGGTCAATCAATCAATACGTGCAGTACAAACTACGTACGTAGTTAATTGCGATGCTAACAGATGGCAGTTGAACCTTTTTTATTTTTTACGATGATTGATATAATTTCATTATCTATACACACGAGGTTTCTATTCTATTATAAAAATAGTCTAATTAGAAAATATATAAATTAACATACTTTTTTCGTATTAACATTACAATTTTATTTTTAGTGTAAGATTGATAATTATAATATCATGATAATCGTGCAAATGAAAACCATTATTGATGGCTGTCATTGGTTCGTAAATAAATCCTTTTATGCAGTCGTGGCTGTTGATTGGTAGAAATGGTACGGCTCACATCGATTATTTTGTAACAAAAAACAACACAGTGTTTTGAAAATGTATCCCTATTGGTCAATTAGATTGTCGTTATAACGCATAGAAATAAACAAACACGATTGGCCTATTATAAATAATGTAGCTAGAATCTGCGATCTACGATTTATGTCATTGGTAATTATTTATTGCTAAACATTTTTTTTCGTTTTTCGTTAGTAAATATAATTTCTGCGAATCTGCGAAATATAGCAATGATGAATGATGGTTAATAATTGCTAATTTGCTAATTTTGTGGTAGTTACCTGATCGTTATTCGTTTTGTTTACATTTCGCGAGTATCGTTTTCGTGAGTACGTAATTCGTAATTCCGTTGTGTAAAAAAGTTAGCAGGTGTAAATAGTGTAATACACCAGATTTAATTTGGTGTACCTACTAATAAGTCGTATCCGTAAAAAGTTGTATTTTGAACTTTTTAGAAATAAACTTTGGTGTGTGTGTAGTGTAAGTGTGGTGTATAGGTATAGTTCTATAGTTCATAAACTCATAAATAAGTAATATCTGTAAAAAGTTGTCATATTTTGAACTTTTCATAAACAAACTTTAGTTACAATAAAATTTAGTTGTTAAGTTGTAAATACTCTACAAAATGTCGTCAAAAAGTTCAAATAATGTAATTTGGATCTATTTCGAACGATCTAGTGATGGAAATAAAACATAAACTTAAAATAGGTACTTAGCTACTTTTGATTATATTATCAAACCACGCAACACGCTAACATTTTAAAGTGCTAATAATAATTCGCGTTCTCAATCACAAATTCGCAATGTCTACGTTATTTTCAATTTTGCGAGACGTTATAATTATAGCAACTTTTATAGCACGCGAAAAAAAATTAGCATATAGCAATTCGCGCGCTATAATAAAATCGCAGATATTCACACTACTACTGCCGAGATTATAACTAACATTCTCGAGGAAAAAAATTTCTTAATACATGGCATACCTTCAACCGTTATTCTAGACAATGGTAAACAATTTGTAAGTGCAACTCTAAAGTCTATGATTAGAAAATATAAAATACCTAACTTGCACTTTACACTGAAATACACTCCGCACGTAAATTCTGTTGAGAGATACAACAAAACCATCGTGACTACTATATCTTCGTTTACCGAAAACGACCATAGAATGTGGGATACTTTAATTCCCAAAATTCAATTCGCGCTAAATACTGCGGTTGATGAGGTAACTGGTTATACTCCGAGTTTTTTAGTGTACGGCAGAGAACTAGCAACTTGCGGTTCACACTATATTGATGCCGAGTCAGATGATGTTATTTATATACCTAGGGATTCTTATGCTGAAAATATAGGCTGTCTATCAAGTATTTTCGATAAGGTCCAGTCTCTTTTAATACAAGCTCACGCTAGAAACTCACACACATACAACTTACGTCGTAAACCCGCTGAGTTTAACATAGGTGATACCGTATGGAAAAGAACCTTCTATCTAAGTGATAAAGACAAATCATTTAGCAAAAAACTGGCTCCTAAGTTTACCAAGTGTACTATTATTGCTAAAAAGTCACCACTAGTATACGAATTAGCGGATTCGTCGGGTAAATCTATTGGCAGTTGGCACATTAAAGATTTAAAACTAATTAACTACACTGATTCCTAACCTAACTAGATTCTTTCATTGTACCTACCGCAGTTTGAGTTTCATAGTCACTGTCTACTTAGCGCTGTCTACAGAAGTTCGGAGGACTTAGTTAGACTTATTTTTCTTGTCTAGACACAAAAAATCCTGCTGTACAGAGCGGGGTATTGTAACGTAATACTACACGTATTGCGTTATAATATCTCGCAGGCGCTTAACGCCAGCTTAGCCAGACATCGTTCGCAATATTACCAAATATGGTCATATTCACTAGCCAAAGGCAGTTGTGAGTCATAGACTTATACCTATATAAGATGGGTGCGCGATCTAAGTCGAGCACTTGCCCTACACACCGTCTCGCTGATGGTTGTAGTGACTATTACTACCTACTATTATTACTATCCTACTTCTACTGTCCCGCTGGGGTTCTTCCTACGGGCTACGTTCTTCCTACGGGCTACGTTCTCTCTACGGGCTACAAGCCACGAGCTGCTGGCGCCGTGCCGCTACTAGCCAGCTGCCACCCAAGCCTCCGTTCCTGCCTACGAGCTCCTACAGCCAGACCACGGACGCCTGAGCCTGACCGCTCGGCCCACATCGGCTGCACCGCTTGAGACCCCGCTCAGCCTGAACCTCGACCACAGAGCTGCCTGCGCAGCTCACCTTGGCCAGCTCATCGGCGACCCTACGAGCTGCTACCCTGCGAGCGTCGGAGAGCAGCAGGAGTCTACGCTCCAGCCAGCTCAGGCCAGTGCTTACCTAGTTCGGTCATACTGTATGTAAGTGGTAGTGAGACATAATAAAGAACCTGTTCAGCCTAGCAGTGTTTCTCTCGAACCCCGACATCCTACCTGAGATCCTCCGTCTCAGCGAGATTCAGCAATCCCACTCAAAGATTATAAAGCTATTTTTACAAAAAAATAGATTTTTTATGACTTCGTTATATTAAGTTGTAACTAAATGATTAGTTCAGATCACTAACAGAATGCAGAGTAGTGATGGGAAAAACTTCTTTTCACAAATTCTACTCCTAATGGAATTGAAAAAGTCCTCGATTCGTACCGCATTGCAATCTAAAATCTCAATTTAGCCGAAAGCGAAAAAAAGACAGTAAAACTATCACTAAGTACCTTACATAACTCTGGCTGTTTCTCACGATTTCCGCCGTGATATTTTCTGTATCTCATTTACGTCACAATCTATTGGCTCCAATTGTGAAACCATTAAGGACCATATGAAATAAATACTTCATTGTCCTCACTAAAGTTGTTCATTTACAGTTCGCTGACGTGCATTCACACGTATGTAATTCATCATCATCATCCCAGCGATATCAAGGTTGCACTCAAGACTTACACTTTGAAGCCCGGCGTCTACTTGATTTGACCGAATGCTAGATTTTCCACATTGCGACTGGCGTCTGAGCTCCGCAACCTTGAGGCATTGCATTTTCCATGGCTTACACCAGTTTTAGTATATCCGACGATATAACATTCTTGACATCCGAGGCACGGCACAAGCGATAATGGACAATTTAATACGCATAGAACATCCAAAAGTCTGTGCTGCGTGCCGTGGATTTGAATCTGATGCCTTATGCATAGCAATCTGTCTATAATGATTATGGACAAACATACAAATTATCATATAGTTATAATGAGATCAGTTAGAATCCCAGCGATCAGTAATTACGAGTCAATAGCGGTACTTAATAATTCGCTAACAAATATAGGAGTTCTAATATAAAACGACATCACAGTACAATATTCGATGTGCTTTGTGGTCTGTGGATCGCGAGCAGGCGGGCACAATTGTACTGCCAGCTAATGATTAATGTTTCGTTTTAGTAAACAAAATTATATTTAGCACAATAGGTACCGGCACTGATGCTATGTGCTGAGTAAAATGTAATGCACTATTATAAAACAGGGTCTAAATTACTACATATGTATATTAATATGTAGTTTGCAATTTAGTCGTACCTAGTTATCAATACATATATATAAAATTCCTGTGATACTTGAAACTAACTATAGTTTACGTATTTTATCGCGATATATTGGTTTCACTAAATTATTACATTTAAACCGAATGATTTGGAAACTACATTTTTAATTTATTACTAGCCGACGACGTTTTGAATTCTATACAGGGTTCATGTTCACGGCAGACTGAGGTGATATTTGTCTTTTTCTTGAATGTTATCTCAAAGTACGCGTACATTTTTCAACTATTGGTGTTACTATCGCAGAATGATCTGACAGTGTCCTTAGGTCTTCTGGTGACTTTTAGGCTTTTAGTAATAAATTAAAATGTAGTTTCTAGATCATTCGGTTTTAAAAATGTAATAACTTAGTGAAACCAATATATCGCGATAAAATCCGTAAACTGTAGTTGAATTTCAATGTGTAACATTCGCACAAACCCAAGAAGATATTCTTGTGATACTGACTGACTGACAAACAATGCACAGCTGAAACTACTGGGGCAAGAAAAATGTTGTTAAATTTTGCTGTTCCTCGTCCGCCAAAAGGCAAGGAGGCAGCGTAGTGTCCGAGCCGCCTCCCAAGACAAAACGTGACGGGGCCTGCCAACACCAACGGCGAACCAATCCCGTGCGGGGTCATGCCTGAGAGCCTCCACACACCTCCTCCACCAGTCCAAGCCCTGTCGATCACACTCTGGCCGGGTTGGCGTCGAGTTGAGATCGCTCAAAAGGAGAGTTGCCACCGTAGTGAACAAAAAAAAATCACAGGCGGAGCCGTGGGCGAATTCTAGTATATTATGGTATGAAGACCAAGTGATGGCAAATACTGAAATCGGTACTTGTTGGAGAAGGCATCGCTAAACGTCAATTTATCTTGTGGCTGGTAATGGTTAAACATCTGAATATAGGAGTTCTAAAATGGTGACGACACAGTGGCGTGCGTGGTTTTCTCGCTTGCTGTGCATCCAATATTTGGTCAACGTAATTGGCACATACTGCTCGTGCAACGTTTTTATGCATTGTGTTATATGCTGTAAAAAAAAGATAGCTGAATTTTTTGACGTTGCTTCCAATTCCAGTAAATGAGTTAGATCATCAGCTTTGTTTATAGTCTTCCCTACTGCTGGACACAGGCCGTCTCCTCGTTCTTGGGATGGATGAGGCCGTAGTCTATCAGGGTGGTCAAGTGCGTGTTGACAGACTTCACATGTCTTTCGAGGACTTTATGGAGAACGTTCTTTCTTCACCGTTTAGCGACATTTTTTTCGAATAAACAAATATTTTTACTGGAACAAACCATTGGTCTATCGCTGCTTCTTTGAATTACTTTATATGAAAGCTTCTTGTTACTTTGCCAAAAATAAAGTAAATGTCTTCCTCCAACAAAAAGTATTTATAAAAAATACTCGTTCTAGGTCTAAATTTGCTATTATATTTTAGTCTTTGTTTTGAAAGGAGACTTTATAAGTTTAAACAGACGTAGTTCCAGCTCGCTTTTCTTTTATTTATTTTACAGCTGCTCTGGGAGTTTCGAGTTTCAACCGGTGGATGTACATTTCATGGCTGACCAAATATGTATGTTACTCGAATATCTATGAAATACAACACTACTGCCTTCTATATTTTACAATATGTTCTGAAGCTGCGGATGGATAGTACCTTCTAGACAAGATTGCTCTATCATCTGCCGTACCATCGCTAAGCATCCGACGAAATCTCGGCCAAATGTAAACACCATTCTAGCCTTGTCCTGATTTCAATCCAAGACCTATCCCTTGAAGTCCAAAGTATGCTCGAAGCCATGGGTCAAAAATAGGTTAACCTTTTGACAACATAAAAAGGGGACTTAATCGAATTGACTAACAAATTTTACTTAACAGATATGTTTTCTCCGACCTATCGATGACAGCAGTCGCGATCGCGAACAACATAGTTCTAATGGCCTACATCGATCATGAGCGCAAAAAGACTCAGCATCACCATTAAAACTTCAATAAAATTCTTTCCACCGTGGTCCAAATACGGGGTCCATAAAATCGGTCCAACTGGCGTCTTTTTGTTCGCCGTACATTGCTGTGATGTATTTCGGGGAGGTGAACCGTTAGCGCGACGTGACACGGAATAGCTTGTCAAATCGAGATGACGAGCCGGGACGATTGAGAGGTACCGCTAACTCCTGCATGATTTTATTTTTGGTATGGCAGAGCGTGTAAAGTGTCGGTTGAGAGTGGAAACTTTTGAAGTGTTGTAGACTATTGATATAGCTTGTCTCATATGGAAGTTATTCATCAATAATAATAATATTAGTGTGATTCCCAAACTAGAAAGAACCTGTACTAAATGGCAAGCAGATAACTGATAAAAATAACTAAGTATATTCTTATTATAAGCTATAGCATCTTCAGTTTTCACCATGCCGAGTGTTATGGGTTCATACTCACATGAGACAACAGATTGTGTGATCCTAAAACTGTTGCTTCGATTGTGTGTATTTTTGTGGCCGTCGATTGAATATTTGTAGAAGTAACAAAATAAAAATATTAGTCTTAATATGATTTCTTGGAAAATATTTCTGTTCATTGGGAGTACAGGACTGAGATCTAAGATTTATGTGATGAATTTAATTTTATGTCAAATCTGATTAGTCCTCTGGTCCTAAGGCCTTGCTTTAAGATAACGCTAAGACGATGATCATTTTGATAATCTTGTTGATACATTAAATAGCGTTACTTCTCATATAACACCACTTACTCTTATTCCAATGATAGCTTTGAAGACAACATTTTTTGATATATTACCTGCCGTTAGTTAATCCTGAGCGTGGTGAGGGACTCAACAGCACGAGATACAAAAAACGGTAAAGAATAAAATAACACACTTATTCCACACAGAATATTCCTGTAGAAATTTCAGCAACGTTATTTCAGTTGCTCGCCGGCGATACTAAAAAGCCCACGTGGCTGTGTGCCTCTGTGCCTGTGTGTCTCTGTGTGTGTAGCGTCTGTTGTTAGTGTTGCCGCCGCTTAAGACAAAAGATGGGAACGATGAGAATGCACTTTGGCGATGTTTTCTCAACGTACCTATTCTGGATGCGTGACGATACCACTGCAAGTAAGTTCACTTGTTCATACAACTGAACAAAGAATAACATTTATTTTTGCTAAGTGTAAGTATGCATGTATACCGTAGTTCTATTGATAATGGAAAATCACAAAAGTTTAGAGAAGTTAATTGGACAAAACGCTGTCAGTCCCGGTTCTTGACTCAGTGCAAGAAATTTTAGGCCATGTCGAAAACCCTTGGTCAGTCTCAAAACTTCTGCATAGAGTTGGCCACACACGAAAGAGAAAGAAAAAATAAATTAATTGATTGGATGCGAATTATATCTGGTTGCATTGCATAAAACATTATTCGTAATAGATATATTGTAAATCTCTCAGGGAAGGACTGTAGTCGTAATTTCAATCAATTTTCTTTGTGAGACATTGCCGAAATCACGAAATATGATTTAATAAGCTGTTTCATACTAGTTTGCCAAATGTACCTATGGAAGGAAGATTTATTCTTGCAAATATTTGTGACGTCACATCGCGCTCCTGCGCCGCGAGCCTCGCTACGAGTGACGCACAGCAATGAGCCGTTCCCTCGCGCCCCTCCGCGCCGGCCCTATAAATACAGCGGACACGAGGCTTCGTCTTTTTTCGTCCGGCCAGCACCGCCAGTTGAGTACTACCATCATCCGAAGACCTGTGAAGTGCCAACGTCGCCCACGCCCTGGATAATTGTCTCATCTGTTAATCTTAATTGTCAGTTCTTTTTTGTATAACTAAAGCCATCGAATAACTGGAATTATAACGTGAGTTTAAACTTTCCTGGTGATATTTTTTATTTATTTCCCGTAAGTCAACCTAATTATCTCTCTTTAATTGCTCGGCGAGTGATCGATCCCGGCTACCAGGTGGAAATCAATCACTCGTGCGACATTGGCGCCCAATAGAATTTTTAATTATATTATATATATAATTTTTAAAACGTAAGTTGGCACTTTACAGGTGAGTGAAATAATTTCTTTTTCTCTTGTATATTTTTTCTCCTGTGTGTGCATATATTCTGGTGTGGTGAATTGCGTACAGGTACAGTTTCTATCTATTTTTGTTGGCCATAAGCAATTTAACTGTGTAAATAACATAACGGTCGTCTAAAATCACATTTCCACCGCGGGCAGCGTGTTGAGCCGCCAACCGGTTCTAACCGCTTAGCCGTTGAACTAACGAGCCACGTGTTCGCGAAAAAATATTGTGATTCAACCTTTGAGTGACCTTTAAGAAATTTTTTTCTTCCTTGACCAATCATCACACCATTGTATAATTTAGTGTACTTCAGCTTTTTTTGGCACGGTATTCGATTTTCTGGCGATATTTTTTTTTTTCTAGTGCCGGCGTAAATACTTAGATTTTTTATTATTGTTTTGTAATAATGGCTTACATTATAAATTTCTCATTATTAACTAAAGCGGAATTAGAATATGAGACCACAATACGCGGCGTTTCAAAGCCTGACGATCCCCGCAAACAAATCGCTAAACTTTCAGTTAAAACTCCCTCAGAGGATATATTATCTTCACCCTTCCCACCAGAGGAGGATGTGGCAGAAGTGGAAAAGTCGCTATTAAGATCAACTAAACACTTATCTATGTTGGAAGCAAACTATACTTCCGAGCTTCAACAGAAGGTCGAAACCTTGCTGCACCATTGCTTTCATCGACTGAATAGGGTGGATACCGGCAGGCTTGATATTAAAAAAATTGAGTCTGTGTGGAATAAATTTAATGACTTATATACGAAATTACAATTAATCACGAGACGTAATTCGCGGTCGGATTGCTCAGTGGCAGAGGGAAACACTTCCTATAATTACGACCGTAAGCTTTTTTCGGAATTAGGTAAATTCAAATTTAACGGTAAATCATGTGTAAGATCCTTTATTGAAAAAATTGATGAATTTATGTCCTGTAGATCTATTCCTCACGACAAGATGTTGTCTTTCGCTTTTGAAATATTTTTGGGTGACGCATTAGTTTGGTATCGTTCTGTTAAAAATAATGTAAAGACTTGGTTAGAACTTTGCGAACTTTTGAAACGTGATTTTAGTCCGCATAACTACGATTATCGGCTTATGACGGAGATTCGTCAGCGCTCACAGGGCGAAAACGAATCAATAACTATTTACGTGGCAAAAATGCACGGTCTGTTTTCACGACTTAGTTCTCCTATCGCTGATTCGGAGAAGCTAGAAATTTTGCTAAATAATATTAGACCTTGTTACACTAATTGTCTGCTCACTGCAAAGGTTGTTGATGTTGATAGTCTGGTCGAAGTTTGTCGTCTTTTCGAAAATTACCAAAGTCGCAGTAAGCAATTTTCTGAACCCCCTAAAGTTTCAAAGAATACTATAGCACCTGATCTAGCGTATAATTAACCGTTTTCTAATTTTTCTTCAAACAAAAATGTTTACAATCATAATCACTTCAATAAATATAACTCTATCGCTGATACATTGAGATACAAGTCTGTACCACAAGTTAACGCCGTATCGAGTACTTCTAATATAAATAAATTTTTTTGCGTGCGTTGTAGATGCAATTCGCACTCATTACGTAATTGCCGTCAACCACACTACCTAATCTGTTTTAAGTGCGGTACAAAGGGTTTCAAGGTGTCAGACTGCCCCAATTGTAAATCTAAGTCGACCCCTACAGTTTCAAAAAACTAGTTAACAAGGATTGTGGAAAATCAAATTATACAACTAATTGTAATAAAACAGAGTGGAAGAATTAATTGGACTTTAAAAAAAAAATCTTTAGTAGCTATCATATATCCTCAATCCGTAATTCTAAAGTAGAATATTTACCTTACGTTACTCTAAAATTAAACGGAATACCTACCACTGGTCTTTTAGATTCTGGATCTTGCGTTACAATTTTAGGTAATAATTTGCATAACTTATTTTTGAAAGACGATGTTTTGGATAAATCGAAACCTTTAAGGTTAATAACAGCTGGCGGCGAACGATTTGAGTCTTTGGGATCGGTGTTTCTACCCTTTGAGTTTCAGGATAAATTGATTAACTTAGAAGTTCATGTTGTACCTGGGATTCAAAATTCCCTTATCCTTGGCATGGATTTTTGGCGAAGCTTTGGCCTATTTCCTAACAAATTAGAGTCTGTTTTGATTGTAAACAAGTCTGACGCTCAAGTAATGGAGTTGCAGGCAGTTCCCCCTACACATCTTGTTTCTTATGATCATCTTACAGTCGACCAGAGAGCTACCGCTGACAACATTATTTCTAAATTTACCGATATTTCATACGAGAAGCGGGGTCTCGGATGCACAAATATTATTTCTCATTCAATTGATACAGGTGATTGCCCCCCTATTCGGCAAAGATTTTATCGCATGTCTCCCGATAAACAAAGAATTTTAATAAAGCATCTTGACGACATGCTCTCAGAGGATGTTGTTGAACGATCTGAAAGCCCGTGGTCAAACCCTGTCATTTTGACCCCTAAGAAGAATGGTGAACTGCGTTTCTGTTTGGACAGTCGTAAATTAAATTCCGTTACAAAAAAGATGCTTATAGCTTGCCTTATATTTCGGAAATTTTAGATAATCTGAGAGATGCTAAATACTTGTCTAGTTTAGATTTGTCTAAATCTTTTTGGCAAACATTAATTAAAGAAGAGGACCGTTGCAAAACAGCCTTTTATATGCCTACGCGTGGCACATTTCAATTCAAAAGAATGCCCTTCGGTCTTACGAATGCGCCAGCTACTCAACAACGATTAGTTGATATTTTATTTTATGGTCCAGAATTTGAAAATAAAGTTTTCTGTTTTATCGATGACATAATCTGTATCACTTCCAGTTTCAACGAGCATATTATTCTTTTATTACGCATTCTTGATAAACTAAAAAGCGCTAATTTAACAATTAATCTCGAAAAATGTCAATTTTTTAGAGATAAACTAAAATATTTAGGCTATGTTGTCGACTCTAGTGGATTACATCCCGATCCGGATAAAGTAAATTCAATGAAAAATTATCCCACTCCTTCTAATAGAAAAGAAGTACGTCGTTTTTTAGGCGCAGCCTCGTGGTACAGGCGTTTTATACCGAATTTTAGCTCTATTGCTACACCCTTAAATAAGTTAACATCTCAAAGTAAAAACGCACCTCCATTCTGTTGGACGACAGAGGCTAATGAGGCGTTTAATAACCTAAAGAATTGTTTGATTTCCTCCTCGGTGTTGGCTTGTCCTGACTACTCGCAACCTTTTGAAATACACTCAGATGCTAGCGATTTTGGACTTGGCGCGATCCTTTATCAAAGGTTAAATGGTGAGGAAAGAGTCATAGCGTACTATAGCAAATCACTCACTAAGCAAGAAAAAAATTACAGTGCCACAGAGCGCGAAGCCCTGGCTGTTCTATCTGCTATAGAACACTGGCGTTGTTATGTTGAAAATGGTAAAAAGTTTATTGTTTACACAGATCACGCTGCTTTGAAATGGTTCTTGACCTTAAATAACCCTACTGGCCGGTTAGCCAGATGGGGAGTTCGCTTATCTTCCTATAATTTCGAAATACGTCATCGTCAGGGTTCCGATAACGTTTTACCTGATTTTCTGTCTCGCTCTTTACCCGTTTCTGCTATTGCTAATGATATAAATATAGATATTAATTCTAATCAGAATTTACCAGTTTCTACTAATGATTCTTGGTATTTAAATATCTATAAAGGCTGTTTAAGTTCTCCGACTTCCTTTGTTAACTATCAAGTAATAAACAATAAATTGTATTGTTTTAAAAAAACATTAAACCCTCTCACTAGAGAATTTCAATGGAAAGAGGTTATTCCGTCTGACCAAAGAAATGACATTCTAAGGGAGAATCATCCTTCGCCCACTGCTGGACATCTGGGTATTTTTAAGACATACAAACGTCTCGCACTTAATTACTTTTGGCCTGGTATGTACACTGATGTTGTCAAGTTCGTCAGTTCATGTGAACCTTGTATCACCCATAAACACCAAAATCACCCAAATTTAGGTCTAATGGGAAAACCCAAATCATGTCAAAAGCCCTTTCAGACGATTAGTATTGATTTGATTGGTCCATTGCCTCCCAGCAGGAAACAAAACACTTTTATATTTGTGGTCAGTTGTTGTTTCTCTAAATATTGTTTACTTTTCCCCATTAAACGGGCAACTGCAGAAGTGATAACAAAAATTCTTGAGGAAAATGTATTTTTGGTGCATGGAATTCCATCTACTATTGTTTTGGATAACGGTAAACAATTTATTAGCGCAACCTTTAAAAGCATGTTGTCAAAATATAAAATTCCAAATTTGCATTTTACACCGTTGTATACTCCCCACGTTAACTCAGTTGAACGTTACAACAAAACCATTATGACAGCTATTTCAACTTTCATAGAATCTGATCATCGAATCTGGGACACTCTAATCACTAAAGTTCAATTCGCCCTTAACTGCGCAGTTAGTGAGGTTACTGGTTATTCTCCTAATTTCCTTGTTTTTGGTAGGGAGGTCATAACATGTGGTTCTCAGTATATTGATAAGGAATTTAATTCCGATATAGTGCTTGAACCACGGGACGGCTATGCCGAAACTTTAGGCTATTTATCTTCTATTTTCGAGAAGGTACATTCAGCTCTGTTGTCGGCCCACCAACGAAATTGTTCATCTTATAATCTTCGCCGTAAACAGGCAGAATTCAATGTCGGTGATATAGTTTGGCGCAGAACGTTTCTTCTTAGTGATAGGCATAAATACTTTAGCAAGAAATTGGCGCCTAAATTTATTAAATGTAAGATTGCCTCAAAAAAATCACCTCTAGTATACAAACTTAACGACATGGCTGGAAAACCTTTAGGCCATTGGCACATCAAGGATTTAAAGTTGATTAATTACAAAGAATAATAAAAGTATAAAAACAACAATGTAAGACGCATATCTATACAAAGTTAGAATTACCTACATAATTATTTGTGAAGGCCAACAATGGTTCTTTTGTTTTCGAGTCGAAGCTCACAAGATAATGCATTGTGTTGTGTTAATGATTTATGTAAACATGCTCACATAAAATGAATAAATGTTTCAGTTATAAATTGTAATAAAGTTTATTACATGTAATATTGTTACAAAGAATCTGTTATTTATCTAACTATCAGTTATGGTTTGCCAAACAAAAACCTCTTGGTGATTGCCATATAAAAGATCTTAAATTAACTCACTACAAAGTTTAAGAATGTAATGATTAATGCTCATCACTAATGATCTAATCACTAAAATAACTTAACACTTGGTTGCAAATAGTGTATAAAAATCTTTAACTCCTAATTACAGCTAAATCATGTACCCAAATATCTTGTTACATATAGCTTTGGTAATGACTGATCGAAATATAATAAAATATTTTTTTCCCTTATGGCTCAGTGGTTAAAAAGTTGTTGTCGGATCGGTCTGTGGTTCGATTCTCGCATGTGTATTTTCTTTCCGCAAATCTATTTGTTGAAATGCATCTTGATTGGCGTATTGTTTTTCGCCGTGCCTTGTTCTGAAGTTCTGTTGTTATTCTTAATTCTGTATAAATTCCATGATCAAATTGTTATTATAGGTACTTTATAAACGATCATGGTGATTAACCGTGCGTCGCGAGCTCGGAACAGTTGAATAGTACCTACCATTTAGATCGTACCTAGTTGTCGTTATGACGCACGCGCGTTCACTCAGCGACGCGCCGATAAATAAATGCCTAACTAATGACTCACCATTGTTTACATTCAAAAGGTGGTTACTGGTCGTGTTCTAGTTATTAATTAGAGCAAAATATTTATTAATTTCTTTCCTTTGACATTGAGCGGTCCGGTCGTGTCTGCGGCTTGTATTATTTTTGTTCATCTTTACGAAAAATCTGTTGTTATACCTAATTATATTCAAAAAGTTTACTTATCTAGTGGCAAAGGCCGAACCCAATATTTATAAGTCGTAGGGCTAGATCAAGTTTCTTATATCTACAAATCATTATTACCTAATAATTACCCTAAGCGCTTCTCCATAGATTGTTATCTTTAATATTAGGCTATTACACTGGCCTCGGCATTTACATGTAGGTATGTGTGATGCATTATGAATAATAAATGTTTATGTTCAAATTCAGACTGCCGTTGTACGCGTGAAGAATGCAAGCGTGGGTCATTATTATTTAGGTATCCTAATTAGCGTATAGGGTTGTCACTTGTTCATGGTACTCATGCCCTTGTTTTCTCTAATTTCAGGGAGTATCTTCAGGGCTGCTACGCCCGTTGGGCTTGGGAATTTTCCTTAGGGAAAATCCCGGCCTAACGGGGGGGGGGGGGGGGTGTGACGTCACATCGCGCTCCTGCGCCGCGAGCCTCGCTACGAGTGACGCACAGCAATGGACCGTTCCCTCGCGCCCCTCCGCGCCGGCCCTATAAATACAGCGGACACGAGGCTTCGTCTTTTTTCCTCCGGCCAGCACCGCCAGTTGAGTACTACCATCATCCGAAGACCTGTGAAGTGCCAACGTCGCCCATGCCCTGGATAATTGTCTCATCTGTTAATCTTAATTGTCAGTTCTTTTTTTGTATAACTAAAGCCATCGAATAACTGGAATTATAACGCGAGTTTAAACTTTCCTGGTGATATTTTTTATTTAGTTCCCGTAAGTCAACCTAATTATCTCTCTTTAATTGCTCGGCGAGTGATCGATCCCGGCTACCACGTGGAAATCAATCACTCGTGCGACATAGTTACTGATGCAGTCACGAGGCAGCGATAGTCTAGTGCAGATATCAACAGATTGCTAAGCAGAGGGTATCGGGTTCGTAATACAGGACTTTAACCTAGTACGGACTCCAGCTCTCACTAAGGAACAGCTAGGTTATTTGGTAATTTGTTGTAATCACTTTGTGTTTGTAATCTTTGTACCTTATGAGAGAAATAAAAAAATATATTTATTATTATAATATATTTAATCATTTACTTCTAGAAGTTACGGTCTATTAAATTGTTAATGATCATATGCCCCTTGCCTCGGAGAGGACGCTAATCCGTCGGTCCCGGCTGTCATGCAGATATTTGACGGTTGTTACGGCTCGTCAGTACTAATGAATAAACTGACAGTAGTCAAAAATATGGCATATTGCTGTCCTTTTAGGTTGCTGAGGTCAGGTGGCAGAAGCTGCACGAAAAAGATAATATTCAGTGAAATCTGGTTAGACTATAAAGCGGACCCTTGGATAACTGGGATAACGTTAGGCGGATGATGATGTTGAATAAGGAAAGTACGTAGTACATATCCCAAAACAGAGAAAATATTTTAAAACGTATTCTGTTTTGTTTTGAACAGAATACGGCCGCGGCCAGACGGCTCCATTCCGTGAAAAGTTGATGGAAAGTGTAATAGGAACACTTAGGTCTGAAGTCGGCATGATGTAACGCAACGGATCCTATTGCACACCTAGCCAATCTTATTGCTACGTGTCTGCATCAAATATAGTGTACTGGGGAACGGAGCAGTGTTGAGTAAACTCTTCAAAATGTATGAGTGGTGTAAATTTTAAAAGTAGGTTTCGAGTGCACTGGTGGCATAGTGGTTTATCCACATAAACCACTAAGCTGGGCGTTGAAGCTTCGATCTCCATACGGATTTAAGCTGCTTGATCCACAAATTGATGTTTCTGCTCTGATTATTCTTTGCCTGTGTTAGTTAAAAGTCAACGTATCGGCTGATGACGTTACAAATTATATGCAAGACACACTATTGTATTTATGTGCAGTTCAGCAGGCAGTTCCTACACGAGTAAAGTCTTCTGCAATAGGCACAGGATTTACACCATTTATCATCGTTATCATCAATGTTATCATCAACTATTTAGAAAGCATTGATCGAATGCAAAAAGCCTTTTAAATGACTTGAATTCGGGATCCAGGACAATTGTTTCAACTATTTAAAAAAAACCGGTCAAGTCAAGTGCGAGTTCGACTCGCGCACCAAGCAACCCTGTAGGTATATAAAATTATTTAAAATAATATGAGATGTAACAAAAAATTTAGGGTTTTCGAAATTTATCCTATATGCTATAAAAACGTTGCTTTATGCCAAATTTCAAGATTCTAGATCGACTAGAAGTACCCTTTAGTTTTGCCTAGAGCATTTGATATGAATTTCAATTTTATACCTCTACGGGTTCATGAGGAAAGGGGTACCTTTAAAATTATTAAAAATATTTTTAGTATAATATGATGTAACTAAAAATTTACGTAATTTAGTTTGAAAATATGCTTAAATTGCTGTTTTTGTTGATTGCGTTGACTTAGAAGTTTGGTTTTATTACAGCTTAACGGTGTTATAGATCTGAGTATTTGCTATGAATTTCAATTTCATAATTCTACGCGATCACAAGGAAAGAGGTATTAACTTAAATTTTTTGAAATGTTTTTATAATATGATGTAACTAAAAATTTACATTTTTCCTTAATGTGTGCTATACGAAGTTGCCTCGTACCAAATTTCATGATTCTAAGTTCACGGGAACTGCAACGTAGGTTTTGATTCCCTTGTGAGTTTCGAAAATTTGCGAGAATTTGCGACAAAAACAGCTGTATCTTTTGATTACGTTGGCTCAGAAGTTTGATTTTATCACAGCTAAAAGATATTATAGACTTGAGTACTATTTGATATGAATTTAATTTCAATACCTCTTCTCGTTCATAAGGAAAGGGCTAGTAACTAAAAATTTACGGTTGTCGCAATTTTTCCTTTATCTGTGCTATAAGACCTTGGTTCGTACCAAATTTCAAGAATATGAGTTTACGGGAAGTACCCTGTAGGTTTTGATTCCCCTGCCATTAGTTGCGAGTTTGAAAATATAGTAAAATTGCTGTTTCTTTTGATTGCGTTGAGATCGAAGTTTGATTTTTGTTACAGCTTAAAGGTATTATAAACTTGAATATTTAATATGAATTTCAATTTAATAACTTAACGCGTTCATGAGGAAAGGAGTAGTAACTTTAAAATTAATACAATTATTTTTTATATGATGTAACTAAAAAAATACGGTTTTCGCAATTTTTACTTTATCTGTGCTATATGACATTGCTTTGTACCAAATTTCAAGATCTAGAGTTCACGGGAAGTACCCCGGTTTTGATTCCCTTGCGAGTAGTTGCGAGAAAATATGCGGCTTAAATCGTTGTTTCTTTTTATTGCGTTTACATAGACGTTTGATTTTGTTACAGCTTAAAGGTATTACGGACCTGAGTATTTAATATGAATTTCAATTGAATACCTTTACGCGTTCATGAGAAAATGGTAATAACTTTAAAATGATTAAAAATAATTTTTTGATATGATGTAACAAAAAAAATACGGTTTTCGCAATTTTTCCTTTATCTGTGCTATAAGACATTGCTTGGTACCAAATTTCAAGATCAAGAGTTCACGGGAAGTACCCTGTAGGTTTTGATTCCCTTGCGAGTTTCGAAATTTGCAGCATAAACAGCTGTATATTTTGATTGCGTTGGTTTAGAAGCTTGATTTTTTCACAGCTTCATGGGACAGCAGACTTGACTATTTGATATAAATTTCAGTTAGATACCTTCACACGTTTCTGAGAAAAAGGGTCTTAACAGACGGACGGACAACAAAGTGATCCTATAAGGATTCCGTTTTTTCATTTCGAGGTACGGAACCCTAAAAGTATATTCTCATCATCTCATCACTAAAGTGTAAGTAGTGAAGAAAATAGTGTAAACCATTATCGTTGAAAAACTCGTTGCGAGCCTTGCTTTACATACGTTCTAGACTTCTAGAGTTACCTATTTTTCAGACAGTTTTTCAGGCACTTTTCACAAAAACAACGTGGTATACTTGTGGCTGCTTACAGAAACGTACCAGCTAGCTGACCTGGAAAGACATCATCGTATAAATCAATCAAATGACAAGTACTGACTTTTTATAAATCCACAATATTGAGGCCAGAAAAAACGTCATCTTCAGCCTTAAACAGTCCACTGCTGGACTAGGCCTCTCCTTTGTAAGGAGGAATTGGCCTACTATACCACGCTGGCCAAACGGGTTGGTCTAGGGTTTGTATCAAGTTTTCCTTCTCTTACAGTGCTGTTCTCTACATAATATGCTGCCTCTGTCGGTTCTTACGACACCCATAGGATGATATGGGGTGGTGACATTCCGTATTCTTAATCCGTCACCACACGGACGAGAAAAACGTAGAATTATATAAATCAGTTCAGCCATTTTCGAGTCTACGTCTCTAACGAACCGCTTGAACTTTACACGTACAGCTATAAGTATTGAATATATAGCATATCGCATCGCAAATCAGAGGCTTACTACCAACCGCTCAATAACAAGTTGTGCAGTTTGTCTATTTACTGAACAAACACAGAGCGATCACTCGCGGTTAACTTTACACAAATATTTGCTATCAATACACGTGCTACGACAATGTCGCTATACAAACACTACTGAACATACGGCAAAACTAGTCTGTCGTGAGGGATATACTTTTCATAAGGTTGTATTATCTCAAAAAATTGGATACGTGACTTCGAATGGTTTTGTTTTTGGTGCGAGTGTATGCCTACTCTGGTGTCGGAGATTTCAGACCGCCCGAAAGCGTCCGATATGGTCTAACAATTCTTGCCCTTGTAAAATATTCTTGAAGCTTTTTATGACCTCCATTGCTTTAAACTTTAAAGTAACTGCGACGGATTGACCCGTTGTTTTTCTCAGGAAATCCATTTCATTTTCCATGAAAGTTTCTCATATTATCCATTCCATTTCAAATTATAAGTAAACAATCGTGCTCCTAAATATTATTGTGCTAGTGTTATATAATCAAGTATATGGTTTCATTCTTCATTGCTGATTTCGCTTGTGACATTAATACAAACTGCATCCTCTCAAGTAAACATCTTCAAATTAGCGCCCATTCGCAGAAAATACGGGAATAAAACGTAAATCACAATTATATTCCCACTTAACAGCGGAAGCACCAAATGATAACATCCAACTTGAAGCTAGAACAAAAAATTGGCAAAAAGTGAAATAAAAACACGCCACTCTAACAGATTAAAATGTTCATAATATTTCACAATTTCGCGTGTAACGTAAATGTTCGAATGTTGTGATAAACGAGCTCCGAATGTTCGCGATGTATGCCGAGTGGCCGATGCAAATGGATTCGGATGCGCTTCTAAAAACTTGCACTTAAAGTATTAGGTAGCTGGAAGGGGTATACCTACTTGCTACACAATGCTTTACATTAAACATGAAGAAGAAACTGATTAGTCTCGGATAAATAGACGGTGACGCGTTTAATGCAGATTGCTGCAGATCCTCTTTTCCATTTAAAAATAAAGATAAGAATCCCGACAAAAAACTTTACTTTTCTACAACAGATTTATTAAATGCCTATGATAAAAAGACGACAGTGACTTACTCCACTCGAAACAACATTTCGTGGATCACACAAAGTGTTGTCTAAATGTTTACATCCTAATAACGTTAATATTATTATTGTATAACCAGAATTTCATTTATCAATAATATAATGTCTATAATATGGTTGCCAACCTACTTTCTAAATACCTATTGCTACGCTTGCTAAGGGCGCTAAGTCTTAAGCACTTGTTACTGTATACAATCATGACTGTAGCTATACATGTAATTTAATGATGTCTATAATATGGTTGCCAACTTACGTACTAAATACCTATTGCTACGCTTGCAAGGGGCGCTAAGTCTTAAGCACTTATTTCTGCAATAATTTTGTTGAATTTGAAATTTGTCTCATGTGAGGATTGAACCCACAACACTCTGCACAGTTTTAAACAGAGAGACGTACGCTCAAACAGGTAAGCCATCCACGTAGTCGAGTGTTCTAAGAAAATTGTTGCATTCAGCTATTGTCATTTCTTATTTCTAAAATGTGCTTACTGTTAACTCTACGAACTATACCTATTGACCAAAGGCAAGCCTAATATATCGGTGTGGGTAGAGTCATATATCATAACGCCATAGAGGCGTGGTAATCACCAGGCGCGATCCCACTCGGGAAATGTTGGCCACATGATAAAGTACTCGTAGGCATAGCCACCCATCTTTTTCGTCATTTGTCACTATCTATGGCACCCATGGGAGATGATCATATCGGTGCTATTTTTAGTTATTTTAGTTTGGCTAATTTGTAAAAGACAGCGATAGCCTAGTGGAGATACAACATTCTGCTATGCAAAAGGTATCGGATTTGAATCCACGGCGCGCACCACTGACTTTCCTATGTTATGTGCGTAAATACTCTGTAGTCTGTCATTTATAAATCCATATCAGCTTTCTTTATTCGATTAAATTCTAAAAATATGTGTATCTTAACTTTCATAAGTGTTCAATCAATCAATCAATCAGCCTATTGCAGTCCACAATATATGTATGTGATGACCAATCATAAGTGTTATTTAAATGTAATAATTGTGTAACCCAACTCCTTCTTAACTTTTAACTTATTTTCTTAACTTAGATGAAGTTATATTGCAATGATTTCTAGATTTTTTAAATACATTGTGTGTTTCAGTAAATTTGCTTTCCAAGACAAACAGGACGACGTCTGTTGGGTCCATAAGTGTACATAATGCTATATTCACTTACCTACATTAATATAATGTTCTTTCCACAATCCTTATATCTTCGTCCGCTGCATGCAATAAATTTATCACCTCTCATAATAGCTGTTTTAAAATTTAAAAGCCCTTAACACAGAACCAGTTGTAAATTAATTTTATAATTAATTACAATTTATTTGTTTTTGTTCTTAATTTATTCAACAGATGTTTCAATTTGAGAAACGATCTAAGGTTAACCAAATAAGTAAAGCAATTAAAATTTATAATTTATTTATTTGAACTTGACAACACACTACAAAACCAATATGCAGTATGTTTTTGTAGCGAGTAAGCTTTAATTAAGCATCACTATCCTTTGCCTATTTATCAGTCAATCAATTACCCAATCGCAGTCTACTGCTGGATATACGCCTCTCCCAATACGCACCCGGATCCCATAATAAAAAACGGTTAAAGTAAACCCCTAGTGTTTTTGGAATACCTATCTGGCGATACCCCAATTCAAAATAGTCTGGTACAGTTTTATCGAACTGACACGGCGAAACTATACCGGTTCCTTGTACTTTACTACGGAACCCTAAAAATCAGGTAAAATTGGTTTGAAGAAAGTTTCAAATACCAAAAAAAGTAGAAAATGGCGTCACGAGAAGGCTTTGGCTATGAGGTTCGTGTTCAATTCCCAGGTTAAATATACTTACTTCTAACGTTTTCAGCATTTAAAATAATGCAGACCTGAAACTATATTTATATTAAACAATATACCATCCCTTTATACTCGTTATTCTGGCAAATTATACATTTATTTTAAAGTCAAACTGATCTACTTATATTTTAAAATGAAGATAATTGGCTGCGTCTGACTTTTTACGAACTCAGGAACGGATTTTCACTAACAGAGTTTAATTCCAGAAGAAGGTTTAGATGCCTAACTCACATGCACAAAGCCGTAGCTCAAAACTTGTAAATAATATGGATGACACTAAAATAGCATCGAAATTCCATAAAGTTAGGTACTCAATAAACGACATCATATAAGAAAAGATCACAAAATATTTCAGAGAAAGTGGTCCAAATTTAATAAATCTTCTATAAGAAACATTTTCATACAACACATAATCACATTTTACCGCAGAAACATTTTGATGCGAATAAATTCGACATCAAATATTTCAACGTGGACAATTTTGTTAGTAAATAATTTTCCAATTCCATTACGATTATTATTAGATGAGATTTTAGTAATAAGAAATAAATAATAACGTACTTGAGTCATTTTTCTTTCTTTCGCAAGTTAACTTGGGCGGTGATAATTAACAATTTTTTTGCCTTTCGAATCCAAGACAGGACCACACTTTCTTATTATATTGTCACATCTTGGGTTAGGCATTATTTCTAAACTCACAATATGCACGAGTAAACAACAAAATAGAAATAGGTTTATACGCTTGTTAGAGCAAAATTAGACATATAAGAAAGTTTACATTTAGATATTATGGGCATTTTAAATACTGGTGCTTCTAAGATGACCGACTTACCGACTCTGCCATACATTGGTGATATAATTTTAAATTATTTATATTTGTCTGGGAGAGCTGGTCAATTCCTCCAAGTATTTAAGCTTATTTGTTACTTCCAAGTCTGCTGCCATGCATTCGTAGACATCTTTGCGACACATCTCGATCACCGCGCCGAATGTACACTTGTAGTGTTTTTCAAATATCCTTTGACACATTAGCCTAAAATTACGTCGCGTTCAGCGCGGCGTTGAACATTCTGTCCAGCGTCACGTTGCTGTTGCGCGTATTGTGTTTTGTACTAAACGAATTACTACGACCGATAATTGCATCACTAAAGTACCCGCGTGTAAATGAGCATATGCGTCGCTACGTTTAGACATAATAATATCACTTATTTTGTAAAATTTTATTTCCCTAGACTTCAAAAATGAAGCCACAGGGAATAGTTTTGACTAAACTAAGGCGCACGAGGGTGATTTAAATGTCGAGAGACGTAACATCGTCGCTATGCTAAGTTATGTAAGTCACTTCATCACAAGTACTTTACATCAATTTTCTAAGACAGCGTTACAGAAAACATTTCCAGATTATCTGTCAAGCAGAAACACAGGACACGAACTACGATAGTCATTTGGCACGATCCCGCTGTACTGAGAGGAATAAACTCGACGACTTCGGGCTAAAAGTTCCCTCACTTTTGAACCGTAGTGCTTTGTTTGCATTTATTTGTCCAAGTTGTTTTATAGTTATACCTAAAAATAAGCTCTTAATAATGTCGACATCCTTTGTCATAGCCTGTAAACAGTAGTAGTACTAAGAATTTTATACGCTATCTTATTCGAAAAAATGGACATGGACTGTAAGTACGATTAATTAAAACGAGAACCAAAATATGAGTATGACAGTCGTGGTTGACTGTCAACGTACTGGTATGAAGCAAGCTACAGACAACAATCAAATTTAACACGTGAAATAGTACGAGTACTTTCCTACATTGTACTCATCTTTAAATCTAACAGCATATGTAGGTACATATATACTCACGCCTGTTTCCCGAAGGGGTAGGCAGAGATGACGGAACGCCACTTGCAACGATCCTGACATATCTCTCTTGCTTCATTCACTCCCATCAAGTTTCTCATGCATGCTCTTCTGTTTAGGGTACTTCTAATTTGTCCTTTTTTTAGGATGTCTCCAATTTGGTCAGAGAACGTCCGTCTATCCATGTGCTCAAATCATCTTATCATACCGTTCTCGATGCTTGTCACTACATCTTCTTTTACTACCAGCATTTCTAACCAAAAGTGCAGTACTTAATAAAATTCTGTAGTAATTTAGCTATGCTGGTGATTTGAATATCTCTGTGAATGAATGTATCACTTGGGATTCTGAAATAAAGCTGTAGCCATATGTCTACCCTCTACATCAAACCTTTCACCAACCCGTTTGGCCAGCTTGTCACTTGAGGTCAAATCCTCACACAATTAGTATCTTTTGCAAACGTGGCACTTAATATAAACTTAGATTAAAGTTACTGACTTTAAAAATTTACGTTCATAAGTGTGACTTACGTCAATAAATAGTTTTGACTTTGAATATTATTGTGGTGGAAATAAGACGAGGCCTAAGTCCAGTAGTAGAATTTGAAGACTGTGTAATGTTAAATCTACTTGACATTTTGAGACATAAAAATCATACAATATTCTTAGCAAACCGATATCGCGTGAGCTAAGAAAACTCACTTATTTCGTACATATCGTAATCCATCAATATGACATATTACATTTTCGTAACTGTCTCAAAGATTTTAAAGCAAGTTTGCTGATTCATTTTCGTATGAAATCTTTGATGTATTTTACGTAATATTCTATTTCCAGGTAATACGGTGTTAAAATAATGTTATTTATATTTTTTTTATGTTTCTTGTAATACGCGAGAATCTTCGGTAAGATACGATTAATTTATTATTTTGATAACATCATACTTTGCTTTTATTTTTTTTATATAGTTGATGATAATGTATATACAGAAGTGGCAAATGCCGATCGACTATTTTCAGCTTACAACAAAAGTACAGATACATTAGTTCTCTCCATGTCTCTTTCGACTTGCTCTTTCATAATAATTTGATTTCGAACAAACTGCTTGTATAGTCTAGCTTTTGCTTAGACTATACAAGTTTTATTATAGAAGAGTTTTATTTTAGCAATTAGCAAAATATCATTTACAGCAAAGACAATTTTTTGCTGTAAATGATGCTGTAAATGAATAATTCGTTCCCGAACTGGTAAACTATAGTGAAGTTCTTGCTCATGATGGGATAAATAATACATACAGTAATATTATAACCTGATGTTTAAGTCTTGCGTTTGTGATTCGGTCGTGTTTGTAATCGTTGAACTGGCCTGTTTCGAATATATGCAAATTGGACTGTATGCAAATCAGTAGCTGGCCAAACAATACTTATTATCATTACTGAAGCTACTGAACCAAAGCTTTGTAGGACAACAACGAGACCTAGGTTTACTAAATAAATATATATTTTTTTACTTAAACTATGTTGTCCCACTGCTGGGCAAAGGTCTCCCTAACACTCCTTCAAGCATCCCTATCTTCTGCCAAATTGGGCCAGTCTCTGTTAAAATTGTCTAGATAGTCACGCCATCGTTTTCGGGGTCTGCCTCTTTGCCGCCGCCCGTCTTGCGGCATCCATTGCGTGACGATCTTCCCCATTGGCTAGGATGCATCCGCCCAATCCCACTTTAGGTTGGCAGTCTTCCGTCCCACATCAGCAACACCCGTCAGTGATCGCAGAACGGCATGTTGCACTCGATCAACCCTCTTATATCCGAGAATACTGCGTTCCATTGCTCTTTGACAAACCTTGAGGCTGGACTTTTGAAGTTCGGTCAAGGACCAGGTCTGAGCACCGTAAGTTAGGATAGGCAGAATGCACATATCGACGAGTTTGCGTTTTAGTGCCATTGGAAGGTTGCCCTTCATGAACTCTTTCATGGACCAGTAGGCTTTCCATGCATTCTCGATTTGACGATCGATTTCTCGATCTTGCCTGTTCAAAGACACTATCTAGACCAAGTAGGTATACTCGTCGACATTCTGTATTTCCTGCCCATCAACCTCGACCCTACGTTTACTGCTGTTGGTCATAACCTGGGTCTTTGAACGATTCATCGCAAGTCCAACCTCAAGGCTTGCCTTTCTAAGATCTTCGAGCATTTGATGAAGGTCTATTGCTGTTGGTGCAAATAAGACGATGTCGTCAGCAAACCTGAGGTTAGTAAGCCTATTATCACCAACAATGATGCCCGCGCTTGCCCACGGTTCTGCTAAGGTCTTGAAAAGCTCTTCTAAAACGCACGTGAACAGTTTAGGAGAGAGGGGGTCACCATGCTTAACACCCTTTGCTACCCGGAAAAATGGACCTGAAGGTTGACACAACATGATGTCGGCTGTATTTGTAAATAAATTTAAGTAAATAAATATCTTAATTGATTATATAATAGTAGTAATAGCTTAGTGAAGAAACCAACGGCCTGATTCGCTGAGGGACTCTGGTTTAGACCCACGGCACGCATTACTGAGTTTTGGAAATGAAGTGTATGTAAAATTGCTGATTATCGATTGCCTTGCTTTATAGCTTGCCTAGTAAGATAAATTCTCACTCCTGGACGTGAGCCTACCCCATAAGTAGATGCATGTCTCCTCTACTTATGGGTAGGCTCAAGCCATAGTCAATCACACTGACCAAGGGTGGGTAAGCAGCTTTTTCCGAGAACGTTATGGAGAACTCAGTCATAATTTCTAGTTTTCAAATAATACGTGGTTGCAGACCCGTTCCATGAACATAGGCAAGCATTAGAACTCTATACACTACTGGCTTCAGTTCCCAGTCAAGTGGAGTATCCACACTGAACGGACTATGAAATGTGAGCACTGCGTTTACATACTATTTCCCTTGCTTTGCTGACTTTGCGTTCACCGGAGACTATAATTTCGCATTTAGACTATAGAGTTTAGTTTTACGTAGACTTGTTATTATACAACTTTATCGCTTCGTACGTGCTCTGTCTTTCATTAGCTTTGAAGGTAGTTTTATAATAATGTTCTACTTTGTTTCTGTACTGATTATTATGCTGGAGAGGCTGTTTCTTTTGTTGTATTATGATCTACTAGTTCAAGGTTGTTATAAGAAAGAAATGAAAATAATAAGTAAAGTTTAAAGAATAACAATGAAGCACATTATAATTTATATTATAATTAATACTATTAAAAATATAGTATATAATACTGTTGATACATAATACTCAAACACTGAAAATGTTATTAATATAAGAAATAATGTAATATTGTTGTTGATATGCTTAATATACCGGCAACATAGGGTCATTCAGCACAATGCTGTGCAGTAGCTTGGGCATAACATAGGGCTGATTTTTAGGAATCTCAAATGCGGCACTGATATCAAGCTAACGACATAGGTGACGATCTCAACAAGATCGTCGATTCACGATCGGTACGTGGTCGCAACTTGAGAAATTTCCTGACCCCAAAGCCATCAGTAGTTCGAGCTATGTGCTGTACCTGCCTTTTGCCACTTTAGCAGATTCGGAGAGCTAGGACAATGGACAACATTAAAAATAGATAAAACCTTCAGCCCGGATTAAAGCCTGTTTAGATATTCCATTGAAGCTGTAGAAGTTACTTCTACAAGACAAGCACCAAATATTATATTATTTTTAATTTTTATTTATAGACTCACGCCTGGAGGCAGCGATAGCCGAGTGGATATACCAACAGACTGCCATGCAGAGGGTATCGGGTTCGAATCCACGGCACGCACCAATGACTTTTCGGAGTTATGTGCGTATTGAATTGTTAATTATCGCTTGTCCCGTGCCTCGGAGAGCACGTTAAGCCGTCGGTCCCGGGTGTCATGAAGATCTTTGACAGTCGTTACAGGGCGTCAGTACCTTCTAAATTAACTGACACTAGTCTAAACCATGGAATATCGCTATCCCTTCGGGTTGCGGAGGTCAGACAGGCAGTCGCTCTGTGCAAAAGCTAATATTCCGCCAAATCCGGTTAGACTAGAAAGCGGACCCCAAATTGAAACTGGGATAACGCTAAGAGGATGATGAGGTTGAGACTCACGCCTGTATCCCCGAAGGGGTAGGCAAATGTGTAATATATATTACACCCACATTTAGCCATGAATTTTTAGGTCCCACGTAATATTATTAACATTTTCATAAATATTCTCGTTCTGATGTGATGTTCTTAAGTGATGCGATTTTATAAAAAAATCAATGATAAAAAAATCATGTAAAACAACAAAAATGCCTGCATAACTGCGCTCTATAATCTGCACTTGACGAAAGAAAAATATTGCCGTTACCGGACACATCACCAGGCTCCGTGCTGCTACGGAGAATTCGGAAAAACCCAGTAACACTTTTTCCCGACCCGGGAATCGATCTGGTCAGCAGGCGCATACTCTATCCACGGGACCACGGGGGCAGCCTTAAACCTTAAATAAATTAATTTTACGCGATTAAGACCCGCTGAGTTATTTTGTGTGAGCCTAGCTGAGATACCAACAGACTGTTATGCAGAGGTATCGGGTTCGAATGCACAACGCGCTCCCCTGCCTTTTCGAAGTTATGTTCGTATTTCGTCTGTAGTCTGCACAGTTAATTTATAAATCCATATCAGCTTTCCTTATTCGATAAAATGCTGGAAATATCTTAACTTTGATAAGTGTTATTCACATGTAATAATTGTGTAACCTAACTCCTTCTTAACTTTTAACTAATTTCCTTAACTTATATGAAGTTATATTGCAATGGTTTCTAGATTTTTAAACTACATTGTGTGTGTCAGTCAATTTGATTTCCAAGACAAACAGAACGACGTCTGTTGGGTCCATAAGTGTACATAATGCTATGTTCACTTACCTACATTAATAATATTATGTCCTTTCCACAATCTTTATATCTTCGTCCGCTGCATACAATATATTTATCGTCTCTTATAATAGCTGTTTTAAAATTCAAAAGCCCTTAACACAGAACTGGTTGTAATTTAATTGAATAATTAATTATAATTTATTTTTTTTGTTCTTTATTTATTCAACAGATGTTTCAATTTGAGAAACGATCTAAGGTTAACCAAATAATTAAGGCAATTAAAATTTATAATTTATTTACTTGAACTTGATTACAAAACCAATATGCAGTATGTTTTTGTAGAGAGTAAGCTTTGATGAAGCATCACTATCCTTTGACTATTTATCAGTCAATCAATAACCCAATCGCAGTTCACTGCTGGATATACGTCTCTCCCAACACGCACCCCGATCCCATAATAAAAAACGGTTAAAGTAAACCCCTAGTGTTTTTGGAATACCTATCTGGCGATACCCCAATTCAAAATTGTTTTGTACAGTTTTGTCGGACGGACATGGCAAAACTATACCGGTTCCTTGTACTTTACTACGGAACCCTAAAAATCAGGTAAAATTGGTTTGAAGAAAGTTTCAAATACCAGAAAAAGTAGAAATTGGCGTCACGAGAAGGCTTTGGCTATGAGGTTCGTGTTCAATTCCCAGGTTAAATAGACTTACTTCTAACGTTTTCAGTATTTAAAATGATGCAGACCTGAAACTATATTTATATTAAACAATATACCATCCCTTTATACTCGTTATTCTGGCAAATTTTGCATTTATTTTAAAGTTTGTTTGTTTGTTTTCGTGTGAGTGTGTGGCCAACTCTGGTGTCGGAGTTTTTAGACCGCCCGAAGGCCTCCGACATGGCCTAACGATCCTTATCCTGAGACAAGAACCGGGACCGACAGTTTTACGTGCCCTCCGAAGCACGGTAGCGCTCAGATGTAAATGCCACACGTGGTCACCCATCCAGGTGGCGACCTGTGCAAGCGTTGCTTAACTTTGCCGATCTGTTACGAACGGCAAGCCAAGTCTCGCTATGAGCGCTACATTTTAAAGTCAAACTAAGCTACTTATATTTTAAAATGAAGATAATTGGCTGCGTCTGACTTTTTACGAACTCCGGAACGGATTTTCACAAACAGAGTTTAATTCCTGAAGAAGGTTTAGATGCCTAACTCACATGGACAAAGCCGCAGCTCAAACTTGTAAATAATATGGATGACACTAAAATAGCATCGGAATTCCATAAAGCTAGGTACTCAATAAACTACATCATATAAGAAAAGATCACAAAATATTTTAGAGAAAGTGGTCCAAATTTAATAAATTTCTGATAAGAGACATTTTCATACAACACATAATACATTTTACAGCAGAAACATTTTGATGCGAATAAATTCGACATTTTAAGTATTTTAACGTGGACAATTTTGTTAGTAAATAATTTTCCAATTCCATTACGATTATTATTGGATGAGATTTTAGTAATATGAAATAAATAATAAGGTACTTGAGACATTTTTCTTTGCTTCGCAAGTTGGGCGGTGATAATAAACAATGTTTTGCCTTTCGAATCCAAGACAGGACCACATTTTCTTATTATATTGTCACATCTTGGGTTAGGCATTATTTCTAAACTCACAATATGCACGAGTAAACAACAAAATAAAAATAGGTTTATACGCTTGTTAGAGCAAAATAAGACATATAAGAAAGTTTACATTTAGATATTATGGGCATTTTAAATACTGGTGCTTCTAAGATGACCGACTTACCGACTCTGCCATACATCGGTGATATAATTTTAAATTATTTATACTTGTCTGGGAGAGCTGGTCAATTCCTCCAAGTATTTAAGCTTATTTGGTACTTCCAAGTCTGCTGCCATGCATTCATAGACATCTTTGCGACACATCTCGATCACCTACCGCGCCGAATGTACACTTTTAGTGTTTTTCAAATATACTTTGACACATTAGCCTAAAGTTACGGCGCGTTCGGCGCGGCGTCGAACCTTCCGTTGAGCGTCACGTTGCTGGGAATATTATATTATGACCAAATGTTACCCATCACCGTCATTTAATGTTGACTGTTCGGCGCGTATTGTGTTTTGTACCAAGCGAATACTACGACCGATAATTTCATCACTGAAGTACCCGCGTGTAACTGAGCATAATATGTGTCGCTACGTTTAGACATAATCATATCACTTTTTTTGTAAAATTTTATTTATCTAGACTTCTCTTCAAAAATGAAGCCACACGGATGAGTTTTGACTATACTAAGGCGCACGAGGTTCATTTAAATGTCGAGAGACGTAACATCTTCGCTATGCTAAGTTATGTAAGTCACTTCGTCACAAGTACTTTACATCAATTTTCTAAGACAGCGTTACAGAAAACATTTCCAGATTATCTGTCAAGCAGAAACGCAGGACACGAACTAGGATAGTCATTTGGCACGATCCCGCTGTACTGATAGGAATAAACTCGACGAGTTCGGGCTATAAGTTCCCTCACTTTTGATGGTGCTTTGTTTACATTAACTTGCCCATTTATTTTCAATTTTATTCAGAAACATAAGCCAAAGCACATTTTGTAATAGTGACCCTTCGAAAAATCGTATTTGAAGTGTAAGTATGATAAATAAATATTGCTCTGTTTATATTGAAATGAAGAGCGGATCGCTGTGAGTGTATCATAGTGAACTTAGTAGAAAATTTACGTTGGATTTTGAAATACAGCTGTATTTATTTTATTTATTTATTTAAATTTATGCACAAACAATGTACAAAGGTGGACATAATGCCATAAGGCATTCTCTACCTGTCAACCTTAAGGTGGTGAAGAGATAAAAGTGGTAGGTGCAATTAGACTGTAAACTAGAGTAGTAGTTATGACTTAATACTAATAATTATTGTGTAACTTAATAATTATTTTATACATAATAGGGATATAATACATACACAATAAATAGTTCTATATAAACTTACTTATACATAAATATATATATATATATATACATATATAAACCTAAATATATATACATACTACATATACATAAATACTTATAATAATGGATGAGAGTGATGTGCTGATTCCTCTAATCTCTTGAAAAGAAGCTCTCGTACTTTGATTTTGAATGTAAAACGGTTAGTGGCCATTCTGACTTCAGGAGGGAGTGTATTCCATAAGAGAATAGACTGCACAACAAAGGAAGAGTTGACGAACCCAGTAGTGTGACTAGGGCAAGAAAGAAGAAGATTATGAGAAGAACGGAGATTTCTATCATTTATGGAAGATAGATATTGGAAGTATGGTGTGAGATAAGTTGGGGGGGAAGGAGACTTGAGAATAGAGAAGAGAGTAGTGAGAGCACGCAAACACCGGTGCTGGCGAATTGGTAACCATTTAAGTTCGGAACGATAAGTAGAGACGTGGTCATACTTACGAAGATTGTAAATGAATCGAATGCAGTTATTGAGAAGTCGGTCATACTTATTGAGATGTTCTGCATTCAGGTCATAATAGCACATATCACCATAGTCGATTATGGGAAATATTAAGGCCTGCACAAGCATTGTCTTGGTCTTGGAAGGAAGGAAATTCTTGAACCGGTAAAGTGCTCTAAGAGTTCCAGTGACCCTCTGACTGACTTTCGTCACCTGCGCTTGCCAATTGAGAGTAGTATCCATGTGTATACCTAAGTTTTTTACCTCTGAACAGTATGGAATAGCCAAGCCATTAAACATGATTGGTGGTAACGTTTTTAAGTCTATGCTGGGTATTAAGCGGCGACTGCCTATAATAATGGCCTGGCACTTTGCTGGGTTCACGGCTAAGCCAAATTTATTACACCAGGCCATCATTGACTCAAGGTCCCTATTCATATCAGCAATGGCCACTGTTATATCATCCACTCTCGCTTGGGAGTATAACTGCAAGTCATCAGCATAAAGGTGATACGAACAGCGAAGATTAGGAGTTAAGAAGTTAATAAAAATAGAGAATAGTAAAGGAGAGAGAATGCCACCCTGAGGAACACCAGAGCTAATGTCGCGCCAACTAGATGACCTTTCATCACAGCGAACAGACTGCTGGCGTTCCTGAAGATACGATGAGAACCATTCCAGTGCATCAGGAGAGATCATGATATAGGAGAGGATAGATAGAAGGACATCGTGACTGACGGTGTTAAAGGCGTTCGAGAAGTCAACCAAAGTCAGTACAGTGACTTTAGTGTCCTCCATGCCTGCCCTAACATCGCCAGTCACTTTGAGGAGTGCAGAAGTCGTGCTGTGGCCTGGCCTGAATCCGGATTGCAGAGGACTAAGCAAGTTATTTTGATACACGAATTCAGACAACTGCTTATGTACACAGGCTTCCAGCACTTAAGATAGGAAAGGCAGGATAGAGATAGGACGGAAATGGTTAGGGAGAGAAGGGTTCGTGATCTTAGGCAGCGGAATAACAAAGGCTTTACGCCACAGGGAGGGGAAAGAGCCACTGTCAATTGAAAAATTCACAATGTGGGATATAGGAAGGATAAGATGGTCAAGGATCGGGATTATCATGCGGCGGCTGATAGAATCAAAGCCCACAGCATTGGATTTAATAGACAGGATAATCTTCTTGATCTCACCCAATGCAACTGGAGAAAAATGAAATGCAACATTAGGACGGGGAAGCCCAGCAATATAGTCAACTGTATTACGCCTGGTTTGAAGATCCAGTTGAGAAGACGATGTGAAATGATTATTTAAATCATCCAAACCAGTCGTAATTTGAGGAGTTGTCCGTTGCTGTTTGCCAATACCTATGGTCCCAAGGAACTTCCAGATACTAGCAGAGGAAGAAGAATTAATATTGTCGAAAATATGGCGGCGTTTAGCGTTTCGTATCATCTGATTACACCGATTCCTTGCAGTTTTGTACAGACTCCAGTTCTCGTCAGATCGCTCCTTTTTAAACTTCCGGAAAGCTCGATCTCGGCGCCTCATGGCCATTTGAACGCCCCTAGTGAGCCAAGGAGCGGGGGGACGTTTTAATTTAATTCTCCTGATAGGAGCATGTTTATCAAAGAGGCCGATTACAGTATTGTTGAAGATCGAAACCATTGCATCTACGGTGTTGGCTGCTAACAAATAAGACCAATCCAGTAGAGCAGCATCCTTTTGCAGCTTCTCGCTATCCATACGTCCAAAACAACGCATGTGCAGAACCTTAGGGCGAGGTTTAGGAGGTTTAAGGAGATAGGATAGGTAGATGAGGTCATGGTGAGAAAAACAGGGAGCAAGGTATTGGCCATGGGAATGTACACAGGATGGGGCAGAGGTAATAATCAAGTCTAACCAAGTGTCTTCACCTCCGATGTTGTGGTGAGTGGGTTCGAGAGGAAGAGTGTGTAGACTGGCAGACTCAATCAATTTTAGAAGGTTCTGGGAGCGAGAGGAATTGATGGCTAGGAGGTCCGTGTTGAAATCTCCCATGATAATATGGTGTGCATATTCCGACCCTAAAGATTCCAGAATCGATCCGAGACTGGAGAAGTAATTAACGGAGGGTGGACAATATACTACTCCTAGAACGGTTTTCGTTCCACTGACTGAAACCTCAAGAAAAAGATACTCAGAGGAGCTCCAACCTTTACATCGAACCCTATACCAACCCCAACCAAAAATGGACGTTCATAAGTTTGACATAAGTGAATAAATAACTTTGACATTGAATGGAAATTGGGAGAGGCCTATGTCCAGAAGTAGAATTTAAAGACTATATAATGTTACCTCTTGCTGGCATTTTAAACATAAAAATCATACAATATTCGTATCTGACCGATATCGCGTGAGCTCAGAAAACCCACTTATTTCGTTCATATCGTAATCCATCAATATGACATATTCAATTTTCGTAACTGTCTCAAAGATTTTTACAGCAAGTTTGCTGATTAATTTTTGTATGAAATCTTTGATGTATTTTACGTAATGTTCTATATCCAGTTACTCAATTGGGTTATCTTATCGAAGGTAATACGGCGTTAAAATAATGTGCTTTATATTTTTTTATGTTTCTTGTAATACGCGAGAATCTTCGGTAAGATACGATTAATTTATTATTTTGGTAACATCATACTTTTCTTCTATTTTTTTATATAGTTGATGATAATGTATATACAGAAGTGGCAAATGCCGGACGACTATTTTCAGCTAACAACAAAAGTATAGATATATTAGTTCTCTCCATGTCTCTTTCGATTTGCTCTTTCATAATAATTTGATTTCGAACAAACTGCTTGTATAGTCTAAGCTTTTGCTTAGACTTTACAAGTTTATTAAAGAAAAGTTTTATTTTAGCAACAATTGTGTGCTGTAAATGATAATTGTATTTTCACTGCCCGTTCATCGAAACAGAACACCAAGAATCCGAAACGAACTGGTAAGCTATAGGGAGGTTCAGCTTGCTCATGATGGGATAAATAATTCATACAGTAATATTATGGCCTGGTGTTTAACTCTTGTGTTTGTGATTCGATCGTGTTTGTACCTAATCGTTGAACTGGCCTGTTTCGAATATATGCAAATTGGACTGTATGCAAATCAGTAGCTAGCCAAACAATAATTATTATCATTACTGAAGCTACTGAACCAAAGCTTTGTAGGACAACAACGAGACCCAGGTTTACTAAATAAATACCTTAATTGATAACATAATTCTAGTAATAGCCTAGTGAAGAAACCAACAGCCTGATACGCTGAGGGTCTGTGGTTTAGACCCACGGCGCGCACTACTGAGTTTTGGACATGAAGTGCATGTAAAATTGCAATTGCAATAGTAAAATTGCTGATTATAAATTGCCTTGCTATATAGCTTGCCTAGTAAGATAAATTCTCACTCCTGGGCTTGAGCCTACCCATAAGTGGAGGCATGTGGCCTCTGCTTATGTGTAGGCTCTATCCATAGTCAATCACGCTGACCAAGGGTGGGTAAGTAGCTTCTTCAGGGAACGTTATAGAGAACTCAGTCATGCTTTCTAGTTTTCAAATGATACGTGATTGCAGACCCGTTACATGAATATAGGCAAGCATAAAAACTCTATACACTACTGGCTCCAGTTTCCAGTCAAGTAGAGTATTCACACTGAACGGACTATGAAATGTGAGCACTGCGTTTACATACTATTTCCCTTGCTTTGCCGCCTTTGCGTTCACCGGAGACTATAATTTCGCATTTAGACTATAGAGTTAAGTTTTACGTAGACTTGTTATTTTAAAACTTTATCGCTTCGTACGTGGCTACGTGCTCTGTCTTTCATTAGCCTTGAAGGTTGTTTTATAATAATGTTCTACTTTGTTTCTGTACTGATTATTATGCTGGAAAGACTGTTGCTTTTGTTGTATTATGATCTACTAGTTCAAGGTTGTTATAAAAACGAAACGGAAAGAATAAATGAAGTAGGTGCAAAGTATAACAATGAAGCACATTATAATTTATATAATAAAGTATAGTAGTTGGGTCTCAGGGCTGATTTTTAGGAATCTCAAATACGGCACGCATATCAGGCTAACAACATAGGTGACGATCTCAACAAGATCTTCGATTCAAGATCGGTACGTGGTCGCCACTTTAGAAATTTCCTGTCCCCAAAGCCATCAGCAGTTCGAGCTATGTGCTGTACCTGCCTATTGCCACTTTAGCAGATTCGGAGAGCTAGGACAATGTTAAAAATAGATATGACCTTCATCCCGGATTAAAGCCTGTTTAGATGTTCCATTGAAGCTATATAAGTTACTTCTACAAGACAAGCACCAAATATTATAATATTTCTTATTTTTATTTATAGACTCACACCTGTATCCCTGAAGGGGTAGGAAAAGGTGTAATATTACACCCACATTTAGCTATGAATTTTTAGGTCCCACACGGTATGAAAATATTTATAATATTTTATAAATATTTTCATAAATATTCTCGTTCTGATGTGATGTTCTTAAGCGATGCGATTTTATTAAAAAGAAATATATAATTATGTACATTTTTTTAAATTGTCATGTAAAGCAACAAAAATGCCTCCATCTATATCTGCGCTTCACGAAAGAAAAATATATGTCGTCATATATTTCATTTCCCGTCATCTGCATTACATTCAATATCGTCGAAGTTATAGGGGTCAGAAATGTTTTATTCATTGGGTGAAGTTACAAAAAGTACAATACTTGAATGACAGATGCGTTTCGGGTGACTTTTGCTTTGCACTGTTTTTCTTTGCTCATGTGTTGTGTTTTGGATTATATGCTCGAAATTTTGCTACTAAGGAAAATACACGAAACTATCTTTGCGAAAAGAAGGAAAAGTCGACATGAAACCCAGTAACCAACGAGCCTGGCCAGTGACGAATAGTAGGTCAAGTCCTCATATTGGCTTACAAGTTACAATATTTACAATTAGGAAGGACACTGTAGGACTAATATAAACATGAGTCCAAAAACACTGCACACCTTAACTAAGACACTAATTTCCAGTTTGCGGCCATTCTACAACAGGTTTTGAATGCAGTTCTTGCAGTCAAACATCCAACTAGAATTATACCCAGCCAATTATTATCCTATGATCCACTCGTAGCGAGCTGTTTAACCTGGTCACACATTCTAAGAGCTGTTCAAACACACCTGTCTCACAAAATACACAGAATCAAAAAATGGTTCTTTCCTAGTTTTATTCAAATACTCCATAAACGGCTGGAGGCTGCACGAAGCACATTTACAAGCTGTTTGCGAGAATATACCAGAGCTTGAACTGGGAGAAACTTTATATAATATTAGCTAATGCTTGCAGATTTAATTCTCATTAGTGCGGTTTAATTTAATGCTTGTACACTTACTCGTTTGAATTTTATTTAAAAAGCTTAAGGTGGAAAGGTTTACTTACTTACAATAGCAGAAATATTTTGTTACCCGGTAGTAATGCACTAGTATGTATAAATCATAGATTGAGTTTACTTAACCAATTACAGTAACTGGGGTTAAAGAAATGGCGTTAATTTCTAGGTACATAATGTGTCGATAATAATTTTTGTTTGTAATTTTTGTAGGTATTTTATCTTACGAAGTCCAATTATTATATTTTATGTTACGGTTAACTTTTGTTTCATGACTGAAAATAAATCAATACTGGGTCCCTGTACTAAGATTGATCTTGTGCCACAGGCGGTTGAGTAAAGCACTAACAATTCAATTAACTATAGTAGGTACGGATAGACATAATTACATTAATTTACAACATTTATAGCTAAATGTAGATTTTTAAGAGCTAAAATTCTGAACTTAATACAAAAAAATAAATAGGTATTTATTTAATAAAAGAGCTCTATTTCAGTACAGTCGAAGAAAATATAAAATATCAGCACTTACTAAGTAATCATATTTAATTCATACGAATCAAAGAGACATAATATTATTTTTTTAAAACATAAGGGACAAGCTAATAATTGTGACTCAGACGAAAGCTTATTACAAATTCTTCGAATAAAGTTTATCGTAGTGGACATAAGTGGAATGAGAAATGTCATAAGCTAACAAAGAATCTTTTGGTTTCTGTTTCAACGATTAAATATTGTGGAAAAAGTGGCGATAGCCCCGTGGTGTACGTAATAGACTGCAGAGAAGATGGTCTCGGGTTCGATCCCCAGTTACCCTGGGCACACACCTCAGACTTTTCAAAGTTATGTTTGTATTAAAAATGTTAATTATGCCTCGCTTAACAATGTGACCTGTAGATGGCAATAGGCTCGCTCCCTATTACATTGGGACCGAAACATAACTGCTGAAGTGTGAGTGTGTAATACACCTCTGCCTACTCTACCTCTGATAAAGGTTATGTTTATGTATTTATGTATTAGTATAGTGATATGTAGTCAAATTAAAATGGCGACATAATCTTAATATATAAAATCCTTGCGTTACTGACTTACTGACAGACACGCTACAGCCGAAACTATTGGGCGCAGGAAGCTGAAATTTGGCATGTATGTTCCTTGTGGACGGTAGGGGTGCACTAAGGAGGGATTTCCCGAAATTCCCACGGGATCGGCCAAAACGGGTAAATTTAAAAAAAATGCAGTCGTAGCTGCTGGCGTCCTCTAGTTAATCATATGATAAGTAATCAGATTTGACAGAATATTAGATATTCAACAGAGTGACTGCTGTCTAACCTCTACAACCCGAAGGGATAGCGACATTCTAAGGTTTAGACAAGTGCAGACTCAGTTTTATTTAGAGTAATCACTGACTCCCCGTAACGCCTGTCAAAGATCAGACAGCCAGGAACGACGGCTTAACTTGTTCTCCAAGTCATGGAGCAAGCGATACGCACATAACTTCGACAAGTCAGTAGTGCCCGCCATGGACTCGAAGCTACTCGAGCACATTTTATCAAGGAAAGCTACATAACATCATAAAAAGTAAGTGAGTAAAAAGAAAATTACTCTGAGTCCTTGGCCAGAGAGGAAGCGCGTTTGCGGGCTCGGACCGCGCTCGCAACCGCGCTCGCGCGGCGTCGCGCGCGTCTTCACGTGTCCGCATTGAAGCGCGCGGCGCGTCCCCGGGTGTCATGTACAGTGTTTGTCAAATATATTATGGATGCTTATTGTTACTAGAAAATGCTTTTTAGTAATACGAATCCATAATGTTTAATCCAAAGGAGAATGACCAAAACTGGGCTATTTTGTGGCACGTTTGCTTCTAAACCATTCATATCTGGAAAATCTTCTTTTATTTTATAATTTTATAAATATTTATTTTAATTTAAAGCGAAACGGGGATTTTTAGTCCATAATTAAAAGTATCTGCGCCGTTCCGGTCGTGACATCGCCATTTCATATTCAAAACTCATTTTGCATATTTCGGCAAATGTTTACAGTTTCTTGCAAACTCCTTTTAAAAGGGAAAAATGACATTCATAGTGAAAACAGGGTGACATAATAAAAGTTCTAATAAGCAAAATAACACCAAAATCTTATGATATTTTGAAAAATGTATTGTGTTGAAATATTTTCTATAAATGATATGTTTATCCTTTTTGCAACACATTACCTACGAAATAAAGTTTTGTACTTATCGAAAATATGGGAACATGTTTTTATTATACTGGCATCTTTAATGTCTTACGTCAGTTATTTTGACATGAAAACAGTCAAATTGCTTTTTCACCTATCTCTTCATTATATCTCTTTATTGGAAAATTAGTAATTTACTGTCGTTAATATTGACTTGAACAATCCTTTGTGGACCAAACAAGTTTATTTCGTGTTATCAAGATTCGTGGGTTGACTAAATGTAACGTAAAAAGGACCTTTCAGGTGTGTGCTGTTACGATATCCCTACTAGGGGGTGTCTAAATGAGAAGCGTGGTTAAGTGTTACAATAAAAATTGATTTAATAGCCAATAAATTTTAGACATCATTTAGCAAGCGTTACTTTAATGAAAAAGATTACTATTTATGTGATATTAAGAAAAATTTACACAGGGTCGCGTAGTTCGGCGAGGGGTTGGGGTTTTTGTGGAGAATCCTGCTGCCGGTTCGTCCAGGAGAGGTGGTCAACTTATCTCGTCTGTAGCCGCCGCAAGAGGGGGAACGCAGCTAGCACCTCAGCTTTTATAGCAGCGGGAGGCCGGAGGCGTCGATGACATGAGTGGGAGGAGTGAACGCGACGTCACAGTGACGTCACATAAAGTATGAGACAGTCTTTATTGGTAACATTAGTATGTCGTCTGGACTTAGAACAACTAGTCGTGGTGTGGATTGCGGTTATGTTAACTCTTCCTTTGCGGTACCTCGGTAGCAACACGTCCGTTCTTTGGACAAGCTATCTGATTCGGCGCACAATATTTTGACACCATGGATAGGGCCAGTCTGTATACCTAAGTGTTGTTTACTTCTCAATTCCTACAATTATCTCGTGCTCTCCTCACCGAATATTCAAACGACTTTAATTGTTTGTTTCAGGGATTGAACGGAGTCTTATGTTTATAATGCTACACATTAATTGAAGCTGTTGTAACTTCTGAGGTCATACCTGCACCACATTATGGTATACGATATACAAGCTCCTGCTTCATTTTGAGGTGATTTATTTGAAGATGATTTATAATAACAAATAAAAAATGAAGAATAACATAAAAACTGTGTTTCATTTACCTATTAATCATAAAACAGTGTAGTTTTAATGCCAACTTGGAATGAGCTTATCTTTTGCGAACTAGCCACACTGAAATTCTCATTATTTGTACCGACATGGTATTGAGAATTCTCAGTAAGATATATACCAGACTGAAAAAACCGCAAACTAATATAATGTACAAGCATTTGCTTCGTAGCTCCATTGCTTTTTACAACTATTTTCTATATTGTATAATATACATACATGCTTCTAATAAATTCCGGTAATATTATTAAATCATATCATCATCGTCCTAGCGTTATGTCGGTTGCATCCAAGACTTTAACGCCTAGGAGCCCTGGGTCCGCTTACTAGTCTAACCAGATATGACAGAATATTAGCTTTTCCATAGTCTGACCGCCATAACCCAAAATGATAGCGATATTGTATGGTTTAGACCAGTAAGTATCGGTTTATTGGAGGGTACTGACTCCCCGTAACGACGTGCGATGGTGAAAGATCTTCATGACAACTGAGACCGACGGCTTAACGTAAGTACTCTTCGAAGTACGGCCGATAATTAACTAATTTACTACTATTAATATGATAAAGTCATGTAACTATCACAATACTTAACCTCAAAATATTTGAAATCTTTAATGTCCGATAGCTAAGAATACCGCCGGATATCATATTCATTTTTTCCTAATTTAATAAGAAGTATATTTACTATATTTTACTGGTCAAATCATCGAGAAGCAAACTTAGCCCATCTTCCATACAAATTTGGTCATACTCCTTTGTAATAGTCCCTACGTTTCCTTAGATATAAAAATAACTTCATGCCCATGAAATTATAATTTGCGCTAATAAACTCTTCAACATTCCAATCCATTTTAAATCACGGCGCCATGATGCTAACGCGTGCGGTAAGCTCAGAAAAGTTTGAGATCCCCACGCTCCGTGTTGTATTCCGCTTGCCACCCGTGCATTCACTGCTGACACTTGTAACGCGGTGTCCCACGTGAGCGGCCCACCGTGAACGCGATTGCGGATCGGTCGGATGCGGTTTCTACCCGGTGCGGTTGGACGCGGCGGATCTGTCCTATGTGCGCGCGAATTGTTTTATTTCATCATGCGGCGTTCATTTCACATAAACAATTTGATATGGACATGACAGCTCATTTATTGGAAAATTTATATCTTAAGTATAAAAAACTCAAGAATTATGTACGACAGAGAAATATAACGAATTATAGCTTTAATTAAAGGACAATGGCAGATCTCCATACATCAAAATGTCTGAAATTAAATTGAAGCGTACAGTATTAAAAAATATATCAAAAAAATTGGCGTAAGTAACAGAGTCTATAAATGATTTTATTTTCACTCAGGAAAGGCGGCATAAGAAGATCGGTGTTTGAATTTTTAGTTAAGAATGAACAATGTAGGTAAAAGGAAAGTTATAGTATGAAAGTTAAACAATGTAGGTAGGTACGTTTGAATTATCAAATGACATAAAATATGTCAGATTGACATCAAAACGCAGAAGTATTTTGTAGCATCGAACTGTCACAGCCAAAGACAAAAGCAGAGCTGCACATTTTAAATCGATTTTATATGAAATCGATACAACATTAAAACGATGTTGTGACGTTTTTATTTGATTTAAACGTTGTTTTGCTTCAAAAATATTAGCTTATTGATATAAATGTTGATTAAATATTAAATAACTGCATTTTAAAATAAACCAACTCTATAAAGGTCGATCGTATAGATTACATATTTAATAATCAATACGGATATACCACTCAAGTTGTTGAGGTGGACTGTAGTTTTTATCTTCCAAAGGAATGAAACGCCTGGCTTGATGGTGAGTTGATTTATTTTAATCTTTATCAGGATCGGCTTGTTGCTTCGGATTTCTTGAGAGAACTACTGCTGACTGAACTGAACTACATCGGTGCATCATCATGGACTTCTTCTCACCACCCCCTACGGGGTAGTGGGGTTCCTTTTGGAGATTGTCTCCTTAAGGGTGTCGTCTTCGCGGCCCAATACTATGGGCCGGTCATTGGGTTTGCCGCCCCCGAGGCTGACCAACCGGGTGAGTCTCCGTTGGGAGAGACCCAGTTAGTCGCCTGCGAGAGGGCGGCGGCTGGTCATCTGGATGGTGTGGTGGTGGCGGTGGTGATGAAGCCCCGCTCGAGGGAACCGGGATCAGTTCCCGAGCGGGGCGCTTCAGTCTCCTCCGGATGAGTATCGTTGAATCAGGATGGGGGAGGGGAGCGATGTTGACGAGGTGGGGGTGTTCTGAGCGGTCTGCACGCTCGAACATACCCTGGGCCAACCCGCTCACAAATCCCTCGATCGGCTCCCACTTGAGGTCTCGATGGATGGTCGCGTTTCTGAGGTACCTGGGCGCGTCCACCGCCAGGCGAAGACACTTGTTCTCCACCCGCTGCAGTCGCTGCCGCGTGGTCCCTGCTGTCAAGTTGTACCAGGCCGGCCCCGCGTATGTGAGGCGCGACCTGATATAGGTCTTGTAGAGAGCCAACTTGGCTCTCAGCGGCAGTCTGGAGGACAGCAGCGGGCGAAGTTTCGCCCTCGCAGCCTGGGCCTTCGCGGTGGTGGTCTGGACGTGGTGGACCATCGTCAGATTCCTGTCGATGGTGACGCCCAGGTACTTGACCGTCGGCGACCAAGGGATTTCCTCCCCCATCAGTTGCAGGCATGGTGGGTACTGTACCCGTCCAGTCACCATAGCCACCTGGGTCTTGGACACGTTGCACTTGAGCCTCCACTTCTTCAGCCAGCCCGGGAGCGCTTCAAGTGTCGGGCTCAGCTTCCGTGCAGCGTGTCTGGCGTTCCGTGAGCTGGACAGGTACGCGGCGTCGTCCGCAAACAGCGCCAGCTTCACGTCGCCCACTACTGGGATGTCGTCCGTGTAGTGGGCGTACAGAACTGGGGAGAGACAGCTCCCCTGTGGGACTCCGGCCTTGATGGTCCTCTCCTCTGACGTGACGTCCTCGACGGCCACGTGGAAGGTTCTCCCTCGGAGAAATGATGCGATGACCGTGATGAGTTGTCGTGGGATAGTGGACGTCGACAGTTTGTAGATGAGGCCGTCATGCCACACCCTGTCGAACGCCTTCTCCATGTCGAACATCACGGTCACCGTGTGGCCTCTCTTGTTCATCCACGTGGCCATCTCGCCCAGTACGCGAGTCAGCTGCAGCGTGGTGGAGTGTGCTTGGCGAAACCCGAATTGTTCGGGCCTCGGGCTGAGGTGCGGGGTGATCTTCGCCAGCAGCAGTCGCTCGAACACCTTGGACGTCGTCGAGAGGAGAGTGATTGGCCTATAGTTCTCCGGCTTCCTGAGATCTTTGCCGGGCTTGGGGAGAACAATGACCCGGCCCCGCTTCCAGCTGGTCGGGAAGTGGCCGGTTCTCAGGATGCCGTTGAAGAGCTGGGTCGCTGCTATCAGTGATTTCCGAGGAAGTCGATGCAGTGCGGAATTCGGGATGCCGTCCTCACCAGGCGCCTTCCGGGGGTTGGTTTTGCGGATCACCGCTGCAACCTCTTGCGGGGTCACCAGCAGGTCACCTCCATCCGATGAGACAAGGGGCGTTGAGAGGTAGGTCCGGACTAGCTCCTCTACCTCTCGTGAGTGGGCCTCGTCTTGGACCTCGTGGGGAGTGAACTGTTGTTCGAGGCTGCTCGCGATGATCTCCGCCCGGTCAGCGGCCTTGTATCGCAAAAGGCCGTCGTTGCCGAGCAGGGGGCGCGTCGGGTTTGGCTCCGCAGACAGCTGTCTGCAGAGGCGTGACAACGAGGCTTGGTTGTCCTCGATGTGGGACAGGTGTTGTTCCCACTCGTCCCCCCTGTGCTCCCACAGAGCGGCCTTGAGCGCGTTGGTGAGGCGGTTGTACCGGGTTTTGTCCCTGGGGTGCCGGGTTCTCGTCCAGGTCTTCTTGGCATCGCGCTTTTCCTCGAGCAGCTTCCGTATCGAGGCGGGGAGGGGTGCCCGCCTCTCGGAGTTGGCCCTGATGCTCGAGGATGCTCGAAGCGCGGCCTGAATGGTGCTGGAGAGCTCCTCGGTGGCTGCATCGACTTCCTCAGAAGTGTGGATGGTGGACGGCTGGTAGTAGCCGGCCAGCTCTTCCTCGAACTGGTCCCAGTTTGTCTGGGTGCGTGGTCTCGGCAGGTTGACCATCGTCGCGGGTTCCCTGAATACCAGTAGTACCGGTCGGTGGTCGGAGGGCAGGTCTGGCAGGACCTCTTGCGTGGGAGGCGCCCTCAGTCCTCGGGAGATCAGGATGTCCAGCACGTTGTCATTGCGCCCCGAGGGATCCAGCCGGGTAGGCTCTCGGGGGCCGGCGACTTCGTAGTTGTAGGTGCTGGCATCCTGGAAGATGAGCTCCCCCGCTCGGTCGCTGCTCGCGCAGTGCCATGCCGGGTGCTTGGCGTTCAGGTCTCCCGCGACGATGGTGGGCGTGGTCGGAAGAAGAAGATTCCTCAGCTCGGCCACGTTGAATGAGTTCATGGAGCCGGTCCCTGGTGGTCTATAGGCCGCGTAAAGGCGCATCTCCCGTCCGCCGACTTGGACATCAACACCGAGGGCGTAAATGGTGTTGTGTTTCTTCGGCTCGACGAGTTGATGCACCATTGTCCTCCTCACCAGGACAGCAAGTCCCCGGTAGGCTATGCCTGCCGGCGAGACCTCATCCTGTCTGTACACGATGTACCCCGGGATCTTGAGTGGGGCGGTAGTCTTCAGGTGGGTCTCGCTTATCAGCATGATGTCAACTTGCTGCTCCTTGACGAAGAGGCGTAGGAGGCCTATCTTTCCAGACAGGGACTGGGCATTCCAATGGACCACCCTGAGCTGTTTATCCATTGGAGGGGATGGTCTGCAGCATTCCTGTCACGTCTATGTCGCCGGCCCTGACTTTCTGGGCGAACAGAGAGAGAAGGGCGGCGAGCTGCTCCTTCTCGCTGGTGACGGAGACTGGCTTGACAGGTCCATCCCCTGCAGTGGCCGCAGGAGGTTGGTCCGATCCAAGCTGAGGCTTCTTCTTCTTCTTCTTCTTTTTCTTCTTCGACTGAGTGGCAGCTTTCTCAGTCGGAGCGTTGGCTTTGGCCATTAGCGTTGTCGCGGCTGATTCCCCGACTTGGTTGGGGTGGGCGACTACTTGGGGAGGGCCAGTCTTGGCCACGAGTCCCACTTTGCGGCTGCGAACTTCCCGCTTATAGGCGGGGCAAGCAGGACTGCTGGCGGTGTGGGTTCCTTTACAGTTTGCGCAGGTCGGTGGTTGGTCTCTGGGGCGTGGGCAGTCCGTTGCGTGGTGTTTGCCACCATAACGCACACAGGCAAGGGGCCTGTGGCAGTTGTGTGAGCTGTGTCGGAAGCCCTGACAGCGGTGGCATTGCGAGGGGCCCTTTTTGCCTCTCCATGCCTCCACTGTCACTCCTGGCATGAGGAGGACTTCGTTAACCGCGTACGCGGCCTTTGCGGCTTCGGGGGTCTTGTCCACCTCCGCGAAGAAGATGCATCCCGGTCTGCCCGTTCGGGCCCGGATATGCTTACTATACCTGACCGGTACTCCCTTGTCGGTCAGGTCTTTAGTGATCTCCTCCGCGGGGGTGTCGGCAGGAAGACCACGGATGGCCACCTTCAGTGGTCTCGCCGAGGGCGGTGCGATGGCGTAATACGGCGCCTGGTCTTGGCCCAGGTTATCCAGGTACGCCTGTATGACCCGGAGCTCCTGGTCGTCGCGGGGTGAAAACCTGATGCCCTTGCCAAAGGGGCGTCCGTTGGGCGGGTGACCAAGTTGGTCGGCCAGCTTCTTGAAGTGGACCATCCAGTTTTTCAGGCGGTCCACTACAAACACGGCCTGCTTCTTGGTTGTGGTGGTGGTGGTGGTGGTAGGGGCGGTGCTTCCGGCTGTCGGCTTCGGCTTCGGTGATGGCGCTGCTGCCAAAACGGCGGCTGCCGTCCTTGGGCCGGGTGTCAGGGCCGGCGCGGGGGTCGGTGCGGGGGCGGGTGCTGTTGGCGTCGGCACTGATGCCAAAGTCGACGCCGCTGCTGCCGAGGAAGTCGTTTCTCCCGCAGGGAGGGTACACTTCCCTGAGGGGGGGGCACGCTGAGGCAGGGGGGGGAGGGACTTGTAGGAGGAGGAGAAGTCCTCCTGCACGTCCATCCTTCCTTCGCTGGTTCCCGGCGAGGTCGCGCGGGCTGGGGTTGATTGGCCGAGGGGGGGGGATTCCCCCCTTTCGGATGGGAGGGAGTCTTCCAGGTCGGGCCTCTTCACCGTCTGGTGGTCGTCTTCCTCTTCACGCGGCCTCTTGGTAGGCGCTGCCGTAGAGGGGGTGATCTCGGTGGTGGTGGTGGTGATGGTGGTGGTAGTGGGGGTCGGATCGGTGGTGGTGGCAGATGGTGTGTCACCGCGATCCTCCCCTGCACTCTGGATCAACAGAGCCCGTTCCGGCGTGCGCGCTGGTTCAGGCGAGGTGGTGGTGGTAGTGGTGGTGATGGTGGTGGGGCCGATGGTCGCCGTGGTGGTAGTGGCGACGGTGTCCGGTCCGGTCAGTATATCCGGAAACACGGCCTGGACCACCTGTAGGGTCTTGAAATCGGTGGGGGTGAGGTCCTCCTTCCTCATCTCCCCCAGCATGACGTCCATCGCCCGGAAGTAGGCCTCAACCCAGCGCTGCAGGCCCCGCGTGATGCCACCCTTCGCACGAAGGGCGTCAAAAGCACGCAGGTCACCCTCGTGTTCCGCACGCCTGGTCTGCAGCTCCGGGGTGGTTTTAGCCTCCATTCCGGACGAGTCCTGATGTTGTTCCGCCATCTCGGGGTAGTGCCGTCACGCGGCGCCTAAGCGTGGTGGCTGGATGCCAGTCACCGCGCAGTCGGGAGTCGGGGCTTGGCGCTGGTGCCAGACCGACCCCTCCCACACGGCGAGGGCACCACCACGCCGGCTACATCGGTGCAACAAACCGTCCTGCTTATGTTCTATTTTACAGGGTGCAAGTAGTGAGTGGATGTGAGCGCAACGCATTCGGTTCGGCCAATCACAGCGCTTCGTCCGAGTTTTACTTGTGGTGGCGTTCGGACAGGTTTCGACATGTTCAAACCTGTTCGATCGTGCTCGCGTCCACTTTACATCGTCATGTTTTGATTTCTTATTTACTATGGGATAATAAAAGAACCTTAATCGAATAACAATAAACATTTCCCTACTCTCAAATCGTTTTTATTGAATCATCCTTATATCTATCTATATCTATATCCTTATATATATCATTACTTAATTGTATTACAAAGCTACGACGTCCGTAACACAAGTCTATTCCTGTCACACCATTGTCTTTTCCAACAATCAAATAATAAAGTATTAGTAATCAATTGGAATGCTTTTTATCATCATAAAATACTCCAGCTTTAACGAGACAAAGTGAAAATATAAAAAATCGTAGAAAAAAAAAAACAATTTGTTTTGGTTATATGAAGTTTAAGGTCGCCACAACAAACCCAGACCAAATTCTGCCATTGTTCTTTCTACTTACGACATTACAATATTTATTTATAAAAAAATGGTGACACCACGTCCAGTTCGTGCGGAAATATCAAGCCACCTGATCGCGTCAACTCGAGCCGCGCCGCATCGCACGTGCATTAGGTCACGTAGGACACGTCAATAGGTATCAACTGTTTGTTTTTCCGCGCCACGCCGCGCCACATCACGTTCGTATCCAGACCGCTCACGTAGGACGCCGCGTAAGGCCTATGGTTTGAGTTGCCCGCGTGATTATATAATATATAATTTACTCCACAGTATTTCTTACATTTTTATAGACATACATAAATAAGTACTCTTACATAAAAGGACACTGGAAAGTAAACTTATTTACTAGTGGACTTCACACTATGTCAAGCCTGTCTTGTAAAAAGATAAAGAAGCGTTTCACTCTGGCCGAGCACTGATTGATAAGTAAGAACGCGTGAAACAGCAGGCATAGTTGATTCCTATTTAAGGCGCTGTCCTAAGCGGCTGTTTTGGTAAATGAGGGGGTGAAGCAGGGGAGGTGAAGGGAGCTTAGCTCCGTCTACTGCGGGGCGCCCCCCTTCATTCTCGTCGCGTGCGGCCGTATTCTGGCGACATCCGTATTCCAATATTTCAAAATCTCAAGCAAAACGTTTTAGCATATTGAATTGAGATACTGATATTAAAATTTATATTACATACATCAATCTGTTTGTACAATATAGGCATAGCGCAATTTTTGTTCTCAGTGCAGCCATGAGCAAAACTGGTTTACATTAGACGTTATAGGTATTAATAGTTGACGAAAGTAGGTAAATACCTACGTGCCGTAAGATGATAAAAATAATTAAGTCAGTTCCATGTATGGAGAGGCCATTATTATGTTTGTTTTGTTTTTGTATAAAAATAGTGAAGCAGTTCATGGAATACCTACATCTAATTCCATTTCTGCCAGTTTTCAAATCTGTTTTGCAATAAATTGGCTGTGACATACGGGCGGACAGACAGACAGACATTGCGAATCTATAAGGGTTCCGTTTTTACAATTTTTGGCTACGGTACCCTAAAAAACACAATACTGTTCTACTAAGCGCAAAAGTCGTATCTCAACTAAAGCGAGTTACGAGATAATTGAAGTTTAGTAAAAGTTGATTTCTTTTATTTGTTTATGGATGTTTATTGTTATTATAAGTATAATTATTATGGTAAAGGTTTCGAAATACGTCACCGTTTTTAGGGGTTGTGAGTGATTGGAGAGGGAGGAGGGGAGGTCTTGAAACCCCCCTCACCATTTTCACTTGACGGAAATACTTGGTTTCCTCTGAAAAAAAATCTCCAAACATCGGTGTGTATGGCACTGCCAACTTCCACATTCATCACACTAGTTTAATAAACTAAGGTTGACGGAGCCCTGCGAAGGGCTCCTATTTTCGGATTAAGGGTCAAAAGAGAACCTTACATAATCTATTTAGTTACTTATTACAGTCGCACCTAACCCTAGGCACTCGAAAGCAATGACGCACAAATTTGACATAAGCTGTCAATATGATCATTCCAAGATTGCAGTTTTGCGTTTCGTTTCACGTTTTTCACATAAAACCTAAAAATTACATTTGTAAAACTGTACTAAAGTATAAAAACTACGTTCCGTTCTACATAATTGCCGAAGTATTTATGAAATTTTGGAAATTGTTTAAAAATATTTAGAAGCAACTCCGGCAGCCAAAATTACTTTTAGGGGATTAAAACGAACTCTCTTAAGCCCCCTACACTACCAATACCCTCAAATTCAGGCGACTCGTTTCGAAACCCAACCCATTATTATTTTTCAAAATAGATGAAATATCAAAAATATATGTGGATATACCTTATTCATGGGATACTGCTATGTCACTTAGAAAATTATAGAATTAGAATTTGAGTTACTGCTTTTTCGTTAGCTCTCCTCATACATGTTTGTATGGAAAAATATAAAAAAATTCTCTCGCTTCAAATATGTGTTGTTTCAAAGAAAATATATATTAAAAGATATTTATTTATATTCATTTATCATTTATTAACGAAATCAGAGTTTACAGCTCATCAAAAGTTAGCTGTCTGCTACAACCCGGCAGATTTTCTTTATTCTCATCGCAAGTTAAAGGCAGTGTGTGAGGTGATAAAGCTTCAATACGTATTATTTGCTGTTGTTCACGAGGCACAGTTTCATTTACTTTCCTTTTACGGCTTGGTATTGTAGAAATTTCAAGCACTGATGAAACATTTTCCTCTTCGTGATCTCGCAATGCCATCCCTTGAGCTTGACGAGAATCAACAATTTCAGGCAACTGCCAATTCATATAAAACGCCACAAGCTTTTCTTATCCCAGAAAACATCATCTCTTTCTATAATTTCTATTTTTAGTGGTATACTTTCGCCACTCCACACAGCAAATAAACACTTTTGTTTGCGTGTAACGTGGCGTTGCCCCTGAATTTGGTAATAGCAATTACAATATTTGTTTAGACTAGTCAGTTCACTTTTTATCATGTTTCCATATTTGTATTTTATTTGCTCTTATACTATACTCCAGGCCATTCTTATAGGCAACTATAGAATATTAAATTGCCACAATCGTGTTTGGACCTATTAATCCATCTGGCGTGGCACCAATAAACGAAATAATAAATTAATCCACAAGGCTCGATTGTTACATTTTCTTGCTTCGCCAGTTGTTGCAAAGCCAGTTGTTCATTTTAGATTCCATGCGCAACTGATTTTACATTGCAAATATTTTATTTGTACAATATATTTTTTACTAAGTTGGCTTTACTGCTGTTATCTCTTCTTTTTACCACTATACCAAAATTTCAATCTGTCAACATATTCTTACGCAATTTGAACTAGTCACTGCTATCCCTCTTGTAATTTTTGCTTATCACTACGGAATTAGAGTCAAATTTGTTAAAAAAATTGTTTGGCATTTCTTGGCTAGCTCTTGAACAGATCGTGTTAGGAATGACTGCAGTCAAATGTGTGTAAGACGTTGCAGAACTGTTATCTTTAACTTCACTGTAATTACAATAAAGATAATTAGTTACGTACTTTATTATTAAAAAAATACTATATCTTGTGTAGAGAAGTCACCTTCTTACTTATAAATGATTGATTTTAGAAATTAAAAATATATTAGATGTACTGAGACATACCTAATAGTTTATGAATAATCAAAGTTTTACCCGATGTACCTAAATAGGTTTATGTTCACAACACAATAATATGTACAACATTCGTTACCGCTTGTGTGCGGATTGCGGAGCGCCATATTAGCGCTGTTTATTGTTCGCCGTGGCGGCATCTTAGCGCTCCAGGCGCTCTGACAAGCTAATGAATTTGGAATATAGGATAAGTACATAAAATTATTCGATTTTAAGTTATTACTCTTTCAAAAATTGAAAACTGTGGCAGCTATGTATTGTGAGAATAATTTATATAATTATATTATGCATAATCGATAATCTATAACATAGTTAGTCATAAAAGACTCTTATGAAAATAATTTGTGTAAAAATGTTACATATTTCATAATCACTTGACCATGGATGAATTTCTATTTTATTACGACGCTTTCTTGTACAAATCCTTCGTAGAACTTCATTTCTCTAATTGTCCATATTTTATTCTTCTAACTATATATTTATAAGCACAGGAATAATAACACATTAAACGCAACAAGAGTATAAACTTAGGTCCTAATTATATGTGCCCATAGTTACATGAACAGCCTATTTGATTCAAAGTATTCAGTATATAACATAAAACATGAAATTACGAACTCAATTTGGCGTATTATAATAACAAACAGGTTTACGTAAAATTTCGTGCAGCGGAGACGCAAGCGACATGACCTATCTCTCACAGGGCTCATAGCCGAATGATGAGGTCTGGGCGGGGCGTAAACTAGCAACTGACACTCAGTACACCGCTTATGCTAATAAGGTTTAAATTGCTAAAGCGTTTGATATTGATGGGATCTACCGAGCGTCAAAATCATAGACGTTTGGCAGATTTTATTTAATTTTACAAAATATACACGTATAATATGAAAATAAATAGGGTAATTCTTTAGTTCATTAGATTTCCTACAATATTATCAAATAAAATACGACAGCTTACTAACAAAATATTGCAAACAGTGAGACGAAAGATTATTTTTTGCCTCTATTTTGTGATTTTTTTACCGTGATTCTATTTTACATACATGAAAAATTCTTTCAAAAGTCTTTTGTTCAGACTTTTGACTTTAAGCTCTATTTTTTGCTAGTTTGTAATATGTACCGTTATGGCTAGATGCGCGACAAAAAATTAGGTGTTTCACGGCTTCTGAGGTATAACAGCGCCTTAAGCGTATATTTATCACAAGTATGAACTCTCGACGTATTTCCGTAACGACATTTCTATGAAAATATTCTTACGATACGAATTTCATCAGGATTTTATCCCTCTTCATTTCAGGAAAACATGCCTATAATTATTTAATACCTAAAGCAGATACCTACAACATTCATAACACAAAATAAACATTATATTATTATATTCTAGAAACATATTATGATACATACCGTTGATGTACGAGGATTCAAATTACAAGAACAGGTATTGCGAATAACATAATTATATCGTACAAAAATGGTTCAGTGATTTTTTTAATGAGTTACATGTAATTCATTAGCTGGGAATGAAATGTTAGAAAAAATGTGGTGTTTGCGGTGACATATGAAAATGAATTTAATTATTGACGTTCCTTAAATTATCTCACGTTTGCATCTTCTAGATGAGTTCCGCAGAAATATTTTATTTATTTCTGCGAAAAGCTAGATGGTTTTAGATGCCTTTCATTGTATGCGTCTCAATCTAGTGTCGAATATTGTATAGATACTCTCTCTTATTACGTAATTGGGATACATTAAAATGACATTGACAACCACGAGTATTTAAAAAAGAGCAGCGATAGCCTAGTGGAGATACCAACAGACTGCCATGCAGAGGCTTGCGATTCTACGGCGCGCACCAGTTGCTTTGCGTAATTACGTATGTGCGTATTAAATTTTTAAGTGCGATACTTTACATTTTTTGGCCCTGCTTTGGAGAGCACGTTAAGGTGTCGGTCCTGGCTGTCATAAAAACCTTTGACAGTAAAATTGTGGAGTCAGTAGGTACCTATGAATAAACTTACGCTATTCTAAACCATGAAATATTTCTACTCTTTTAGTTTGTGGACGCAGTGGCAGGGCAGTCGCTCTGTGGAAAAACTAATCAGTAAAATCCAGTCAGTGGACCCAGGGGTGCAACTTGGATAACACTGCTCCGTGTGTTGCGGGTTCGATGGCCATACGAGACAACACTTTGTGTAATCCACAAATTGTTATTTTGAGTCTGGGTCTGGGAGTTTCCCTTTCTTATTTCACTGACAGGTGTCAAGGAAACTATCCCCACACGTTGGCATCAACAGAGCGGAACAATACGATTGTGAAACTGGCTAGCAGCTAGACAGTCATTACTCCATCAAAAGATTTTATGTAATCACATGCAGCTGCGGATAGTTAGCCCTTCAGATAATTATATACTAGCATCAGCCAATAAGAACGTAGACAATTAGGTAGGTACTATCAAAAAAAGATTTTGAATACCCTACAGCAGTAGGTATAAGCAAGATAAAAAAAGAAGAAACGGCAGAATAATGTTCCATTTCTACTTTTTGCGTAATCAACAAACACTATTACTTTTTCAATTACCTACCATTCTTATTTACAGGATATCGCAAACTCAGAATAGCTTAACCATTCAACGATTCGACTAAAATACATTCCAAAGTAATCTAGAATCACTCGTTTAATATTTAGCAATAACAATAGCAATTTAACCATCATTAATTTCTCATTTACCAGCTAAACGATACTCGACTACCGATTAAACGAATAGTTGATTTAGCATAATAGTAATTACAACACTAAATGGAAATTTATAGCGAAAACCTTATGAATATTGTGAATCAAGGAGGCGAATAATTTTGTAAGATGGTGTTTGTTGGAGGGTATTATTGGCTTGTTTTACGGTACTTTCAAATAAAATGGCTAGTGTCGGACTATTAGCCGAACGAGTATCGGTCGGGTATTGTGCGGCGTACGGACGGCAAGCTTTTGGATGCAAAAGTGCACGACGCAAATCGGTTAGCAATCGTTGCGGTTTTCGTATACTCTATACCTTCATTATATCATAATATGATATAACTATGTAGTATAAGTATAATGATAATTATGTGTCATCTTTGTAAGTTGGATATTACAGCCAATTTCACGATACGAAAATGGCTTATCTATGTCATGCACGTGCCCAGCAGTACAGGGACCATATTTATACATATGGCATATGATGATGATAATATTGTCATGTTTCATGCTCGCGAACAATTCATAAATGGTGACAATGATATTCACGACTGCAGTGTAATTAATTATTGTAATGAGTCATTATTATTTGAAGCTTTAGATTGTTTTAATTTTGATGTAACGAACCGAAATTTAAACATTCGTAGAATGAAAACGATAACAAATATGACAAATTATTCATTACTAGCTGTGCCCGCGACTCCGTTCGCGCGGAATTTGTCTTTTCATTAGGCTACAGAATTGATACCCAAAATGTTTTATGTTGCATATATTACTTATATTGATTATTGAAAAGTATAGATTTAGATGTCCTGAAAATAGCTCAAATGACATTCACTTGTTCGTGTGAGTCCACACCGCGAAGTTACCAATCGCGAGTAAAAGATCAGAGAATACCTGTGTATGTTCGTTGCCTCATAATCGCGCTCGCATATTTAATGTCAAATGCATAGCGATAATACAATCCCATAGTTATGAACTCTTTAGACAGGCTCTAATTTCATCAGCTCTTGTATCATATTGTATGGTGGCATAACAGACAGAGTCTAACGAAAATCGCCACGAAAAAGTACTGCTATACCGCCTATGGGTTCATCATTTTCCTTGATTTCCCTTGGTTTGCGATCTACAGCTTAGACCGCTTCACGGTTTGCCATCGTATATTCATCTCATATGATAAGATGACAATAATGTTAAATCTAAGTTTTGTCACTGCTTTTAGAGATATAACAAACAGAACTCTGCGTGGTCCAAGTCGATCGGAATTTTAAACATTGTATGTACCTAGGCACTTTTTAGGATTCTTTATCCAAAAATGGCAAAATTCGGAACCCTGATAGATTCGCCATCTGTCTGTCTGTACTTCCGTATGTCACAGCCATCTTATAACGAAACCATTAAGACTACATCATTGAATATTTTTAGAAAGATGTATTCTGTGAACCGCTGGCCGACTTTTATACATAAAAAAAGAATGACAATTAAGGGGTCCTCTCCATACATGGAGCTGATGTGAAAATATTTTTACAATGCGGCATGTCTAGGTATTTAAAAATAATTTTAGGGTACCTGAAATTAACAATTTCTCAAAGTCAATTGTTTGAAAGATAGACGCTTCCAAAGTTGTTAAATGAGTATCGTTCCGCCGCCCCTCCGTCCTCAAACTTTTGAAGTAAGAGAGTGACAAATCTAAAAAAAAGATATGCTGTAGATCGTAATAAAAAATTCCAACTAAAATTAGTTTGAACGATATGTGGTCAGCAGCCTTTACATTCAAAAACCGCAAATATAACTTGGTCGTTAATACAAACATTATGAAAAACAAAGTCATTTGTACCGGTGAAAAAGTGATAGTTGTATATGGTAAGGTGAAGATAATGGGTACGTTTAGTGTATACTTCTAGCACAGAGCCCTTCATGGGCGAGTCCGACTCGCTCTTGATTTAATTATTCATCCTTGCAACAATGTGGCTGTTTCCTGTCTGTATATATTAAATCATTGCGTTACTGATTGACTGACCGACAATGTTCAGCTAAAACTACCTATTGGTTGCAAGAAGACAACATTTCTTATTTTTTAAATTTTAAGTTGATATATGTTTTGCTTGGCGACCAGCCGCTTGTACTATGAAAGGATTTCTCAAAATTCCCATGGAATCGGGAAGAAATTGTAAAATTAATAAAAATGAGCGGGTATAGCTGCGATCATCCTCTAGTTCCCGATGAAGCAACAGCAAGCGCAATCTTACTTTAGCTTCGTACCTTTGCCGAAATCACCTTGGTAGGAAAAGTCTTCCCGTTCCACCCGGAGCATAAACAAATAGTATTATTCCCAAATCACTATCCACGCTACGATACACCAGATCATAATTATATTAAACGCTGTTCTACAGTAGGTCTCGAGACATAATTTTGCAGGCTTTCGGCTAGTTCTAATTCTAATGGGTAATATAGTTTATTTAGTTTAAGGCGTAATCTTTATTCATACATACACCAGCAAATGATGGTTCGGGCAGGCCATATTGAGTAATAGCATAGATATGTCTACTGTTAAGCAACGATTTATTAGATTGTTGTGGGAACCTAAAAATATCGTCGGCCAATTTGTCTTCATATTTATGCCATAACTATGCAGCATCTCAAACCCATGGCGGACCATGAGGACTTTTGCTTATACTTGCTTCAGGTAATGTCATCCCCGTGTTTATCCCCATCCAGTAAAATGAAATGAGTCGCCAATCGCCGAGCTGTTTACAAATACATGTGCGAATACGTCCAGTCTAAGCTGAACCCAATTTAATATAATTAATCATACAGATTTAAGCTCAATTTAAATTGGACGCGTTAAACTAAAATCAACCGTATAGCCGTACCCATACTGGCGCGGCGAGATTTCTATAATTTTTTTTTATAAAATACATATTAAAGTGTACTTTTTGAATATGAGAGTTTGATAAAGATATATCTATGTGAAATACAATATATTTATGTATTTAGTACACTTTGAAGAAACGCCTAACGATTAAAGACGTTATTGTGGCTTATTTATAAAAGATAGATTTATACTATATTAAACTTTTATGTAGATCTTTTGAAGACCATCATCTTTGTAGTACATATTTTTGGTATATGATCAACGTATGCGAGGTTAAGAGCTCGAAAGCGCATTTTCATCCGACTTGCTTCAATGTTATCGTCACTGCTCAGCTCCTATGTGTCTTAGCGTTATGTTGATTAGCTTATAACCTGCCCAGGAGTATGGACTACAATCGTACCAATTTTGGTTAAAATCGCTTCAGTAGTTTTTGACCCATGCGTGCACATACAGACAGACAGACAGACAGACAGACAGACAGACAGACAGACAAAAAATTTACTGATTGCATTTTTGGCATCAGTATCGATCACCATTCATCCTCCAATATTAATTTTGAATATATATTCAATGTACAGAATTGACCTCTCTACAGTTTTATTATAAGTATAGATTTTATAAAAGACGATTCCCGCACTATGAATTGTTAATTCTGTTTGCATGGGATCTTATAAACAAGCCAGATTCGAAATAACATTCCGGTTCCCGCGTGACCTTAAAAATACTAGATTGGAAACAATTATGGATAACACAAAGTTGTGTTGTCACGAGAAGGGATCGTACCTACAACAATTGGCGTAGTTCTAAACGGTGAGACCTTTTAAACCTTTACATCATATTTGCCTCGTTGGTCTCGCGACATAAATGTGCGCGTGGGACTGGGAGGTCTCGGGTTCGATTCCCGGGTCGGGCAAAGTGTCATTGGGTTTTTCCGTTAGGAAATTCTCAGTAGCAGCACGGAGTCTGGTATTATGCCCGGTACGGCAATAGGCTCGCCCTTTATTACGTGGGACTAAAAATTCATGGCGTAATGTGGGTGTTATATTACACCTCTGCCTACCCCTTCGGGGATACAGGCGTGAGTCTATAAAAAAAATATCATATTTGCAATCACAATCAATGTAAACTATCAAAAATACATGTTATCTCTGATTATTTTATCATCGCGTTTGGTTTTGGTACGCCATAACAACCCCTCATATGTAAACGTTAGTATCACTTATCTATGGCCCCAAGTGAGTAGCGTCTATGAAAATTAATACGTTCATGGTGTAAGGATTTCATCTTAATTAAGCATTAGCGGTATAATTATTATGGTGTTATAAGTAAATGATTATGAGTATGGGTGTGTGATTAAATTACATCGTTCTTAGAATGTTTGTTGGGTTTCGGTTTGGCTTGTAAGTAAATATATATTGGGAGATACTTGTACTATATTTGAAATTATCATCATCATTGGCCCTGTAAACTGTCCCACTGCTGGGCACGAGCCCGTTCACACTATGAGAAGGGTAAGGCCATAGTCCAGCACGCTGGCCAAGTTTAGGTTGGCAGAATTCACATGTCTTTTGAGTACATTATTGAGAACTTGCAGACAAGCAGGTTGCCTGACGATGTTTTCCTTCACCGTTTAGCTAACGGTAATTAACAATTATATAGGCTCTTAACTTCGAAAAGACTTTAGTGCGCACGATCCTGAGACCTGGGTAAGATATTTTTTTATTTAATATTAATGTGTAAAGGACAGTCAGCAGCACATTTTATTGTGTTATAATAATAATAGGTGAATTATAAATAAATTCAGTTCTTGTACTACAGAAAAATACCAAGCTTTTCTTCATATTTTATTTTCATAAATAAAACCGTACTGGCCACTTATCCATCTCAACAATGGGTATAACCGGTGTATTGTGGTCATGTGAGACATTTTTATTCAAAACAAACGTGTGCCCTCGTCTCGCGACCAAATACCCGAATGTTTTACATGCCCAACGGAACAGAACGTTAAAAGCCTCCGGGTACTACCACTTGAACTCGATCGAGTTTTATCCAATATTTTATTTCGTCAATTTTTTATTTTAGTTATTTCGGTCTGATTCATCAAACTGATTCACTGCTAATTATTATTATGATTTCATGGCGGTCTGATCCAACATATATTTAAACATTCTGGTCTGATAGTAACGAACTGTTAACATATAAAATGTTTTTATAGAAAGTCTGGGTATCCGAACGAAGTAAATTATTTAAATTTAATTATTATATCTCTATACGGGAGATCAGAACAGCATAGAAAAAGAAAAAAAACTCTTTTTTTGTAACCAGTTTTCCAGAATCCATTGCTGTACTCGAAGCCTGTTTTAAAGCTCGTTAATTTACCTTCCATACATAATCTTCAATACAAGTCTCATGCTCATTTACAGCACGAATGGCTTTGTGTTTTACACGTCAGCCTCACTGCTTGACTCTGAGTACGTATGTACTTCGACTAACCAAGTTTTACGTTTATTTGTTAAGTCACCCGGGATAAGGAAGGCACATTTCTGTGACCCACATCAGCTATAAAATCTATCCAAGGCTGCTGGCGAGACGGCCGGGACAACATTACCTGTGAGGAAGGGACCTTTTTTGGAATGAAACACAAATTTTAAACTTAAAACATTTTATTCCTTAAAATGAGCATTAATGTAACGAGTTGTAGAAGTATAAGTAGCATAAACATGAACAGGACAAGTTAAAACATAATGCCAATATCGATGAGTAGCATTCTTTAAAGGAAGCGACGACAAAGGTACATCAAAACCAACACAAATCCATTGGGAAGTCTCATCAGGAGACTTCATAGCATGCAATTGCTCATCTAAAGTACCAGACACAAAATAACGAGCAGTAATAACTCTTACTTTACATCTAGGATAATAAGTCCAACTATGGCTCATACCACTTCGCAATCGCTTCCTCTTACAAAATTTCAGTCAACAACCGTATCCCAAAATTAGCATGATCATTCCATTGACATATACTCTAACGATAGACGGAGCATTCCCTATAAATATTTTGTTCAAATTGTCTAACGTATGACGTCTAATCGTACTAGCGCAATACGCAGGCGCAAGCAGCGCCAATGACTTACAGTGTCTAGTTATTATTATAGCGTTTATAGCCTATCAACAACAACCAGTCCTGGCATCTTACCACAGAAGAATAATATATCCAATCTCTTACATCTTACCAATGAGTATGCGATAGTTCTCTAATGCTACTGGCTGCTTATAACCATTTGCAAAGACTATTTACATCACAGAAGACTAGAAGAGATGTTTTCTGTTCATCAACATAATATAAATAGTTTATTTATGAAAATAAAAGGAATTCATTGCTGGGGGTTTATTTAAGTAAAATAATAGAATCTATAAACATATTCAGATGTTTTTATTACAAAATAGAAAAATGTATTCGTGGGCGTAAGTTCAAGACTTGCCTTAGTTGCCTCACGAATAATTCTAATTTTCAAACCTTAAATTTATCTTACTATGAGAATTGCTTAAACATATCCTAGGCAGGATTGTTTGTCATTCTGTAAAGATGCCCTTGCTAACCACAGAGTTTTAAACCTACACATGTGGCAAATGGCACTAATTGTGCTACCATAAGGAAACCAACTATAAAAAAAAAAAAAATCTATTACGAAGTGGCTTGAGTAGCTTATTCGGTACAGTATCGACACGGTTTGTCGTGGTCGCGGGTTGAAGTCCAGCCTCAAAACTTTATTTTTATAGCTTTATAAAAATTGCAATTTAATTTACTCTAGCAAGAAATGCTCAAAAATATATTTTAATAATTATTCAATTGCCACCAAACACAATTTTTAATTTTGTGTTTTTTGTCTATTGGTCAGATAATGGATCTGTTTTGGCCTCATGATTCAATATTATTTTTGCGTATTCTTCTATAACTGCAAATGTGTACTAAGATGAAGTGTTGAAATATTCGTTATTAAAGTTATTACGATCAATATACCAAAAAATTAAAAGAACACAGAATTAGTGTTATACAATATCAAATTGGTTATATAACATTAATCAAACTAAAAAACTCTTAAAACTAATACCTTCACGAAGTCTGGTCTTAGTCATATATTTTTACCTACAATCACATACAATGTATTTCTGCATAGTAGTTAGTCTATGATCGTAAATGAATTCACATAAAAATAAAGAAATACATTTTAATGTGGTATTATAATACATTTAACTCTTTTATTTACATAAATAATAAAAAATATTGACCAACGCTACTACAAATACAAGATCTGATTCAAATTAATCGATATATTTATTTATACACACCGCAGGAAAGTCAAAGTGACACTAGATTGCTTTGCCGAGATATCCGTGCAAAGCATTTGAACAAATTAAATGTTCTGAATGCTACAGCTAGTACTTTAGTACATATATATCGATGGATTATTCTGACACATAAACAAAACATTACATGAATCAGCAGAAAACAATGGATCAGGCATTTGACCTAAAGGAGTGCCATCAACAACCTTGATAGTACCAGTTACAAAATATCTATTTAACTTAAAATTAGTAAAAACATACTTAACTTTATTTAAAATAAAATGCCCATAAGCAAATTGAAAATACGGAGACAAAGAATCTTCAGGAAACATTTTCTTATCTCCAAAAGTAAATGAAGCCCACTTATCATCAAATTGTATGATACGATACAGCACTTATGTATATACGAGTCGAGTGATTTTTATTGAATTATGTTACTTGTTGCACAACCAACCAATTCAATATGGATATGGTTACATTGGATTTATATTAAACTGCATATTTACTCCAAAGATTAAAATACTTTATACAATTGTAGTTTACAAGAAATCTCGCTCAAATATCGCTTCCATTTTTTGATCGAGAAACAATCGTATCTCCACGCTTAATACCCGTTAATTTGGCCTGTCATTTGTCACGGCAACATTAAGACACCGACAGAAAGGGCTCAAATGACGTGCACCGAATATTTTATACTAACATAGTGACGTATAATATTTACAAAGCTTTTGTTTGTTTTGATTTCATTTGAAACGGCTCTTACTGAGGAAGGCCGGTGAAATGTAAAGCATGGCAATAAGTACCCTTATTTTAAACTTTAAGTGATACTTCATGTTATCCACCTCAGAGAAGATTAAAAACGAATGTGATATAAAAAAATGGCCGTTAAGGTCAGCAGTCTTGTAATCGATCACCCATCAAATATCTGATCATGACAGAAGAGATTTATATGATAAAATGGCCTAGTAACAAATTTATTTTTACTTTAGACTGCCTCGTTGGTCTCATGGCATAAATGTGCGCGTGGGATTGGGAGGTCTCGGATTCGATTCCCGGGTCGTCAGGCAAAGTGTTATTGGGTTTTTCCGTTAGGAAATTCTCAGTAGCAGCACGGAGTCTGGTAATGTGCCCGGTACGGCAATAGGCTCGCCCTCTATTACGTGGGACCTAAAAATTCATGGCGAAATGTGAGTGTAATATTACACCTCTGCTTACCCCTTCGGGGATACAGGCGTGAGTCTATAAATAAAAAAATAAAAAAAAACAAATTTATTGCCAACGTCATATTTACATATTTTATCACCAACTAAACATATTTGTAGACTGTTGCTACGCGACTACGTCGTAGACCTACGGAGTAACCGCAAAGCCCTTGAAACAAACTCTTCTTTACGAGCGAGCGATTTAATTAACACATTTGCGTTTATTTAAAACCAGAGAGCTGAGACGGTAAAGTAGTGGAACAATATGGTATTACCGTATTGTGTAGCGTGCGGTAAAGTGGTAACAAATGGTAAAGAGCGGTAAGTTTTTACCGTGTAACCGACGGTGACTTGACGGCCGACACGACCCATTGTTTTCTCGTTAATGATGTGTTAGTGGTCAACGGATCTAAGGTTTGCTGGAAGTGGTTATTTCTATTTATATTTGTTCAAGGAACTTGAACCGTTTCATACGAATAAAACTCAAACGTGACCCACCCATGTAGCCTATCATGTAGTCCACTGATGGCCATTGACATCTCCTAATTTTTTTTTCTACCACACTCACACAACACAATCTAGTCCCAAACTAAGCAGTGCTTCTACTATGGGTACTATCATCATTGTCTTGCCCTGATCCCAATTTATTTGGAATCGGCGCAGAATGTCATCCGCTTCCATACTTCTCTGTCACCAGTCATCCGATCGTTTATCCTTTTCTTTTTCATATCCATCCTCACACAGTCCATCCATCTTTTCCTTGCCCGCCCTCTTCCTTTTTTACCTACGTGCATCTCATCTCTTCGCATAACATGTCCATACCAGGCCAATCGACACCCTTTTACCTTTTAATCAATGGGCGCCACTTTCATACTACCTCTCATGTAATCATTCTAAATTCTGTCCATTCTTGTCACTCCACACATCCATCGTAACTATATATCCATAGTATGGGTACTAGACGATGTATAAAGATACTTATTTTTGTTTTGTAAATACATACATATTATACATAGAATCACCCAGACTAAGACAAACATCCATGTTCACGCACACAAATGTTAGACTTTAGCGGGAATCGAACCTGCGACCATCGGCGTGGCAGTCGCTTACACTACCGCTGCGCCAACCGGTCGTCAATACGTTACAGTAGCACTACTGTTTGTCAATAAAACAACTCGGCAGACTATAATACGCTGTCCTCACATGTTGGTATAGAGTCTGATGTAGAGTTTTCTATCCGCTCCCAAAGATACTAATTGCATCGCATATTTTCTTAGTCGTCTTGTATGATACCCACCGAATAAAAAGGGTTTGTGACATTTTTTATTCTCTATTCATCACACCAAGGATGAACAGACCTTATGTAACAAAACTTTATACGATCCACTAATTATTTTCGAGTATTGTCTGTGATTATCACTACATAGTATAAAACAAAGTCTGTCTTCTGTCTATCTGTCCCTATGTATGCTTAAATCTTTAAAACTACGCAACAGATCTTAATGCGGTTTTTTTTAATAGATATAATGATTCAAGAGAAAGGTTTGTAATATGTATAATTGACGCGGGCGAAGCCGCTGGCGAGGTCTAGTTATTGTTATAATTTATATTTGTAGTATCGCAATAGTAACACCAATAGTTGCAAAATGTTCAGGTACTTTGAGATAGCTTATGCATTCAAGAAAAAGAAAATATCACCTCAGTCTGCCGTGACCATTAATCCTGTAAAGAATTCGAAACGTCGGCTAGTAATAAAAATGTAGTTTCTAGATCATTCGGTTATAATGTAATAACTAAGTAAAACCAATATAAAGCGATAAAATCCGTTAACTGTAGTTTAATTTCAATGTGTAACATTCGCGTAAACCCAAGAAGATATTAGGTATAACAGATTTTGTTGTTTCATTTTAAAATTACACATAACACTTGAACTAACCGTTCCGTGTGGTGACGGATTAAGAATACGGAATGTCACCACATCATATCATTCCATGGGTGTCGTAAGAGCTGACAGAGGGAGCATATTGCATAATATGCTGAACAGCACTGTAAGAGAAGGAAAACTTGATACAAACCCTATACCAACCCGTTTGGCCAGCGTGGTATAGTAGGCCAATTTCTCCTTTCAAAGGAGAGGCCTAGTCCAGCAGTGGACTGTTAAAGGCTGATGATGATGAGTTGAACTAACTATATACAAAACATCGTAAAATTAACAACTACGAAGAACACGCCTATAAAAGAGGTAGGAAGGGCTAATAAAATATTGCAGAAAGGTTGGTAGTAGTCTATTAGTTGCTATGAATAATTTCTTTTGCTGCATAAGCTTTTCAAGGCAATATTTCTTGGAATTTTGTTCGATGGCAATATCATTTGTATTTCAACATAAGAGGCTTTAAAATATATGTATGACAGTTAGGAATAAATACCTCTTGGCTGCGTTTTCGAGTGGCCTACCTAGTCCAAGGTGTTTCAAGGATTATCCATCTACGTACCTAAAACTGTAACACTAATTGTCGATCTTCAACATCGAGTTATATATTTTTTTTATAAATTAGTCTTTCACCATTCAAATAAACCTCAAAGCTCGGTTGTGGATTTCTACGAGATCTCACTTCTGAAATCACATTGGCAAACGGAGATCTTTTTTGTTATCCTAGTTAATCGTTTTGCAAGTTTAGAGCTGTGTTACAAAAATAACTACAGACATTCTAGTAAATCACTAGATTACCTAAACATTTTCTTTTATTAATGAGTTATGTCAAGTTTGACAAGGCCACTCAATGGCTCAGTAATTAATCGTCTAAGTTTCTATTAACTTTTGCTGATACAAAGTATAAGTCAATAATAAATAAAATCCCGATCTTAGGCAATGAAGCAAGTATTATTTTGAAACGAAAACTCAGCAACGCCTTTTTCGTCTCTTTATTTTACTTAAAACATTTATGCCACTTCCATGTACTTAGCGTCTTGTAGTCCTTTTGGCCTGAGGCAGGTTTCCTGAATAAATTCAGTGGCTTAAGGCCCGGAGTGGTCGGCTTAGTATTCAATTTATTATAAATTCATATGCTTTCGGCTATCCCGTCGTCGAGAACGTTTTGCCTGGGAAGGTAAATACGGGCCTGTCAACCTTACAATTGAAATTGCTTTTGTGTTTACGTGATCACCTGTGTAAAGAGGAAATGTTTTCGATATCTTTGAAAAGAAATCATTTAGGAGTATCTTGTGTTATTGAATAGTATATTTTTTTTGTTATTTTATGTATGGTTTATTTTAGTTTAGTAGCGGTAGCCTAATAGGGGCCTTATTAAAAAGTTATATAAACATGAGATCTACGGTGCTATGCTGTATAGATGGATGTATTGTCCAACTGTGGGCAACAATTACCCTGATTTCTAAAGAAGAAGATACAAAAAGCATTTATTTCTATCAGACGAAAGACATGAACAAAAAAGACAATGTGACAAAAAAAACAGATTACAATATCGGTATAAATCTGTACACGCTTGTCGCCTGCATAAAAATAGGAGGCCAGTTCAGCATATTTGCGGACACATGTGCCTGCCGCTGGTTTTCAACTGGTTTCTCAGTAGACGCGGACGTCATAACCAATGAGCAATATACTATATACTAACTAACTATAAAATATTTGCAATAAAAACATTTTAAAAATAATTTATACAGGTAGCAAAAAGCCCCGGATTGCATACTTTTTTGTAGTCCAGTACATAACAACATCGGTGAATGCAGGTCTTGGTTATGTAATTTCTGACATTGGCACATATACTACAGTAATGTCACCAATACGATTACGTTACATAATCGATAAACAAAAACAAGTGTCGAAATACGACCCAGTACAAAAAATACTTATATATTTTTATACAAAAGAACTCGACAAACAGCCGTTCATCAGCACCCATCACGTAATTTGAAATCATCAAGAAGCTTTGCTAAACTTTGAACACACCGAGTTTATTGGATTTTATTATCAGCGTTATCAATACAAAACCGTAATTCGACAATCTTCATCCTTCTTCTTTAAAGGTAAAACAAAATTTTGTTTATTGGTGTCTTGTTCTTCATAAAAAGAAATAATAGGATCTAACGTAAATATCACGCGGCATTATGTGCGTAGGTAGTTTAAGTTAACGGCGTCAAAACGTGTTGGTAAGCAGCAATCTCCATCATTTATCAACATGACATGGAATTTAACAGCTTTAAACATCATTTTCGTGTTTCTAGCATCGTAAAGTCAAGGTCAAATCAGTATTGACTTAGATCACAATGTAGCGCTTATGAATGCCAAACCTTCAAATCAAATAAAGAAGACCACGTTTGCTGGACGGCACTACAAGGTATTAAGTATCAGACTCTATAACAAAGCCAATAGACTTCTAGAAATATTTAAAATGACTAGAACCACTTGTAAATACAAAGTGAAAAATTGGTTACTATCCTTGGATTACGAGGAAACCGAGAAGCTGCTTTTAAATATCAATATTTGAATACAATATATATATATATATACACGCTGATTTTTTATTGGTTTAGGAAAAAAAAACCTCACGTTGGAAAAAATATCTGCTATTCATATTCAAAATCAAAATTTACCTACCACGTAAAATAAAAAAGTTATAAAAGTCTATAACTTTAGAAACTACGTAGTAACACACGACTCGATCGAGCGCGTCGGCGCACTGTACCTAAAACAGCTGTTGAACTCACGCGGCGAGGTCAACAGCTGTTATATACAGCGCGTGTAACAGTAGGCAACTAGGTACCTACACATAAAATACGTATCAGTCAGCACAGCACTAAGAAGTACGGATGGATAGTGATATCTAATTTACGTTCTTACAAAACACAAATTAATTACGATGACAACTTCAATTTTAAGCACATAATGATGATTAAAGTAATAAACACATGTAACTAAATAGCTGTACCTATTCCTTCGTAAGTCAACAGAAATAAGCTGTGGGTTCACGCAATCATAATAAACTAGTAGGAGAAAGAACGAAGAACTTATTATTAGTTACGTAATTAGTCGTAGGTACATAATCAGTTTCAATAACTAGTAAAAGCCGAATTTAGGTATTTACTTATTTCTGGCGTGTTTCAAACATGTTATCACAACAATTAATAAATTAAATCATTTACCTTTACAGTCTTCTGCTTACATCACAATCAATTTACACATTCCGCACTCGGAATACCTACAGCGCATGTTTCTCGCGTTCTCGCGACTCCGTTTCTTCTTTGTACACAAATCTTATAACCTCGATCCACTAATAAAACCCTATGGAGTCAGGTCAGGTTGCGGCACTAGCGAACACATCAGTAAGGATCCACGATTGTAGTTTTATTACGTAACACGGACACAGAGTGACGGGAGCGTGATATACGACTGTCCCATTGACCTAATTTCTTAAGACTGAAGGTCAACTTGCGCCCGCGCCGCACGGCCGTACCCCGCCGCGCCCCCGCGCCCTGCTGGCGCCCTGCAGCGGAGGGTGGCGCGCATAGATTATTATTTTTATTATACTGGTAGTGGCGCGCGTTCAATGACTAATGCCAGTGTGTGTGTGACACGATCACACGTACTTCGCCAGTGTGCGGCAAAGTAATACTTCGTGTTCTCGTACTATTAAATTAATGAATTTCTCAAGATTTTTTTAGCTTATATTTCAAATATTATTAGCTGGTTAAGTTCTATTAACGATAAGTAATAAGATGGCTTTCGCTCCAAAACCAATTAAAAATCAGCGTGTATATATATACGTATAGCATACCTTTTTATTAAATACATGCACACACACACTCACACACACACGCACACACACCCACACGAGCATACGCACGAATAGCCTTATATTAACATAGTCACTAATAATTAAGTTTTTATATTGGGCTCACTTTAGTTATGTTATCCACGAGGGAACACTGGCACCTGAGATACAGGACGTGTCCTAGTTCGGGTGTCAGAAGTCCCACTTACATAAAAGCCCTAAGAAAGTCTAAAACTGTTAATAAGTTAATAAGAATATTTTTGTATCAAATACTTAACTCATGTATGTATTAGACTTTGTATAATAAATAAATAAATAAATAAAAATAAAATAAATAAATTAGCTTCTTGCTTCAAGATTCTACAATTATTTTTTATTATCTGCCACGTCCACAATGCAAGTGCGTAGAAACATGAGAAAGCCGGGCAGTGAAATTCACGGCCAGTCTTATCCAACCCCAGATTTTGGATTATATAGAAATCTTTCAATTCGTAAAGAGCTGCAACCATTACACCGTCTGAAGCATTTGTATTTATTTGCCGGACATAATACTCAAACCCTTAATGTAGTTAAACCATTGATGTATGTTAGTAAAAGACTGCAATGCATTTTGTATTAGTGAGTCCAACAATTAAAACCAATAGCAAATCGCCATTACGTTATCCAAGCAAACAAAATGAGCTGAACTTAAGCTTTACTACGGAATTCAGCTTAAACCGTTTAATCTTAACATAAATCTGTTATACAATTTAGAAAGACGTAGAGACGCATTAAACAAATCTTGGTACCTATTAGTGGCTGAAGCGCCACTTAAGTGCTACACTGTTAGCGATAATTGTAGTTGGGGCGGTGACATTGTGGCTATGGCGCTTTGTACTCATTCGAAGCGAGTATTGTGGGAGAATTTTTCAAGGCATTATGTACAATCGTTGACTGTGGATATCGGAGTTATAGATTTGATTGCTGTGTTCTATACCAGAGATGTTTAAAGCCCTAGTTGTGAATTAATGAAGGGACAGTGTGAGTTGATTGTAACGATGTGATATGGTTATTGTTAGTGTGTGTAGTGTGTAGTTTGGTAACTTAGTAGGTAAGAATCTCATTATTGCTATTGAAGGCAGCGATAGCCTAGTGGAGATACCAATAGACTACCATGCAGAGGGTATCGGGTTCGAATCCACGGCGCGCACCAATGACTTTTCGGAGTTATGTGCGTATTGAATTATAAATTGTGGCTTGCCCCGTGCTCGGAGAGCACGTTAAGCCGTCGGTCCCGGCTGTCATGAAGATCTTTGACAGTCGTTACAGGAAGTCAGTAAGAATAAACTGACACTAGTCTAAAACCATGGAATATGGCTACTCTTTTGGGTTGTGTAGGTCAGATAGGCAGTCGCTACGTGGAATAGCAAATATTCAGTCAAAGTCGGTTAGACTAGAAAGCGGACCCCGGGTTCTAACTGGAATAACGCTAGGAGGATGAATCTCATTATTGCTACTGCTCACGTCATAGAACCTTTTTGCCTTTGTATAAAAAGTTTTCTGTACAGCCGTTTGCAGTCCACTGCTAGTCTTAAGCATCTCCATATTTGCTTCACAGTAGCGCTGTTTGTCATTTTGGAGGATGTTTTGACTAACTGTACCACGCTGGCCAGACGTGTTGGCCAGATTTGATGTCGATTTTTCATTCTCTGTCGATTCTTCAGGTACTATTTGCTTCGCGTATTTTGCTTAGTTGCCTATTATGCCACACACCCACGGAATGACATGAGGTAGTGAACCTTGTATTCTTAATCCTTCACCACATGAAGAATTAACATTTTTCTTTTCTGACAAAGTCTTTCCAAACTTTGTGTAAAGCGTCTCACTTTTTACACAAAATTTTAATATTAGTATACCTTTACTTTATTTTACCATTCATCACATCACTCATTATTTCATTGCCACGATTTTTTTTCCTGAGCTTTATTTTTTTGTAATAAAACAGAGTTACGATATACACCGCACCAAAATATTTTAACATTTAATAAATTCACCGACGCTATAAATGAATGAAATTATGATATTTATTTGCGAGAAATACGATGACGCAAGATAATTGAAAATAATTAGCGATGCACGTTTCAGTGCACTCGTTCTGCACGCAACGTGAAAATAGAGTACTGGATTGAATGCAAGATTTAAGCTGTCTCTTGCAACATTGAATAATACATTACGACCGAACACCAGAAGTATTTATTACATAATTAAAATGGTACTGGTCAAAGCAAAACATCCTTGTACAAGTTAAAAATAAATTATGTCTGCACAGCGTGCAAATTCCAGTCGGTCTTCAGGGACAATATAAAATACACCAACATTTCACTTACTAAAATCAAAGCATCAATCATAATTCATAAACACATACAAACACTTTATATGCACGCATGCACAAACAGCCACGAGTACACTGACAAACACACATTTTATCTATCTATTTTTTGTTAACTACATATTTTAAAATTAAAATTGAATAGATTTCATTTTGCTAGATTGTACCTTCGCCTGCGGTGGGTTTTAATAACTGCAACACAGTTCTAACTAATGGATTCATCACCACATAAACATAAATACAAAATGTACGTTCCAATTGTTTTCCAATAAATACATTTGAAATCTCAATTTTGTATAAATCTATACAGATCGAATTAAATTTACGGTGATTATAGGTGCATATAATTGGACAGGAATAAGTTTTAATGGCGTTTTGGCTACAGGAAGTAAAACGTCAGCGACTACCTACCGTTGGTATCTGTGTATATAAAAATTCTTGCCTTACTGACTGACTGTAAGACAAGCTACATCCAAAACTATTATGCGCAAGAAGCTGAGATTAGACATGTGTGTTCCTTGGGGACCTTCAAGGTGTATTAAGAAGCTTATTCCTGAAATTCTCACGGGATCGGGCAGAAACAGTTCAATAAAAAAAATGTGCTGGTGCGGACATCCTTTTACTTTAAATAAAGATAATGGAATATGGTATAAACCTTTGTACACATAGGAATTTACAGGCTTAGTACGTAAGTCAACAAAAACTATGCGGATGACATATTTTAGTCAGAAATGCTTTATAAAGTTTGATGGCAAATATTCGGCAAGTTTTTCAAAATAACTGTGTTTGCTTTGGCCACTTTGCAGGCCTGAGTTCCGCAGAAAGAATTTCACGAAGGGACAGCTTGTGGTCAAAGGACGATGATAAAGAATTCTCTTTGGCTATTTATATGCCTACACAGCGTGTTGTAGTTGGGACGGTGACATTGTGGCTATGGCGCTTTGTACTAATTCGAAGCGAGTATTGTCGGAGAACTTTACAAGGCATTATGTATAACCGTTGACTGTGGATATCGGAGTTATAGATTTGATTGGTGTGTTTTATACCAGAGATGTTTAAAGCCCTAGTTGTAAATAAATGAAGGGACAGTGTGAGTTGATTGTAACGATGTGATATGGTTATTGTTAGTTTATTTATTTACTTTTTATTTATTTATTTTATTTAGGTACACAAAACAGAACATAGTACAAGAACATAGATTGGCTTATAAATATTACAGTTTTGTTTTAAACTAAGTTCCTAACTATGTGTACACTGCATGATCACAAAGGACTGTATTGCTCATTTTGTGAATTGTTTATACTTATATAAGGCAATAATTTAAAAATTTGTAATATATTAAACAAAATGTGGATGAAACACAAATAAAATATGAATGGTACCTTCCTGCATTTTAAACTTGTATCAAACAATATAATCATACAATATAATCATAAGTTGGACATAATATGCTTAACATTCCTTTTAAATTTTGGTAATCGGCTATTGAATACATCTAAAGTATTGTGATGTTCCGATAACAAATCGTTGTACAGTCGACACATCCGCACCATCGGATTGTAAAATGACGTGTTATTAATGTGCACATTTGGATAAAACTTTTAAGGTGGTGATGGCGTGACCTAAATCTAGTATTAAAGTTAACTAACGCCAACAAATCAGGGCAGTCTATAGCAGAATGGATTATTTTATGAAGACACAACAGATCAGTGCTTGCTCGGCGTGATTCCAATGACAATGTATTGAACTTATCGAGTCTTTCCTTATATGTTTGTAGCTCATGGTTAAGATGAAATCTGTAACATATTATCCTAAGACATTTCTTTTGTATCTGTTCAATTCTGTTTACGTGAACATCATAAAAAGGCGACCATATAGGTGAATTAAACTCTAATATGCTGCGAATTAAACAATGGAACAAATAGAGTAGACTCTGTGGCTTTTTAAAATCTTTAGCTGTTCTGACAATGAAACCAAGAAGACTGGTGCTTTTACTGATTATGTGGTCATAGTGTGCACGAAACGATAGCTTTTCATCAAACATAATACCCAGATCTTTAACAACATGCTTTCTATCGAGGCCATGACCGTTCAAGTTATAGTTATACAGTATTTTATGTGTTTTATGGGTAAAAGTTATGACACAGCATTTTTTAATATTAAGATGCATGAGATTGTCTCGACACCAATCATTAACACTCTCCAAATCCAACTGAAGGGCCTCCGCATCGCGAACATTATTTATAACTGAGTAAATTTTAAGGTCATCAGCGTACAAAAGACAAGGGCATTTTAGCTTTTCCACAAGGTCATTAATGAAGACAACAAAGAACAAAGGACCTAAATGGGATCCTTGTGGCACACCGGAGGTATTGATAACCGGTGATGAAAGATCGCCTTTAATAGAAACAAGCTGACTTCTTCTACTCAGTTAAGACTCTACCCAGCGAAGTAGATTCCCATGTATTCCATAGTTAGATAATTTGGCACAAAGTAGATAATGGTTCACTTTATCGAACGCTTTCGAAAAATCCGTATAGATAGAATCCACCTGTTGTCTTGCACCGAATGCACTACATAAGTAATTTTTATAAATTAAAAGATTAGAGAGAGTAGACTTATTCCTAACGAAACCATGTTGACTTGGTGAAATAGACGGACTTAGATGATAGTACAATGAATCATATACAATGGACTCAAAAATCTTGGCCATACAAGATAAAATGCTGATAGGCCTATAGTTTTCACAACTTGATTTGTCGCCAGCTTTGTATATGGGGACTATATGTGCAACTTTCCACTTAGCTGGAAATACACCACAGCATAGAGATTGGGAAAATATAATCGATAAAGGTACACACAGCTCATTGCCACACGTTTTGATGAAGTGAGGTGGGATATTATCCGGGCCAGCCCCTTTATTGCAGTCTAATATGCGTATTTTACCTAGCACGTCTTCTTTTGTGACATTTACAGAGTTCATTTGTCGCGTATGATTATAACTAGCGGAGGTAGACGGTACATTAAAGTAATTTAGTGAGGATGCCGCCGGTTCGTAAACTGAGCTAAAATAGCGGGCAAACAGCTCACATGTGCCCTTATGAGATGAAGAACTCAAGTTATCGTATTTCATTACTAAAGGTATATCATTTGTGCCTTTCTTAGTATTAACGTAACGCCAAAAGTTCTTGATGTCAATTTGTAAGGATGATTCCACAGATGACACGTATGATTTGTAGTCATGTCTCATAAGATTCTTACACCTGGCACGTAGCATACTAAAAGTATCATAATCGCAAGGATTATTGTATTTACGGTAAAGTTTATGATATTTTTGTTTTTCCCGTAAGCTGCGTTTTAAGGATGGGGAAAACCAAATCGGATAGTTGTGCGAATTACTTACAAAAGGTGTATTTTCTTTGACTATTTTATTGAGAATTTCGTAAAATCTATCGACTGCAGAGTCAATTTCGTCCGCTCTTAGAGCCGTAGACCAATCAACATCGCTTAACTGTTGCTTAATTCTATCATAATTGCATTTGAAAAAATTTAATCGCTTACGCCGACGTGGTTTTAAAGTTCTTGACTTGCTCTCTCGACAACAGTCAATAACTAACGATGGATGGTGATCGTCTAAACGACTGAGAGCTTCCGAGCCATAGACTTGAATACTACTTAGGTGAGACAACACTAGATCCAGGTACCGATTATTTTTGTTAGGAACATTATTGTACTGATATAGGCCGCATAAATTCAGAGTTTCCATTAGAAGGTTAGTTTTTTGGTCTAACGGATTTTCAGGTATAAGAACATTGGAACTAGGAGATGACGACCAAGCTATAGAGGGAGTATTGAAATCACCGATCAGCACAAAATCGCCCTTGTCTGAATTTTCCATTACTATGTTTTGGCAGTTGTTATGAAAAGTATTTAAAAGATGCATAGGAATATCTGGAGGGAGATAGCATAGAATGAATTATACGATTATTATTGGATTCAGGGACCATTAAAGATAACCATAGGTCCTCCACCACGGACTCCCACGGCTGCTGACGAGTAACGGTGATATGCTTTTTAACAGCGATCAGAACGCCGCCACCCTCAATCTTTTTAATGAATGTGTCGTGCCTGTCTCTACGGAATATAGTGTATCTGTCGTCTAGAAGTTCTGAGTCGAAAATTCCATGATTCAGATTCGTCTCTGTTAGGCATATTATGTCATAATTACAGTTAAGTACATTTAAATAAAAATCTAATATTTTGGACCTTATGCGATTTACATTTTGATAGTAAATTAACATTAATTAAACGTAATTATTTCCAAGTTGTATAAAAAAAAAATATTGAGTAAAATTGACAAACAAGACAAAAGAAAAAATAATAAAATAAAATTAAAACTTATAACTTGTTCAGTGAATTTAGGTTTTTAATATGGATATGATCTACTCATTCCGTCTTACGTACGTACACACGCCCGTATTTCACCCTGACGTATTTGTACCCGAGTTCTTTCGCTTTCTACCGAGTTGCAGCGTGGAGTGCCTTACATTCAGGTGATAGGTGTTCGGAAACGTAGATTTTGCAGTTGTTACCCGTGAGGCCAAGATGACTGCTACTCAAAGGCTCATCTTTCATGGATTTCCTGAAGCGACGACAAGCAGAAAGAACTTGATCTCTAAGTAGGGAATTAGATAGCGTGATCAGAATATTACGGTGACGATCGGAGGTTGTGTTCATCTTGGCAACTCTCCTGCACGCCATTATGTTGTCATCCACCAACTGCATTCCAACAGTCTTACAAAGATTCTTGAATAAGGAGACAATGTTTTCGTTTCTACTTTCGGGTACTGCTTGCAGCTCGAGATTCTGACTACGAGACATTTTTTCTATGACAGATAGGCGGTTATTTAGCGTGTTTATTTCTTTCTGCAAGTTTTGATTGCTACTTTCTAATTCTTTAATAGTACGAGTTTTTGCGTCTATTTGTGATCTTAAATCCTGCTGATCTGCACAGATATAGTCCGTAGTGCTAGTAAAGTCATCCTACAAATTTTGAATAGCGCCAGTAACTTCCAACTGAACATGTTTTTTTACCTCTTCAACAACAAAGGTTCGCAGTTGACTCATTAAATTACTCATTGAAGCATTCAATTTTTCATCCAATAAATATCCAATATTCTCCATTGTCACCTAGGTATTTGATCGGTATGTTGACAAGTTATTAGGCGGTGTGTGATGGTCAAATGACATATTCATAGATTCATATTGCAGTGAAACTTGTGTTTGACACACCGGGGAAACATTTGATTTTTTGCGTTGAGTAACATTCTCACACAGTGGACAGAACCAATTCTGTTTACATTTTTCTGCTAAGTTGGAGTACTGCTCTGAGTTAATATTCACACAAATATAGTGATGTTTAGAACGACATCGGTTACATCGGGCCATCAGTGGGCCGAGTCAGTCAAAAGCGTCAGATGATTTCCTGCATTGTACTTGCATACTAAACCCTTTTTTTTTTGTCTGGACTTTAAAAGATCAAGAAAAGACTAAAGAAATTGAAGTGACAAAAAAAAAATAATGACTCTGAGTTTGTTTCGGCTTTTCTTCTCAAGAAGTCATTTAGCTAGGAAAAGCCGGCCTCATCTAGAATAGGGTTTTGACATGTATAAGTGTTGTAAACAACCAAAATGCAGAAATAAATATGTCTTTATGTCTTTATGTCTTTATGTCTTTATTGCAGATAGTCGTTTCCATTGATGTTAATATTACAGGTCGAACAAAGCATTTTAATAAATGCACAAAAAGTGATGGATGTACTGAGGCTCGAACTTGAACTCGTAGATTCGATCTGAACGATGATACCACGAAGCTACCGTGACGTTATTGAAGAGCGTGTAATTTGTGATTGCTATGTGACTACGGACGGAACCGGTTGACGGTATAGTTGGCTCTTGATCGATTTGTCACAGTTGTCACTTAATTGTCACTTGATGTTATATTTTAACACTTGCAGGTAAACAATAAAAATAGTTCACTTGTTATTAGTTTTTATCACAAGTTATTGTCCCGAACTTTGATTTATCTTGTTTACTGTTTGCGAAACTACATAGACGATATATTCACGAACACAGCGAGGTATGTCTCTATAGGCACAGATTAGTTTTTACTACGAATTCAAAATAAAAACACGGGAGCAAAAAACACACGTCCCTTATAGAGTGACAGTTTTGACATTTTATATGTAGTATGTGTAATGTGTAGTTTAGCCACTTAGCAGGTAAGATTTAAGAATCTCATTATTGCTATTGATGGCAACGATAGCCTAGTGGAAATACCAACAGACTACCATGCAGAGGGTATCGGGTTTGAATCCACGGCGCATACCAATCACTTTTTGGAGTTATGTGCGTATTGAATTATAAATTGTCGCTTGTCTCGTGCCTCGGAGAGCACGTTAAGCCGTCGGTCTCGGCTGTCATGAAGATCTTTGTCAGTCGTTATAGGAAGTTAGTGCCTAAAAATAAACTGACACTCCATGGAATATAGCTATCCCTTTGTGTTGCGGAGGTCAGATAGGCAGTCGCGCCGTGGAAAAGCTAATATTTAGTCAAATCCGGTTAGACTAGAAAGCGACCCCGGGTTCTAACTGGAATAACGCTAGGAGGATGAATCTTATTATTGTTATTGCTCACATCAAAGAACCTTTTTGCCTTTGGTTTCGACTGTAAGCTTGTATTGCATATTGCAATGAATAAATGAATAACAGCTACAACTCTTTGTATAAAAAGTTTTCTGTACAGCCTTTTGCAGTCCACTGCTAGTCTTAAGCATCTCCATATTTGCTTTAAAGTAGCGCTGTTTGTCATTAGGAGGTTTTGACTAACTAACCGACTAGGTGGTCCAACGACCTAAAAAAGGTGGCTAGGGCAGGCTGGATGCGGAAGGCAGAGGATCGGTCACTGTGGCGCATGTTGGGAGAGGCCTATGTCCAGCAGTGGACTGCAATAGGCTGATTGGCGCTGGCCAGACGTGTTGGTATAAGATTTGATGTCGATTTTTTTTCTCTGTGCAAATATACTATTTGCTTCGTGTATTTTCCTTACTTGCCTATTATGACACCCACTGAATGACATGGGGTAGTGAACTTTGTATTCTAAATCCTTCACCACACGAGTACTAGTAATAACATTTTTCTTTTCTGACAAATTCTTTCCAAACTTTGTGTAAAGCGTCTCACTTTTTACACAAAATTTTAATATTAGTATACCTTTACTTTATTTCATCATTCATCACTCATTATTTCATTGCCACGAAGTTTTGCCTGAGCTTTACATACATACATACATACATATCATCACGCCTTTTATCCCCGAAGGGGTAGGCAGGGGTGTATTTCTACACCCACTTTTCGCCAGATATACTTTAGTCCCACGTAATAAGGGGCGAGCCTATTGCCGTACCGGGCACATTTCCAGACTCCGTGCTGCTACTGAGAATTTCGTGACAGAAAAATCCAATAACACTGCCCGACCCAGGAATCGAACCCGGGACCGGGATCTCACGCGCACTTTTATGCCGCGAGACCAACGAGGCAGTTGTATAGGGTTTGATGTCGAGTTTTCCATCTCTACGCAAAGATGGTATTTGCATCGTGTTATCCCTTAGTCGCCTCTTACGACACCCACGGAAAGATAGGGGGTGGTGACACTTGTATTCTATGCCGTCAACCACACGGCGATGCCTGAGCTTTAGTATTTTGTAATAAAACAGAGTTACGATATACGCCGCACCAAAATATATTTACCATTTAATAAAGTCACGGACGCTATAAATGAATGAAATTATGATATTTATTTGCGAGAAATATAATGACGCAAGATAATTGAAAATAATTAGCGATGCACGTTTCGGTGCACTCGTTCTGCACACAACGTGAAAAGAGGGTAATGGATTGAATGAAAGATTTAAGCTGTGTCTTGCAACATTGAATAATACATTACGACTGAACACCAGAAATATTTATTACATAATTAAGGCGAGGTTGCAGTACTTTTTAATATTTTTGAACGTCTGAAAGTCCCATGAACTGTGATATTTTTAATGAATAAAAATTAAAGTATAAAAGTTGAACATATCTTCTAGTAAATCGTAAAGATAGAAACACGATTTGGAATGATTGGCTCGATAAAAAAAATGTCAAACATGGCACTAAATCACAATTTTAAACGTGTACTGCTTAGAGATTCCATAATGAATTGATATGAAAGTAGTATCAATAGAAACAGCTCTTTATTTTAAAATAAATGGTAAAAGCAGATTTCGTAATTTCGTTATAATTTTTCTCCAAGAAAAAAAATTGTCCAAATTTTGGCATTATATCGCTCGCCGGCCGTTCATCAGTGCCTGTCTAGGCGTGATTGAGGGCGGACGTACGTCGTTGCTCCGCAAAATCCCCCTCCAGCCCCGCATTTACGTTTTCGCAAAAGTACAAAGTAATTCGTATTCCAAACTCAATCGTTCAAACCATAGACATACTAGTAAGAAACCGTAGACAGGTTACTGACAAGGTAACCAGCGCTTACGAGTGGCACACATCGCGAAAAGCGTACGCACACTAATATAAATATGTCAAAACGACACACTAAGAATTAGGTAAGAAGTGTAAGTGAGATAGCACATCTAATCGCAAGCGCGAAAAAGAGTTACACATATAGTCTACCGACGCGCATTGTGACATCATGCTGACCGTTTCACAAACAATAATTTGACTCAGATGCGACATGATCACTTTGTCTGTCATGAGTAAATTCAATTCGCCTCAAAGTAAATTTGATTAATTGATTTAAGGTAGGGAAATAAAAAGTCGATGTGATTTATTTATAACATTTATTAAAAAAGTACATTTTATTCTTCTCATTTCATTCAATGGAAACCTAAAACAGTACGTTAATATAAAAACTGTGCGCTGCGGACCCACCGTACCACTGGCAATACCCCTGGGGATATGGTGGGTCTTTTAAAGCTTAACCGTACTCCTGGCTGAAATGCTCGTAGTGTTGTACCAACGTGCTACGTACATTAAACTGAACAGTGTTATCTCTCGTATGATAATGACTTACTACTTACGTTTTTGTATTTTTAGACAAGCGAAGACAAGCGCTAGTACGATGATATAGTGCAACAAGGAGATAAATTAGAGAATAAAACGTTTAGGTATTACTGCTAATGGTTATAATGCTTTGTATATTAGGTATAATCTGTGGTACTGTTGAAGACCCGTCATCATCATCATCCTAGCGCTGTCGGATCATTCCCATTAGTTCTATTGAATAGTTCTATGATAGAACTAGTGTTCCTTTTTCCCACTAGTTCTATTAGCACAACTTGATGAGAAGAATAGAACTAATGGGAAACAGTTATAGGAAATTTCCCACTAGTTCTATGTATGTTTTACAAGGGTAGTGTCACAACATCGCGCTCACATATCCGAATAAATATGTATGTATAAAAATGTCTTAAACGAATGAACGTCTACAAAACAATTGAACGTCTACAAAACAAATGAACGTCTACAAAACAAATGAACGTCTACAAAACAAATGACTACCAGAAAGTGATCAGCTATCGATAGTGATTGCAAAAAACAGGTGCATGCGATTTTCGACCTTATTGACAATTCATGACAAACTTTTTTTTGTTTTTTCTCGCTTTCTGGCATTATTACGGTAATAAAATTATAAATTCTGACTAATGTCAATAAGGTTGAAAATCGCATGCACCTGTTTTTTGCAATCGCGATCGATAGCATATCACTTTCTGTAAGTCATTTGTTTTGTAGACGTTCATTTGTTTTGTAGGCGTTCATTTGTTTTGTAGAAGTACATTTGTTTTACACCTTAAACAAATGAACGTCTACAAAACATATTCATTCGGATATATGAGCGCGATGTCGTGACACTACGGATCATTCCCAGTAGTTCTATTGAATACCCTTGTAACAACATACATAGAACTAGACTGGGACATTTCCCATACTTATCCCATTAGTTCTATTCTCCTCATCAAGTTGTGCTAATAAAATTAGGACAGTTCTATCATAGAACTGTTCAATAGGGCTACTGGGAATGATCCCACAAAATAGTAGAATTTGAAATATAACGAACTGAAATTAATAAACTTATTACACAACAATATTATCTAGGAGTACGGTTAAGCTTTGAAAGACCCACCATACCCCCAGGGGTACTGCCAGGGGTACGGTGGGTCGGCAGCGAAAACTGTGCATAGTTGTTTAATAATAAAAGGAGCAAAACAAGAACAAGTGAATGGACTTTGATCATCCGTCAATGTTTGTAACTTACGTATGATTTTGTATTTCTATAATAATAATATATTGTGTTGATTCAGCCTCAAATCACTTTTATTACTTGACAAAAACACACATTAGTATTTTATTATTACGAATGTCCCATCTGGATACTTTGTTTTTTAGTCTTTGAACACGCACAATACTGCTTCTCTTTTACACTCGCTAAATGCCAATTTTTTTATTTACTCTATTATTTGTGATACTGAATTTATTATTAATTGTAAATAAAACGTTGTAATATTGTAATACTCATGTATGACTTCTCATTTCATAACCTTTAGTCATTTTCCTACTATAGTTTGTGCAAAATCTCATTACACACGACGGCAATCTCATTACACACGCGAGTAAAAGAGCGAGCCCTTCCGACCGCAGCGCGTACGCGATTAAAGCCAAATGAGACATTTAGCCTGTTTTTAATGTGCCACTTTTGAAGTTCGCATAACTCATCTACGGTTTCTTTACGCTGCGCTGTGCCACACGCACACACGATATCCCCCCCCCCCCTCCCGCTCACTCGCTGACGCCACCGCCGTGTTTTTGTTTTTGCGGGGGGTGAGGTCGAGCTACGCACTGTACTGCTAACTCGCCTTAAAATGGGGGATAACTAAAAGAAAAATAAAAGCAAAATATCTTTGTACAAGTTAAAAATAAATGATCTCTGCACAGCTTGCAAATTCCAATCGGTCTTCAGGGAAAATATTATAAACTAAAATACAGCGACATTTCACTTACTAAAATCAAAGCATCAATCATAATTCATAAACACATACAAACACTTTATATGCACGCATGCACAAACAACCACGAGTACACTGACAAACACACATTTTATCCATCTATTTTTTGTTAACTACATTTAAAATTAAAATTGAATAGATTTCATTTTACTAGATTGTACCTTCGCCTGCGGTGGGTTTTAATAACTGCAACACAGTTCTAACTAATGGATTTTATCATCGTATAAATAAAAAATGTACGTTTCAATTGTTTTCCAATAAATACATTTTAAATCTCCATTTTGTAAAAATCTATCCAGATTGAATTTATATTGAGGTAATTGTTAGTGCATATAATTGGACAGTTGGACAGGAATAAGTTTTAATGGCGTTTTGGCTACAGGAAGTAAAAGGTCAGCGACTTCCTACCGTTGGTATCTATGCATACAAAAATTCTTGCGTTACTGACTGACTGACAAGCTACAGCTATAACTATTAGGCGCAAGAAGCTGAGATTAGGCATGTGTGTTCCTTGTGAATATTAAGGGTGCACTAAGAAGATTAGGTTATTCCTGAAATTTTCACGGGATTAAGCAGAAACGTTTCAATAAAAAAATGTCATTCTCTAGTTTAACATAAAGGGAGGTATGTCTCTATAGGCACAGATTAGTTTTTACTACGAATTCAAAATAAAAACACGGGAGCAAAAAACACACGTCCCTTATAGAGTGACAGTTTTGACATTTTATATGTAGTATGTGTAATGTGTAGTTTAGCCACTTAGCAGGTAAGATTTAAGAATCTCATTATTGCTATTGATGGCAACGATAGCCTAGTGGAAATACCAACAGACTACCATGCAGAGGGTATCGGGTTTGAATCCACGGCGCATACCAATCACTTTTTGGAGTTATGTGCGTATTGAATTATAAATTGTCGCTTGTCTCGTGCCTCGGAGAGCACGTTAAGCCGTCGGTCTCGGCTGTCATGAAGATCTTTGTCAGTCGTTATAGGAAGTTAGTGCCTAAAAATAAACTGACACTCCATGGAATATAGCTATCCCTTTGTGTTGCGGAGGTCAGATAGGCAGTCGCGCCGTGGAAAAGCTAATATTTAGTCAAATCCGGTTAGACTAGAAAGCGACCCCGGGTTCTAACTGGAATAACGCTAGGAGGATGAATCTTATTATTGTTATTGCTCACATCAAAGAACCTTTTTGCCTTTGGTTTCGACTGTAAGCTTGTATTGCATATTGCAATGAATAAATGAATAACAGCTACAACTCTTTGTATAAAAAGTTTTCTGTACAGCCTTTTGCAGTCCACTGCTAGTCTTAAGCATCTCCATATTTGCTTTAAAGTAGCGCTGTTTGTCATTAGGAGGTTTTGACTAACTAACCGACTAGGTGGTCCAACGACCTAAAAAAGGTGGCTAGGGCAGGCTGGATGCGGAAGGCAGAGGATCGGTCACTGTGGCGCATGTTGGGAGAGGCCTATGTCCAGCAGTGGACTGCAATAGGCTGATTGGCGCTGGCCAGACGTGTTGGTATAAGATTTGATGTCGATTTTTTTTCTCTGTGCAAATATACTATTTGCTTCGTGTATTTTCCTTACTTGCCTATTATGACACCCACTGAATGACATGGGGTAGTGAACTTTGTATTCTAAATCCTTCACCACACGAGTACTAGTAATAACATTTTTCTTTTCTGACAAATTCTTTCCAAACTTTGTGTAAAGCGTCTCACTTTTTACACAAAATTTTAATATTAGTATACCTTTACTTTATTTCATCATTCATCACTCATTATTTCATTGCCACGAAGTTTTGCCTGAGCTTTACATACATACATACATACATATCATCACGCCTTTTATCCCCGAAGGGGTAGGCAGGGGTGTATTTCTACACCCACTTTTCGCCAGATATACTTTAGTCCCACGTAATAAGGGGCGAGCCTATTGCCGTACCGGGCACATTTCCAGACTCCGTGCTGCTACTGAGAATTTCGTGACAGAAAAATCCAATAACACTGCCCGACCCAGGAATCGAACCCGGGACCGGGATCTCACGCGCACTTTTATGCCGCGAGACCAACGAGGCAGTTGTATAGGGTTTGATGTCGAGTTTTCCATCTCTACGCAAAGATGGTATTTGCATCGTGTTATCCCTTAGTCGCCTCTTACGACACCCACGGAAAGATAGGGGTGGTGACACTTGTATTCTATGCCGTCAACCACACGGCGATGCCTGAGCTTTAGTATTTTGTAATAAAACAGAGTTACGATATACGCCGCACCAAAATATATTTACCATTTAATAAAGTCACGGACGCTATAAATGAATGAAATTATGATATTTATTTGCGAGAAATATAATGACGCAAGATAATTGAAAATAATTAGCGATGCACGTTTCGGTGCACTCGTTCTGCACACAACGTGAAAAGAGGGTAATGGATTGAATGAAAGATTTAAGCTGTGTCTTGCAACATTGAATAATACATTACGACTGAACACCAGAAATATTTATTACATAATTAAGGCGAGGTTGCAGTACTTTTTAATATTTTTGAACGTCTGAAAGTCCCATGAACTGTGATATTTTTAATAAATAAAAATTAAAGTATAAAAGTTGAACATATCTTCTAGTAAATCGTAAAGATAGAAACACGATTTGGAATGATTGGCTCGATAAAAAAAATGTCAAACATGGCACTAAATCACAATTTTAAACGTGTACTGCTTAGAGATTCCATAATGAATTGATATGAAAGTAGTATCAATAGAAACAGCTCTTTATTTTAAAATAAATGGTAAAAGCAGATTTCGTAATTTCGTTATAATTTTTCTCCAAGAAAAAAAATTGTCCAAATTTTGGCATTATATCGCTCGCCGGCCGTTCATCAGTGCCTGTCTAGGCGTGATTGAGGGCGGACGTACGTCGTTGCTCCGCAAAATCCCCCTCCAGCCCCGCATTTACGTTTTCGCAAAAGTACAAAGTAATTCGTATTCCAAACTCAATCGTTCAAACCATAGACATACTAGTAAGAAACCGTAGACAGGTTACTGACAAGGTAACCAGCGCTTACGAGTGGCACACATCGCGAAAAGCGTACGCACACTAATATAAATATGTCAAAACGACACACTAAGAATTAGATAAGAAGTGTAAGTGAGATAGCACATCTAATCGCAAGCGCGAAAAAGAGTTACACATATAGTCTACCGACGCGCATTGTGACATCATGCTGACCGTTTCACAAACAATAATTTGACTCAGATGCGACATGATCACTTTGTCTGTCATGAGTAAATTCAATTCGCCTCAAAGTAAATTTGATTAATTGATTTAAGGTAGGGAAATAAAAAGTCGATGTGATTTATTTATAACATTTATTAAAAAAGTACATTTTATTCTTCTCATTTCATTCAATGGAAACCTAAAACAGTATAACGTACTGTTTTAGGTTTCCATATAAAAACTGTGCGCTGCGGACCCACCGTACCCCTGGCAATACCCCTGGGGATATGGTGGGTCTTTTAAAGCTTAACCGTACTCCTGGCTGAAATGCTCGTAGTGTTGTACCAACGTGCTACGTACATTAAACTGAACAGTGTTATCTCTCGTATGATAATGACTTACTACTTACGTTTTTGTATTTTTAGACAAGCGAAGACAAGCGCTAGTACGATGATATAGTGCAACAAGGAGATAAATTAGAGAATAAAACGTTTAGGTATTACTGCTAATGGTTATAATGCTTTGTATATTAGGTATAATCTGTGGTACTGTTGAAGACCCGTCATCATCATCATCCTAGCGCTGTCGGATCATTCCCATTAGTTCTATTGAATAGTAAGTACATTTGTTTTACACCTTAAACAAATGAACGTCTACAAAACATATTCATTCGGATATATATGAGCGCGATGTCGTGACACTACGGATCATTCCCAGTAGTTCTATTGAATACCCTTGTAACAACATACATAGAACTAGACTGGGACATTTCCCATACTTATCCCATTAGTTCTATTCTCCTCATCAAGTTGTGCTAATAAAATTAGGACAGTTCTATCATAGAACTGTTCAATAGGGCTACTGGGAATGATCCCACAAAATAGTAGAATTTGAAATATAACGAACTGAAATTAATAAACTTATTACACAACAATATTATCTAGGAGTACGGTTAAGCTTTGAAAGACCCACCATACCCCCAGGGGTACTGCCAGGGGTACGGTGGGTCGGCAGCGAAAACTGTGCATAGTTGTTTAATAATAAAAGGAGCAAAACAAGAACAAGTGAATGGACTTTGATCATCCGTCAATGTTTGTAACTTACGTATGATTTTGTATTTCTATAATAATAATATATTGTGTTGATTCAGCCTCAAATCACTTTTATTACTTGACAAAAACACACATTAGTATTTTATTATTACGAATGTCCCATCTGGATACTTTGTTTTTTAGTCTTTGAACACGCACAATACTGCTTCTCTTTTACACTCGCTAAATGCCAATTTTTTTATTTACTCTATTATTTGTGATACTGAATTTATTATTAATTGTAAATAAAACGTTAAAATATTGTAATACTCATGTATGACTTCTCATTTCATAACTTTTAGTCATTTTCCTACTATAGTTTGTGCAAAATCTCATTACACACGACGGCAATCTCATTACACACGCGAGTAAAAGAGCGAGCCCTTCCGACCGCAGCGCGTACGCGATTAAAGCCAAATGAGACATTTAGCCTGTTTTTAATGTGCCACTTTTGAAGTTCGCATAACTCATCTACGGTTTTTTTACGCTGCGCTGTGGCACACGCACACACGATATCCGCCCCCCCCCCCCCCTCCCGCTCACTCGCTGACGCCACCGCCGTGTTTTTGTTTTTGCGGGGGGTGAGGTCGAGCTACGCACTGTACTGCAACCTCGCCTTGAAATGGGGGATAACTAAAAGAAAAATAAAAGCAAAATATCTTTGTACAAGTTAAAAATAAATGATCTCTGCACAGCTTGCAAATTCCAATCGGTCTTCAGGGAAAATATTATAAACTAAAATACAGCGACATTTCACTTACTAAAATCAAAGCATCAATCATAATTCATAAACACATACAAACACTTTATATGCACGCATGCACAAACAACCACGAGTACACTGACAAACACACATTTTATCCATCTATTTTTTGTTAACTACATTTAAAATTAAAATTGAATAGATTTCATTTTACTAGATTGTACCTTCGCCTGCGGTGGGTTTTAATAACTGCAACACAGTTCTAACTAATGGATTTTATCATCGTATAAATAAAAAATGTACGTTTCAATTGTTTTCCAATAAATACATTTTAAATCTCCATTTTGTAAAAATCTATCCAGATTGAATTTATATTGAGGTAATTGTTAGTGCATATAATTGGACAGTTGGACAGGAATAAGTTTTAATGTGCGTTTTGGCTACAGGAAGTAAAAGGTCAGCGACTTCCTACCGTTGGTATCTATGCATACAAAAATTCTTGCGTTACTGACTGACTGACAGACAAGCTACAGCTATAACTATTAGGCGCAAGAAGCTGAGATTAGGCATGTGTGTTCCTTGTGAATATTAAGGGTGCACTAAGAAGATTAGGTTATTCCTGAAATTTTCACGGGATTAAGCAGAAACGTTTCAATAAAAAAATGTCATTCTCTAGTTTAACATAAAGGGAATGGAATGTGATTTTTATAAACCTTTGTATAGATAGGAATTTACAGCCTTATTATGTAAGTCAACAAAAACTATGCGGATGACATATTTTAGTAAGGAATGCCTCATAACTTTGATGGCAAATATTCGCCAAGTTTTTCAAAATAACTGTGGTTGCTTTGGCCACTTTGCAGGCCTGAGTTCCGCTAAAAGAATTTCACGAAGGGACAGCGTGTGGTCAAAGGACGATTTTAAGAATTCTCTTTGGCTATTTATATGCCTAAACAGCAGGTCAAAGTTACTTATAGAAAATTATATAATACAATAGTAGACGGACTGCCTCGTTGGTACCCCGGCATAAATGTGCGCGTGGGATTTGGAGGTGTCGGGTTCGATCTTCGGGTCGGGCAAAGTGTAATAGGCTTTTTCCGGTAGGAAATTCTCAGTAGCAGCACGGAGTCTGATAGTGTGCCCGGTACGGCAATAGGCTCGCCCCCTATTACGTGGGACTAAAATAAATCTGGTGAAAAGTGGATGTAGCATTATACCTCTGCCTACCTCTTCAGGGATATAGGCGTGAGACTATGCATGTATGTAATGGTAGACGATGCCCACAGTTACGCCCGCACATTTTGATGGTGCAGTTGCATTCAAATGCAACTGCACCATCAAAATGTGCGGGTGTTAAATTTTTTTGAATGCTCGGCAACAAATGTCGTAGTTTCCGACAAAGCCTATCGGTTCTTGTCCTGAGACAAGATCCAGCTTTAAGTGAAGTTTCCTCTAAAGCACGGCAGCTTTCTGATGGAAATGCTATACATGCGGTCATCCACCCAAGTGATGACCTCTGTGAACGTTGTTTAACTTTGCAGATTTTTTACAAACGGCAAGTCAAATCACGCCAGAATCGTTACAATAAAATCTGTGATACTGTAAATTACGACAATTGCCATTCTAAGCGCAAAATATAAACAGGTCACACAAGTTTCCCTTAGCAAGTTTAATACTAAATATAACTGATAAAAGAAAACGAACGGTACAAGTTCAGAACAGAGAACTAAACATATAAATCAGCAATTCAAACGGCGGTATAATGAGGAGAAAAGAACTTCCCTCTCATTACAATAGTGTACCGATGACGAATACTTAATAAGTAGGATGACAAACTTTTCTGATTTCACAATTACATTATGGATGGATGGATGCGGACGACCGATATCTGAGAGGATAGAGACGAGCACACAGGTTTTTATTTTGAAAATTTGTGTGTATAATATGGGAATTAAACTACAGTTTACGGAGTCCCTCCGCGACCACAACCGTTGCAAGCCGGTAGAAACGTAGGAGAATAACAGAGGTATTTATGCCTTGAAATAAATAAATTATCGCGACTAAGACCCGCTAAATAATATTGTATGGTATACAGTTCACGGATTTTATCGCGTTATATTGGTTTCACTGAGTTATTATATTTAAACTGAATGATCTAGAAACTACATTTTTTAAATTTATTACTAGCCGACCGTCGTTTTGAATTCTTTACCGGAATCATGGTCACGGCAGACTGAGGTGATATTTGTCTTTTCTTCAATGCATAAGTTATCACAAAGTACCCGAACATTTTTCAACTATTGGTGTTACTATTTACGCAGTATAGTAGTATGCGATAAAATCTGTAAACTGTAGTTTAATTCCAATGTGTAACATTCGCATAAACCCAAGAAGATATTTAATTTTTTTATTTAGCTATAGACTCACGCCTGTATCCCCGAAAGGGTAAGCAGAGGTGTAATATTACACCCACATTTCACCATGAACTTTTAGGTCCCACGTAATAGAGGGGCGAGCCTATTGCCGTACCAGGCACATTACCGGACCCCGTGCTGCTACTGAGAATTTCCTAACGGAAAAACCCAATAACACTTTGCACGACCCGTGAATCGAACCCGAGACCTCCCAATCCCACGCGCACATTTATGCCGCGAGACCAACGAGGCAGTCAAGAAGAAGATAACAAAAAAAAGGTATAATAACTATAGTCCTCATAATTTTTTGTCACATGGTCACCATAACTCCTCAATAATCGACACAGCGCCGTATGAAACTAGGCCGGCGGTATTCAAAGCGCATTAATATGTAAGATGTTCGGTATACATTCAGATCTAGTCATGTTTGTGATAACCTGCTTATGGTTTTATGTGTATTCAGGTATTCAAAGACAACAACTTTGGACGAAAAATAGGGCAGGTTTGACAGATGGAAGTGTTACGGTGGCTTTGCCCATTCTTCACAAGTGACTAACTAATTAGTTATATTTTTTATTAAGCTACCTGGCAAAAATAATTATTTACAAACAAACAATGAGAAAAATGTCGATTATTTGTGAAAATGCAAAAACATGGAATAACGTAACATAAGATAAATATATTCTTATCTTAAGCATTTATTGACAGATCATTTCATTAATGGAGACATCCTAAAAACAGGACAGGTTAAAAGTACTCTGAACAGAAGAGCATTAATGAGGAATCTGATGGGGGTGTATGAAGCAAGAGAGATATGTCAGGATCGTTGCACATGGCGTTCCGTAGTATCTGCCTACCCCTCCAGGAAACAGGCGTGAGTCTATGTATGTATGTATGTTAATTGAGGACTAAAATTGTATGTGGACTAACAAACACATGCCAATATTAATAAATACCCATTGTCAAAGACCGAAATAGCAGCTTGACTTATATTCGTACTATAGTATAAGCGACCTTGTCGACCGGTTGGCGCAGCGGGAGTATAAGCGACTGCCACGCCGAAGGTCGCGGGTTCGATTCCCGCTCAAGTCAAACGTTTGTGTGCGTGAACATGGATGTTTGTCTTGGTCTGGGTGTTTGTATGTATTATATGTATTAACAAAAAAAGTATATACGATTATCCATTGTCTAGTAACCATAGTACAAGCTCTGCTTAGTTTGGGACTAGATGGTGTTGTGACAATGTAGGATATTATTATTATAATATCTAGCGCGCGCCATCCATACGCAGGTATATCTTGGCAACGGATCGGCAAACTCGTCTTCCACTGCAACGCATTAAGCTACCACCGAACGGAGTTCGGTTGTAGTTAAATCAATTCAGCATAGCCCTTAACTAGGTATGTCCATCTTTGGTGCAGTTCAAAAACTAAGCGCGACTTCAAATACCGTCGCCGAGTTATCGGTAAGGCAAGTGCGGACGATCCGCCGTAAAAGCGGTGACTACGAGCTAACTACACGGTGTTTGCACTTAGCGAACTTGTCACGAGCTAATGTGAACGGGTGTCGTTCTGATGGAAATGGAAATTATTTTGCGTTGGATACAAAGAATGTAGTTATGATGAGTATAATAAGGAGTCCATTCATTAGCAAGTGAATATATTTGACTGCTACAAAGCGTGGTTATAGTGAACAGTCGCGAGGTGCTAGTTGTAAGTAAATTTTATTGTCTAGATGTAAATACATCACTCAATGCTACAAACTTTTACAACAATTCTAAGCTTTCGTGAGTGAGTTGTATAAAAGCAAAATTTTGGGTACAGATATTTGTGTGTTGGGTTTGGGTCTCAATGACATATTTTTTGCAACTATCATGAAATACCTACTAATATTATTAATCCGTGTGGTGACGGATTAAGAATAGGGATTGTCACCACCTTATATCATCCCATGGGTGTCGTAAGAGCCGACAGAGGGAGCATATTATGCAGAAAACAGCACTGTAAGAGAAGGAAAACTTGATACAAACCCTATACCAACCCGTTTGGCCAGCGTGGTATAGTAGGCCAATTCCTCCTTTCAAAGGAGAGGCCTAGTCCAGCAGTGATAAATCAGGTTATCTTTTCACATCACAACGGAGCGATGTTACGGCAAGATTTTTGTGTGTGGAAATAGTTACTTTAGGGCTTTGTATTTTTACCTTAAGAACTGACTTTTACGCGGCCCAAGCTGCAGGCGAAGTCTTCGCAGGCAACGTTTTCATTTGCCCCGATGCTTCAGCAGGTGTGTGGTGGGCTACACCAGCCGTTACCACCACCTGATAAACATGTCTACTGACATCATAATAGTCCACTTAATATTAATCGTCAAGTTGAATTACACTAAATATCCCCTACACGATAACGAATTATGTAATTACCAAACTAGCATGTTATGTGATATTTAAACAACGTGGTAAGATGTATGGACCCTCCCTTAAATATAATAATGATACCCAAAGGAACTTGTATAACAAATTATATGAACGATCCAGAAATTTGGTGACTAACATTTTTAGAACAACTGACAAAAATTTTATATTAGGGTAAATATATGATTTTAATTTTAGTTGGATTGAATTTTCTAAGACATAAATATTGAATGGTTTAAAAAGTATGTGATGCATTTTTTAATAAAAGCTGATAGGTGAACCTTGATTGAAATAGATTTAGTTTCAAACAAATTTGTGTTTCAGGGTCGTGTACCTAAAGTAAGGAATCCTTTTAACAATTTTTTTTTAATCAATATTTCCTAAACATTTTTGTTCAAGTAGTCTTTTTATGCCTTTTTGACGATCCGTACTTTGAGACAACGTGCTGGCAACCCGCCGTTGGCATTTTATGTCGATTAATAATAATATTTCAAATGATAACTTAATCGCTGGTTTGAAACAGTGCCGTTACAATACCTGCGTCATGACCGATAAAGAAAGATTTCTTGTAGGTAATAATTTTCAAAAAGCTCTAGGTTAGCTTTGAAAGAAAATTCGTGGAATTTAATACGAGGCATTTATATTTTAAGTAATTCATGAGTGCAAATATTCTTTGATATAGTGTACTTTTCGTACATATGCGCAGTCAAAAGCTAGGACTAACTAGCCTTAACCGCGAAACGTTCGAATAAAATACAGGTACAAAAATAAAAGTGGAGTAATTGCATTTTAATTGCTTTTAAATGGCTCCAAAGCATTTACAAGCATTATTAAGCATGTACACTGCAGTAGTTAGTTATGTAGCTTGTAAACCTAATTGTTTGGAATAAATAAAAGAAGTTTACTATGCTTATAATTATTATATACAAGAGGACACCCGCCCATTTATTTAATTTAATTGTGTCTGCTCGATCCCAGGGGAATTTCTGGAAATCCATTCTTAGTGCACTTGTACAAGCAAGTTGGCGGTGGACTAGTTTGAAAAAAAAACCCTTGGCTCGCTCATGGAGTCGACACAAGAAAGTGGTTTTGTATTCGAGTGTCAATGTGCGTGCAAAGTAGCACTGGAAGCGACAATGTCTTGCTGAGCGATTCTCTCCCATTTGGTGGTCTAGCGGGCAATTGTTCGACTGTATATGCCAAATTTGAGTTTATTGCGCCCAATAGTTTTGGCTGTAGCTGTCAGTCAGTCAGGCAACGTAAGAATTTTATATAAACAGATTTTGTTGTTAGTCTGTTTATGTTGATAATGTACATGCAGACACACTAGTTTTTAAATGCACAGACTTACTACAGAAGGATTAGATGTTAGCAAAAGAATCATTAATTTGAACTCTTTTAACCAAATAAATTCTAAATATGTATACATTTTGGTAATGCGAAATTTTATTCTCCGAAATGAGGCTTTTGAATAATAAAGACGCAATGATTGCAGTAAACAGTTTGAAATTAATATTTACACTCACTATGTACCTACTGTGAATTTTAAATGATAATATCATTTAAAATTTACAGTCCTATTACATTATAGTGTATCTAACAATCAGAAAAACAATTTATAATTTTCGAACACAATACAATCCAGTAAGTAAATGTTTTAATTTTGATAAAAATAAACTAAAATTCTCGTGGTAAAATCCTATTCTTAATTAAATAACTAATCAGAATATTTTCTTAAAACATTTGCCGTAACTTAAAACAAAATCATCGCAAAAATATTTACTATAAACGAAAAATAAAAATACGCCATCATAAAAAAAACAGAAACACGTATGCAAAACCGTGGATGTCAACTTATGAATAAATAAATAAGCTACGAAAAATCGAGATATAACTTCGCGTAAAACGCAACCAAAGTTTTTTGAAAATAAAAAGTCGGCTCGAGTTAGGTAGTGGGCGAAGGCAAAAGGCTTTTTAAAAAGCAAATTGTAGGTGTGTTCTGCTTGAAGAGCAGAGCAAGACTAACATTTATTTCGCATTAAAGATTATACAAAAGCTTATCGCTACTTCTAATAACAAAGGGCTATAAACTTAATGATAATGTCTTCCTGTTATCAAGTACCAGGAAGATATGTGAACAGTAATCTTATTACCTAATTATTCTAAGTAACAAAGGTGGTCCTTGTGTAAGGACATGGTTACGACGACATAACTCCTCCCCCCTTAAGATGAAGGCGCAATGGCGGCTGCGACCGAAGCTGGATTTCTTCAGGTTCAGGTTGTTGTTGAGCTATGGTTTGCGCCGATCTAGGTTTCCACCAGAGTTTGTAGACTGCTACTCCGACTCCAGTGAAGAATACCAAGATGTACATTGTAATGGATGGCCAACTAGGTGTTGATGGTATAGTTATTGTGTCTTCTTCGGGGATAACCATATCTTCTGAGTGGTGTAGAGCGTTCTTGAGGTTGTCTAGATTTATGTTATCTAGTTTTAACTTGATTGATGCCATATTCGGTGTTTGATATGCACGTGGTAGTGGTACAGTTTCTCTAATATTGATGTATCGTTGATGAGTTGATAGGGTTCTATCTTGTATTTGTACTTTGCAGCTATTGTCTGTTGTTATAAGGAAAGTGCCTTTATTGCGTTGGTATTGAACATCCTTGTTGCATATAGTTTTTATGACTTCCTCTTGTTTCATTACTACTATCCAGCTATTGTCCTTGATTTGTTGTATGATGTTGTTCTCGTAGCTCGCTGTGGCATACGTACAATTATGTGGTTCTTGATGTTGAATAAGTTGAGCTATGCAATCGTTGGAGTGTAGCAAAGTTTTCCATTCAAGGTGTGTGCAGATTACTTCGTCTTCTGTTATGCTGTTACAAGGCTCATGGGGATACGCGAACTCGTTGTTTCCCAAGACAAGGTATGGGTTTTCGGGTATTAGGATAGTGTTGTTGTTGTTAGGAATAGAGTATAGGTGTAGGAGATTGTATGGTTGTTCTGCAACTATGGGCAAGTCTAGTATGAAGTTCAGTGTTTCATTAGTGCTGTATGCTTTTACTTTAATAGTTTTTTCCCACAAGTGAATATTATTCATATTCGGGTTAAATGCTAAATTACCGTTAATTTCGTTTTGTATTTGATTAAGTTCTTCGATTAGATAAGAAGCGTCGATTATGCTAGGGTGCATCTTTTCTAGGTGAGCAAATGTTATTGCATTTTCTAGTGTTTCTAGCCGGTCGTAAAGTTGCTGAAGTGAACTTTCGATTTGGTTGAATATGGATGTTGTTAAAAAATTGGTTTCGAATTCATTCTTTTGCGCGTTGTATCTATCTATAGCCCTGTAAATTTTTATTTGATTATTTTTGATTATATTTAAATTACGTTCGTAGTTTTTCATGAAGTCCTGCACAATATTTATGCTTTTACGCTGATTTATTCTATTGTTATTAAGCGATGATTTTATTGATTTTAATTCGTTATCGATTTTAATAGCATCTTCTTGGTCGAGGTTTCCTGTTATTGATTTTATTACTGAACCTAACCCGTTTATTAAGCCACGTTTTTGGCGGTAACTTGTTTTAAAACCTATGGTATTGAATCCTAAATAAAGTAACTTACTTTCTATGTTATCTATAAGGTAGTCTATTTGCTTAAAGGTAGTCGCTAAGTCTACTGAACTATTTAGTTTTAGTTTTATAGTATAGTAATTGCTACATATATCTACGTATATATCTCTAAGTTTTGTGGTGTTGTATATAACGGCTAGGTGATACGTGTCAATTTGATATTGAGCTTTTGCTTCCGATAATACCAGAATGCCATTATGGTTGTCTATTGGCTGTATGATCGCTGTTGTTGCGGCGAGCTGGAGCACTGCGAAGCAGGCGATGGCGTTCCTGAAACATTTTCAGGGCGCCTTAATAAGCGGAAGTGGACTCTAATTGTTTTAGCGTTCACATGTTTTCCTACGATTTCTGCGATTTGTTCTGGGTGTATACGTACTATTGTATATGGTCCTAGGTATTTTGGTTCGAGTTTATTGTTTCTTGCGGTTTTGGCTACCTGTTTATAGACTATGTCGCCTACTTTGAATTGTGCTGTTTCTTTATCTTTGTTGATTTTTTCTATAACTTGCTGTTTCTCGTTTGATAATTTGGTGTTTATTAGTTTTTGAACGTTTTCCATAATTTGTTTATGTTTACTTACGTATTCTTGGTAGAACTCTTTGGGGCAGTGTAATTCTAGTGGGTTTCTGCTGTCTGTGTGTCCGTACAGAAGTTCAAAAGGGGTAAAGCCCGTTGCGGAATGAATAGTGTTGTTATAGGCTATTATTGCGTATTTCATGAGATTAATTGTTTCGTCTTTGTCTGTCAAACGCTGTATTCTAATGATTTCTGCTAGTGTGGAGTGTAATCTTTCTATTGGTGAATTAGAATTGGGATTATAAGGTGTGGTGAAATGTATATGTATATTGTGAATTGCACATATGTCTGTTATTGTTTCATTATCGAATTTTGAATCGGAATCCGTTGTTATCTTTTTAGGTACTCCTACTACTGAGAATAGGCTTAGTAAGGCTTCGGCTATGTGAATACTAGTCGAAGCGGTTAGCGGTATAGCTTGGGCATACTTTGTGAAGTTATCTATGATGGTTAGAAATGTTGTGCCTCCACTGCTATATAGGTCCATAAACATATGTTCCATGGGTTTATGCGGTGTGTCTGTTAAGGACAGGGGTAGTTTAAGCGGGTTTCGTTCGTATTTGCTTTTCAGGCAGCTGTCGCATTTATTAATAAACTTTTGAATCGACGTTAGCATATTAGGCCAGTGATAGTTTCTGTGAATATGTTTGTATGTCTCTTGAATACCTCTGTGTATAGTTTTACCTTCGTGGTATTTTCTGATTAGTTCGGTTTGCTCAGAAACGTTTTCTACTAATGTGACTCTATTCATGCATCTAATTAATTTTGGTCCCCGATTGCTAAATATTGTTTTGTATACTTCGCAGAATATTGCAAAGTATTCTTCGTGGTGAAAGTAACAGTGAAATGTTCTATCTGGTATTGTGTTTTCTTTTAGGAATTGTATGATTTGTTCCCTCGTATTGTTTATTGGAATCCATACATCTTTAATTATTGTTTTTCCTTTTGACCTATCGTCTATTCTGTATGTGTCTCCCGGTGTTTTCCTGATGTGGAATTGTTTTAATTGTCTATCAATAGCGTCTTCTATTTTGGGTATATTATCAGTACTTGGGTTCAGTGCAGTTTCTGTTTGTGAAGGTTGTGTTTGTTTTCGGATAATCTTAGTTGGTGTTTTATTTCGTGAGTAAAAGTTAATGGGATTTCCTCGCAGTGGAATATGTCTCTATAATTATAGCAAAGTTTTTTAATTTCGCGGTATTCTTCCTGGTTCATGTGTGCCGTCCTAAGTCTTTCTAGATTTTGTTTTAGGAATTTGTCTATGTTTTCGTTGTTTTGTTTATTTTTTCTGTTTAGGTGATTATTTTCTACGCTAAGGCGTTGTAAATTTAAGTGGTGACTGTTTTTAAGGACAATATCGTTTTCTGATGCATTTATCACCGTTGTTAAGGCATTTCCGTTCTTAACTGTTACTAAAGCTGGTGGAAAAATTAGGCCATTTTTTGTGGTTTTACCTTTTGAGTAGTATTCGCCTTCTTTATAGTTGCACAGTAAGTTGATAACTTGTTCACACTTAGGTTCTATTCTGCTATATGATTTTATGTCGTCCCTAATAGGTATTTCAGTTTTGTCTGTGTGCAGTTTCATGTTTTTTATGTCTATTTTACAATTTAATGGGACAAGTAAATCTAGTCCCAATAATCCTACAAAATCTGAGTCGAAATTAAAGATAAGAAACTTATGTGTTATTTTTTCTTTGAATAATCTTTCTGGTAGTGTAATATATACCACTTCGTTATGTTTTGATACTGCGTGAGCTGTTTTAATTAAGTGAAACTCTTTTTTGATTTCATAGTTTATATCTGAATTTTTTTTTAACACTTTTGGGTTAATTAATGACTGTGAGGCGCCTGTATCTAGTAGAAATCTGCCACCTAATTCACTTATATAAATGTAAGGGAGTTTACTATAACTTTTTATATTATTCATAAATACTATATTGTTAGTTGTTTTAGTAAATCTAGTTGAAAATTTCCGTCGCTATCGTCGGTTTCGCTATCGTCATTATCCTGCTCTTCTTCCTCCTCGTCTTCGTTTTCTTCATCTAATTCGCTTTGAAAGTGAATTTTCTTTTTATTTTGTTCAGAATTATTCTGTACCGTTTTATTTTTGTTGAAGCTATCTTTATCTTTTTTAATAAAGTTGCCTGACCTATTATTAGATTTATTATTAGAGATTTTAGAGGGGATGGTTTTACCTTGTTGCAATCGTCTAGCTCTGAGGTCTACTTCCTCTTGTTTTGCTAGTATGATTGCCTGTTCTAGGTTCTCTACATGTTTTATTTTAATAGATAAGGATGTTATTGGATTTAAACTTTTTAAGAAAGTCTCTAATGCAATTTGTTCGTAATGAATTTGTTTATCAGGTTCGGCTGTAATGAGCGCGGTCATTAGAACTCTAATCCTGTCGCCAAAGGCGTCCAACGATGTGTTATCTCTTGTTACATGCGTTAATGCATGCACAAGTTGGGTTGTTGTTCTGAATTCACCGAATTTTCTAACAAGTACCCGTTTGATTTCTGGCCAGGATTTTACACCTGGGTTTTCCGAAAGTGCTTCAGCAGCTTTACCCTTTAACTTATTCCTAATTAAACACGTGATACTCAAGTCATCGGTGTTATGTATTAGTTCTAATGCATTTTCTACATTTTCTATATAAAAAGCTAAGGTTCTCCTATTCCCATCGTATGTGGGTAATAGTTTTGCGAAAGCAGAGTACTCAGTCTCTATTTTCTTCTCTTCAAATATAAGGGATTTATCGTCAACCATACTCTTTCCTTGAGCCATGATAATCTCTTGGATTAAGATATGAATTCACAAAAAATCAGCGATAAAGTATGTTACTCATATAACACTAGACTTTCACACTAGGTACACCCCAAGATGCTTCGGAGTGCGATAGGGAAAAATTAAGGAATCTCGGGAATAAACAGAGTATATGCTTACCCCACGAGCATTGCCGAATTGGAGGCTTTGAGTCTGCCTGTTCTTCAAGCTGCTGGTGCTGCTGCTGGTGCTGCTGCTGGTGTTGCTGCTTTTGCCACGTTAATCACTCACTGTAGGTTCTTTTTCGCGTCGCGGATACTTGCTTTAAGATGTACGCTTAAAGCTTTCTACCACTTAGATCACGACGTACCGACTGCGCCAGTTAGGTAGTGGGCGAAGGCAAAAGGCTTTTTAAAAAGCAAATTGTAGGTGTGTTCTGCTTGAAGAGCAGAGCAAGACTAACATTTATTTCGCATTAAAGATTATACAAAAGCTTATCGCTACTTCTAATAACAAAGGGCTATAAACTTAATGATAATGTCTTCCTGTTATCAAGTACCAGGAAGATATGTGAACAGTAATCTTATTACCTAATTATTCTAAGTAACAAAGGTGGTCCTTGTGTAAGGACATGGTTACGACGACATAACTCTCGTCGTACGCAAGGCAAAAATCAACGTAATTTCGAAGTGTGATTTGCATTTTTGATTACGTAAATCGTAACGAGGTCTTGGCTGATCTTTTTTGGTCATTTTACTCGTGCTGTGAGTTAAATTTAGTTGCCTTTAAAGGTCTTTAATTTTTATCCGTGAGACACCGAATGTTGAAAACCTCGGAGCAAGACTTGTCTTTCGAGTCGTTTTTGACAGTGTGGTCTTAGTCATGATGAGGTAATATCGTGTTTGGTGGTTGATGTGACTCGCCTTACATTTTAAGCTGAATCTGCGAACTCTCAATAAGTACAATAGATGTCCATTCATAGAGGGACATCTTATTGCATTTAGCGAGGGTCCTTGACTGCTCATTTTATCTGACAAAATATTCATATGCATTTTCATAAAGTATACTACTAACGAAAGTTCACAAATTATGCATAACTTAGATAGCTATTAATCGTTGTCCTAGTAAACAAATTTTCCAAAAGGCTGCTTGTTTCAAATTGTTGTAGGAAATTGCGTTTTCATTCTTTGTTTCTAATAATTTGATATTTCTATTTATTTGATTATTCGAGATAACACAGGCACATGCTTCTTTCTTGCAATAATTAGTCAAGTCAGAGTCGTTTAGAAATATTTGTCATATTTGGGATCCAGTTAAGGAATCAATACTGATGTTAAAAATAAGGCTTTATATGGCAACACAATTTTATTTTAATACATTTTCCAGGGTCTACCTAAATCCTTCATGAAATTGTTTTACGGACCTAGGCAATAATGGAGGTTTTTGCCTGTGTACGTCAATTAAGTATAGAAAAATGTTATGTAGTCCATAGCACTGAACGACATTTCAAATCTTACAGTCTGTCATCAATGTCATCATTATGTTTTCGTTCAAAAATTGACTTAAGTACAAAAGATGAACTACTCTTTGAAGATATTTTTTTTATTTTGAGATTGTTCCTGGCGAAATCGAACTAAAATAATATAATTTAAGTTTTATTAGCCGTTTCTATTTGTACTGTAGCTTTTAGTGAAAATTACAAGTTGGTAAAATAATATTATAAAATTGAAATTGAGCCGGCAAACCGGCATTAAGATTTATGAACGAATGTTGTAAAATTGATAACTAGGCGTAGACAAACTGTCGTATGGCATACTGAATACAATATTTTGATTGTCGTGGTACGTCACGTTACTGAAACACGTTTACGTCTAGTGCACGTCACGACGACACACGTCTTGAACATGGTATTTCAGTGGTCATAGTGAATAAGCCCCCTGGACTTCTCCCGCGGGTCCACATGTGTGAATTAAACATTTAATACTGCCTCAGGAGTCACACTAACTATTGGTCATAGCTGTACAAAAATCCGTTCGGTAGTTTTTAAGTTAATCGCGTTCATACAGACAGACGGGACGGCCGGGGGTTTTCATTTTATAACATGTAGAGATAACACCAAAAAAGGTAAACAAGGAATATTATTTGAGCGTTCTGCGGCGTTTAAGGGAGCAAAGTCGACGAAAATGGTCAGATTTGTGGAAAGAAAATTCTTGGATTTTGCACCACGATAATGCGCCTTTGCACATCCATCATTTTAAACGTATTTTTTACCAAACACTCAACAAATATCATCGAGGAACCACCATATTCACCAGATATGGCTCCAGCAGACTCCTTTCTTTGTCTTAAACTCAAATTACCACTTCGTGGCGTCCGTTTTCAATCGGTAGAAGACATAAAGGAGAATTCGCGGCGTAAACTGATTTCAATTCCGGAAACAGCGATTAAAAATGTTTTGATGATTGGATTATTCGTTGGCGTAAATGTATCGTTTCTGAAAGAGCATACTTTGAAGGTGATAAAATAAATTTGGATGAATAACAAACAATTTCTGTATTATTGATCTATTCCCGGTTCTTTCTTGACGGTGTAGTATAGTCTTATCCCAATAGTTTGTAGCTTGGTTCGCGGCTCACCGGTGCCGGATGCCACGCCGTGACGCACCGTAGAATTCCGGCGCATAGTTATTTGTTAGACATGGAGTGTGCATCGAAGCTCACGTAGTATATATTTAATTGAGGCAATGCAATAGAGATACGTCATCTAGCTCATCACCATGGTCATTGGTGTTATTACAATAATCAAGAAACTTAAGCAATTCCCGTTTTATCACCTGATTTTTTTTCCAAAAATGCATTTTTTCTTTTTTTTTTTTTTTTTTGGTATCGGGTTGGAAAATCCTCATGGAGTCCCTCCGCCCCGGGGGGAAGGACGAAGGGGACTGTCAGACTCTTACTGACTAAAAACCAACCCGTGCTCCTCATGTACCCATGTGTCGGAGGGTAGGGTTTCACCAAAGCATTCCTCGCTACCCCCCGACAGGTATCGGCCCGCCAGATGGTCAGGCGGGCCCCGAACGAAACCCCCTTGGCGGCGGATGAAGGTGTTGGGCTCCGCCGCCAAAACACCCAGCGGCCGCAGAGGATAGGGAGGACGGCAACGCAACACCGCATCTACTCTTCCTCTGCGGCCCCACCGCGACGCAACGATGGTGCGCCCCCATTTGGTCGCGGGAGATAGGGCGCGGGGCAACGCAACACCCACACGCCTCTCCTCCCGCGACCGCACCCGACTGCGAGGGACAGACAGAACTGTCCCCCGCACCCGCACCATGGTACGCATCCTACGCAGGCCTCTACCAAGCCCACGTGGAGCGTCCCCTCCCGGGATCCCGCTTAGCTTCACCGTGGGTGGCTTCTAACCCACGGTTACTGAGCCCCCCCACCACGACAAGGTGGAGATCCCACGGGGGGGTTTTACAAAAATGCATGCATATTTTTTAACAACTAGCAATTACTTTTACTAAGTAAAGAATACATATTTATTAAATATTTTGTTACTGAATATTTATTTAAATGATTTATCATGAAACGTCACTAACAAGTTAATGGAATGGAATGAAAGCAACAAATGGAAAAATACGCACACTTTAATGTTGTAACTAGTTGACATCATATCAGCCAAACGACGTCCACTGCTGGACATAGGCCTCCCCCAAGGTTCTCCACACAGACCGGTCTTGAGCCGCCCGCATCTAACCGCCTCCCGCGATCTTGACGAGGTCGTCGGTCCTCCTTGCGGGGGGCCTACCTCTGCTGCGTCGTCCGGTACGTGGCCGCCACTCCAGAACCTTTCTGCCCCAACGGCCATCAGTTCTTCGAGCTATGTGCCCTGCCCACTGCCACTTCAGCTTGGCTATCCGGAGAGCTATGTCAGCGACTTTGGTTCTACTGCGGATCTCCTCATTTCTGATTCGATCTCGCAGGGAAACTCCAAGCATAGCTCTCTCCATCGCCCTCTGGGTGACCTTGAGCCTTCTGATAAGGCCCATAGTGAGCGACCACGTCTCTGATCCGTAAGTCATCACTGGCAACACACACTGGTCAAAGACTTTCGTCTTGAGACACTGCGGGATATCGGACGAGAAGATATGTCGTAGCTTCCCGAACGCTGCCCAACCGAGTTGGATTCGACGATTGACCTCCTTCTCGAAGTTGGACCTACCTAATTGGACTACTTGTCCCAGGTAGATATACTTGTCGACAACTTCGAGCGTAGAGTTCCCAACCTGAATAGGAGCAGGTACAACATGGACGTTCGACATGATTTTCGTCTTGTCCATGTTCATCTTAAGACCTACTTGTTGGGAGACTCTACAGAGGCCATCGAGCATTGTGCCTAGGTCTTCCATGGTCTCAGTCATGACTACGATATCGTCTGCGAATCGAAGGTGAGTGATGTACTCGCCGTTGATTGACATCCTCCAGCGCAGTGGTAAACAGTTTCGGGGATATGACATCCCCCTGTCTCACTCCTCGCTGGAGTTGAATAGGTTTCGAACTCTGGTCCTGGAGGCGGACTGACATAGTGGCGTTTTCATACAAACACTTCAGGACTTCGATATATCGGTAGTCAATCCGGCACCGTTGGAGAGACTGTAGCACCGCCCAGGTTTCAATCGAATCGAAGGCTTTCTCATACTCCACAAACGCCAAGCATAGCGGCTGGTTATACTCCTCGAACTTCTGTATAACGTGCCGCAGCGTATGTATGTGGTCTATAGTACTATAGCCATTACGAAAACCGGCTTGTTCGGGAGGCTGGAAGTCGTCTAGCTTGCTCTCGATACGATTCGCGATGACCCTCAAAAACAGCTTGTAGACGTGGCTCAGAAGTGTGATGGGTCTGTAGTTCTTTAACAGGGTTTTATCCCATTTCTTAAAAAAAAGCACCTCCACACTTCTGTGCCACGCCTGTGGTGTTTTACTTTCGAGAATGACGGAATTAAATAGCTTCCGAAGGGCTTCTCTAGCGGGTGCACCACCAGCCATCAGAAGCTCGCTCGTAATTCCGTCATCACCCGGCGCCTTGTTGTTTTTGAGCTGTTTGAGAGCCACACTAATCTCGTGCATGCTGACGTCCGGGATATCTTCGGTATAGTGTTGGGTCAATCCAGCTCTAGGGTCTGACGCTGGAGTACTTGCGGGTTGTTGCTTTGTCGTGTATAGCTGTCCATAGAACCTTTCGATCTCCTCCAAGAGCTCAGGCTGGACGATACGATTCTGCCATCTTCCGTCTTCAGCTTTGTCAGCTGACTCTGCCCAACAGACAGATCCCTCTACTAGTTGACAACCAAGGCGTTATTCACTACATTGAATATTAAATACTTCGTAGGAGCCGTCATTGCATTACCATGCTGCATCAGAATCAGCCGATTTGAAAACAAAATATTTATGTTTGTTATCAAGTATAGCTCTCCGAATAGCCAGGCTGAAGTGGCAAGGGGCAGGGCACATAGCTCGAAAAACCGATGGCCGTTGGGGCAGGCGGGTGCTAGAGTGGCGACCACGTACCGGACGACGCGGCAGAGGTAGGCCTCCCGCAAGGTGGACCGACGATCTGTTTAAGATCGCGGGACGCGGTGAATTCGGGTGGCGCAAAATCGGTCTGTGTGGAGAACCTTGGGGGAGGCCTATGTCCAGCAGTGGACGATTCTAGGCTGACATGATGATCAAATATCAGTAGCGTCCATAAGTTCCTGTAACGTGCAGTAGAACACGCAAACCAGTAGGTGTCCCATTGTTTGTGGAACAGCACTCCAGTTTGGACTATGACTATAAATATACACCTAAGCAAGTTTTCTTTGCATCGGCCAGTCTGTAATATGATGGCTTTAACCTGCTGCGGTCACAGCGCAAAATGGTATCTGTATACATCACACAATAATAATACTTATGTATTTGAGTGAAGCAGTAAAACATAATTTAAAAGTACCTTATAAGTAATTAATGAAATTAGAGGCTGTTGTTCTTTTTTCTTGTTTGAGGCTATTAACATTTAAATTAGATTGATGCGGAGGCATTCTACGACGCCTAAACACACCTGTACATATGTATCTATTTTTACTCTTTATTTTTAGTTTTATGTACATATATATTTTTAGACAGTATGATTATTTAAGATAGTCATGTATATAGTTATAATTAATCATCTGCAATGTACCTTATAATTTAATGCAATTTAATTAAAAAAAAAATTTTTTAAATTAGCATTAAATTATTTCACACAAGCCTCGGGCTAAAATAATGTTCGTAGATCACAAAGAACGAATCTATATGACAATATGGATTCTGCTACAATGTTTTTATACAACACGACCACAAGACGGTATTTAAGGCCATTGCCCAAGTTTGCGCGAACGAATGAAATCTACACTCATGATAATGAGCCAAATACGAAAAATCCCATACCCATATAGAAAAAAAATATTTAGTTGTAACTATCACACCAAATTTTAAATTATTTCATTTCCGGTACAAAAGCGACTGTGAGACTTATGAGTGACTGCAATGTCTGTTCAACCGTATTGACGTCAACACTAAACACACACACACACACACATTTGCATTCATAATGTTAACATCCAAAATAATAACGTTAACATTTAATCCATTAATGTAATGTCAATACTTTAAAAGTCCCCTATAAACGTAAATATAAATTTTCCTTTGCGAAGTAAATTAAAATCCTGACAGCTCGTAAGTGCAGAGGCAGTTGGGGGGATAGTCGGGAGAGGGGTAGATAAAATATTGCATTTGGTAAACGTTACACCAGGACATTGGCTTAGAGCCAAAACTGTACTTTTTGCTCTCTCACTGACTTATAGATTTATAATTTAATCGTTAGTTACGGTCTTCGGATATTTCGGAACTTAGAAACTTTGCTGCAGTTTGAAACTGGAATTTTAAACTGAATTTTCCACTATCGATAGGTAGAGTCATTGGCGGCATTTATAGGCTACTTCAATAAAGCTGTATAGAAAATATGTCTTGTCATTATGTTGTTGGTGTGCTTATTAAAATAAAATAAATAAAAATACTAGGGAACGTTATGCAAAGCACAAAAAAAATGGGCAAAACATGCAGTGAATGTCGTCATAGTTTATATTATGATAGCTATGAAATCAGTCAAAAAAGATATCCATTCACGACTTGTAAACATAAAAATATTTTTGTTTTATAGACTCACGCCTGTATCCCCTAAGGGGTAGGCAGAGGTGTAATATTACACCCACATTTCACCATGAATTTTTAGGTCTCACGTAATAGGGGCCGAGCCTATTGCCGCTACCGGGCACATCACCAGACTCCGTGCTGCTACTGAGAATTCGGAAAAATCCAGTAACACTTTTGCCCGACCCAGGAATCGAACCCGGGACCTCTGATCAGCAGTTACTATCCACTGGACCACAGAGGCAGTCTTTATTTTTGTTTTAGACCCACTACATAGATATCTGGTGCTATTATCGCTAACAGTACCTAAAAATAAGATGAAAATATGTAGCGGTATCAAATTTTATTTTGTTGTTGAAAAGAAAACAGTTGTTATATATTTTTACCACTTGCGCTCAAGCTGCATTCGGATGTCTTACTTCTGCAGACACAACTGGAGACCTAAATATTTGTGTGAGAAAAATGTCAGCCAAAGGTAAATTTCACACCTGAGCATAATTTTTAACGAATGGAAAGAAATACTTAGACCTGTTTAATTTACTACGAAACATAAAAAACGCTCTGCCGGACTGCCTCCGTGGTCCAGTGCATAGCGAATGCGACTGCTGACCGGAGGTCCCGGGCTCAATTCCCGGGTCGGGCAAAAGAGTAACTGGGTTTTTCCGAATTCTCAGTAGCAGCACGGAGTCTCGTGATGTACCCGATAACGGCAATAGGCTCGCCTCTATTACGCGGGACCTAAAAATTCATGGCGAAATGTTTGTGTAATATAACACCTCTGCCTACACCTTCAGGGATACAGGCGTAAGACTATAAAAAAAAAAACGAATGAACTTCAGCACATTGGTCTCATTGGTGTTAACAATGCCATTTGATTGAAAAAGCTTCCAACTGTACACGAACTCAGTTCGTAGAACTTCGCATATCCATCAGACATTCCACGAAACGAATATTAACTGATCTCCAATTTGAAATACGTAATGATTTTGGGACAGCCCAAAGACTCAGTGAATCTACTAGTAATTATACAACTGATTATTCTGACTTACCTGTGAACGCACAGCAAAACTATTAAATTACATGAGTGGCACTTTGGATGTGTCATCTCGATAGAAGCATCTCACGAAAATTCAACGAAAAGCAGTGTTATTACTGCGCTCTGGTTGGAGATTGAGTGGACTGAAGACCCAAGTTTTACTTCTTTCTTCCTTCCTATATGGAAAAGGAGATAGGATGAGGAAGGGAATTGGAGTTAAAAAGGAGGCCGTGAATAACTTCGCACACTTTCAATGTCCTTTTTTCTGAAAGAAGCTTAATTATAATATGTATATAACAACTTGAGAACGTTAGGGGCTAAAATATTAAAAAAATATATATACCTATTCGCTTGGCATTCTTGTCTTCTCAGATAAAGCCAGCACACTCGAGCCAAATCACGTTCTATACCGCTAACTCGCAATATTCTTTCGTTTACTTTGGATGAAGCTACTGCACTATGCACTAACAAAGTTATTAACATATTTCTAGCATCTAGTATCACTTTCTAATAAAACAGCATTCTCAAACTGAACAATACTCTCAGATATTTTATGTTTTTTAGGCTTTACATATTTTCATATTGAGGAAATTATGATATGGATATGAATTAAGAAACATCTAAGTAACATCACAGCAGATGCTATGCAAAACTCTTGGCGAAGCATCTCACGTAATAGTTAGATTACTGTCTTCCTTTCCGAAGATACACAAGTATAATTGGGTTGCTTTTACGTAACAAAGTCATTACCATACATCTTCCCGCGCTAAATAACGTTAAAACTACAGCAACACTGAGCAAAGTTGCCTGAAATTACAGCCAGCACGATCAATTAATAAGAGCCCAACTTTCCAAAAACGTAGCAATATAAAACGAACTTTCTCTCGAAAAAACTCACTACGAGATAATCTGCAGAAGGTTCCGGAACAAAAGTTACTTGAAACTTTTTTCCTCTCCGAGTTTTGTCTTTGTATCGTAATTTCGTATGCAACAGACGTCGGCAGTGCAAGGGCTAATTGTAGCCAGCTATGGTTGGCGATTTGCCAACTAATTCCTGCCGGAATCCGCTACGACAATATTAAAGACCGGCTTACACGCCCCGAAAAGCGTGGGTACGCGGCAAGCTTTCCTTGAAATTGAGGTAAAATAAGCAACTGGTATCACCTCTTCGGAAATTTTGTGCGGCATATTAACAGCGTTTTCTGTTTGGTTATTAAGCAGAAACGTGGCGTGGAACATGAATGTGCATACAACTGTTTAAGTTAGTTAACCTGAGTCGTGTTAGCCCATACTGATTTATAATTATTTCAAAAAATAATAACGGAAGACTGTTATATAACGCTCCGTTATAATTACGTTAGGTATTGCATTTTTATTCTTTCATATTATTTCGCACGTAAGAAGTTATCATCTGTTTGCATTATCCAAATGTTTTCATCACCATCAGCCCTGTGCCCTATATATAAACTGTCCCACTATAACTGGGCCCTGGCCTCTTCTCTCTATGAGAAGGGTAAAGCCATAGTCCACCCCGCTGGCCTAGGCAGGTTGGCAGACTTCACATGTCTTTCGAGAACATTATGGAGAACTCTCAGACATGCAGGTTTCCTCACGATGTTTTCCTTCACCGTTTAGCAAGCGATAATTAATACGCACATAACTCCGAAAAGTCATTGGTGCGCGCCGTGGATTTGAACCCGGACACTCTGCGTAGCAGTCTGTCGGTATCTCCACTAGGCTATCACTGCTTGTAAATGTTTTAAGAGCACCCTAATATAACTCTGGGCTATGTTATGATTATGAAAACCTCAAATAGTTACATATAAATACCTTTGTCTTAATAGCAATGCGATCGAGATCCATTACATAAATAGAAGTACTCAAATAGTTATTCTATTAACGTTGTCGGCTAAAGCCAGTCAATCTTTTGTTTCTATTGTTCCAACTTATAACATCCCACGCGATACCCAAATAAATTCTTATAAGTGTGATTTCTCTTTGAAAATAAAACTTATAAGTACATTGATTGAAGGTAAACAAAATTCAAAGATGAAGAATCCATTATATAATATACCTAAACATATTCTGATCATTCGCTGAATAACACATGAGCCGTACTTGGAATATATATTTATTTATTTTAGGAGACATATCAAATAAAACACTAAGCTCCCTTGAGCTCAGACTATTCGAGATGTTATGACAGCTGAATTTTAAAATAAAGTTAATATTTCAGTCGATTTTGGACAACTTTTCTAGTATTTTATTTCGTTTATGATTACTTTACTTGAATAATAAAATAGAAAAATTCTGTTTGCCCTTTTTTAATATGTTTATGATATCGACAGAGGAGATACTTTTCTTTAAATTATTTTAAGTTGGAAATGAGAGTTACTAGAATTTTAACCTGGGAATAAAGGTATACTTGAGAAATTATTTTCTTTTCTCTATAAAGTAGATCTATTTGTACTCATGTTGTTAGTTATTTAAACAGTTTAAAATAACAAAACGTTGCGTCGGTTAATCAGTAATACCGTAAAAAGTAACATTTTAGAAATGAAGCCGTTTATACACGTCCAGTTTATGAATTGCCATTTCACATCAATATTTTGTTACTAACTGACTGACAGACAAAACATAGCCGAAACTACTGGATGCAAGAAGTTGAAATTTAGCAAAATGTGTGTTCCTTGTGGAGTGTAACAGGCACGACTCACGCGTGCGTATGGACGAAGGTTAGTTAAATATATTATGACCATTGTTATAAAATTTAACTATGAAATTTTGCAGAGCAGAAATCGTTTAAACGTTGAAGATTTTTTTTGGTACATAATGTTTTCTCAATCCGGGGTGGTTTGAGAAAACATTACGTAACAAAAAAAATCTTCAAACGCAGTATTTTACGATGAATACAAGTATAAACAACAACTCAGCAAACACAGAATTTCGATACTATCTGATGATGCAAGGAAACATTTTCGCCATCAACTTGAAAAAAATACAGGAAAATCGGAAATCTCACGTGCCGGCTATAAACAAGTCTAAATTACATTTCATATGTCAAGAAGACATACTGTAGGTTCCGAAAATCACTAGCAACAACAAACTTGAGAACAAATGGTGGAAGGGTGTAAAAAAGTGGCAACAAACCCTAAATAAAATTATATCGTCGCTTGTAAAGGCGTTAACATGTCTTTATATGAAACAACTACAAAACAAAGGAAAATAAACCTTATACTGAAAGCAATAAGGCCACAGAAACAGCATGTAAAATTTGCAGGAAATACATATCAAACTGAAGACGTTACAAGTTACGAATCAATCGAATTTCAAACTTATATACACCTTCTTCATTAGGTGCTTTTCAGCACAAATCCAAAGTTATTGGTTCGTTTCTAGCAAAGGATTCAACTAGCGTCACAATGTATGTGTTTTCCTAAGTTGGGTCTTTGTGGATCATTATTTTTATTTAGTTCTTTCGTTTTGTGGCGATTTGGACATATTAGATTTGGCCACTTTTTAACCACCATAGTGTATAGATTTGAATGAAATTCTCGTAAACAAAGTATTAACTATTACTAAAACTGGATGAAAGCTGAATAATTAATGTCTATTCTTAATAGTTAGTTTCATGGCATATTACATTGGTCTGTGATGGCATATTAAGTTTATTCGTTAATAACTTATGTTATTTGCAATCATCAACATCCATATAAATCCAAATAAAATAACAACAAAAAGCAACAAAATAATGTTAAACTAAACATTATTTTGACATTAATTGCTGTTGGAAATCTTTTTTTTATATTTTATTTGCTTCCGAAACTGTATTGTTATGTTTTGAAAGCGCAGATAATTTCTAAACATGGAATGTTCGTGGTGAAGAAGTGTTCCATCAGATTAACCCAAGTAAAATTAATACATATTATGAAATATTCTTTACTATAAATCTGGTGTGGTGAAATTGAAAAGATGTCTGTAATGTAAGTAGTACTTTATCTAAAAGAGTAAAATACAGTTATAAGAGAATGGTAGGGTAAGTTTTAAGAGAAGGGTAAAGCAGCTTTTATTGGCTAAGTTGGCAGAACTATCGTAACATTTATAATTACCTATATATTTTATGTATTGTTATATATTTATTTATATATGTACATATATTATGTATGTGTATGTAGGTATATATAATTATGTATATATGTATCATTATTGTGATTTTATTATATGTAATATGTGCGTCCGTAATGTCTTTTAAATATATATATATATATATATATGTATACATATAGGTAAGTCGAACTCAACCTTTTAGAATACACCTACTATTAATCTCTGCACCACTCTAAGAGAAAATGCCTAAGGCATTAAGTTCACCTATATTATATACGCTTATAAGGGAAATAATTTAATAGAAACACTTCAAAAACAAGAGGCTTTTTCTCAGAGGCATTTCATAGTTTTAGTAAGTTCTTTAATCAGATTATAATCTATGATAATTTTGTACATTAATAATACAAGGAGCAAAGTGAAGGAAATTATTAAATCTCGGAATAGAAGGTTGAAACGCAAACGCCATTCTATGAAACGCGTTAAAGATTGAAATATACAAACGAAACCAGAATTTGCATAAAACAGGTCATTCATTAGAAAATCTCGCTAAAGACTCTTGAAAATCTTTGCTTTTAACTTTTTAATTTCTTTAAAAGTATACGCTAACGTTTGATGTATCGATGAACTTTAAACCTTTGTGATAAAGCTGAATATCGAATGTTAGGTTTATATTATTCCATACGTTTTTCTGAACACGTATCGTTGCTGTGTAAATGGTTTCTTTCATTGACGTTTTGGGTTCCGCATTTGCTAATTAACTAATTGAATAAAAAAGTTAAGCTTTTTGTCAAATTCAGAAAAGAGAAATAACTATATAACACAATAGACAGCAATATACCATTGGACAGACTAACATAACGCTACGGTTCGAATTCTCAAACACTTACATCACGGCACGCACCTCTCACTCTTCGAAGTAATGTACGCAATTAATTTTTAACTATATCGCTGAGGATTCTCTGTAAATCTCTTAAAAGTCGTGTGAAGTTAGCAAACCCGCACTTGCTCAGCGTTTTTATTTCGGCCAACGGTGGGAATCCTAATCATGGTATCATCCTCAGCCTCTTACAGTAGGCAAAGGTATGTACAACTATATAAGTATGTGGGTCTTACTCAGTGCAACCATTGCGGCTTTCAGTCGTAGCGTGATGTGACGGTCCTAAAAATTAAGTAACTTTTCAAATCGAAATTATAGTCTCAGAGATAATCGCGTCCAAAAGAGTTAAAACCTCCTTAGCTTTATATTTTATTAATGCATACTATTAAGTGTGCCATGTAGTATAGATAAAGACATTTTTTATGTTCCTATTGCAGCAAAACGCTATAATTTTTTTAGCCGTATAATGTTTACAAAACAACAAAAACTACTTCTCCAACACTATTTTCATCTGGCACGGAACCCTTTTATTCATTTATTCTTCAAGAACTTAAATGTTTTTAATGGCCGCTGTATTTCCACCTCAGCCTTTCGCTTTGGCTCTAATACACCGTGCCTTGCACAGTAATTAAAAAAATATTTTCGTGAAAAATCTAGCGGCAAGAGGAACTTCTCATTAGTATGTTATGTAAGTACTGTGTAAAATTATGAATTTATTAAGATTTATTTGTGTAATTATACTAAAAATAATTTAGTTAGTGACGAATAATTCAGATGTATGTTTCTCACTGTTAAAGATAAAGATGTATTTATTTGTGAAAACATGTGCAAATCTTATACTAATATTTAATGCTGAAGAGTTTGTTTGTTTGAACGCGCTAGTCTCAGGAACTACTGGTCCGATTTGAAAAATTCTTTCAGTTAGCCCATTTTTCGAGGAAGGCTATAGGCTATACACCATTATTTTTTAATTAGGACAAAAACTTTAAGGACATTTTAGCGAAGACCTTATTATCATATATGTGACGTAAGTATTTCATAATATCTATAAATAACAAAGTTATAATCATTTGTTTTTTGTAGAAAATCTCACCTAAATTATAGACATATTTTACAATCCATTCACTACTTACTTGTGCTTACTTTCCGTCATACTCTTACGCATTCTTTCCGTCGCACTTACAATGTAGGTAGCCTTAGACAATGAAATGAAGCAAAATAATAAGTGTAGGTAGTTACTTTTTATTTTTTTAATTCTACCCTCTCCTTCATACTTCATCAATAGTTTTACAAGTAATTAAATACGGAGATATGTATTTAGAAAGCAAACACATATCAAAATAAAATAAGGTATTCTATAATAAAAGAAAAGAGTAATTTTGGCATATTTATGAAGTTTGAATCATCTGCTATTTACAAATATTATTTTATCATCATCATGTCAGCCTAGAGACGTCCACTGCTGGACATAGGCCTTCCTCAAGGTGTGTGGAGAACACAGACCGATTTTGAGCCGCCCACATCAAATTATTATTTACTTAAGTACGTATTATTTACTTAACTTACAAGTATTTCCATTGTCCTTCGAAATGTCCACCACCGTTGTCAATGCACAGACAAATTTTTAACGAGAGGAGTACGCTTCTGTCTTTTCACTTCGTCAAAAGCGTCCAATACGCACTGTTTTAATTGTTTGACACTAATGTAACTAAGGCTCACTTTTGTACACTCACAATAATCTATCAAAGGGTCAGTTTACTATGATAGTACGCAGGTCAGTCAGTCAGTTATGCATTTACCAATTATCACGTAGTTTTCTGGACAGTTTTGAGACAGTTTTGGGACTTAGTATTTTTATTTTTTAACTACATAAATATGATCAGTTAAAGATACTTAGTGCCCTGTTAAATTAATAGTAGTCTACGCTATAATTTAAAGAAGATTCTATAACTTTCTCAAAATATTGTAGATGTCTTATTAAATATTAACTTATTTGGTTGCTAATTTTAGTTGTATATATCGATTTTTAGGTTCTTATTTATCAATGTAGCATGGAATCTTACGTTTTTCGAGTAATTAAAGTGTGAATTTTAATAAATATCCCAAAATTGTACATTATGATTTAAAAAATCGGTCTTGAGGTTGTTTCATTTCTTTGCATTTTCTGAGAAAGTTTACCTTAGTAATGTATGTTTTATTCACACCATCAGAAAGTAAAGTTTTCAACGAACAAAACGCCGAACAATTTAAAAAAAAAGCTGATATATTGACGTGAGAATTTTCAATTGAAAATTACGGTTTTATTTCGATATTGAGTCAAAATAAGGCGTAAAAAAATATTTTAAATAAAAAACATTAACAGTGTGTTTGGAACATAAAAAGGCAAGTTTTCACCAAGTTTCGTGTAAAAGAAAAACTATTGTAAAAGTTAAAAATAAAAAAACAAAAACTTGGTTATTTGAATTTTTCACATATATTATGACGTTGTGTGAATGAAGTGTAAATACAAAAGTTGTAGATCTTTTTATTACCTACAACTTTGCCATTGACGTTTTTCCCGTAGGACTTGTAGTTTTGCTGACAATCGAGATAAACCCTTTTTTACCCTTAAAATCGCAACCCCATCCATTTCCCGACCTCAGATCGCCCGTAATTTATTTTTCCTTCAATTTTTGCTATATTCTCCTTCTTTTCCAATGGGTTTCATCCTACTATATCTATATTTTCGATCGTTTCAAAAATTATCTACCCTGGTCTAACTGTCGATCGCATATTTATTTTGCTAGCTTTAAGATCAGCAACTTTTCAAGCAAAATTTCTACCCATGTTCTATACCTTTCACTTCCTAACATCTATTGTCTAAATTCCATGTTTCACATCTTAAAATGTATCTACTGTCTAAGTGCCATGATTCTAGCTTCAACACCTAGGTGATTATAATTTACCTCTATCTTATTGTTAGGCACGGGCCTGTTCTCTCTATAGTGAGGTTAAACTACCATCCACCACGCTGAGTTAGTGCAGGTTGAAGTTAAAACATGTGAAGTCTGCCTCACGCGTTTTGCAAAAATTCAATTACATGTGTACCTACGTGTTTTTCGTTAAAAGTGTTTTCTAAACTACAGTGTGTATAATTAACTCCATCAACCTATGATTGGTGGAGATAGACAATGCTGTCTGTATTAAGTGTTTTTTTAAAGGACTATTCCTGTAATAGTTCTGTATCACAGGGAATTTAGAAATATTCAACCAACAGACACAAAAACACGCAGATCGGGTACAACAATTTTTGGATCACGCAAAGTCTTGTCCCTTGTGAGAGTCGAACCCCACTCAGCACAGTGCTAAACAGCGATGCAACTGCTTAAGCCACTATGCTATCTATGCAATTTAGTCCCGGTGAAACTTAAACTGTATTGAAAGCAGCACAAGCAAACACTAAACAGCTTTTGCTTTAAACCTTATCCAGATACGAAAATTCTATTAACTCAAATAGTTTAGAGGTGCGAATTTACATCAAATACTTCACCTTACCGGTGTTTAGATTCGATACTCGGGTAAAGTTATAGGTACAGTAACGTAGTCGAATATGGTTTCACGCGGAAATTGAATACTGAACTTTGGAGACACCAAGTTTCGTCACAGATATGATAGATCACAGTTTTGTTGTAGTTCGGAGAATAAGTGAATATACTGGTTTAGTTTAGAATATATTTACGTAGATTTGAAGATTTGGCGCAAAGTTCGAGTGTGGATATTTCCTGTTGTTCCTTTGCATAATAAAGTTTTATTTAGGTTATGTAACTTTCGTTGAATAAAACCTATAATTTTGTTGATTCCTTAAATTTTATTTTTGACTAGAGGTGTATTGCAAAGATTATCAATATTTTAAGTCAACAGATATTACATTTTCATAATATATAACCTACATTAGACATAAATACTTACAAGAACAATAATATTAAGTACCTACCTATTATTATTCGAGCGACGGGACTGACAGTCCACCAGGCAATATCTCCCAGCCTGGTTAGAGGATCCTCCCTCTAGTTGGAGGAACACCACACCTTTCTTCCTCCACCTTCCCAATCTTCACTGGTCAGATCAACAGCAGCTTCGTCTTCATCCTCGCCTCACCTCGCCTCACTCCGCACATCACCCGAATGGCGGTAATCAAGTCGCCACCAGCCAGCATCTTCGACCAGGGACCAACCATAGGCCATGCAGGCTTGCATGCCTGGTCTTCCCTGCAGCCACTCCAGCGTCTAGGCACAGCACCCTGCACCCGGTTCACGTAAGAAGAGGACAACTCTCACCGGCAACGCAGCAGCCAGCCATTACGCAGCAACCTCGCAGCATCTCCCCGACTCACCGTGGGACGCTCACTGCGCAGCACCTTCGCAACCTCTCCCCGACTCACCGTGGGACTATTGCGAAGCCACTATCCCGACTCACTGGGATAGCTCACTCGACAACTGACCCATCACCTTCAAGATCGACCTCCGGTCTTCGGGGGAGTGATGTAGTGATCAGCTACATAGCACATATCACAGCGCCATCTAACCAATGACGACGGAATTACTACGACACGACCGCACCTATCGAAGACGACCCGCCAAATACGAAAATCCTGAACCGCGCTATCAACTTTCGCGCGCTATGACGCATATGTACAACTTCTCAAATACGTCCGTCGGACTGACAGTCCACCAGGCACGATCACCCAGCCTGGTTAGAGGATCCTCACTTTAGTTGGAGGAACACCACACCTTTCTACCTCCACAATACTATAAACATAAGGGATTGAATAATCATCTAATGATATACCTCTTTGCAAAGTCAATTGACACCCTCAAAACGGCATTATTAATTCGATAGAACGAGACGATTAAAATTCCCCGAACAAGAATTGAACGCAGAGCACCCCACTAAATTTCCCTTAACCTACTGCCTCTTTCAAACTTCGTGTATCGCATCATGTATCGTTATAACTTCCATTCTAATGGTGCTGATACACCTGAGTATCCATTTGTAACAGAATCAACGAGCATTCACAGTTATTTGTTTTGTCGAACTGAACAACGAACAGAGCTGAACATTGCTACGATCTTTCTAGCGGACGCTCTAATCAGCAAAACGTTCGAAGCAAATTTACTTTCAATTCGCTAGTATGCCCTCCAGAACGTTTGTAAGAATGCTCGTTAAAACACTCTCGTTTGTGATATCGTTTTGAAACATTCGCAATAATGCTCATTACAGGTGAATGCTCAAGTGTATCAGCACCATAAGAGCCTGCATTCCACTCGCTTTCTAATAGAATGCCATTGCACTGGAATGCGTTTTAAATTAATGTACCTCTTTTCAAATCCGGTTGTAAGACTGATCCTAGTAATTATAGGCCAATATCGATACTACCTGCCTTAAGTAAGATTTTTGAAAAAATCATATTCAAGCAATTACTTAGACATTTTAATCTGAACAGCCTCTTTCGTAGTGAGCAATATGGTTTTACCAAGGGTCACTCGACAACAGAAGCAGGAGTAGCGTTTCTCAAATACATATTCAGTGCATGGGAGAGTGCCCAAAATGCTATTGGTGTGTTTTGCGACCTTTTGAAAGCATTCGATTGTGTCTGCCATGAAACTCTTATGCAAACTTAGACCTTACGGCGTACAGACTAAAGCATTGGAAGTCATTAAGTCATACTTAAGTGACAGAATCCAATGTGTTGAAATAAACGGCTCAAAACCCAGTGGATTACCTGTTTCTTTAGGAGTGTCACAAGGCAGCATCCTAGGGCTTTTCCTGTTTCTTGTGTACATAAACGATTTACCTTTTTACTTGAAAAACATTTGTGACGTACTGTTTGCTGACGATATTTCTTTGATATTCAAAGTAGAAAGAAATAAGGAACATTTTAACAAAATAAACAGTGCAAATGCATGATGATGTACTCGAAAGATCTGAATCTACATTATTTGTAAGAATAACACTTGATTCGAAATAACAGTGGAATGCGCACGTTACATATCTCTCAGGGAAACTTGGCTCATCTGCTTATGTCATTAAGAAAGTTCATAGGTTGACTGATGTCGATACGGCTAGATTGGTTTATTTTAGCTTTTATCATAGTGTTATGTCTTATGGCATATTATTATGAGATAGGGCTGCTGACATCGAAAATATTTTATATTACATAAACGGGCAGATAGGGCCATTTACCAGTTAAAGACAAGAGTCTCACTCAAAGAAAAATTTAAAATATTGGTATTCTTACTGTAGCATCACAATATATTTATGCCAGTGTTATGCATGTACGACTACATATAAATTCTTACAAAATAAATAGTGACATAGATAATATTAATACTAGGAACAGGTACAAATTATGTGTATCGTAATTCCGTTTACACAAAACGCATAGCTCTTTTATTGGGCTTAGTATATGAATGTTTAATAAAATACCAAGTAATATTTTAGACTTGCCGCTAAGGTCGTTACAGACAATAGTTAAAAATAATATTTTACTAAAGGCATATTTCAGTCTAAATCGTGAGGACAAGTACGCTCTGAAATAAATATTCTTTTAGTAGGCCAAATTTTTGTTTATTACGTCAATAAGCAGTTTTATAGTGTAGTTATTTACCGTATTCTCTTTTTATACTACATTTGCATTCTTGTTCTAGTCTTTTTATTATAATTTATCCGATTTGTAAGATGAGGGTAACTCGTGGTCATGAGCTGCAAACTAATAGAATATTGTAAATTGCTGTAGGTTACTTTCCGGGACATTCTGTTCCAATATAGCCCTGAACAGTCATGTTCGCGAGTTGCCTACATTAAAAGACGTAAGTGGATGCTCCTGTTTCACTATATTTACTTTGGGAGGCTTACCAAATGAACATAATTTATTGCTTGAGTATGATATCAATAACTATTAATTTTTGCATTGGTAGATAACTCTCAATGTGAAACAGTTGCAGCTCCTTACAAAGATAACATGTAAAACCATTATACTGGCAGTTAAAAAGAGTGGCCACGAGTTTTATTGCCCGTTTTTTCACATAGTTCTACCTATTGCAGTGCGAACGTGGCAGTAAATATATTTGTAGAATAATCTAGTTAGGTATTAACTTTAATTTTTGACGTTCATAAGCGGCACTTTGTGGCCTAAATGAATAAATGATTTTGAATTTGACTTTAAAGTCCGATGTAAGTAAGTAATAATAAATAAATTAAATTCCTGAAATAAAATGTTGTGAATAAATTGGCAAGTAGGTTTGGACGTTCTTATAATATTTGGTCCAGTGCTAATAATATTACACTTTGATGTTGCAGCTGAAGATTAAATCTACCCGATATTTTGAACTTACATTTTGTACTCAATGATATTGTTCGGTACAGTAAGCTGTGCTGCAGCCAAACCGCCACGGTGCTGTTAAAATGGGCCACGACCTTGCATCTGCCTCTAAGGACAAATCTATTTTTTTGGAAAAACTAATTAATTTCAACCAACATATAGATACATTTTATGTACACTTTTGCAAGTTTATCTGCATAAAGTTAAAAGTTTTTCTAACCGATACACAGGCCCTTCGCCTCTTACTAAAATTTTGCCAACCCGATTTAAAATGCCAACACCTCAAAACATTTTTAAAGCAAAAATAGTTCGCATAAATACACGAAGCTAGATTGTTGAAACAATAAATCTAGCGTTTTGCAGCACAAAATAATAACAAGTAAAAACATACAAGTGCACTTTTTTCTCTGATAAATCAAGTGGCGTCCTTTTGAAATGCGCCGGTAGTTGGAAGGATTGTGTCTGCATAATTATGAACGTGAAATATTTCGTGCAGTTTAGAACATAGACAGTTTTCGCATTTGGAATAATTGAGATAATTTTTGTATCAGCGCGGTTGGTCAACATTATTATACAGATTGTATGACGTATCGTCATATAATGGCGTTGATACGGCCAATACCTGAGGGGGTATATAGTGACGAGCACACGGGTTTCTTTGTGATAATTTGTGTGTATAATAAACTAATTGTCCACATAACTTCTTGCCACATGATCACCATAACTCCTTAATAATCGCTAAAGCGCCGTATGAAACTAGGCCGGCGGCGGTATTCATAAGCGCATCAATATGTTAGATGTTCGGCACACTTTCAGATCTAGTCATGTTTGTGATAACCTGCTTATGGTTTTATGTGTATTCATGTATTCAAAGACAACTATGGACGAAAAGTAGGCTTGGTTTCACAGAAGTGTACGGCGGCGTTGTTATTGATGCAGCCGTCATTAACCCGCCATTGGTGACGTACATGTCTGTGAGACCGAGTGATTTTAAAAACTCCAATAACTTTTTCTCTCGGCGTCGATGTATTTTGTAATTTCAAGTAACTGTCTCAATCCGCGTCCCGCACCGTTAGGCCTTTACCACACTTGACGGAAATTCCGTCGCGGATCTTCCACGGCGGAACGCCTATACAAGTTATTGTATATAAATAACCAATACCAGGCACACTATGCGGATGATCCGTCGCTCCGATCGCTCTCAGCATTTTCCGTAACGGAAGATCCGCGACGGAATTTCCGTCAAGTGTGGCGTAGACCTTAGTCCACCGCGCGACAGCGGCGCATACTCATGCGCATAAGTTTTGGCGCCAAAAAGCTGTTTGACAGTTGAGGAAGACTTACTTCTGCGGGATGATTTTTTTTTTGGTTCTAAATCTCGGTGCGTGGGAGCGGTGCGATTTGAATAATTATTTTTGTGTTGAAAAAGAAATTGGAAGGCTATACAACATCACGCTATGAGTCACGATATAACTAAAATATGTGTGAGCTAACCATACATAGGCATATTTTGGCAATGGATCAGCAACCCCACCTTTCGCTACGTCAACTAGGCGGTTACCGAAAAGAGTACATTTGTACCGAAAGCAATGCTTGAGGTAAGTCTATGAAACAGTTTGAAAACATAGCGCGACTTAGCATGCCGTTGGCGAGTTATCAGTGAGACGACCCACCGTAAATGCGGCGACTACAAGCTAACTACACGGTGTCTGCAGATAACGAACTTGTCACGAGCTAATGGAAAGGAGTGTCGTTCTGATGGATATCATTTTGCGATATAAAAGGTAGTTTCATGCAAAGTACGTTTCGTTAAAATCGACTGCACGTACCTACATAATATGGTGTTGTGGTTTGAGCGGCCGCCTGCCCGTTAAACACTACGCCGAAAGTTGTGGACTCGATTCCCAAACTCTATACAATTTGGAGATCACACAAAGTGCTCTCCCAGCACTGTGACATCGAACCTCGAATTGTATCGAGTCTGGGTATTCTGTATGTTTGTTGCTTGAAAGTTTATAAAGCAGCAACGTATTTTATCCAAGTACGAGAGTTGTTTTAAAAATTAATAGTGTATGTCATAGCTATGAGGTAAGGAGTTTCTGTCAATTTAGATTTGACTGCTCCCAAGCGTGGTTTCGGTAAGACATCCTGTGAGACCGCCACAAACAGACGTCAAGGACATCGCAGTGGTTTTTGTGATGCGAGTAACCGCTGTAATAAAGATTCCATATCACTACACCATACTCCAGATGGTTTTGAGAGGGAGAGAGAACTAGAGTTTTGTACAAATAAAGAAATGTACTTGTATGCTTAAAGTCAACGGAAGACCGCATCACAAAGCCATACGTACTGTATGCTTTTTTAGTTACAGCGTCAATATGTTGATCTAGATGTAATTTGCTATCCAGCAATACCCAAGGTCCCGGACAACAGACATTTTTGACAAAAGTGATTTGTTAATGTTGTAATTTTCAACAATCTTGTTTTTATTTTTTGTAAACGAAACAGCATAGCATATAGAGATATTTAATTGTAATTTGTTCTTGTTACAATAGTTAGAGAGGCGATCTAAATCTTCCTGTAATGACCTAAAATCAGATATATTCTTTATTGATTTATATATTTTTAAGTCGTCTGCATACAGTAAGAACTTAGAGTGCCTAAAACAGTCTCCTATGTCATTAATGAACAAGATAAATAAGAGTGGGCCCAAAATTGAACCTTGGGGCACGTCAGACATAACCATAACAGTGGCTGAGTGGAATCCCCTAACGACAACCCTTTGTGTTCTATTTGAAACATAAGAAGTTATCCAACGCAACAAATCATGTGCGTCAGAATGGCTGGTCGTCTGTGGCTTTGGTATATGAGAGTTGATTTGAAAATTGCTACATAATTGCTTATATTTGCTACATATAATAAATAATTACTACATGGGATATACATTTAGAAATAAAATGTTTTTTGACCAGCCATCCTGACGTTTATATGGTTGGCTGGTCACCTCCTAGTTTAAAGTTAAGCATGCAGAGTTTCCCGAAATGTATTGCGTCAATAATTGCTACATATTTACTTCATTTATCTAATTTAGTTGTAACTTCAGTCATATGTTAAATCAAGGGTATAGGAATTATTTAAATTATCCCAATGAAAAATGCCTGATAAAATAACATTAAACATAAACCTTAACATAACTTCACGCCTGTTATTCCCGAAGGGGTAGGCAGAGGTGTATTACACACCCACACTTCGCCAGTTATGTTTCGGTCCCAATGTAACAGGGGTGAGCCTATTTCCATCTACCGGGCACATGAATTAGCTAGCGATAATTAATTTATATTGCACACATTACTTCGAAAAGTCATAGGTGTGTGCCCGCGGTAACTGGGGATCGAACCCGAGACCATCGTCTTGGCAGTCCGTTATGTACACCACTGGGCTATGGCCGCTGGTTTTCCTGATAAAATAATAAAGGCAAATACTTAGTTATGTAGGTGTTGGTTTAATATCGTTTAGGCTCTGGTCACCGTCAGCCCCGTGGGATCTCCACATTGTCGTGGTGGGTGGGCTCAGTAACCGTGGGTTTGAGGTACACCCACGGTGAAGCTAAGCGGGATCCCGGGAGGGGACGCTCCACGTGGGCTTGGGTGAGGCCTGCGTAGGATGCGTCCAAAGTGCGGGTGCGGGGGACAGTTCTGTCTGTCCCTGATCCCTCGCAGTCAGGTGCGGTCGCGGTAGGAGAGGCGTGTCGGTGTTGCATTGCCGCGCGCCCTATCTCCCGCGACCAAATGGGGGCGCACCATTGTTGCGTCGCGATGGGGCCGCAGAGGAAGAAGGATGCGGTGTTGCGTTGCCGTCCTCCCTATCCTCTGCGGCCGCTGGGTGTTTTGGCGGCGGAGCCCAAAACTTTCATCCGCCGCCAAGGGGGTTTGGCGGGCAAATACCCGTCGGGGGTTGCGACGAATGCTTCGGCGATACCCGACCCTCTGACATACGGGTACATGAGAAAGTCGAGCTGGTTTTTAGTGCTAACACCACATATTCCGGCTCTCATTTCCTCAAGAGTCGGAGATCCAAAGGGATTTTCCACCTCGTAAAACAAAAAATGAAAAGGCTCTGGCAACCGTGTAAGTAAAGGCTGCTACACACAGTGTCGGCGGCCAAGCCGCGTGCGCCCGGCGGCACACAAAGCCGCCGGCCTGCCCGCACGAATGAGCCGCCGGCATGGCCGCTCGGGTAGGCCGCCGGCCGGCCGCGGGTTGCAACTTGCTACTTCTGTGTGGTCGTTCTATTAGGATTGTCAACCATACTTTATAATAACCTATCCTACTTTATTTTTGGCAATTATACTTTATACTTTTGTATACAAATGAAGTATATGAAAATACTTTATTTCCAACCCTTACTGTGACGTGTAAAACAAAACACTAATTATGAGTACTTATTTATATAACGTTACACATAAGTTAAATGGATGATGGAAACTATTTATATAGGCTCAAGGAGATCTAAAAGAAATTCACCATTAATGGTAAAGAATTATTACAGAAAAAGACAACTGGCAATGGTATAGACTCACGCCTGTATCCCCGAAGGGGTAGGCAGAGAACATTACACCCACATTTCGCCATGAATTTTTAGGTCCCACGTAATAGGCGGCGAGCCTATTGCCGTTACCGGGCACATCACCAGACTCCGTGCTGCTAATGAGAATTCGGAAAACCCAGTAACACTTTTACCCAACCTGGGAATCGAACCCGGGACCTCCGATCAGTAGTCGCATACGCTATCCACTGGACCACGGAGGTAATTTATACTTAAAATCATATCTCCGTCTTCGTCCCCGCCACTTCAGAAGTTCAGAATTAAAGAGTTCAGTTATGAATCAAAAGTGACGAGAACAAAGAAATAGAACGTCAATAATTAACGTAATTAAAAACGAATTGTTTATTTTTTAATTTTAATTGTAAAACAAGCTATGAAACATTTCATCATCATCAGCCTTGAACAGTCCACTGCTGGACTAGGCCTCTCCTTTGAAAGGAGGAATTGGCCTACTATACCACGCTGGCCAAACGGGTTGGTATAGGATTTGTATCAAGTTTTCCTTCTCTTACAGTGTTGTTCTCTGCATAATATGCTCCCTCTGTCGGCTCTTACGACACCCATGGGATGATATGGGGTGGTGACATTTCGTATTCTTAATCCGTCACCACACGGACAATGAAACGTTTAAAATGTTGGCAATCCTACGTTCTATACAACTGGAATGATGCCCGGCGGCTTTTTGCGGCTGATGCCGGCGGCACTAAAGCCCGCCAAAAGCCGGTGGCATGAGCCGCGCGACAAAAGCCGGCGGCTCGCGCCGCCGGCTCTATGTGTAGCAGCCTTAATGCTATTCTTGCGTTAAATAAAAAAATTCGGGCAAGTGCGAGTCTGACTCGCGCACCGAGGGTTCCGTACGCATTTTACCTTATTTGAGGTTGAATTACGCTAGTCCTCTAAATCTGTATGAGCGCCCATACAACTTAGAAGACTATCTTAAACGGAGTCTACTATGTATGTATGGGGACACCCTTATATTTTCCACTTTTTTATTTTTTTGTAATTTTTCCTTTATTTGTGCTGTAAGACCCTGCTTTTGGCCAAATTTCGTGATTCTAGTTCAACGGGAACTACCATATAGGTTTACGACCCAACACCTATAGGGTACTTACGGTTGACCTAGAATTGTCAATTTTGGTCAAAACCAAGGTCTTACAACACAAGTAAAGGAAAAATTCCGAAAATTAAAAAAAGTTGAAAATTAAGGTTAATTTTGGTACTTACAAGTTTTCGCAAAAATCTAATTTTGACCATATCTTTTTATTGGGTTGACCCAGGACCCTGATTTTCATACACCTAATAGCAACCATAGACCTCAGTATCTGGTATAAATTTAAATTTGCTAGGTCCACCCGTTCCTGAGAAAATCGGTGGTGACACACGGACAGACAGACAGACAGACAGACAGACGGACAAGAAAGTGATCTTATAAGGATTCCTTTTTTTACCTTGAGGTAAGGAACCCTAAAAATATGTACCTACCTTCAACGATCCATGGAAATGTTATGATGCCGAATCGAAAAAAAATACGAAGAGTAAAATGAAGCTAATTCCACATTGAAAAGTAATGTGAAATTAAGATAAATTAATAATTGAAATTTTTTTTAGTAAATTGTCATATTATTAAACTGAATCTTATGAAAGACCTACAGTGTGTTTTTGTTTACAATACCCCTTTTAATGTGCTTATTATCCACTTACCTACTCATAAAATAACATGGCATATAAACATTTATTATTTCAAACGCCTGCCTCCTAAAATAGCAATACCGTCGAGTGAAACACACTGCAACTATTTGCCTTTATTATTTTATCAGGCACTTTTCATTGGGATAATTTAAATAATTCCTTTATCCTTGATTTAACATATGACTGAAGTTACAACTTAATTAGATAAATGAAGTAAATATGTAGCAATTATTGACGCAATACATTTCGGGAAACTCTGCATGCTTAACTTTAAACTAGGAGGTGACCAGCCAACCAAACGTCAGGATGGCTGGTCAAAAAAAATATTTTATTTCTAAATATATATCCCATGTAGCAATTATTTATTATATGTAGCAAATAAAAGCAATTATGTAGCAATTTTCAAATCAACTCTCATATACCAAAGCCACAGACGACCAGCCATTCTGACGCACATAACAAATCTACCCTTATTCCTTTGTAGGCGTGTAGTATTTTAGATAGCAGTAGCTTATGATCTTTGTCGAAGGCTTTTCGAAAGTCGGTATATATGGTGTCCACTTGCGTTTGCCGATCCATGCTATTGAATAAATAATCTGTAAATACTAATAAATTTGTCACCGTCGATTTTCTTTTTACGAACCCGTGTTGTTGTTCTATGACTTTATTATAAAGAATCTTATGAATAGCATCATGGACAAGCCTTTCGAAAAGCTTCGACAAGGCTGACAAAATTCAAATGGGACGATAATTTTCTACTGCCCTCCTTGAGCCTGACTTATATACAGGGGTAATGAGGGCTATTTTCCATGTTTCAGGGAAAATGCCTGAAACATACATTTATTGTAAATAATATTTAATGCTACGTAAATCTTGGCAGCAGTCATTTTAAGAAAGTAAGGAGGTATGCAGTCTGGCCCCAATCTCTTCGTGATATCTAGAGATTTCAGCGTCTTTAAGACTTGTTCTTCACTAAATGTAATATTGGAGATGATATTATATATATATATATGTCTTGGGGTGGCAAAATGTCACTTTTGTTAAAATTAGATTTTTCGTATACTGATTGAAAATAATGAGAAAACATATTGCATATTTCATAAGGGTCACTAGACGTCATGTTGTTATAATTTATGGTGGTCAGTATCACCATTGGTTTTGCGTTTTTCAATATAGGTCCACAAATATTTAAATTTTTTCCTAACATTTTCTTCTACAGATTTCATATACCTCGCGTAATTAATCTTTAACTAGAGGACCCGTGCTGCTCCACAGCATATTTTAATATTATAAAAAAGCTCTTACATATAGGTATGATGAGTACATTGTAGCCTTATGTAATAAGTAAAAAGATGATATTCTAACAAAAAAATATATATATCACAAAACTTCTTTTCTCACAACATTGGTTTTGCGTTGCACCTTAGGTATCGTGAAATTTCCACCTTGGCATTACTGAATGGTTTGCCGCGCAATAGGGATTTAAATAATATGTATAACTGAACATTGACGAAAGAAAGTTCTTCAATATGACTGTTCTGCCCTACCATTCTTTCTATTAGGACACTGTAATGTGCTTTGTCCAAGTGCCCAGAAAATAGCAAGTTATGAACAATTTCGCCAGTACCATAGTCAGTAATCGTATTACTGTTTTCCAGGTGAACTCCGAATTGTCACTCGGGATATAGCTCACTTACACTCTTAAGTTCAGCATGCCCTGCGTACTGTCCATTGGCACCCATCACTCGTTTGTAATCTGTTGAATTTGTAATGGTCTGGCCATATTCTTCGTCCCCAACAATGAAGTTACTTTATATATACATCCCACTTATTGACTATGTTATCAACAACGGCCAAACGAATTTCATAATGTTTATTTTCACTTCCATATAAACAATAAGAAATTGCCCGTAATAAGCAATTACTGTCACCAAGAATGGAAATCACTTGAAAATAAAATTGTTGATGGTAGAATTAATCAAATCTGAACCCGTTACCACCCGTATTTTTTTAGCAGTAGGGAGGACCATCAAGTACCAAATCTCCAACAGGGCCGTCATTGACCAAGATTCTTTGTTCAAACTTTCTCTGAGCATTTTTCAATTTCCTTCCAAGAACTATCAATTTAATTGAAAAGACAACTACTCACAAAAAATACGCTATTAAATCAGAAACTTAACTAACTTACGCAAACTTCACTTTTTTCTTTATCTGTCAAAATTAAAAATATAAAAAAACGATTTTTTTTATAAGTAAGAAAATAGGTTTTGTTTCTGTTATCCAGCTAAATATTTCTGTGAGAAGCACGATTTATTTTGTTTTGTGTATGGCTGTGATTAATCCATCATAATTTAGAAATGTAATAATGACGTTTATAGTTTTGGTCAAAATTGTACTTTTGGTAGGAATGGTAGCTTTGGTAGCAATCGTAAGTAACATTGCTACCAAAACTACAATATATGCCAAAATACCATTTCTACCAAAACTACTATTCCTACCGAAAATACTATTCCTATCAAAAGTACTATTTGTACCAAAACTACTATTCATACTGACACTATCATACCTACCATTTTTTTTAAACTACCATTTCTACCAAAACCGCCTGTGCTGTCAAAAGTACCTACCTTTTCTCACAAAACTACTATTCTTACCAAAGCTACAATTTCTACCATAACTACCACTTGTAATAATATAATTATATGGCAATAGTACTATGAACTGCTGTAATATGTTCCACATAAAAAAAAATTAAGATGCCCGAAGAAAGTACGTAATTTAAAAACGAAAATTTTCCTAACATAAAACGTAAGGAAAATTCCTCAACATCAGAGATCAGTTCACCCAACATTAAGAGTTAACTGGTAACATTCGGGGAATATTACCTGCCATCAGCGATAATTCACTATAGTGATAATTTGACCAACATCTGGTATAATTTTACACACCACCGTGTGGTGGTCACACCCGTATGAAAGTAAGGCAAGGTCACCTTAAGGAGGCATAACGTTTTTCCTGGCAGTTACCGCAAGGAACTTATTAGATGCCATAAAAATATTTTTGAATTAAGAACCGTCCATGTAGAGAGAAAGCAAGGGAATCTTAAGAAATTTTTAGGAAAATATTGAAAAATAAGTTCAATGTCCACACCTATCTTCCTTCAAACTTACCCAATTTAAATGAGCATACCATCAAATGAAAGAGCTCTTTTCAGCGCGTGTTTAAGGCCTATAACGAAATGCCAACCTAAATGAGAATCAGATATATAGAAGCAGAAAGTGATTGACTACGACTACGAAAACGTAAAAAATGTATGGGAGAAAAATGTTTTTGCATATAACTTGATTAATGTGCAATTTATGTAATTTCTAATGCCTGACAAATCTATGCAGCGAGAGCTTTAATTAAAAAAAAAATCATGCGATTCGGTTGCGTAGAACGGGCTGGCCGACGTAAAAAGGTGGATGGTAATTATCCGGAGACAATAATGGGGATGATGGTGCATAATCTGTACAATTCTATTACTTATTAATAAATCAAGAAGACGATTCTTAGAGTTGTTTATATTATGATACTGAAATGCACCTAGCAAATACATAAAATTACCTAAATGCTTGCAGATGGATGACGACCCAATGCATATTAAAGGAGTTGTGGAGTTATTATTAATCGGGACCCAGTCAATGTCGGGCAAGTTAAAGTCGCTAAGTAAATAAACGTTGCTAAAGTGTAAATTGTCTATTAAATATTGTTCATGTTTCCATTTCGAAGTACGAATTATACACATCCTCAGATGACTTAGAGGGGATATAAACTGCACTTATCGAATATTTTTAACGGTTGGAAACTAGTAACTGTATAAAAAGCTCTTAGACACCGCTATAAGTACTCCACCTCCATCCTTTTTATTAGTAGCAGTGCGATCACATACCGTTCATTTATAAACTCACTATCCAATATTTGGGATGTCAATCACGTTTCAGCAAGAACAATGACATCGTAACAATTAGATTAGATATCCAAATATAATACATTTAATTTAGTTCTTATACCCCTACAGTTTTGATAGTAAATTGTTATGTTATTTATGATTAATTGATAGTAGTATATTGTTATGTTATCTATGATTAATATCCCATGAAACTAACTATTAAGAATAGACATTAATTATTCAGCTTTTATGCAGTTTTAGTAATAGTTAATACCTTGTTTACGAGAATTTCATTGAAATCTACAAAGATAAAGATAAAGATTTATTTATTGCATAACTGTGTACAGTAGTTCTTATTATTAAGCATAAAGCAATATACACAACAGTTTATCCATATCAGACATGCAATATGTAAAAACAAAAAATAGGTAATAAATAAAAAAATTGAAGTAATTAAGAAAAATAGAGCAACAAATACATAATTTTTATGGACTATATGCATTACTGTTTACCAAAAAAATCGTTTAAGTTGTAAAAAACATTTTCAATTAAACATTTTTTTAATTTTATTTTGAATAAATTTCCATTTAATTCTTTGAGGTCGCTTGGCAGTCTATTAAATACTCTGAAGGCAGTAATGTATGTACTCTGATAATACATCATGTTGTTTATTATAGGTAGGGTTATATTATAATTATATTTATTACGTATATTTTGATTTGCTGCAGATTTAAAGTTAAAATATTGAACATTATTTTCACAAATTGGCATAGCTCCAGAATGAAAATACCAGTAAGTGTAAGATAACCCTTAATTCTGAAAACATTTCTCAAGGACTCTGTGGTGTGCATGTTATATATTGTCCTAAGGCATTTTCTTTTGGAGAATTAATGTGGATTGAAAATTTTTAGAGTTCCCCAATAAATAATACCGTACATTAACAGCGGATAAACATTGCCATAGTACGCACTTCTTGTAACCGTAATATTTGTTGTTTCAGCCAGTATAGACAATGCATAACAAACAATGGTGGTTAAAAAGTGGCCAAATATAATGGGTCCAAATCGCCACAAGACGAAAGAACTAAATAAAAATAATGATCCGAAAAGACCCAACTTAGGAAAACACATAAATTGTGACGCTAGTTGAATCCTTTGCTGTAAACGAACCAATAACTTTGGATTTGTGCTGAAAAGCACCTTATGAAGAAGATGTAAGTTTGAAATTCGATTGATTCGTAACTTGTAACGTCTTCCGTTTGATACGTACATACTTCCTGCAAATTTTACATGCGGTTTCTGTGGCCTTTAGTATAAGGTTTGCTTTTAGTATAAGGTTTATTTTCCTTTGTTTTGTAGTTGTTTCATGTAAAGACATGTTAACGCCTTTACAAGCGACGAGATAATTTATTAAGGGTTTGTTGCCACTTTTTTACACCCTTTCACCATTTGTTCTCAAGTTTGTTGTTGCTAGCGATTTTCGGAACCTACAGTATGTCTTCTTGACATATGAAATGTAATTTAGACTTGTTTATAGCCGGCACGTGAGATTTCCGATTTTCCTGTATTTTTTTCAAGTTGATGGCGAAAATGTTTCCTTGCATCATTAAGATAATATCGAAATTCTGTGTCCGCTTAGTTGTTGTTTATACTTGTATTCATCGTAAAATACTGCATTTGAAAGAAAAAAAATCTTCAAGGTTTAAACGATTTCTGCTCTGCAAAATGTTATTGTTTAATTTTATAAGAATGGTCATAATATATTTAACTAACCTTCGTCCATGGATACGCACGCGTAAGACATGCCTGCTACACTCCCCAAGGAACACACATTTTGCCAAATTTCAACTTCTTGCATCCAGTAGTTTCGGCTATGTTTTGTGTGTCAGTCAGTTAGTACAAACAGTACAGTTAGACAAAATATTGATGTGGTATGGCAATTTATAAACTGGGCGTGTATAATCGGCTTTATTTCTAAAATGTTTACTTTTTACGGTATTACTGATTAACCGACGCAACGTTTTGTTATTTTTAACTGTTGTAGGAAGCATAGTTTGATTAATTTAAATCTCGCGCCCTCTTGGCAGAATGAGCGCGTGCCGGTGCCTCGCTTTGCGATCGTACGACATCCTGTTCCCGGCGTCCCGCCGCTCGCGACGCCTAGCTGGCCCCGTAGCCCGCCAGTTCGGCTCGCGGCTCTTTAACGAAACGGCCACATTTTGATTTGTTACTACCTGTTGTAACAAACCTCCGTCCTAGTTGGTGTTTTATATGTAAATATTGTCGTGGTGATATTGAACGCCTATATGAATATATACATTAATGCAAACCCGTCTTGCGTCTCAATCAATCGCCCTACAAATTGGCGCTCCAACGCGGCTCGCTTAGGTACCTACGAAAACCGAAGCGACACGAACTCTAGGGTACGGACGTAATAAGTGTATTCGAAAACTGTGATCGTGTTATCGTGTGCTAATTAATCTGACTATTGCGTGCCTACAATGCCTCGCCGCAAGTGTCGGAACGTGGATGACGACGCCATGAGTGGCGCGGCGTCGCCGACTCCCGCGTTGCTATCGGAGGTGCAGCTCACGTCGTTTCTCGATGCGTTTGCCAAGGCTCAAGCGGAATAACCGACAATTGGTTCAGAGCCTGCTGGGCGCGTCTGCTGTCAACGTCTCAGCGTCACCGTCTCCATCGATAGCAACGACAATAAAACAAGGAAATTTCGCACGATGTACGGCCCGCTTCAGTGGAGAAAGCCGCAACTCAGAGGCCCTGGAAGCTTTCGTCGACGCCATTCAAATATACAAAGAATGTATGTCCATCAGCGACGATCACGCTCTTCGCGACCTGCCAATGCTCCTGGAAGGGGAGGCAACAGTGTGGTACCGTGGCATCAAAGCATCAGTGACGTCATGGAATGACGCGCTCCAGAAGCTTCGCACCATGTTCGGTGCGCCGCGCCCACCGCACAAAATATTTCGCGAGATTTTTGCCGCCGAACAAGCCGAACATGAACGTACGGAAGTTTTCATTGGCCGCCTTAGCGCGTTAATCGCGATACTTCCATATAAAGTTATCAACGCTATGGAAGTTGATATTATATACGGGCTACTTCACAGACGTATCAGGAAACGTGTGATACGCGAATCCGTCGAAAATCTCGATATGTTGATCGAGAAGGCCCGCAGTATTGAAGAGTCTTGTCCGAGGTCACCCAGGTGGCCAACGATGCGCGTGTCCGCGCCACGAGCGCGCATGCACCCTAAGCGACACCGCCGCCGCTGCAGCCAAGGCCCGCGCCACCGCAAGCGCGCGCCGCCATCGTCAACACGCCGAGTACGCCGGTGAGCAAACCTACGCCGAGTGCGTCGGTTAGTGCTCCGCCCTCGTCGAGTACATCTTGTGGTGCTTCGCCCTCAACGTGTACGGCAAAAAATATGGACAAAGGTAAAAGACTCGGGTCAATCGGGTCATACGCGTGACGAGTGTAAAAAGAAAGACAGACGTGCCAGTGCTTACGAGTCTATAAAGTGTTATGGGTGCGGCACTATAGGTGTAATCAGAGCAAATTGTGCTAAATGTTCTAATCCGTCTATGTCTTGTGACGTCGGTGTCGTCGCGCCGCTTCCCACTACTCCTGGCTGGCCGCCCCGCTCCGCAGCGGTACATAAATACGGCGGCGCGACAGCGAACGGCCCTTTTCGGATTCTCGACGTCGCCAAGATAAGTCCTGCCTTTTTTGCTGGAGCACCGAAGCCTCGTCAGCCTGCCTGCCTACCCTGCCCTGAGTCTTAGTCTTAGCTCTTAATTCACTAGCTACCGGGTTTACATTCTGTGTAACGCTTGACGAGAATTATATTTTGTAACCAACTATACTGTATTTAATTTATCTCTCTACACACACACCAATAAACGATACAGTCTATCTCTAAGGAATCATTTTCGATGTGTGAAATAAAGCCTAATGTTAATACTTGTCACACTAGACAAAATGTTTGTAATTGTCCTTCTGTTAATAATGTTTATGTATGTAATAGTACTTTTCCGTGTGGTGACGGATTAAGAATACGGTTTGTCACCAACCCATATCATCCCATGGGTGTCGTAAGAGCCGACAGAAGGAGCATATTATGCAGAGAACATCACTGTAAGAGAAGGAAAACTTGATACAAACCCTATACCAACCCGTTTGGCCAGCGTGGTATAGTAGGCCAATTCCTCCTTTGAAAGGAGTGGCCTAGTCCAGCAGTGGACTGTTAAATGCTGATGATGATGATGATGTAATAGTAATCGTTGTTATAACAAAAAACATGTATGTTTCGACAGAAACACGTTACGCAGTAATGTTTGTAATGTATTCGCTTCTAATGTAAGTGTATCTTCGTCGTTACCTAACGCATACGATCGGCCGATCCTTGATATCGAGATACGGGGGTATCGTGGTACCGGGCTTGTCGATACGGCTGCCAAGCGTAGCGTTGCAGGTTCGAGCCTATACGCGCTACTTCGTAAGTTGAAGTATTCATTCCGTAGTAGTAGTATGTGTGTTAAATTAGCTGACGGGGTAGAACGGGATATGTTAGTTTTACTTACGGATGTGGATGTAGTGTTAACGGATTTCATTATCGTGCCTATTACGTTCGTAATTTTTCCCGACACAACTAATAATGACACATTACTCGGAATAGATCTTTTACGCAAAGCGGGTATGGTTGTTAATATTTCGACGTGGTTCACAGCTGATCGGCCTCAGGTTATTCACCCCTTGCGTTCTGAGACTTCTGGTAATGTTGTGAGTTGTGCTTCAACTGATGTTTTACGTATGAATGAGGGAGCAATGCTGTAAATTTCAGAAAGAGAATCACTCGCTCATCTGCTTGAGGAGTGTGGAAACATCTTTGCAGAAGGGGGAGAAGCTACACCGTTCGCAGAGCATCGCATCGACTGCGGGGACCATTCGCCTATTTCAGTGCCACCATATCGACTGACGCCCGCCAAGAGAGCCATCATCGAAGCAGAGATCCAGAAGATGTTGAGTGAAGGTATCATCACTGAATGCGAGTCTCCATGGGCAACACCGGCACTGCTCGTACCGAAGAAGGACGGTACTTACCGTTTCTGCGTAGATTACCGCAAGTTGAACGCGGTCACTAAAAGCGACTCCTACCCGCTGCCGGTGATAGATGACTTACTCGCATATACTGGTAAGAGCTGTTTCATGAGCACAATTGATTTGCGCGCTGGATACTGGCAAGTAAGGGTCAGGTCTGAGGACCAGGACAAGACCGCTTTCGTTACTCCGTTTGGAGTATTCAAATTCACGCGCATGCCTTTCGGATTGCGCAACGCGCCTGCAACCTTTCAACGTTTAATTGACAAATTTCGTTCTGCATCATCTTTAAAGGGTGTGACCCCTCTCGGCTACATTGATGACCTGATCGTAATATCTGGGACCTTCCAACGCCATCTCCAGGACTTACGTGTGGTATTTGACCGCTTACGTGTCTTCAATCTTCATGCCAATCGTGACAAGTGTGCATTTGCTAGGAACAGTGGGAAATACCTAGGACACGTTATCACGGCGGACGGTGTGTCACCAGACCCCGATAAAGTTGCAACTATATTGGAGATGAAGGAACCAGCTAATGTTAAGCATCTCAAGTAATTTATTCAAAGTTGTTCATGGTTCCGAAAATTCATGCCTAACTTCTCCCAAGTTGCCCAGCCTTTAACAATGTTAACGCGTAAGAACCAGTCGTGGCTGTGGGCTGAAGAGCAAGTTAGGGCATTTAACGATCTTAAAGGGTTACTGACCTCTCCACCGATTTTTATTCAACCAGATTATAACGTCCCATTCGTTCTCAGGACCGATGCCAGCAACTACGCATTGGGCGCGGCTCTGCTCCAGGGGGAGACGCCGCAAGATGAGAGACCCATCGCGTACGCCAGCCGTCTGCTCACCTCGCAGAGCAAAACTACTCGACCACCGAGCGCGAGGAGTTGTGTGGGCAGTCGAGAAGTTCTGAGGATTCATTGATGGCCATCCCGTACATGTCGGCAGTGACCATCAGCCGCTGAAATGGTTACTCACGCTGAAGTCACCTTCTAGTCGTCTTGTGCGATGGGCCATGAAGCTCCAGTCCCTTGATCTGCAAATTGACTACACACCTGGGCAAGCAAACGTCGTTGCTGATGCGCTCAGTCGTCCACCGTGTAAGGAGGACGCTTGCGATTCCTGTGTTGTCTGCACCGTGCTTGTCGACTCGCCGCGCTGGGATGCTGCTACTCTCCGTGAAGATCAGCTCGCAGATCCAGAGGTAGCGAAGATCCTTAAAGCTCTGGAAGGAAAGGATGATTTAGAACGTAGGCGATGGTCAGAGAGAGGCTATCATACATGCAGCGGAGGACTCTATCGGTATACTGAAGCAGAGACAGAAGAACCGCAGCTCGTTGGTCCTGAAAATAGAAGAAAGCAAGTAATGGTTGAATATCATGACTCACCTACTTCAGGTCACGGTGGTGTCAATCGAACCCTGCATCGTATAAGTCAACGATTTTATGTCCCAGGTATGCGCCGTTATGTGGCAGAGTATCTAAAGACGTGCGTCGAATGCCAGCGCTATAAACCATCAAATGAGAAGCCTTCAGGACTGCTGCAAACTCCAATCATTTTCGATGTGTGAAATATTCCAGCGCAGCGCTTCGAAGTTTTAGGTGTCGACCTTTTCGGACCACTACCCAAAGGAGCTAGAGGAGAGAGATGGGTGCTGATAGTGGAAGACACGGCCAGCAAGTGGGTTGAGCTGTTTGCCCTCTCCGAAGCCACAGCTGAGGCATGTGCTAAGGTACTCATTGAAGAAGTTTTCTTACGCTTTGGTGTTCCACTGCGTCTCATATCCGATAACGGTGTACAGTTCGTCGCCGACGTCATGCAACACGCGATGTTCACGCTGGGTGTGAAGCAGAATCTTGTTCCTCTCTACCATCCGGAGGCCAATCCCGTTGAGCGAAAGAATTGCGATCTCAAGACGCAGTTGGCCATCCTGGTTGAGGGACATCACCATCAGTGGTCGCAGGTTCTGCCTTTCATACGCTTCGCGTTAAACACGTCGCTCACCAAAGCGACTCAACAGACACCGGCATTTCTAACCTTTGCTCGAGAACTTCGTTCACCTATTGTAGTACAGAGGGACCTTCGTGCTGTGATAGAGGCTGAAAATTATGTTCCGCAGATAATGCCGTACCTGCTGAAGCTAGCAGACACTCTAAGTGAGAGTAAGGAGTGCATTGAACGTCACATTCAATCGACATTCGCAAGGTTGCGAGAGATAAGACTCGAAAAACTGAAGAGCTTGTTGTAGGAGATCTCATCCTTTTAAAGTCGCACGTTCTTAGTAATGCTGCTAAAGGAGTTAGTGGGAAACTCATGCCTAAGAGGGATAGGCCATATGTTGTACAGAAGAAGTTCAATCCAACCACTTACCTATTAGCGTTTCCAGGTTTACCTCATCAGGTCGTCGGTAAGTACCACATCTCAGATTTACGGAGGTATCATTCTCGAGATGGTAAATGCCCTGAGGTTCCGCAGCCGGTTGCACCTAAAAGACCTCGTGGTAGGCCGCGAAAATCAAACGTATAGGTAGTGTTTGACCCAAGGTGAGGACACTTATTTGGTCAAAAGGGGAGTATGTAGGAAGCATAGTTTGATTAATTTAAATCTCGCGCCCTCTTGGCAGAATGAGCGCGTGCCGGTGCCTCGCTTTGCGATCGTACGACATCCTGTTCCCGGCGTCCCGCCGCTCGCGACGCCTAGCTGGCCCCGTAGCCCGCCAGTTCGGCTCGCGGCTCTTTAACGAAACGGCCACATTTTGATTTGTTACAACCTGATGTACTGTACTAGCGTCCTAGTTGGTGTTTTATGTGTAAATATTGTCGTGATGATATTGAACACCTATATGAATATATACATTAATGCAAATCCGTCTTGCATCTCAATCAATCGCCCTACACTGTTTAATTTACTTACAAATTGAGTACAAATAGATCTACTTTATAGAGAAAAGAAAATAATTTCTCAGGTAAACCTTTTTTCTTAAGTTAAAATTCTAGTAACTTTCATTTCTACCTAAAACTAATTCAAAGAAAAGTATCTCCTCTGTCGATATTATAAAAAGATAAAGAAAGGGCAAACAGAATTTTCCTATTTTATTATTCAAGTAAAGTAATCATAAACGAAATAAAATACTAGAAAAGTTGTCCAAAATCGAGTGAAATATTTACTTTATTTTAAAATTCAGCCGTCATAACACCTCGAAGTCTGAGCAAAAGGGAGCTTAGTGTTTTATTTGATATGTCTCCTAAAATAAATAAAGATATATTCCAAGTACGGCACATGTATTATTCAATGTATGATCAGAATATGTTTGTATTATATAATGGTTTCTTAATCTTTGAATTTCGTTTGCCTTCAATCAATGTACTTATAAGTTTTATTTTCAAAGAGAAATCACACTTATACGAATTTATTTGGGTATCGCGTGGGATGTTATAAATATAAACAAAAGATAGACTAGCTTTAGCCGACGTTAATAGAATAACTATTTGATTACTACTATTTATGTAATGGATCTCAATTGCATTGCTATTTAAGACAAAGGTATTTATATGTAACTATTTGAGGTCTTCATAATCATAACATAGCCCAGTGTTATATTAGGGTGCGCTTAAAACATTTGGATAATGCAAAAAGCTGGTAACTAAAAAGTTCGTCTAACGTGCGAAATAATATGGAAGAACAAAAATACAATACCTAACGTCATTATAACGGAGACTTACATAAAAGCCTTCCATGATATTTTTTTTGAAATGATTATAAATACTAATCAGTATGGGCTAACACGACTCAGGTTAACTAACAGTATGAACGGCATATAAACAGTCATATGCATATTCTTGGTCCGCGCCACGTTTCTGCTTAATAACCAAACAGAAAACGCTGTTAATATGCCGCACAAAATTCCCGAAGAGGTAATACCAGTTGCTTATTATACCTTAGTTTCGAGGCAAACTTGCCGCGTACTCACGCTTTTCGGGGCGTGTAAGCCGGTCCTTAATATTGTCATAGCGGATTCCGGCAGGAATTAGTTGGAAAAACGCCAACCATAGCTGGCTACAATTAGCCCTGGCACTGCCGACGTCTGTTGCATACGAAATTACGATACAAAGACAAAACTCGGAGAGGAAAGAAAGTTTCAAGTAACTTTTGTTCCGGAACCTTCTGCAGATTACCTCGTAGTGAGTTTTTTTGAGAGAAAGTTCGTTTTATATTGCAACGTTTTTGGAATGTTGGGCGGTTATTAATTGATCGTGCTGGCTGTAATTTCGAAAACTTTGTTCCGTGTTTCTGTAGTTTTAACATTATTTAGCGCGGGAAGATGTATGGTAATGACTTTGTTACGTAAAAGCAACACAATTATACTTGTGTATCTTCGGAAAGGAAGACAGTAATCTACCTATTACGCGAGATGCTTTATCAAGATTTTTGCTCAACTTCGGCTGTGATGTTTCTTAGATGTTCCTTAATTCATATCCATATCATAATTACCTCACTATGGAAAGATCTGTAGCTGAAAAAAAAAAAATATCTGTCGATATTTCATAACTGGTTTTACAGGCTCACTGATACAGTCTGAGAATGTTGTTTTACTAGAAAATATTATAAGACACTAGAAATATGTTAATAACTTTGTTAGTGCAAAGTTCAGAAACTTTTATTTTCCAAAGTAAACGAAAGAATATTGCGAGTTAGCGGTAGAGAACGTGATTTGGCTCGAGTGTGCTAGCTTTATCTGAGAAGACAAGAATGCCAAGTGAATATTTTTTTTTAATATTTTAGTCCAATCATTCTCAATTTGTTTAATACATATTTTAATTAAACTTCTTTCAGAAAAAAGGAGATTGAAACGGCCTCTTTTTTAACTCCAATTCCCTTCCTCATCCTATCTCCTTTTCCCTATAGGAAGGAAGAAAGAAGTAAAACTTGGGTCTTCAGTCCCCTCAATCTCCAAGCAGAGCGCAGTAATAAAATTGCTTATCGTTGAATTTTCGTGAGATGCTTCTATAGAGATGACACATCCAAAGTGCCACTCATGTAATTTAATAGTATTTCTTTGCTTTCACAGGTAAGTCAGAATAATCCGTTTTATAGATAGATTCAGTGAGCCTTTGGGCTGACCTAAAATCATTACGTATTTCAGTTTGGAGATCAGTTAACTTTCGTTTCGTGGAATGTCTGATGGATATGCGAAATTCTTCGAACTGAGTTCGTGCACAATTGAAAGCTTTTTCAATGGCGTTGTTAACACCAACGAGACCAATATGCTGAAGTTCATTCGCATATTATGCATATTAATAAATTGAACAGGTCTAAGTATTTCTTTCAGTTCGTTAGGAATTATGCTCAGGAGTGAAATTTACCTTTGGCTGTCATTTTTCTTACACAAATATTTATGTCTCCAGTTGTAACTGCAGAATTAAGACATCCGAATGCAGCTTAAGCGCAAGCGGTAAATGTTATTATGACAAGTGTTTTCTACACCCAAATAACATTTGATAGGGCACGCCACATATTTTTATCTCTATAATTTTTTAGCGCCATTTATTCATGTAGCGGGTCTACATCGTTAAGTTATTTGTTAAAGCTGGTGGAATAACTTGTATTACCTTCCAGGGTTAACTATGAGATGTCTAAATTATAACCCATGGTAAAACAAATAATATTTATATATAAATATTTTCACGTTTACAAGTCGTGAATGTTTTTTTTTTTGACTGATTTAATAGCTATTATAATATAAACTATGACGATATTCACTGCATGTTTTGCCCATGTGTGTTGTGCTCTGCATAACGTTCCCTAATATTTTTATTTATTTTATTTTATATTATTTATTTTATTGAAGTAGCCTATAAATTCTGCCAATAACTCTGCCTTTTGATAGTGAAAAATACAGTTTAAAAATCCAGTTTTAAACTGCAGCAAAGTTCCTAAGTTCCGAAATATCCGAAGCACGTAACTAACGATTAAATTATAAATCGATAAGTCAGTGAGAGAGCAAAAATTACAGTTTTGGCTCTAAGCCAGGGTCCTGTTGTAACGTTTACCAAATGCAATATTTTATCTACCCCTCTCCCCACTTCCCCCCCCCCTACTGCCTCTGCACTTACGAGCTGTCAGGATTTTAATTTACTTCGCAAAGGAAAATTTATATATACGTTTATAGGGGACTTTTAAAGTATTGACATTAATGCATTAAATGTTAACGTTGTTATTTTGGATGCTAATATTATAAATGCAAACGTGTGTTCTGTTTTGAAAGTAATGCGACTAAACAAACTTTGGAGCTAATACGCTTTTGTACCGAAAATGAACGTGGGGTTTCAATTAGGGAGTCAAAGTTACTATGGGCAAACCATTTCTTTTTTTAACTTGGGGCTGCAAATATGATTTTTAATTTTTGGCTCAATGTTATAAGCGTAGCTTTAATAAGTACGCCTGCACAAACTTGGGCAAATGTATTTTACAACTAGGTAACGGGTTTTGAAAATTAAATCTTTGTTAACAAACAGGTAAATAAAAAATGTTCGTTTGTTAAACGCCAAATTTGCGATACCTATTTGCGCTAGATCCAAGACCAACTAGAAATCAGTTTTTGAAAAATATCTTGTTTTAAATCACATTTTCGTTTGATTCATGTTGTAATACAGTTCATTAGATGGAACGAATAATAAATTTGCGATTTACGAGATTCATTCTTTAATAGGCTTATACTTAATATTACTTAATTTCTTGACTTAATTCTGAATTTCAATCTCACTGAGTCTTAATAAATTATAAGGTTCCCAGGATATAATTTAAAAACTTTGGGCCTTATTGACATATTATATTATATCCCAGCCCATCCCTTGATCCCAGGGCCGCCAGACCTTACTTATTTTCTCAGAAACGAAATGTATGGAATAATGTAGTGTTAGTATCTGCTATGAGTGTACGCTTGCTAGCTTGGATCGTGGGCCAATTGTCAGTTTAGCCAAAACTAAAAATTGTCCTACAATTGGTTCATAAATATTTTAATGAATATTTATTAATTAAGTGAGTTACAGAAATTGAAGTACTAAGTAAAAATAACTGCAAGTTGCTAAAATAAAAAACCCATGTACAACATTTTATAAAAAATGTCAGATGATAAAATGGAAATTACATATGTATTTTCTTGAATATGGTAATAACACTAGTAAGCTTGCTAATTGCAATATACACTTCCTGGGCTGTGATCCACAGTCCATGCCTAGCAAACCCGTATGTGCTGGGATTTGTACGGTGAGTCACAAACTATTGGGATTAGACGGTTCAGCTCAGCTTTACATCAAAATTCACAAGAATGTGATGCAGCCACCGCACAGCATGCTACAAACAAAAATGTCAATGTCCGTTTAAAATTTAGTTTATAAAGATATCTTTTCTATCTTGCAAACTACATGAAAATTAATTTTGTCCACGAACTTGTAGGTTTGGCATGCGGTTCAAAGTAATATATTTTTTTTAGTTTATTTTATTTATTTATAGACTCACGCCTGTATCCCCGAAGGGGTAGGCAGAGGTGTAATATTACACCCAAATTTCGCCATGAGTTTTTAGGTCCCACGTAATAGGGGGCGAGCCTATTGCCGTACCGGGCACATTACCAGAATCCGTGCTGCTACTGAGAATTTCCTAACGGAAAAACCCAATAACACTTTGACCGACCCGGTAACCGGACCCGAGACCTCACAATCCCACGCGCAAATTTATGCCGCGAGACCAACGAAGCAGTTATTTTTTTATTTCTTGAAAAGACAACTACGGACAAATGCCTGTATCTCTCGCGATACTTTACAAAATATCCAAAGAACACAATGAATTCCCAGACTCAGAACAATAATTTGTCGTCCTACGTGGAAATCAAAACCACCCCATGAGGTGAACATTCAAATGACTGCGCTACATCGTTAAAATATTGATCACTATACAAGAAAAAATTGTTTATGATTAATGGTCACCTGAAACTATAAAGCTCTTGTACTTACTAGACACAGTAAAAATGTAATACAAGTCCTTAGATAAATATAAAGTTAAATGATTCGCCTGAAATCCAAAGCGATATTTACGATAGTTCAATCAAGCTTCTCTATTATTTTACGAATTATGACGAATAGGACTTTGTAGCTTCTAAGAGACGTTGTTCTGAACAAAAAGTGACTTTTGAGACATAAAAAAAACCACTACAAGAAGCTTCGTGTGGTGTAAGTCGATTCGATAGCTTATTAGTTATATCTGTACATGTTATAAAATAAAGACCCCGGCCGTTCCGTCTGTCTGTATGAACGCGATTAACTTAAAAACTACCGAACGGATTTTTGTAAGGTTATGACCAATTATAGTGTGATTCCTGAGGCAGTATTCAATGTATAATTCACACATGTGGACCCGCGGGCGAAGTCCAGGTAATAACAAAAATATAGTATCTTCCCTAACCCGCGAAAAATCAAAAATCCCGACCTCGATTCGTAAAAAACCGGCAGGTAGTGGCATATTCAAAGCAAATTCAGCACATGGTGCACTATACTGTCCGGTGGTTCAGCAAACAGAAAAGAAGCAAACACGGACCACTAAAACTATTCTCAATAGAACGGTATGATCTGCATCACAAATAACTGAGTAATTTTCTGTTGAGGCGACGACTGCCAACGCACTGCATGCCGGCCGCATACATTTTCATGAAGTTTTGCATTTTATATGAAGTAAAAAAAGATGGACGGTCTCTGCGGAAATCGCTGTTTATTTTTACCTCCCTTTTTTGTAAGCGAATTCTAGTGTGCCATATTTTTTGTCATTTTAGATTTTTTTTAATAATATCGTTGGAAATTGTATAGAACATGCAGCTATACCAAGTGCCCGAATGTTTATGATATTTTTATTTCATTAAACGCGGGGTGATGGAGTCTAGATTTTTTTATACTTTCGTATCTAGGTTTTGAGAGCTCAGAATATGGTTCCTTTTCCTACTTCTTATATATTTTTTTATAAAAGTTACTTTGGGAGTTTTTTGCCTATCAAAATGACTTCAGCTCACCTGATCTTAAGTAGTTAGTCATGGAGTCCCATGGTAAACGTCATCATACCACTAAAATATCAATAATAATGCCATGGTAGCCCTTACCTTGATGGCCTAGAGAAAGGCTTTTCAGGTTCTTTATAGAAACGCATTAATTCTATTTTGTCCCGCGTCTAAATGGACTGCAAAAGTTTTAAAACTGGACACAACGAGCGCTTAAAATTAGATTCAGCCAAAATATTTTTTACGATAAGAACGGAAATTCCATTTTAAAAAATGGAAATCTTTTCACCAGATCGAGCTTTTTATTTAACGAAGCAGAATAATAATCAATACTACGAATCTATTAATTTTAAATAAATACATTGAAAATAACGATAATTAAGTAATAACTGTATTTAAACATATTAATGTCTCTGCCATTTAAACCCAATTGCCTAAATGTGGGGCTCAATTATTTTTAATTTGGCTTAAGTTTTAACACAATTAGAGCTTTTAATTTTGTAATTAGTGAAAAATAACTTAAATGGAACAAGCGCATATTGTTTTTTATTTTTTTTATTATTTGCGCCAAACAAGCTATTTATTGGAAATCTTAATAAGGTTACTTTAGCTCTTAGATGTCAGTAATGCCAAGCATCGACGGTGTGTTGCAACCCAAGTAAAAAGATATTCATTGCCTAGACCTCCTCATCTTACCTTTATGATTTGAAATGTCATACAGTGTAATATTATATACTACATAATATTGAAACTGCATATTGCTAAAGTTAATTGACCTGCACAAAGGCTCCATTATTGCCTGGTTCTATTAAACAATTTTATCTTGGATATAGGTACAATCCTGTCAACTTTATGAAAATATATTATGTTGCCATATAAAGCCTTATTGTTAACACCAGTACAGATTTTCTAACTGTGTCACAAACTTGAAAAATTCTTCAACACGACTCTAGTCAAGTACTAATGACTGCAGAAACAAGCATATCTCTCAGCGTTATCTCGAAGTATCAAATTATTAGAAACAAAGAATGAAAACGCAATTTCCTACACCAATTTGAAAGTAGCTGCTTTGATTGGAAAATTTATTAAGTATGACATGGAAGTTAATCATAATTTAGAAATATTCGTCAGTTATAAAAAAGTTGATACTTTTGAAAAAGCTTATGAATATTTGGTCAGATAAATTGAGTAGTCTGAAACCCTCACTAAATGCAATAGGTCTTTGGAAATCCTTTTGTACTTCCTAAGCGTCCGTGGATTCAGCTACAAATGTGAGGCGAGTCAAAGACGATATTACCTCACTATGACTGCAAACAAGCAAGTTGTTGCTCTTGTTCTAAGCTCGGTCACATTCGGACTTCAAAGCGTGTCAACACTAGGATGTCTCACCGCACCGATTATTTTTGAAATTAAAGATGTTCAAAAAGGAACATCTACTACGTTCCTACGGATAAAACTTCAATACCTTCGAAAGGAAACTAAATTTAACTTACAGCACGAGTAAAATGACCAAAAAGATCGGCCAAGACCTCGTTACGATTTACGTAATCAAAAATGCAAATCACACTTCGAAATTACGTTGATTTATGCCTTGCGTACGACGAGCCGACTTTTTATTTTCAAAAAACTTTGGTTGCGTTTTACGCGAAGTTATATCTAGATTTTTCGTAGCGTATTTTTTTATTCATAAGTTGACATCCGCGGTTTTGCATACGTGTTTCTGTTTTTTTTTATGACGGTGTATTTATATTTTTCGTTTTCAGCAAATATTTTAGCGATGATTTTGTTTCAAATTGCGGCAAATCTTTTAAGAAAATTTTCTGATTAATTATTTAATTTAGAATAGGATTTTACCTCGAGATTTTTAGTTATTTTTTCCCAAAATTAAAACATTTAGGTATTGGATTGTATTGTGTTCGAAAATTATAAATTGTTTTTCTGATTGTCAGATATACTATAATGTAATAGGTCTGTCAATTTTAAATGATATTATGATTTAAAATTCACAGTAGTGAGTGTAAATATTCTTTTCAAACTGTTTACTGCAATCATTGCGTCTTTATTATTCAAAGGACTCAATTCTTAGAATAAAATTTCTCATTACCAAAATGTATACGTATTTAGAATTTATTTGGTTAAAAGAGTTCAAATTAATGAGTATTTTGTGAACATTTAACCTTTCTGTAGTAAGTCTGTGCATTTAATAACTAGCATGTACATTATCAACATAAACAGACTTACAATAAAATCTGCTTATTTAAATTCTTGCGATGCCTGACTGACTGACAGCTACAGCCAAAACTATTGAGCGCAATAAGCTGAAATTTGGCATATACAGAGAGAATAGCTCAGCAAGACATCGTCGCTTTCAGGGCTACTTTACACGCACATTGACACTCGAATACAAAACCAATTTCTTGTGTCGACACCATGAGCGAGCCAAGGGTTTTTTTTTTCAAACTGGTCCACTGCCGACTTGTTTGATTGTACGTTCCTTGGAGACAGTACAAGTGCACTAAGAATGGATTTCCAGATCGAGCAGACACAATAAAATAAAATTAATGGCCGGATGTCCTCTTGTATATAAACAAGAAATCTTTCTTTTCCGGTCATGACGCAGGTATTGTAGCAAACCAGCGATTAAGTTATCATTTGAAATATTATTATTAATCGATATAAAATGCCAACGGCGGGTTGCCAGCGCGTTGTCTCAAGGTTGTTAGTACAGTAAGCTGTGCTGCAGCTAAACCGTCACGGTGTATTTTTTTTTTTTTTTTGTTTCGGTTTGGAAAATCCTCATGGAGTCCCTCCGCCCTGGAGGGGAAGGACGAAGGGAACTGTCAGACTCTTACTGACTAAAAACCAACGCGTGCTCCTCATGTACCCATGTGTCGGAGGTTAGGGTTTCACCTAAGCATTCCTCGCTACCCCCCGACGGGTATTGGCCCGCCAGATGGTCAGGCGTGCCCCGAACGAAACCCCTTTGGCGGCGGATGAAGGTGTTGGGCTCCGCCGCCAAAACACTCAGCGGCCGGTTTATCTGCATAAAGATAAACGTTTTTCTAACCGATACACAGGCTCTTCGCCTCTTACTAACATTTTATCAACCAGATTTAAAATACCAACACCTCAAAACAATTTAAAAAAATATAAAAGTTCGCATAAACACACGAAGCTAGATTGTTGAAACAATAAATCTGGCGTTTTGCAGCATTAATAACAAGTGAAAAACATACCAGTGCAGTTTTAACTCTGATAAATCAAGTGGTATCCTCTTGAAATGCGCCGGTACTTGGAAGGATTGTGTCTGCATATGAACGTGAAATATTTCGTGCAGTTTAGAACATAGACAGTTTTAGCTTTTGGAATATTTGAGATAATTTTTGTATCAGCACGGTTGGTCAACATTATTTTACTAGACAGCACTTTAGCATACTTGAATTATGTATCACTGGGTATTGAAACTTCAAATTAATAGGTACAATTAACGATTAAATTATCGATTAACGATAACGATATCTTATGCGGGTGTAATATTGCACCTCTTTCTAACCCTTCGGGGATCAAGGCTTGAAACTACAAAAAAAATTCAAGATAATTTAAAGTATAAAATCCTCCGCTTCTGCCGACATTAATAAAAAATTCGAGATATTGACATTTTGGTCAATCGCGTCGCTACTACCGGGGTTACTGTAGTTACAGGGTTACACCTTGTGACATTTGTTATATACGTCACACCAACGTCACACAATGTCGTTGACATGGCCGATTCCTGAGAGGATAGTGAAGAGCAAAGAGGTTTTTATTTTGAAAATTTGAGTGTATAATAAACTATTTATTATACACACAAATATAATTATTATTTTCCAACTCCTCCAATATACTTCTGATTAAGTTTGTTGCGAGTTTCAAGACAGTTTAACTTTCCCCGTCAAAACTCGTTGTCATCAATGGTCACTGCTGCTGAACCTGACTACACAGGTGACACAGTATTGGAACTGAGGGACTTGTCCCAAGAATTGTATAATAAACTATTGTCCATATAATGTCTTGTTACATGGTCACCATAACTCCTCAATAATCGACACAGCGCCGTATGAAACTAGGCCGGCGGTATTCATAAGCGCATCAATATGTAAGATGTTCGGTATACATTCAGATCTTGTCAAGTTTGTAATAACCTGCTTACGGTTTTATGTGTTCATATTCACCTATTCAAAGACAACAACTATGGACGAAAAGTAGGATGGGTTTAGTAAAAGTGTTATGGCAACGTTGATTATTGATACAGCCATCATTAAGCCAGCGGTCAAAAACAAAAGATAGAAATATGATTATTTGTGCAGATGCAAACCTTAAATAGTTATTTACAAGCAACATTGTACGCGTACATATTATACTTACAAAAACATGTAATAAAAAAAATCCCATTGCTAAAAAATTAAAACAATTCTCGTTATGCCTCGCCACAAAAATAGCAGTTCAGCTTATACATTCTGTAGTTTGAGAGATTTTAGTAGGATATACTCTGGTGTGGCTTTAGTTGACTCTATACAAATTTTATAAATCTCTAAAACGAGATATATGTTGCTCTGGTTCAATCAATATTTGGGGAGGGTCGGCCAAAACTGCTCAACGTGCCGTGTCCAAAAGTAGACATTCCACAGATACCCTTTATGAAATCAGTGACCTACTTTCTGTCAGAAAACTATATATTATACAAACAGTACTAAAAAACATAAGTCCCCATACCTTACGAATTATCTAAACAGTCCAAAAGAAGAATATACCCCATTGCACAAACCCCTCACACAAAAACCACTTTTGCATCCATTCAGTATAACACACGGTCGGCTTAACTGTACGGCAAAATAAAAAAGAAATACATGACACACACACACACACACACACACACACAACATTATTCTCTATTTGTAACTTTACTTAATTTACTTATTAATTACTTTGAAAATTAAAATATAAAGATTGTATGTATCTTTAATCATTTATTTCTTATGGAAGAGCGGAGTCGTCTACTACAGGCTTTATTTGCTTAAAAAAAGGCTCCAATCGATCACAACTTAACTGTAACGTTGTTTGTTAAGTCTTTCGCGGACACTGACCTTAACTAGGCTCTTTGAAAATGACACTAAAATTTTGCATACAAAATGATATCACGCCTTTAGCCAAATTGTCGTAAAAAGTTAATCTTTACACCGGGACTATGACGGTCCGCCTATTGCCGGTACCGTCTAGAGGTGGACTGCCCTATTAAATAAATTAGTTTACCTGCACTATGTAATGTAATGAAATATGATATTATTTAGCAATAAGTTAAAATAATAACGTGTTATAAAAACGTGAGTGAATATTGCGTAGCTTGCAATATGAAATTAGGTACTGCGCAATTGTCAACTATTGTATTTTAGATTTAATAAGTTTTGGACATTCTAATAAATGACACGAAACGAATAAGATATGCTTTTATTCACACCTGAGCACCCATCTTATTACATGGCGACCCTGCCATTGGCACCGTCTATACATATACTCGTACATGAAGATTAAAATAAGAAGATTACCTCATTTCAAGAAAGAAGATATAATATAGAAGATTTGAAGACAGAAGATTTGAAGACAGAAAATTTGAAGACAGAAAATTTGAAGACAGAAGACATACCATGGGAAAATCAGCGTCGAATGAGCAAGTCGTGATCGCACAGAATGCAAATGGAGAGGCTTCGGCAACGACGACACAATACCACTCAGAACGCTTGGAGGCTATAGAATTCTGGGTCACCACTGCTGTAGTCATATTAGGTATCGCCGTAGTATACTACGTCTTGAAGAAATGCAATAAGCACCACGTACGCAACTTGCAACGAGAACTGAATAGAAACAGCTAGGCCACTATTTCTCGTGCTGACTTGACCACGACTGCCGTATAAGAAGAAAGAAGGTTTGGAGGTGTCCAGGGTATAGCCCGGCCCAACCCGTCAACACACGCAACTGCAGCTTGAGATATCATCAGCGCCACCGCGACGTACACAGCTCCAGGTCAGCGCCAGCCCAGCTCCTCGCCAGCCACGTGCCTGTACCGGTCTACGCGCATCTCAACCCGAAGGTCATGCTTATTAGTTATTTTTATCTCTATAAATATGTAATTTTCAATTTCTATATAGGGGTGCATAGGGTGCCCACCAAGAACTAAGGGTCCCAAGCCAACCTCACCTGCAAGTGGTGCACCTGCCGATCAACGGACGAGGCTCTGGCAAACAAAATATCCCGAAAGCGGCAATAGGCTCGCCACCTATTACGTGGGATCTAAACACTGGCGAAAAGTGGGCGTTTTATATGCCTCTGCCTACCCCTTCGGGGAAACAGGCGTGAGTCTATGTATGTATGTATGTATGTTCAATTTCTAAATCTATATTACGTGAATAGATCTTTTTTTTGGTATTTAGTTAAATATTATGTCTAGTTTGATTATATAGTTACATGAAATCCATAATTCATTACGTTATCTCAAAGACTATTTAGTTAAATTAGGACCTGAAAGAAGGCAACAAAATTTAGGTCAGAAAAAGATAGAAGAAGCGAAATAGTTATATTCTTCCTTAGATAGTATTTTGTCTCTGTTGCACTTACAAATAGAACGTAAGGAAATTAGTACAAGTGATATCACTGCTTTTCATAAGACAGTAAGCGACATACATATTTTATACAATAAAATCATTACTCTTTCCAATATTGAAGAGGCTAAGCAAGTCAAAATGTCTACAAAATAAGAATTTGACTTAAAAACCGCAATTTCTTTATTTCCGATGCTGTCTGGACAGGAATCTGTTACTAAATCACTCATTGATTGTATCGAGTTGTACAATAAAATGATCTTAGAATCGTCATCGCAAGAATTAATTAATTTTGTTCTTAAAACTGGGCTTTCTCAAAGTGCGAAATTGCGTATGAAATCAACTTACGACACCGTTGATAGCCTTTTAGCTGACATGCGCAAATATCTAATACAAAATAAATCCCAGGTAGCATTACAATGGAAGTTACACCAGTGTAAGCAGGGTAATCGTTCTATTGAGTCATTCGGCAATGAATTAGAAAACTTGTTCGTTAATTTGACTATTGCCCAATCAGAACATAATCCCAATTCTTACGATGCTTTTAAAACCACTAACGAAAGAATCGCCATAAAACGTTTCGCAGACGGTTTGAATGACCCCAGATTAAGTACAATTATAGCCGCTAGAAATTTTCAATCTTTACCGGAAGCTATTAGGACTGCCATGGACGAACAATCCCTGTCTTCGTCATTCCAAATTATGAGTATCAAGCGTCATAGTTATCCAAATCGCGGTCATAGAAACTTTAAAAACAAGTTTCGAGGACATTACAATGCACAATCTAGCTATAATAATTCATTTAATTACGGTAATGCGAGACCCCCAGCGTCAGATAACATGCCGTCGCATCGCGGACACTTTAATCGTGGTCGCGGTAGAACTTTTTATAGAGGCCATAATAATAGAGGTTTTGGCATCAAGTCCAACAGACCCTCTGTCCAAGTCCAGCACACTACCCACGATGCATCGACCAGCAATAACAGTTCGAGCGAAATTGTTACCCCCAATGTCGCAACGAACAACTTTTTTCGTTAATTCGCAGAATTTCATTTTTAATTTTAATAATAGTAGTACTGTAAGATTTTTAGTGGATAATGAAATAATTAATCTTTTAGTTGATAGCGGAGCCAGTCTTTGAGTACTAAAGTACGAATGGCTTAGTAAATATCCCAAGTTATTGCAACAATTGCGTAGTGACAGAATAAGCATTAGAGGCGTAAGTGGTAGGTTAGAGTCAGAAGGCTACATCTATTTAAATTTATTTTATAATAATGAAGTATTTAGTGAAAAATTGTATGTGTTTAAGAATATGTCTTGTACTGCAAACGGAATCTTAGGAGATAATTTTTTACAGCGTTATGAAGCAATTATTAACTATAGAGATAGTATATTACAACTTTATAAGAATAATAAATACTTTCCTATTGAAATTAATTATAATGCTAGGTATAGACATTTGATACCGCCTCGGTGCGAGGTAATAAGGTTCATTCTGACTACGTCGAAATGTGACTGTGTAGTTTTATCAAAAGAAATCCAGCAAGGAGTTTTTGTCGCGGGTATTATTTCGCAACCAAATAAGGGTCGTATTCCGTTAAGAATATTAAATACTACGGAAAACGAAGTAGAGTGTGATTTTCAAGATCTTGCTGTTTATGACATAAATAACTTTGATATTTGTAATTTTTCGCCAAACACGAATTGCGTAAATCGTGTTAAAACATTATTTGAGTTATTGAATTTATCGAATATGAACACAGAGGAAAAACGCAGTATCGAACATATTTGTGCAAAATATGGCGACGTTTTTCATCTTCCAGGTGATAAATTATCAACCACAAACATTATGACACATACAATCACTTTAAAAGACAACGTTACACCTAGTTATATAAAACCTTATAGGATTCCTCATTCCCTGAAAAAGGAGGTACAGAAACAAATAGACGAAATGTTAGCAAACGATATAATAGAAGAAACCACATCAGAGTGGTCCAGCCCAGTCTTGTTAGTTTCTAAAAAGTCTGATAGATCTAACGAAAAAAAATGGAGATTAGTTATTGATTACAGACAGTTAAATAACCAAATTAAGGATGACAAATTTCCATTACCAAATATAACAGATATCTTAGATTCTCTGATGTCCGTGACATTGCTGACAAACTGCAAGAGTGTCGTCTACGCTGGTATGGCCACGTCTTACGTCAACCGGCATCTTACGTGGGTAACAAATGTCTTGCCATGCTACCTCCACTAAACGGGGAAGGCCAAAAAAATGCTGGCTTGACGTCGTAAGGGTTGATATGCGTGCCAACCAACTAACCACCAGGGATGCTGAAGACCGTGCGAAGTGGAGGAGACATAGCCGGAAAGCGGACCCCGGGCTCCAAGGCGTGGGTTTTGGAGCGCAACCGGGACAGCGCTAGGATGATGATGATGATCTTAGATTCTCTGTCAGGTAGTATTTATTTTTCTAAATTAGACCTTTCACAGTTTCACACTTTTCAAAGTTATTACCAGTTGTCATTAGAGGAAAATTCGCGAAAGTATACAGCATTCAGTGTAGACAAAATGTACCAGTTAGAGTTAGATCCAGACTCACGGAAATACACAGCTTTCACTACTGATAAAATGTATCAGATGAAGCGTTCACCTATGGGATTAAAAACATCTCCCAGTGTGTTCTCAAGATTGATGACTATTGCTATGTCAGGTATTAATTACAAAAAAAGCCTTTATTTACCTAGACGACTGTATTGTGATAGGAAAATCGATGGAAAATCATAATAAAAACTTAATTACAGTTTTGGAACGTTTACGAAAAGTCAATTTAAAATTAAATCCAATAAAGTGTGAATTTCTGCGCACTGAAATAGTATATTTAGGTCATAGAATAACATCACATGGCATTCTTCCTGACGACAGCAAAATTAAGGCCTTGTGCAACTATCCGGTGCCAACGAACGCGGATGACGTCAAGCGCTACTTAGCATTTGCTAATTATTATAGACGTTTTATACCTAACTTTGCTAATATTGCGTATCCATTAAATAGATTGTGTAAAAAGAATGTACAGTTTATATGGACGTGCGAATGTGAAGAATCCTTTCACAAGTAAAAATCTGCTTTAATGTCACCGCCTGTACTGCAGTATCCTGACTTTTCGGAAACAAATATTTTTCAGCTACGAACGGATGCTAGTAAAACAGGATTAGGTGCGGTTTTGTCAAATAGTAATGGTCGCGTAGTTGCTTATGCGAGTCGTAACTTAACGCCCGCAGAAAGTAGATACCCTATAATTGACTTAGAATTACTAGCTATAGTATGGGCAGTAAGGCATTTTAGACCATATCTGTATGGCAGAAGGTTTAAAATCTTGACCGATCATAAGCCACTAGTATATTTATTTAGTTTAAAGGATCCTTCTAGTAGACTTACTAAGTTTAGACTATATCTTGAAAAATATGACTTTGAAATTGTCTACATCCCCGGCCGAAAAAATTCCGCCGCAGACGCATTAAGTCGTATCCCCATGACGATGACCTGTGATGATTTAAAATCTATTGAAGAAAGAGTAGTTTCTGTACTGACGAGAGCACAAACAAAAAAGTTAACGTCTCAGATATCTACTAATAACAATAATTTGACTGAAGAATCTTCTACCAGTAGCAGGCCTGATCAACCTCAGACTGTAGAAATTCTTAAAAAACCAATGGATGTGATAGAACTAGTTTTTATAAACGACAAAGATTTTAGTAAATTAAATTCTAATTGTTCTGGGATAGAATACTGCATCTATGTACCTTCGCGTTGTACTATATACCTAAATACTCGATCGTTATCTACCCCGACGGAGTAAGCGAGAGATTTAGGATCGTTGTGCGAAAAAGAAAATATAAATGAAATATTAATAATTAAGAATAGAGAAAATGCAACAAATATAAAAATACTTGCAAGTTATATGAAAAAGTTGCATATTAAGTTACCCAGAATTTTAATTACAAGAGATATAATAAGAATACTTAATTATGAGGATAAAAAATTAATATTGAATGACTTTCATTTGTTACCCACTAGCGGACATGCAGGGATAAACAGAATGATAAACAATTTAAAAAAATATTACTACTGGCCAGGTATGACGAATGACGTCATTAATTATGTTAAAAAATGTCAACAATGTCAATATAATAAATTTTCTAATCGTCTCGTAAGAGGGCCGATGGTTATAACAAATACTGCTAGCTCAGCATTTGAACGTGTCGCGTTAGATATCATGGGTCCATTGCCGACTGACATCAACAATAATAAATACATTTTAACATTGCAGTGTGACTTATCTAAATTCGTAGAGGCATATCCTATGCAGAGTAAGGATTCTGAATCAGTAGCTAGAGTTTTCGTTTCAAATTTTATCTTGAGATACGGAGTACCTAAACAAATCATTACAGATAAAGGTACAGAGTTTTTGTCTAATATTATAGAAAATGTGTGTAAAACATTAAAAATAAAACATTTAAATTCTACACCTTATCACCACGAAACTATAGGTTCATTAGAAAACAGTCACAGACATTTAGGCTCATATCTTCGAATACAGTGTGATAGGAATAATATTGATTGGAGTGATTGGTTACCTTTTTGGTCATTTTCTTACAATACTACAGTGCATTCAGAAACAAAATACTCACCATTTGAATTAGTATTTGGTAAATGTTGTAAATTGCCCTCAGATTTTGGAACTTCAGTTGAACCTTTGTATAATTACGATGATTACCCAAAAGAAATGAAATATCGTCTACAGCGAGCACTACGATGCCCAGCAGAATTTGTTAACAAATAAATTTAAAAGAAAAATTATGTATGACAAAAAAACTTACTCCATAACTTCCAAAAAGTGTGACCTAATTCTTATAAAAAACCAAACAGGGAATAAACTTCAAAACATATATAACGGTCCCTACGAAGTTATTGAGGAAGTTTCACCTAATGTTAAGATCTTAAAAGATAATAAAAAACATGTTATACATAAGAATAACACTAAGAGGTATTTTAGTTAGTAATAATGTTTTACTGTATTCTTATTTGTTATAAGTACATTTTAAGTATATTTGGTTTATATAAAAATAAATATAAGAAATACTTGTGTTTAATATTTTGAATTTAATATCATGTAAGTTTTTTTTTCTTTAAAAGGGGAAAGGAAGTGATAGACATTTTTGGGGGAGTTGTAATGTAATGAAATATGATATTATTTAGCAATAAGTTAAAATAATAACGTGTTATAAAAACGTGAGTGAATATTGCGTAGCTTGCAATATGAAATTAGGTACTGCGCAATTGTCAACTATTGTATTTTAGATTTAATAAGTTTTGGACATTCTAATAAATGACACGAAATGAATAAGACATGGTTTTATTCACACCTGAGCACCCATCTTATTACAACTATGACAGACCGCCCTTAGCCGACACAGTCTAAAGACGAGCCGTTGAATCAAAGCTGTCTAGGTATTTGCAATATGACACACCGCCCATAGACGCTAGCGTCATGGTACGAGTAATTTTGATTGCGACTTGACAGTACACACATAGCCGGTACCGTCTGAAGGCGGTCTGTCTTGGGTCTGTCAAACTAACCGTTTCTGCGTACCTGTAATACGATGTTTCGTCTTTATTCAAACCGCCTCCTGTAGGCGATTAGTCCAGTAATTTAAATAAGCGTAAAAAGAAAGTTGAAATGCGACTCACTGTCAATTTTAGGACTTGAACACAAATAAAAAAAACATTCAAAATCATTTTTTATTATAGGAACCATAATTACACTTTCAGTCTCATTATCTTAGGAATATTATTCAAATGTCATACAATGGCACGGTTTCTATACTTTGTATCACAAATCAAAATGTAAAAAATAAGTAACATAAATTTGATTTATGAATCGTCATCGAAACAATAAACAAAATAAAAATATGGCAAAATATTATTTTTTGCTTATAAAAAGCAAATACGTACATAATAATTACGAAAATAAAACAACATACTCTTCCGAAAAAAAAATAGCTTCTCAACAATTAAAAATCAGCCATAATATTTGTTGACTATATTACAAAGTACCTATTTAAAACTAATTAATCAATAAATCTAATCAGAGTTTACCGTGGTGTGGTGTCATTCCTCGAAAAATTCTGGGCAAAGTGGTGGTAGCCTAGGACAACCCTTGTACCTGAAGCTAGCCTCACGACGTAGCCTTTTGGACTAAAAAATTCTGCAATCCAAAAAACAATATTTCTTTTTAGAATTTTCGTTCGCTGATACACGCGTTGGCCAATGTCCAATGCTTTGTGACTGCGAAGAAGAACTCTGTTGAGGTTCACGTGGAGTCTGTTGATTCGTTTTCTTATACCATTAGAGTTTCGCATCTTGAACTAATATTTGCCAATTATACCTATTTGTTGTGTGTATTCGAGCGAACAAGTGGCCGAACATACAAACGTTTTGGCTCTTGTGCAACTATCGCTTTATGGCTATCTTAATATATATATTTCTTGTGTGCGTGTGTATGTCACTGAACTCCTCCTAAACGACTGGACCGATCTAGATGATTTTTTTTGTGTGTGTTCAAGGGGACCTGAGAATGGTTTAGATTCACAATTTAGTCCACTGGAAAATGTGAATTTACTCAATTTGTAAGTTGATGTGTATTTTGGAATGTTTCATATTAGAACCGACGGACTGCGCTGCTATCGCAGTGTCAAATCTTATATTAATAATTTCGTCAAGGAGTACATCGAAACCTGAATAATAAAACTTTAAAAAATAAAGATTTCGAGTCGACAACATATATCCGCAAAATTCAGATTGTCGAGTATTTTGTTAAATTTTAATGGTTCTGACAGTGACTTAATAAGGTTATAATTCTTTGTGACAGACAAATCACAGTTACCATATTGGCCATTCTCGCGAAACGCCACAGATACCGGATAACATTTTGAGTACTACTAAGTAGTTTGTATGAGTAAATACTTTTTGCAGATATATAGTATCCGCCCAATAAAGGAGCTTTGTGTTACCCCGAACATCGATGAGATACTATAACTAGAGAACCCCAAATTTACGTGAGCGAAGCTCCGGGCAAAATCTAGTTATCATTATAAAATTGGTGGGATATGGCAGAAGCTGGTCGTCCACTGATATTTTTATCAAACAAATATACGGTGTATGAAGTGGCTCTTCAGAGAAACAAAGACGACGCAACTGAGCTGTGAAGTAGGAACATTGACGTTCTGCGCAGATTGATATTATTTCTGTAGTAGTATAACAGATCTACTATTAAGACGATAGGAGTTCTCTGTATTAGCGCGGACCAGTGGCAACTCGGCAATGCTAGAGGGATAACCATGGCCGTCCTCAGTAGTAGCAGGGATAGTAGCTTCTGGACTGTCGGGATATTTGTCGGTCGAAGTATCAGAAACAGGACTTTCTGACACGCGGGACTGCTGTGAGATTTTTGCAGTTTTTGGCCGACTGGAATCACTACTGCTATTGTCTCCATTTTCAGATTCATAATTACCATCTGTATCGTATTCGCCATCTTCGTCACTGTATGGATCGCTCAATCTGATTGACGGCAAATGAGTCATGATCTTCCTAAAACAAGTTTATGTAATTTTTAGGAGATAATCTTATCCGTTTACATCCGGTCGAACTATTGGGCACTGCACTTAAAGAATCGGTATCACCGTCAAATATTTTAGAATCTTTCCTCGTCGATCTCTTTCTTACGGCAGCCATCTACGACCTAAAATATCAATCAGACTCAGGCTCCGCTCACTGTGACACTGCCTGGCGCGTGCGAGGCGTACCTATAACAAGCGTACAGCTACAGGCGGTATGCCATATACGCAAGCACGTTGATGTGTGAGTGAGGCTTGGCGACACGATATCGAAGTATTGTTTTATTTTTTTTTGCTTCGACGGTACACTGAATCACGTGACTCTTAAGTAATCTTCGCAAATCAAGGCGGTTGTAGACGGTTCGTCAATTATAGCTGGATAAAACTGACCGGCTATGGATGTAACGTCGTATTAGGCTGCCTGAAAAATACGCCTCTAGGCGTCGCGGCCGTGAAAAAACTATTTTGTATTTGAATTTGGAGAATCAGTTTGCTTGTTTAGATATAAGCTTGAACGCGCTACAGGAACAATTGGTCCGATTTCAATAATTATTTTTGTGTTATAAAGTCAATATGAAGGCTACATAACATCACACTATGAGTCATGATATAACTTAGATAATATGTGAGTGCTAATCATACGTAGGCATATCTTGGTAATGGATCAGCACCCCACCTTTCGCGACGTCAACTAGGCTGTCATCGAAAAGAGTACGTTTGTACCGAAAGCAATACAGCATGTGGTAGGTCTATGAAACAGTTTGAAAACATAGTGCGACTGCCGTCGCCGAGTTATCGATAAGGTAAGTGCGGCGACGATCTACCGTAAATGCGGTGACTACGAGTTAACTACACGGTGTTTGTTGTTAGCGAACTTGTCACGAGCTAGGGTACCTTTTAAAGCAGAACTTTTTTCGTCATAATATTAATTTGCATAACAAATGTTTTTTGGCATACACTCACTTATCATAACGTCGAAGCTTATAATTTTGTTAGTCCGAATCATCTTTAGGCATAAATTTCATGTCAATAATATTTGAAAAGCAGGCATGCAGCATGCTGCAAGCATCGTTCTGTCACGGCTCCGGCGCTGCGGGGTTTAGGCGGCCCCACGCGAGCTTATCGTCGCAGATGGTTTCAACGCTCACCGCCGCGGCTGCCGAAGCTGCGGGCCTTCAAACCACCTGCTGCTCAGCTCGCGGGCCGCCCTACCCCTCCGCGCCTACACCATTTTAAAATACACTCTAGGGGTAGGGCAAACAAGACTACGTAAAGTTGGTTTTGCGGCGATTCGTTTCTGTCAAAAGTTCTGCCATGTTTAAAGTATTCCGTTGCAAATTCGAACATGTAAACATTCTGCCAATCAATAGTTATGCTAAATAATGTTTATGCCTTAAAAATATTCGATTAAAGAAGATTATGCCAAGTGTGTTATGCCAAATAAAATTAGGGGTATCCAGATTCTGCCAAATAGAAGGAACCCCACGAGCTAATGTGAAGGGGTGTCGTTCTGATGGAAATCATTTTGGGTTGCGAGTGTGATACAAAGAATGTAAATAGTCATGGTGAATATATTATGAAATTATCGATATTTTTCGAGTCTCGTTTGAAAATCCATATGTTTGACTGTTTATTAGTGTGGTTATCTGGTGCTAGTTAAACGTAGTTTCAGTGACTAGATGTAAGATAAAGATTAATAACACCTACATAGTTTATATAACAATTGAAAGTTTGTACTTTATGATATTTCCTCAAAATGTAGAAGAACCTACTTTTAAACTTTCGCGAGTATTATATAAACTTATTACTATGTATGCAAAAGTGTATTTGTTTGTTAATACGTTTGCCTTTTACACAACGGAGTGATTTTGTGGTACAATTTCTGTGTGGAAATAGTTACTTTAGGAGGTTGCCTTTTATTTTTTACCGTTATACTTATATCTGACTCGCACGCGGGCCAAGCCATAGGTAAATTCTTATACTTTATATTTGCCTCGTTTCGGGAGAAGTATGGTTTACACCAGCCGTAACCATCACCATAAGTACATATCCTTATATAAAACCGTCTAGTTAATATAAATCGTCAAGTATAATTACTGGACATGTCCCCTTTACGATATTAATCAAATAATTACCAAACTAACATGATAAGTAATATTTAAACAAGGTGGTAAGATGTATGGACCCTCCCTTAAATACAATAATGACACCTGAGGGAACTTGTATTACGAATTATATGAACGATTCAACAATTCGGGGCTGAACATTCTATAATATTATTAAAAGGCAGATATTTCATTTTAATTTTAGTTTTCCAAGTTTCTAAGACCAAAATATAGAAGGACTTGAAAAAGTATGTACCTAATGGCTTTTTAATAAGAGCTGATAGGTGAAGCTTGATTGAATTGGATTTAGTTTAAAATAAATTTGTGTTTAAGGCTCGTATACCTATAAAAAGAAATCCTTTTAACTATTATGATTTATCACTGAGTACAAAAGATTATTTCAAAATATTGGCCAGATTTAATCTTCAGTTGCAACATCAAAGCGCCATATTATTGGCACTGGATCAAATATTTATAAGAACGTTTCCAAATCTACTTTCCGGTTTATCCAGAACATTTTATCTCAGGAATTTAATTTATTATTTTTACTTACATCGGATTTTAAAACGCATTCCAGTGCAATGGCTTTCTATTAGAAAGCGAGTGGAATGCGGGCTCTTATGGTGTTAATACACTTGACCATTCACCTGGAATGAGCATTATTGCGAATGTTGTAAAACAGGAAAACAAACGAGTGTGTTTTAACGAGCATTCTTACAAACGTTCTGGAGAGCATACTAGAGAAATGACAGTAAATTTGCCTCAACCTTCTTGCCGATTAGAGCGTTCGCTAGAAAGATCGTGAAAATGTTCGAAGCACTGATCGGTTCTGTTCGTTATTCAGTTCGACAAAACCAATAACTGCGAATGCTCGCTGTTCTTTTACAAGTGAATACTCAGGTGTATATTTCATGCAGTTTGGAACATAGACAGTTTTAGCTTTCCTCGTGAGCATTCACCTGTAATGAGCATAATTGCGAATGTTTCAAAACGATATCACAAACGAGAGTGTTTTAACGAGCATTCTTACAAACGTTCTGCATACTATTAGAGCATACTAGGGAATTGACAGTAAATATGCTTCGACCATTTTGCTGATTAGAGCGTTCGCTAGGAAGATCGTAGCAATGTTCGGCTCTGTTCGTTGTTCAGTTCGACAAAACAAATAACTGTGCATGCTCGCTGTTCTGTTACAAGTGAAATACTCAGGTGTATCAGCACCATTAGAATGGAAGTTATAAATAGGTATACATGATGCGATACACGGAATTTGAAACGGGCAGTAGGTAAAATATTGAATATTGAGTATTGAGGTTAGGGGCACTTTAGTGGGGTGCTGTGCGCTGAATGCTTGTTCAGGGAATTTTAATAATTTCGTTCTGTCGAATTAATAATGCCACTTTAAGGGTGTCAATAGGCTTTGTAAACAGGTATATTATTATCATGATTATTGAATCCTTTAGGATTAAGCGTCTAGTAATATTATCCCTGATTAATATTGATAATATCTTATTTAATTAAAAATAATTCTATTCCCTAATAATATTTAATAAATAAAGTGATTAAAAATAATGCCGTAATAATATATAGATATCTCGTAACAGATCTTTTCAGGGTTGTCCGACTTTAAAATGGGTAACCTCTGCCCTTTGTGATAAAGCAAGATGACACAAGACGAGATTTTGCTTTTGATTCCCTAACTTATTATTTTAGATAAAAAGTTGGGGAATCAAAAAAAAACTTGTTAGGTTATAACAGGCTCGTCAATCAAAGATGTTCACATAACCTAAAGAAAACTATATTAAGAAAAGTAACATCGATAAATACGGAAATCTTCACACTCGAACTTTCGCCAAATCTTCAAATCTACGTACATTCTAAACTAAAGCAGTATATTCACTTATTACCGAACTACAACAAAACTGTGATCTATCATATCTATAATAATATAATAATGTATTTATTTTTCATTTAACACAATGATACATACAGTTCTTACATTTAATTAATTCAGGTAAAATCTTAAGTTGCCTGTACTAGGGTAAACCTGTGCCACAGGCGCTAAGGGCACTCACAGTATACTACGAGGGTCAAACTGAAAGTTCTTAGAAAATCAAAAACTGATTACATTAGCCAGTTATTAGTTTTATTATATCTTTTCAAAATATTGTCCATTGACGTCAATACACCGCTGCATGCGATGGAACCACTGGGAAAAGCACTTTGCCCACTCGTCCTTAGGGGTCTCTTCAATGGCATCGCGATACGCAGCCACCGCTTCTTCAGCATTCATAAACCGCTTTCCTTTAAGTTTTTCTTTAATTTTTGGAAATAAATAAAAATCACAAGGCGCGAGGTCGGGGCTATACGGCGGGTGACCCAGTAATTCAACGTTTGATGTCGCCAAATAGTCGATCGTTCGCTTGGCGGTGTGCGACGAGGCGTTGTCGTGGTGAAGGAGGATCCTACTGCGAGGTCGTTTCTCTCGAACTTTTTCCAAGACAAGTGGCAAACAATTGGTAGTGTACCATTCTGCAGAAACTGTTTTTTGATCCTCTAACACAATTGTTGCGAAATGACCTATCCTTCCAAAGAACGAGGCCACCATTTTTTTTCCCGCACTTCGATCTCTCTTCACTTTAGTTGGCAACTCCTCGAAAGGAAACACCCACTGAGCAGATTGTCTTTTGGTTTCAGGATCATAACAGTAAATCCAGCTTTCGTCACCTGTTAGTATGTCGAACACAGCATTTGAGTCACCTCCGTTAAATATTTCAATCATTTTACGGCACCAATCCACACGATGGAATTTTTGAGCCTTAGTCAAATTATGAGGTATCCACCGGGCGCAAAGCTTCCTGACCGCTAAATGTTCGTGGAGGATTTTGTGCACTTGACTCATACCGATGCCTAAGCTTGTCCGAATCTGCTGATAGGTCACTCTTTTGTCAGTCTCTATCATATGCCGCACAACACCGATGTTATTTTCAGTCGTCGCCGTAGAAGGCCGTCCCTCACGTACATCATCAGTGAGATTAGTGTGACCACGTTTAAACTCATTAAACCAGTTGTAAACAGTCGCACGAGATGGGGCTTCATCGTGAAAGGCCAATCGTAGTCTATCATAACTTTCTTGTTGACTTAAATGACATCGAAAGTCATAAAAAATCATTGCACGAAAATTTTCTCGTGTTAAATTCATGTTGACGTGACACAGACAATTTTCAATTTGCCGCCAAATCGTAAAACAAATGACAAATGAATGAAATATATACTCAGTAATATTGGCAAAGAGTTCTATTTTCAAATTTTAGAATATTTTTTTTATTATATTGTTTATAAGTGGCCAGTTCTAAGAACTTTCAGTTTGACCCTCGTATTATGAACTAAGTTACGAGTTTTAATCTTAACAATACTCATCACAAACATATATAACCAATGTAAATATTGCTACCAGAAAAAGTACAATATATAAATTACAAACTTAATATCAACTTTACAATACCTACTAGAGAACTATGACCATTTGCCAATATTACGGTCAGCATTTCTTCGGAATGTTCATATTATTATTTCGGTTTATGCTGATTGAGTATATATATAGATGGGAATTTTTTTCTTGTTTTTTTTTAATTGCAATCGGGAAGAGGGCTTCAAATTGTCATCGGCGTGGAATCCAGTCATTCGGCTAACAACACCCCACTTTAATGCGCAGTTGGCGAATGTTCAATATACAGATACGATTAGTGTGTTTTGCGCCGGTACTTCGAAAATAAACGACCCGGGGGTAGAAATTGAAGCTTCTACCTCGCACTCGGAGACGTGACATCGCTACACCAGTCAGCTTGCGACCACGGGACGTGCAACCATCTCGAAACGTCTAGCAAAATACGGTATGTAAATACCTAATGCATGTTTGCGTTAATTCCCGTCTATATATATAATCTTAACATGCAACGCGAGTGTTTAAAAGTTTCTATGCTGATTGAGACGCAATGTCGATCTTGTATAAACTAGGTCACAATTATGTCACTGTTTCTATAAAATATGTAAATAAACACAAGCAAGATACTTATACAATTGGAAAATAACATAAAATATGTGGCGGTCTTAGGCACCCTCACTGTAGTCTACAGAGTTTAAGTGTCGCGATTCTACAATATTTTTCGCTGGGCATTCGAGGTCACCAGTTTTATGGCTGCCTGGTTTTTTAAAACGTAGACATGTTGCACATTTCGGTGTTTCATTTTTCTTAGTGCAATCTTTGGCCTCATGACCCAGTTCGCAACAATCTCCATACGTGTAGCTGATCTCGCGACAAGTCTTTGCCGCATGTCCATACTGTTGGCATTTGAAGCATCTGGTCACAAGTGTAAAGTCACGAACAGGACAGGAGGTCCAATAGATGAATACTCTATCCTGGTTAATGAGGTAAACCCATTCAATATAGATCTAGTTCATGACAATGACAAAATAGAACATTATACTTCTGCTCGGTTTCTTGGATTAATTATAATTGGAAAGAGCACATTAACTCACTCAGCAAAAAGGCAAGTAGCCAAGCATATGCATTATTTAAACTTGCTCCAATAATAAATTCTGATGCCCTACTTTTGGCATATTATGAACTGGTAGAATCTGTTCTCAGGTATGGCATCAGTTTTTGGACTAACTCAACCAATAAGGATATGGTTTTCAAAATAAAAGCGATGCATACGTGCAATGTTCAGTATACCAATTACTGAGAGCTGTAGGCCGGTTTTTATTAAGCACAAAATTCTCACGCTACCATCTCTGTACATAATGGAAGTAGCCCTATTTGTCAGAATTAACCATCACTTATTTCCACGGCTATCCCAAAATGGAAGGATTAATCGGCGTGACAGAAGTAAACTTTGCGTTCATCCAGCTATAACAACGTTGCTACACAAAAGTGTTGTGTGCAAAGGTTTTTTAACCTATAATAAGATGCCCGAACATACTAAAACATTAAACATTGACTGTTGTAAAGAAACACAGCAAAGGTTTCTCTCTGACAAATGTTATTATAATGTAGATGTTACATGTATAAGCACTTGACATTTACTTATATGAGTATTTTTTATTCCTTTTTTGTTTTAATTTTTGCTAAAATTTGTCTTATAATCTTATCAACTGTATCATTATTTTCTTTTTTATTGTTCCTTTTATTCCTGTGTTGAATTCCAATTTTTGTTAACTTAATTTATATATTTCTGTTCATCTTTACAATGAAATTTTAAGAATTTATGTAAGTAGTCAAATTTAATTTAATAACATTGATTTCATTTAAAAAATAAACTATTTGTCCACCTGTTTTGGTAGAACATGTTGATTCTCATGAAAATAATTTAACACCAATGATATGCACCTACCATGTATTTGTATTATATACAGTATTATTGTATTTACACATGTTTTCACAAATAAATACATCTTTACATTTAACAGTTAGAAACATACATCAGAATTATTCGTCACTAACCAAAATATTTTTAGCATAATCACACAAATAAATCTTAATAAATTCATAATTTTACACAGTACTTATATAAAATGAGAAGTTTCTCTTGCCGCTGGCTTTTCTCAAAAATATATTTTTAATTACTGTGCAAGGCACGGTGTATTAGAGCCAAAGCGAAAGGCTGAGTTGGAAATACAGCGGCCATTAAAAACAGTTAAGTTCTTGAAGAATAAATGAATAGGGGTTCCGTGCCAGGTGTATATAGTGTTGGAGAAGTAGTTTTTGTTGTTTTGTGAACATTATATGGCTATTATAGCGTTTGCTGCAATAGAAACATAAAAAATGTGTTTATCTATACTACATGACGATACCTTAATTTACAAACCAGCTAACTCCATACGAGCAAATTTTTCAGGAGACACTTAAAACCGTATTTTTTTTTGTTGACTACTTATGTGATAATCTAAAATACCGTTGGTAGATTTAATCGTAAATTGTTATTTTTGACATTTAAATTATTTTATAACTGTTCTTTATAATACTACAGCGATTTTTAGCAGTTATCCTCTTTTCCTTTCTTGTAAAATTAAGTGATTTTTTAGTTAGCTGGTTTTCTCAATAGATTATATTTAAGGTTTTTTCTTCTGTTTAACTTTTTATTTAAAGTTAAGTACACTCATTAATAATAATCATAGAATGTTAAAGATAAGTAAGTCTGCAAATCTTAAGCGTGATAGGTACTCGCCGTTTATGTTAATCCCGCGTCCTTTCCAGTGCAACGTCTTGAACATATCCTCCATTGCATTTGTGAACCATTGTATTAAATCTAAAGATTACTTGATTAAATATGTCTGTTTCGTGATAAAGTAAATAAGTATCCATTCTTTGTATTATGTACATCTACTTTTCAATAATAGCTCTCAATTTCTAGAGTTTTGTAATTTTTTTGACTACGAAACGTGAAGCGGTAACCGTACAGGACTCTGACGCCATAGAAAATGGCCGACTTAGTGGAGTTGGCTGTCAAAATCGTAACATTCCGTGACACACGGGAGCTGGCTGATTTTCGAATAGCGATTTATAGATAAAATTGTGATTATATCGGAGTTATCGTTTTTGGAAAACACGCGGCCATACTATTCCGTACTATATCGACAAAAACAAGTTTTTTACCGAAAGTGGAGTTAGCTGGTTTTTTACTTTTTAGGACGCGATAATCCCTGAGACTACAATTTCGATTTGAAAAGTTACTTAATTTTTATGACAGTAACATCACGCTACGACTGAAAGCCGCAATAGTTTCAATGAGTAAGACCCAAATACTTATACGTACCTTTGCCTACCGTAGGAGGCTGAGGATGATACCATGATTTGGATTCCTACCGTGGCAGAAACAATAACGCTTAGCAAGTGCGGGTTTGCAGACTTCACACGACTTTTGAGAGAATTACAGAGAATCCTCAGATATGCAAATTTCGTTAATGGCGCTGATACACCTGAACATTCACTTGTAACAGTACAGCGAGCATTCGCCGTTTTCTGTTTTGTCGAACCGAACATTTTCACAATCATTCTAGCGAACCCTCTAAATTCCAATAGTCCGTAGAATATAGAAAAAATATAGAAATCCCACTACAACAGCAGTTTTATCCAATATGTTTACTTCAGTTTCACTTATAAATTATTTCTACATAGAGTAAGAGTAAGAAACAAAAACAAATGACATTTCTAAATAATAAAATGCAGATTTTAATTTGAACAGGTTTAATAAATCACACAAGTGTCTGTTCCTACGTTCAAATTTATTTATCAATATCGAGAGTTTCTCAACATTCACATTATTGAAATTAATTCTGAGTAAACCAAATCTAAGGATCATGGAAGAAGATATTGTAAACATTATCGATATTTATTCTGAGTAAGCCCATCACTAGTCAAGTTAAAATTAGTGACAAACTACGAAGATTCTTCCCTAGATTAAAATCATAAGTCAAAGTGAAGTAAATATATTGGGTAGAACCGTAGGTTTAACCGCCATTATAGCGACAATTCTGTATTATCTTTATTCCAAGGCTCACCCGAATGTTCGTGAGAATGCTCGCTAAAACATACTCATTTGTTTTGTAAAATTCGCGAGAATGCTCATTACAGGTGAATTCTCAAGTGTTTCAGCGCCTTAAGATGTTTTCCTTTCATCGTTAAGGAAACGATATAATTAAAAATGTAATGCGTACATTACTTAGAAGAGTGGAGGTGCGCGCCGTGATGTAAGTGTTTGAGAATTTGAACCGAAACGTTATGTTAGTTTGTCCAATAGGATATTGCTGCCTATTGTGTTATATAGCTATTTCTCTTTTCTGAATTTGACAAAAAAAACTTAATTTTTATATTCAATTAGCAAATGCGGAACCCAAAATGTCAATGAAAGAAACCATTTACACAGCAACGATACGCGTTCAGAAAAACGTATGGAATACTATAAACGTAACATTCGAAATTCAGCTTTATCACAAAGGTTTAAAGTTCATCGATACGTCAAACGGTAGCGTATACTTTTAAAGAAATTAAAAAGTTAAAAGCAAAGATTTTCAAGAGTCTTTAGCGAGATTTTCTAATGAATGACCTCTTTTATGCAAATTCTGGTTTAGTTTGTATATTTTAATCTTTGACGCGTTTCAGAGAATGGCGTAGGCGTTTCAACCTTCTAGACCGAGATTTAGTCATTTTCTTCACTTTGCTACTTGTATTATTAATGTACAAAATTATCATACATTATGATTAAAGAACTTATTTAAATTATGAAATGCCTCTGAAAAAGTTTTTGAAGTGTCTCCATTAAATTATTTCTCTTAAAACTATATGAAAAGCACCCTTAAAGAAGATGTAAGTTTGAAATTCGATTGATTCGTAACTTGTAACGTCTTCAGTTTGATACGTACTTCCTGCAAATTTTACAGGCTGTTTCTGTGGCCTTATTGCTTTTAGTATAAGGTTTATTTTCCTTTGTTTTGTAGTTGTTCCATGTATAGACATGTTAACGCCTTTACAAGCGACGAGATAATTGATTAAGGGTTTGTTGCCACTTTTTTACACCCTTCCACCATTTGTTCTCAAGTTTGTTGTTGCTAGTGATTTTCGGAACCTACAGCATGTCTTCTTGACATAATATGAAATGTAATTTAGACTTGTTTATAGCCGGCACGTGAGATTTCCGATTTTCCTGTATTTTTTTTTCAAGTTGATTGCGAAAATGTTTCCTTGTATCATCAAGATAATCTCGAAATTCTGTGTCCGCTAAGTCGTTGATTATACTTGTATTTAACGTACATATTTGTAATTCTACGTTTGAGGGGTTAATTGAGAAAACATTATTTAACAAAAAAATATTCGTCAATGTTTAAACGATTTCTGCTCTGCAAAATGTCATAGTTAAATTTAATAAGAATGGTCATAATATATTACACTAACCTTCATTCATGGCTCTGCACGCGTGAGACGTGCCTGCTACACTCCCCAAGGAACACACATTTTGCCAAATTTCAACTTCTTGCATCCAGTAGTTTCGGCTCTGTTTTGTCTGGCAGTCAATCAGTAACAAAATATTTATGTGGTATGGCAATTCACAAACTGGGCGTGTACAAACGGCTTTACTTCTTAAATGTTTACTTTTTACGGTATTACTGATTAACCGATGCAACGTTTATTTTTTTTTACCTGTTTAATTTACTAACAAAATGAGTTCAAATAGATCTACTTTAAAAAGAAAAGAAAATAAATTCTTCAGGTATACCTTTTTCCCAGGTTAAAATTCTAGTAACTCTCATTTTCAACTAAAATTAATTCAAAGAAAAGTATCTCCTCTGTCGATATCATAAAAAGATAAAGAAAAGGTAAACAGAATTTTCCTATTTTATTATTCAAGTTAAGTAATCGTAAACGAAATAAAATACTAGAAAAGTTGTCCAAAATCGAGTGAAATATTAACTATATTTTAAAATTCAACTGTCATAACATCTCGAAGAGTTTGAGCTCAATGGAACTTAGTCTTTTATTTGATATGTCTCCTAAAATAAATAAAGATATATTCCAAGTTCGGCTCATGTATTATTCAATGAATGGTCAGAATATGTTTGTATTATATAATGGATTCTTTAACTTTGAAATTCGTTTGCCTTCAATCAATGTACTTATAAGTTTGATTTTCAAAGAGGAATCACACTTATACGAATTTATTTGGGTATCGCGTGGGATGTTATAAGTTGGAACAATAGAAACAAAAGATAGACTGGCTTTAGCCGACGAACTATTTGAGTACTACTATTTATGTAATGGATCTCGATCGCATTACTGTTTAAGATAAAGGTATTTATATGTAACTATTTGAGGTCTTCATATTCATAACATAGCCCAGTGTTATATTAGGATGCGCTTAACTCATTTGAATAATGCAAAAAGCTGGTAACTTCTTACGTGCGAAATAATATGGAAGAACAAAAATGCAATACCTAACGTCATTATAACGGACACTTACTTAAAAGCCTTCAGTTATTAATTTTTTGAAATAATTATAAATACCGATCAGTATGGGCTAACACGACTCAGGTTAACTAACTTAAACAGTTATATGCACATTCATGGTCCACGCCACGTTTCTGCTTAATAACCAAACGTAAAACTCTGTTAACATGCCGCACAAAATTCCCGAAGAGGTGATACCAGTTGCTTATTTTACCTCAATTTCGAGCAAAACTTGCCGCGTACCCACGCTTTTCGGGGCGTGTAAGCCGGTCCTTAATATTGTCATAGCGGATTCCGGCAGGAATTAGTTGGCAAAACGCCAACCATAGCTGGCTACAATTAGCCCTTGCACTGCCGACGTCTGTTGCATATGAAATTACGATTCAAAGACAAAACTCGGAGAGGAAAAAAAGTTTCAAGTAACTTTTGTTCCGGAACCTTCTGCAGATTATCTCGTAGTGAGTTTTTTCGAGATAAAGTTCGTTTTATATTGCAACGTTTTTGGAAAATTGGGCTGTTATTAATTGATCGTGCTTGCTGTAATTTCGAAAACTTTGTTCATGTTTCTGTAGTTTTAACGTTATTTAGCTCGGGAAGATGTATGGTAATGACTTTGTTACGTAAAAGCAACACAATTATACTTGTGTATCTTCGGAAAGGATGACAGTAGTCTACCTATTACCTACGCGAGATGTTTCACAAAGATTTTTGCTCAACTTCGGCTGTGATGTTACTTAGATGTTCCTTAATTCAGATCCATATCATAATTGCCTTACCAAGGAAAGATCTGTTGCTGAAAAAATAATGAAATATCTATCGATACTTCTCAACTGGTTTTACAGGCACACTGATACAGTTTGAGAATGTTGTTTTGCTAGAAAATATTATTAGACGCTAGAAATATGTTAATAACTTTGTTAGTGCAAGGTTCAGTAACTTTATCCAAAATAAACGTAAGAATATTCCAAGTTAGCGGTACAGAACGTGATTTGGCTCGAGTGTGCTGGCTTTATCGGAGAAGAAAAGAATGCCAAGCGACTATTTTTTTTTTATATTTTAACATTCTCAAGTTGTTTAATACATATTATAATTCATTATCAGAAAAAAGGAGATTGAAAGTGTGCAAAGTTATTCACGGCCTCCTTTTTAGCTTCAATTCCTTCCTCATCCTATCTCCTGCGCTTCCTTCCTATAGGGAAAACCCTATAGGAAGGAAGCGCAGTAATAACATTGCTTTTAGTTGAATTTTCGTGAGATGCTTCTTTCGCGATGACACATCCAAAGTGCCACTCATGTAATTTAATAGATTTCAGTGCGTTCATAGGTAAGTCAGAATAATCAGTTGTATAGATAGATTCACTGAGCCTTTGGGCTGACCTAAAATCATTACGTAGTTTAGTTTGGAGATCAGTTAACATTCGTTTCGTGGAATATCTGATGTACATGCGAAATTCTACGAACTGAATTCGTGTATTATATTCGTGTGTGAAAGCTTTCTCAATGGCATTTTTAACACCAATGAGACCAATAAGCTGAAGTTCATTCGTTTTTTATGTTTCGTAGTAAATTGAACAGGTCTAAGTATTTTTTTCTGTCCGTTAAGAATTGTGCTCAGGAGTGAAATATACCTTTGGCTGACATTTTTCTCACACAAATATTTATGTCGCCAGTTGTGTCAGCAGAATTAAGACATCCGAATGCAGCTTAAGCGCAAGTGGTAAGAATATATGACAAGTTTTTTCTTTCCAACAACCAAATAAAATTTGATACTGCCACATATTTTTATCTCCTTTTTACTGTTAGTGATAATAGCGTCAGATATCTATGTAGCGGGTCTACATCGTTTAGTTATTTGTAATAGCTGGTGGAATAACTTGTATTTGCTTCCACATATAGCTATGAGTTACACCAATCGTGCACACGAGATGTCAAAAAACAAGAATACTTTTATGTTTACAAGTCGTGAATGTTTTTTTGTTGACTGATTTCACAGCTATCATAATATAAACTATGACGACATTCACTGCATGTTTTGCCCATTTGTGTTGCACACCTCCAACACTATAATTACAAGACATATGTTCAATACAGCTTTATTGAAATAGCCTATAAATTCCGCCAATAACTCTGCTTTTTGATAGTGAAAAATACAGTTTAAAAATCCACTTTTAAACTGCAGCAAAGTTCCTAAGTTCCGAAATATCCGAAGCACGTGACTAACGATTAAATTATAAATCTATAAGGCAGTGAGAGAGCAAAAAGTACAGTTTTGGCTCTAAGCCAGTGTCCTGTTGTAACGTTTACCAAATGCAATATTTTATCTACCCCTCTCCCCACTATCCCCTCTACTGCCTCTGCACTTACGAGCTGTCAGGATTTTAATTTACTTTGCAAAGGAAAATGTATATTTACGTTTATAGGCGACTTCGAAAGTGTATGACATTAATGGATTAAATGTTAACGTTATTATTTTGGATGCTTATAGGTATATTGAATGCAAGTGTGTGTGTGTGTGTGTGTGCGTGCGTTCAGTGTTGACGTCAATACGGCTGAACAGTCATTGCAGTCACTCATAAGCTTTTGTATCGAAAATGAATGAATTTGAAATATGGAGTATAGTTATAACAAAATATTGTTTTTATATATTTGCCTTGTTAGGTGCATAGGGTTCCCACCAAGAACTTAGGGTCCCAAGACAACCTCACCTGCAAGTGATGCACCTGCCGATTACGTGGGACCTAAAAATTCCTGGCGAAATGTGGGTGTAATATTACACCTCTGCCTACCCCTTCGGGGATACAGGCGTGAGGCTATAAATAAAAAAAAATTGTTTTATATATGGATCCAGGTATGGGATTTTTCGTATTTGGCCCATTATTATGAGTGTAGATTTCATCCGCTTGCGCAAACTTCTAGTTATCGTGTTGTAAACCACATTGTAGCAGGATGCATATTGTCGTATAGATTCTTTCTATGTGATCTACGAACATTGTTATACAAGGAATCTACAGGATTAATTCTTTAAAATACTTATCATTTTTAAGCTCCATTACCAAATCTAGTTTCTTAAATATTTAATTTCTTGAGCTTTAATCCGAATTTAAATCTTACTGAGTCTTAATATATTTGTCGGAGGTTATAATTTAAAAGACTCGAGCTTTATTGGCATAAAAGAAGCTGTGTCAATCTTAAGCTAAGCGTTATTAGACATTATGATACTTATTTAAATTTAAGGTCTTGTCACGTTGGGCGCCACTGTAACGGGTTCTAGAATAGAAACTCAGTAGAGGTTCTAGGTGCGTTTATTGCCGAGTATTGTCTCACTTCCCTTGCCACGAGTATGACCGATCAACAACACGACACTGGCCTGAACACTAAGGGCTGCAGTCTCCCACGCTGTTCCCTCCGGTGGTGTGCAGGGCAGGTTGCTTGAAGGGCTGCGCGTAGCGGGCAGATCCTCACAGGCCGTTGGTTCAGCTGGTAGGCGCCGGCAGTCTGAGAGCGATGAGCAGGCAGGCCAGACTCTTCGGCAGAGGTGACGCCGAAGGCGATGCAGGAAGTGTAGCGGTCTAGGTAGTGTAGCCCGGAGCCTTAAGGTGGACCTGGAACCTGAAGGAAAGCAGCATTAGGTGAGCCACAACCAATAGAGTCAGGCAGGCGGCGTCAGCCCGCCCCAGCTAGCAGGTAAAGAGATGGGCAGTACGCTAGTGCAGTAAATGTAGTAACTCACCCACAGCTGGGAATCAGGATACACGTACAACGTATACGGATAGAGTAGCGGTAGTAGTCAGTATAGATTAGCGGTGCCGGCCTCTCTGTCGGCCTCATTATATACCGGCCCTCCATCAGCGTTGGAGTCCGTTCAATGACCATATTTGGTCAGGCTTCGCGAGCGCAGACGATGGCCTTCTCTGATTGGCCGAGCGTATGGACAGTACTGTGACGTAGACGCGGTAAGTACCGGACATACGTCACAATATTTTCATTTAAAAGCTACGGTAAGGTTATAACCTAACCCAACCGAAGCTCCTTATTACTTATTTTTGCGCCTGCTATGTCAAGGCTGCTGCCAAACTTGGAGGGTGTAAACGCCTCATCAGGTTCTATGAGGGAGTCATGCAGTCAAAGGCCCTATACGTATAGAGAGCAAATGCGACCTGTCTTCCCCCGAAGAACCAGGTGTCGTCGCGGGAGGCCGCTCAACGATCTTCGGCCACCGTGAATACACGCCTGCGGGCGGCGGGCCCGTTGGGGCGCCCGCCGTCCATGAGGCCCGAGCGGTGGTGAACTAGGAGGTTGGAGGAGTATGAGTACGCTAGTAGACTTCGTCGTTGATGGTTGTATGAAAGGGGATGTATGAGGGCAAGTTTTTGGATGCATGTGAGGGACGGGGGTCCCTCACATGCATCCTATTTGGCGGGCGGTTTTCGTGGCTCCGCCATTCAATGGAGGAACACCGTGGTAATTTTGTGAGTATTACCGACACTTCTCATCGGGTCTCACAGTCTCCGAGGCCGAGGCCGAGCCTCTTAATGCCAGCCTAGGGGTCTTATTTGTTAGTTTGTCACCCGTACTATAAGGCAGTGAAACACGCGGCTTCACCCACATCAGCTCAATATTACAAAATAGTATTTAATACATTTAATAATATTTCAAACCGGCTGATTCTGATGCACCACGAAAATACAACAGCTACTCATAAACATATTTAACTAGAGGATGTCCGCAGCTACGCCCGCACATTTTTTTTATGTAACTGTTTCTGCTCGATTACGTTTTCGTTGTAGCTGGTCTGTCAGTCAGTCAGTAATGCATTTCATATATAAAGATATTCATTGTAGTGAATAACGCCTTGGATGGCAACTAGTTACAACGCTAAAAGGTGCTCGCATTTTTCTATTTGTTGCTTTCATTCCATTCCATTAGCTTGTCAGTGACGTTTCATGATAAAAGAATGAAATAAATATTCATGAACAATATTTTTAATGAATATTTATTTTTTCCTAAGTAAAAATAACTGCAAGCTGTTAAAATAAAAATGCATGTAGTTCTATAAAAAATGTCAGATGATAAAATGAAATTACTTACGTATTTTCTAGAATATGGTAATAGCATTAATGTGATAAGCTAGATGACGTATGCCTATTGCATTGCCTAAATTATAATATCTGAGCTTCAGTCCACACACCATGCCTAACAAATACTTTTTTTTTCCCTAACAAATACTCACTGGCACCAGTAATGGCGAGCTGTGCTCCAATACAAACTATTGGTATTAGACTTTATTTAAATCGATAAAGAACTATTTTGAGCACGACTCAGTTTGACATCAAAACTAACTAGGTTGTGAGGGTAACAGAGATCCTGAGTTACGTATATTTCGTATATTGCTTGAAAAGACAACTACGTAAATGTAATGTAAAGTATCGCGATAGATAGAACGGGTATTTATCATACCCGTTCTATCTATCGCGATACTTTACAAAATATTAAAACAATTGGCAAAACAACAGTTTTTAGACAATATATCGTTCTGTGTTGGAATCGAACACCACATGCGACGTGGGCAATGGCGGAGTGATATGAACATTTAGATCATGCTGTTGGAATGAAATCTAACTGCAAAGCTAAAATAAAAATTACTCGCTTGCAATCCAAAAGGATGGTTATGGTCTATGCAGCAGATAATAAGACTGTTGCTTCTAAGAGTCGTTGCTCTGTACAAAAAATGAATGCTTCTGAAGAATACGAAAAACCGCGACAAGAAGCTTCGTATGTTGCAAATTTTCCGAAGGCAGGTTTAAGTGTCTAACTCACGCAGGCGGAGCAGCAGTCACCTGCTGCTCCGCCTGCGTGCACCTGCGTCTAGTTGACAACAAACAAATAGTATCTTCCCTAACCCGCGTAAAAACAAAACTCCCGACCTCGATCCGTAAAAGGCTGACAGGTAGTGGCGTATTCAAAGCAAATTCAGCACATGGTGCACTAAACTGTCCGGTGGTTCAGCAAACAGAAAAGAAGCAAACACGGAGCACTAAAACTATTCTCAATAGAACAGTATGATCTGCATCACAAACAACTGAGTAATTTTTCTGTTGAGGCGACGCCTGCCAACGCACTGCCGCCCGGCCGCATACATTTTCATGAAGTTTTGCATTTTTGATGAACTAAGAAAAGATGGATGGTCTCTGCGGCAATCGCTATTTATTTTTGCCTCTTTTTTGTAAGCGAATTCTAGTGTGCCATATTTTTTGTCATTTTAGAGATTTTTTTAATGATATCGTAGGAAATTGTATAGAAAATGCAGTTATACCAAGTGCCTCAATATAATTTTCTTGATATTTTTATTTTATTAATCGCGGGGTGGTGGTGTCTAGATCTTTTTATACTTTAGTACCTTGGTTTTTCAAGCTCAGAATATGTTTCTTTTCCCTGCTTCATTTAATATTTAAAAAAAAAGTAACTTTTGTTTTGCTTAGGTATCAAAATGACTCCATTCCACCTGCTCATAACTAGTCAGTCATGGAGTCCCATAGTAAACGTCATCAGAGCAAAAAAAGTACAGTAAGAATGCCATGATGGCCCTTGCCTTGGTGGCCTACAGAAAAGATTTTGAGGTTTTTTATAGATACGCTTAAGTTCTTTTTTCCAGCGTCTAAATGGACTGAAAATTTTCTAAGACTGGACACAAAAAGGGCATAAAATTAGGTTAAGTAGCCAGAGTATTTTTCACGATAACAAGAGAAATTCCATTTTGAAAAATTTAAATCTTTTATATGCGATTTTCACCAGATCGAGCTTTTAATTTACCGAAGCAAATAATACCATTTCTACGAATCTATTAAATTTTAAATAAAAACAATGAATACATCATCATCATCATCATCAACATTTAACAGTCCACTGCTGGACTAGGCCTCTCCTTTGAAAAGAGGAATTGGCCTAACGGGTTGGTATAGGGTTTGTATCAAGTTTTCCTTCTCCTTCAGTGCTGTTCTCTGCATAATATGTTGTGTCTATATAGTTATCCCAGTTGTCATTCCAAGACTTCTCGCCCAGGAGCCCGAGGACTGCTTATTAGTCTAACCAGATTTGACAGAATATCAGCTTTTCTACAGAGCGACTGCCGTCTGACCTCCACAACCTAAAGAGGTAAGCATATTCCATGGTTTAGAGCAGTATCAGTTTATTTGAGGGTACTTACATAAACACTGGGTAGGAGGGTACTTTCATTTCATGACAGCCGGGACCAACGGCTTAACGTGCTCTCCGAGGCACAGGGCAGGCGATAATTAACAACTTAATATGCGCTTGGCTTCGAAAAGTCAGTGGTGCGCGCCGAGGATTCGAACCATCTATCCATCATAAGTTCACTCGGCCATCGCTGCTCTAAAATAGAATTAATGTACGAAAAGGTCCATTATTGCCTCGGTCCCATAAATAATGCCATATAAATAATATAATAATAATAATAATATAATAATAAATTCTTTATTTAGGCAACGAAGGCCTATTCAAAAGTGTTAGTTACATAGCTACTTACAAACTAATGTTAGTATTCTTAAAAACTAAAAGACACAACAGATAGGCAGGTATGTCAGTCTCTCCCCACATGAATCCGGGAGCAATGATTCATGTAGAGAGAATCAAGCCTATCAGCTATCATAGCGCAAGTCGCGGTTGGGGCTGACCCGCACTCTGCAGAGCAAGGATGCGCATCTTTTACGGATGGTCGTGTAAAAGCAATCTACTCTATTTTCAAAGAACATGCCTGATGCGCTGCAGAAACGAGGCAGCCCCAACAATGCCCGGATCGCATTATTAAATTGTACTCGTAGAGCATTGCATGATCTTTGCGTGTATCTGGCCCACAGGCTGCTTGTGTAAAACGACGTGCAGTAAGCTCTGAATAGAGAAATTTTCACTTGACGTGAACATCTAGCAAACCTGCGGGCCAGCATATTCGCTCTCACACACAATGTCCTACGTTCACGCTCAATATCTGCATGGTCTTTGAGCTCGGCAGTTAGCAGATGACCCAGGTACTTAAACTGCTGCACCCTTGTTAGAGGCTGTCCATTCAGTCGTATGTGTGGAATAACCACTGGACTTTTACCACCGGCCTCAAAGACCATGAATTCACTTTTCTTAGCGTTGTATTTCAAGCCATGTTCAGTAGCATAGGATTCGCATATTGACACTAACTGTCGTAAGCCACTGACAGAGGCGCTCAGCAGCGCCATGTCATCCGTATAACTCAGGTTATTAACGCAGATGTTATCTACGACATGCATGCTGCTGAGCCTCTCTATAAATCCATTCATATATACATTAAATAATTTAGGGGAAGACAACCCTCCCTGACGCACGCCACACTCTAACACATAAGGCTCTGACAGAACGCCCGCCCATCTGACATACTCGTAGTTGACTTGGTTTGCGTACCAATATTTAAATATTGATATCACATCATGAGATAGATTTAATTTACTCAATTTACTCCAGAGAATATCGTAACAAACCAAGTCAAATGCCTTCGAGAGGTCCAGGAAGCAGGCATACACGGGCGTAGAGCGCTCTATATAGTACCTGACAGTCTACTTAAGACTGAGAACTGCACTCTCTGTTGACAAACCCGACCGGAAGCCAAACTGATTATCGTGTAAGGTCAGGTACTTGTCAAGCTCCATGTTAAGCAGACTGTCAAAAACCTTGGCGATAATTGTGGCTAACGATATAGGACGATAGTTATTTTTATCAGCCACGTCACCGGTCTTATTTTTGGTTATTGGTATAACTATCGATCTCATCATCGCCTCCGGTAAATAGGAATGACGCATGCATACCGACTACAACAACGCCAACACCCTTGGCAGATGAGGGCCAGCAAAGCGGAGGTGCTCAACACTTAGGTCGTCATGACCAGGCGTCTTTCCACTTCTCATTTTATTTATAGCATCTGTGATATTTTCCGCTGTGAATGTTACAAACTGAGAGATACTGTCACTCAACCCCGCGCCGTACACCCCCGTCCCCGATGGTCCCAATGACGATCGCACCCGAAAATGGTCCCTAAACAAATCTGCAATTTGTTTACGATCATCTACTCCCTCGATACTCACAGGAAACCCAGGCTTTAAGTAAGTCCTATTTGTAGATTTTCAAAAATTACGAAATTCCTTATTCTGATGATGTGTGGCAATAACGTCCATTTTTACTTTATCAGTGTGATTCTGACACCATTTCAATCGTGATTTAAAGATTTTCTTACTCTCACACATTTCTTTAAACACAATGCCATGATTTGGTCGACCATGGTAATTCCATATTTTACACTTAGCTCTAGCCTTCCTGTGGGCATCAGCCACGTATTTATTCCAGCCAATTATGCTCCTTACAGTTTTAACACTGGTGCTGATTCCTTAACTGGGTCACAAATTTGAAAAATTGCGAGACAATTTTGTCTTGACTAATGATTGCAAGAAACAAGCATGCGCCCGTGTTATCTCGAAGTATCAAATTATTAGAAACTAAGAATGAAAACGCAATTTCCTACAACAATTTGAAACAAGCCGCCTTTTGGAAAAGTTGTTAACTATGACGACGATTAATAGCTATGTAAGTTATGCATAATTTATGAATTTTCGTCAGCAGTATAATTTATAAAAATGCATATGAATATTTTGTCAGAAGTCAGTTAAGAAGCTATCATGGTCCAGGGACACCAATTGCCATCGCACAAGAGCATCTGAATATCTTTTAGTTGTATCGCGACACAGAACGACTGCTTTTCGTGGTAGTTTTAGATATGCTGCCACACGATGCTGGAACGATCTGCCGCCTCCTCTTCGTACTCTTAAAACGTCATATACATTCCGCACAAGGCTAAAGAAGATTTTATTAGACGAGCAGAAGCTCGGAAGGTAGGATCTGCATTTACTAAAACAATTGCAGCATAATAACAATAGCTTACTAAGTACTTACTCGTAAAATTGACTGAATTACTTGAAATTTTGCAGTCATAACACCACATACATATACACACATAGACACAAAAAACACTACACAAATATAGAACACATATGTCACAAGTTGAATTGTAATATCAATTTCTTTTTTATTGTAATAACAATCCATACGCCATTTTCGATGCGCAATGCCATAGCATAGCCATCGATTAAGCGTCAGTGTTATACTTAATTGACACCAATGACATTGCTTAGTCCGGAAACTGGACAGAAGCAAATAGAGTTTACGTATGTACGCAGTTATTATTGCAATTAAATGTTTAAGATTTTTCTATTTTTTTAGTTTATAAGTTTTTAGTTTCAAAGTTTTATTTTGTTTTTATTTTATTCTTTGTGATTCCGTGACGCCATTCAATGGACCTGCCAGAATACCAGCGCTGCGGCAAAGTTTGTCGCGGCATTAGCTGATACAGGCTCCAATTTTGGCCTCACTAATGCTGTTCCTTCTAATTTGTTATTAGACTTTATTATTATTTTATTCTATTTTGATTATATTTTCTGTCATTTATTGTTGTGAGGCACAAATAAACATTTTTTCTTTCTTTCTTTCTTTCCAAAATTAAAACATTTACTGGATTTTATTGTGCCCGAAAATTTTATTTTCTGATTGTTGGAAATACTATAATGTAATAGGACTGTGAATTGTAAATGATATTAGATATCACTTAAAATTCACAGTACAAAGTGAGTGTAAATTCAAACTGTTTACTGCAATCATTGTGTTTTTATTATTCAAAAGACTCATTTCGTAGAATAAAATTTCTCATTACCAAAATGTATACGTATTTAGAATTTATTTGGTTGAGAGAGTTCAAATCAATGATTCTTTTGCTAACATATTACCTTTCTGTAGTAAGTGTGAACATTTAATAACTATCATGTACATTATCAAAATAAACAGACTAACAATAAAGTCGTTTATATCAAATTCTTGTGTTGCCTGACTGACTGACAGACAAGCTACACCCAAAACTATTGGGCGCAATAAGCTGTAATCTGGCATGTATGTTCCTTGGAGACCGTAGGAGTGCACTAAGAATGGATTTCTAGAAATTCCCATTGAATCGAACAGACACGATTAAATTAAATAAAATAAATGTCCGGACGTCCTCTAGTATATAATATAAGCATAGTAAACTTATTTTATTTATTCCTAGCAATTAGGTTTACAAGCTACAATACTAACTACTGCAGTGTAAATGCTTCGGAGCGATTTAAAAGCAATTAAAATGCAATAGTTTCATTTTTATTTTTGTACCTGATTTTTTTCGAACGTTTCGTGGTTAAGGCTAGTTAATCCTAGCTTTTGACCGCGCATACACGTATGAAGAGTACACTTTATCAAATAATATTTGCACCCATGCATTACTTAAAAATAAGTGCCTCGTATTAAATTTCACAAATTTTCTTTCAAGGCAAGCTTAGAGCTGTTTGGAAATTGTTACAAGAAATCTTTCTTTTTCGGTCATGACGCAGGTATTGTAGCGGCACTGTTTCAAACCAGTGAGTTATCATATAACCTTATATAAGTTATCATTTGAAATATTATTATTAATCGATATAAAATGCCAACGGCGGGTTGCCAGCGCGTTGTCTCAAAGTTGTTAGTACAGTAAGCTGTGCTGCAGCTAAACCGTCATGGTGCTGTTACAATGGACTACGACCTTGCATCTGCCTCTAAGGCCAAATCAATTTTTTGTTAAAATTAATTAAATTCAACCAACACATATACATTATATGTACACTTTTGCAAGTTTATCTCCATAAAGTTAACAGTTTTTCTAACTGATACACAGGCCCTTCGCCTCTTACTATAATTTACCAACCAGGTTTAAAATACCAACACATCAAAACATTTTTTAAAGATTATAAAAGTTCGCATAAATATACGAAGCTAGATTGTTGAAACAATAAATCCGCCGTTTTGCAGCACGAAATAATAACAAGTAAAAAACATACAAGTGCACTTTTTGACTCTGATAAATCAAATGGAGACCTCTTGAAATGCGCCGGTAGTTGGAAGGATTGTGTCTGCATATGAACGTGAAATATTTCGTGCAGTTTAGAACATAGACAGTTTTCGCATTTTGAATAATTGAGATAATTTTTGTATCAGCGCGGTTGGTCAACATTATTATACAAATTGTATGACGTATCGTCATACAATGGCGTTGACACGGCCTATACCTGAGGGGGTATATAGTGATGAGCACACGGGTTTCTTTGTGATAATTTGTGTGTATAATAAACTAATTGTCCACATAATTTCTTGCCACATGATCACCATAACTCCTTAATACTCGCTAAAGCGCCGTATGAAACTAGGCCGGCGGCGGTATTCATAAGCGCATCAATATGTAAGATGTTCGGCACACATTCAGATCTAGTCATGTTTGTGATAACCTGCTTATGGTTTTATGTGTATTCACGTATTCAAAGACAACTATGGACGAAAAGTAGGCTGGGTTTCACAGAAGTGTACGGCGGCGTTGTTATTGATGCAGCCGTCATTAACCCGCCATTGGTGACGTACAGGTCTGTGAGACCGAGTAATTTTAAAAACTCCAATAACTTTTTCTCTCGGTGTCGATGTATTTTGTAATTTCGAGTAACTGTCTCGATCCGCGTCCCGCACCGTTAGGCCTTTACCACACTTGACGGAAATTCCGTCGCGGATCTTCCACGGCGGAACGCCTATACAAGTTATTGTATATAAATAACCAATACCAGGCACACTATGCGGATGATCCGTCGCTCCGATCGCTCTTAGCATTTTCCGTAACGGAAGATCCGCGACGGAATTTCCGTCAAGTGTGGCGTAGACCTTAGTCCACCGCGCGACAGCGGCGCATACTCATGCACATAAGTTTTGGCGCCAAAAAGCTGTTTGACAGTTGAGGAAGACTTACTTCTGCGGGATGATTTTTTTTTTGGTTCTAAATCTCGGGGCGTGGGAGCGGTGCGATTTGAATAATTATTTTTGTGTTGAAAAAGAAATTGGAAGGCTATACAACATCACGCTATGAGTCACGATATAACTAAAATATGTGTGCGCTAACCATACGTAGGCATATTTTGGCAATGGATCAGCAACCCCACCTTTCGCTACGTCAACTAGGCGGTTACCGAAAAGAGTACATTTGTACCGAAAGCAATGCTTGAGGTAAGTCTATGAAACAGTTTGAAAACATAGCGCGACTTAGCATGCCGTTGGCGAGTTATCGGTGAGTTGTTCGTATGGCATCGATTCACCGTAAATGCGGTGACTACGAGCTAACTACACGGTGTCTGCAGTTAGCGAACTTGTCACGAGCTAATGTGAAGGGGTGTCGTTCTATGGATATCATTTTGCGATATAAAAGGTAGTTTCATGCAAAGTACGTTTCGTTAAAATCGACTGCACGTACATAATATGGTGTTGTGGTTTGAGCGGCCGCTTACCCGTTAAAAACACTACGCCATATGCTGTGGACTTGATTCCCAAACTCCATACAATTTGGAGATCACACAAAGTGCTCTCCCAGCACTGTGACATCGAACCTCAAATTGTGTTGAGTCTGGGTATTCTGTGTATTTGTTGCTTGAAAGTTTATAAAGCAGCAACGGATTTTATCCGAGTACGAGAGTTGTTTTTATCATAGCTATGAGGTAAGGAGTTTTTGTCAATTAACATTTGACTGCTCCCAAGCGTGGTTTCGGTAAGACATCCTGTAAGACCGCCACAAAAAGACGTCGAGGACATCGCAGTGCTTTTTGTGAATAAATAAATAAAGATAAAAACCTCAATATATTTACGAAACGACTAAAAAATTTTTTTCTTAATAGCTGTCTTCTGTTTTTCGAAATTAAATTTAAAAAAAAAAACTTGCTAATTCTCTCGACTCTTTAAAACTAAATATAATTATATTAGTCCACTTAATATAAATCGTCAAATTACAGTACATATTCCCTGCACGATAATTAATTAAGGTATTACCAAACTAACATGATTAGTGATATTTAAACAACGTGGTAAGATGGGGACTTGTATTACAAATGATATGAATGATTCAGAAATTCGGTGAATAAAATTTCTAGAACATTATTTCAAGGCAAATATTTGATTTTAATTTTAGTTTACTTGAAGTGTCTGTGACAGAAATATTGAAATGTTTGAAAAAGTATGTGATGCTTTTTTTAATAAGAGCCGATACGTGAATTTTGATTGAATTGGATTTAGTTTAAAATAAATTTTGTGATTTAGGGTCTTGTGTCTCGAAAGAAAAAAGAATCGAGTTATTCGTCAACTGGCGCGTGTAAAACTCGCTTTTTTTGTCGTCAACTCGCTCGCACATATAAAATACAGTCAAATAAAAACGGATTGCAACCAAGAACTATAAATAGCTAACTATTGCCCGCAGCTTCACCTGCGCTGGCTGATTCGGGTAAGATGACGTATTAAGAATATTGGCGGTAGGAATTTTAATATTTCTCAGCTATGACAGAACATTTGGTACTGAATTTTAGGTATTTAATTTATCGTGTCTTTTCCATTATTAACGTTACATGATACATTCACTATCACTGCAGACTAAGACATATTAAAAAGTGCTCTTAAAACCATATATATTTTCATTTTACATAGCAACGAGACAGATTTGAGAATCTATATTTTGTGTTTAGATAAGTATTCCTTTGTTAATATGATTTTATTATATAAGTAATAGTTTTACGACAAACTCTGATTTGTCACAGAACTCACAGACGTCCTTACGAGATAGCTCACGGGCCTTTTTGTATGCAATTACTCGGGTGTGAGCGGGTTGCGCGGTGCGGGCGCCGCGCGCCGCCGGTTTGAGTTGCCTCTCTTTAATACCTACCGAATATCTACTTAGATTTGGGGATACGTTTTGTTAGGGAGCGGAATGAGGCGATGGGGTTGCGGCCGACGACGCATGATACCCAGGTATGCTAACTCTTAAAAACTTGCTCGCGCGCGCAAACCTTTGCTACCATAGTCATAGCGCTATCTCTTTCTAATTCATGTTGCAAAGTTTGCAACATGAATTAGAATGAGATGGTTTGCAATGCAAATCCGTTAAGACGTCATTGTTTTAGTGACCTTTGTGTTAATAATAATAATAATAATAAGCCCCTCACAAACCTAACTCCACGTCCGGCTCGACCACCTGTAGCCACGTGAGGGGCGGACATTGGCAGCATTGCGCTGTATACTCACCAATGACCAACGGAGCCATAGTAAAACCAATATGCGATGCGACTTAGAAACAGAGAACTACCCCAGGCGGGTACCCACACGGGAGAATCCCGCCCCGGGCCGTCAGGCTCGGGCTGCCCCTCGTATTCTGGGGGGGACAACGTATCGCTAAGGTCTGCCCAGTCCAGTACTGTTGCAACTAATGATGAAATCTCATCAACCCTACACTATACAAACTCGTCATCACCAATATCATCCACACATAGTTTATTTCAATCACCCAGATCATCGTCACCTTATACATTACAATATCATCAATCATCCCGATCCACTACTACATCCCCAATGTCATGCGATGCTGCACAAGAAGCGTTTGCTAATTCTTCTGTGCCCACGTCTGACATCACTAACTCTACGCGATTATTACAAAATAATACAAATAACGTAGATCACAACACACAAGTTTCACACATCGACACTAACACACCAGCAAGAAGTGTTTTGGGAGATATACTTCCCCCAACCACTCTTGCTGGAAAGAGTAGACAACGGATGAAATGGACTAATGCTATAAACATAGAACTCCTCCGTTGCTACTACACAGTAACTATCTGCGAAACCGACATGACCGCCTGGAGACAATTATTACATCAAGTCTTCACAGAAAAATTTCCAGAGCTAAATCATATCTCTGAACAGCGTCTATCAGATCAAATAAGAGTTATCCATAGAAACAATAGAATATCAGCAGCAGAACGCGAACGCATAAAGGAAACCATTACACATACACTAAACAACACTGTCAACACTATCGAAGTACAACATACATCTAGCACGTACCAACATATCAGCCAGCCACCTATCGCAAACGTATCTCAAACAGTACCGAATACACAACACACACAAGAGCAACAAACTATATCACAGACAGAAAGTATTAAATCCTTAGGAACTAGCGAACACATCCAAACTCAAGAAAATGAACCTACAAATACAACAGTAACGCCAATAGATTTTAACCACGTGAAAAATATCTTTACTGAAATGTTTATATAATATACAGGTACAGACCCAACATGCAGACCCATAATTCCTAAATTGCAAACTTCACGACAGATGATAAAAACTGTAAATACCCTTAACGAAATAGTTGACAATCACTTACAAAACAGAAATACCGTAACATTAGAAGAAATTCACACTGTCATCTATTGTGCTGCAAAAACAGTAACAACACTACACGATAGGCAAACTAAAATGACAAAAGACAACACCCCCCGTTCACCCAACAAAAACACAACCAATACGCACAACGTTCAAAAGAAACCTCAATGGGAAAAACGTATAGAAAACAAGATCATAGCACTAAGAAAAGAAATAGGACAGCTTACACAATACTTAAAGGGAAACCTTACACTTAAAAAATAACAGAAATTAAATCCTAAAAACAAACCTAGACACGAATTTGAAGACCAACTCGATACAAGTAAACAGAAACTACAAGCACAGGCTAAACGACTGAACCGATACAAGAAAAGCAACCAAAGAAAGTCAGATAATATCTTGTTTAACAATAACCAAAAAATATTTTATCAAAAACTTAACACTGAAAACATTACAGTTACACAACATCCAGACATAGCAGACATAAAAAAATACTGGGAAAATATATGGTCTAAACCCGTTCATCATAACACATACTCATCATGGGCTAAAATAGAAGAGCAAGAGATGGAGAAAATTGAACCAATGCCATTAATAGTAATTGATAAAGACGATGTAACTTTCGCAATAAAAAGAACTTTAAACTGGAAGGCACCGGGGCCTGATAAAATACAAAACTACTGGATCAAATATTTTACATCAACACACCAACACATAGCAAACTCATTAAATGAATTGGTTAAAAATCCGCAAGACATACCTACTTTTCTAACACAAGGAGTAACCTACTTAAAACCCAAAGACAGAGACACTACAAACCCAGCCAAATACAGACCCATCACTTGCCTTCCCACCATTTACAAATTACTAACATCCATCATCACACATAAAATCAACTCACACATCTCAGCAAACAAAATTATTCCAGAGGAACAGAAGGGCTGCAGCAAAGGTTCGATGGGTTGCAAAGAACAACTGACCATAGATGCCGAAATTCACAACCAAGTTAAACATAATCACCGAAATCTATATTATTCATACATTGATTATCAAAAAGCTTTTGACAGCGTACCACACTCATGGCTACTTCATATTCTGAAAATATACAAAATCGATGAAAGTCTACTACAGTTCTTAAAACATGCAATGACCACATGGACCACAAAACTTAGTTTAAGAACCAACACTACTACACTTACTACATCACCTATCAAAATCTCACGTGGTATTTTTCAAGGCGACTCCCTTAGTCCTTTGTGGTTCTGTCTGGCCATGAACCCCCTTTCCAGAATACTGAATAACACTTCATACGGATACACAATTGACAGCGAGAATAAAATCAAACTCACACACCTACTATACATGGATGACATAAAAATATATGCAAGTAATAGACAAGAATTAGACCACCTTTTAACTCTAACAGAAAAATTTAGCACAGACATAAAAATGACATTCGGTACAGATAAATGTAAAATTAATAGTATAATTAAAGGCCAGCACAGTAAAACAAATTCATTCGATCTTGAACTACAAACAGGGACAATTGACAGTATGGAAGCTAGGGAAACATATAAATATTTAGGATACCAACAAAGTACATCAGTTAACCACACTGAAATAAAAAACACTTTAAAGGCAAAATATAAACAAAGCCTCAATAAAATACTTCACAACAGCTATCCGCCAGAAACACAGTAAAAGCTATAAACACATATGCCATCCCCATATTAACGTATTCCTTTGGAATAATTAAGTGGTCAGATACCGAACTTAATCAACTTAACACCACAACTAGAACAACATGCAATAAACATAAAATTCATCACATTCATTCAGCTGTACAAAGATTCACACTAAGCAGAAAACTGGGAGGCCGCGGTTTTATAGACATAAAAAACTTACACTACACTCAAATAGACAACTTACGCTCATATTTTATCAGAAAAGCTAACGACAGTACACTACACAAAGCAATAGTTAACTTATCCTACTCTGGGTCGCAATATCGGCCCACTTTCTCAATATCGGTATTTTCGATACTGAACATTTTATAATTCCGGAATTCGATATTTTCGATATTCTCGATATTAGAAATCAGACGAATCAAAAGCGATGAAAAATGGGACTATTTCCCATTTTCTCTAAGTTTCTCTAAGTTAAATTTAAAAACACATTCTCCAATCTCCGCCGCCACTCCTCTAGCTTGCTCTGCATCTTCTGTCCACTCTCTGCTACCAGAACGATGTCATCGGCAATCAACATGCACCAGGGTGCCTCTTCCTGTATGTCCGATAGGGGCTAAGGGCGTGCAAGCCTACGGCCACATCGAATTTGGCTGTGATACCAGCTGCGGATCGGACTCGCGTTCGGCATTCAGCGTACATGGCTTGAATCAACGTCAGGTATTTCCCAGGCACTCCTTTTTTCTTCAGGACCCACCCACAAGACTTCACGAGGCACTCGGTCATATGCGTTTTCAAGGTCGACGAACAGGTGCAAGTTTTTATGCGCCTCCCTGTATTTTTCGCACATTTGGCGAAGTGCAAAAATGGCATCCACCTTACCTCGACCAGGCATAAAACCGAATTGGTTTCGTGAAATCTCACTCTCGTCACACAGGCGTCGCTCAATTACTCTCTCCCATACTTTCCTACTATGAGGCATTAACTTTATGCCCCGATAATAGTTGCGCTCTTGGATATCGCCCTTATTTTTTTTAATGGGCACCAGGTAACTGTTGCACCATTCCTCGGTTATGGTCTCCTCGTGCAACAGCTTATTGAAGAATAAAGTCAGCCACGCCGATCCCTCATCCCCTAACGCTTTCAATGCTTCTACTGGTATTCCATCTGGTCCTAACGCTTTTCCATTCTTCATTCCACTAACAGACTTTGTTACCTCGTCCTTATTTATTTCTTTCATTAAACCAATATTCATCATCTCATCGTCAAGTTTTCCGCTCCAATCGTTCTTCTCATTCATTAACTTTTCAAAGTATGACCTCCATCTTTATTTCATTCTATCGTATTATGGGATACATCCTTCACCTTTCTCTCTCTAGCTTTAGCCATGCTGTTACTGTACATGCTGTACTCCAGTAACGGGTTACAAGTGGTCTCGGCTTACAGTGGTCGGCTTTAGATCTAGCTATGGCCACGGCCAACATAAATTCGATAACAATATTAAATGAATTTCGAAACGTCATTGGTGTGCGCCAGGATTCATACACGAGACTTTCCGTATTGCAGTCTGTTAGTCCCGCCACTGGGCTATTACAGCCTTGTAGAAACGACTGAGATATTATCACAAAAAATTTATGAACATGAATAAAGAGTTATAAAAATACATTTTGGCAGGTAGGAAAGCTAGAACTATTTTATAACAGGTAGGTAAATCAAGAAGACATGTCTATGATGAAATGAAATAAAACTATGTAACAATAAGTAGGTACTAGTTACGGATCAATATCGGTAGATAATAATTACTGGTAAAATGGTCGAAATGGTACGCAATACTCGCAATATTGCCATATTTGGTGCGCTAGACGCACTCAACGGCACGCAATACCACAGTCTTATTATTATTTATTGTTCTTATTATATAATATTTTAAATTTTTTGTTTCTTGTTCTTAATACATTCGCATGCACGGGTAATAGTGCGCCTCCAATGTTTGATTTTGAAGAAGTAATATAAATGAAATTCATTGGTAATGATTATTTGAAGCAATGTCGTAAATATCGAAAATCCCGGTTTTTACATATCTAATATCGATATTTTCTGGAATAATATTTCGTCCGATATTCCGATATTTTCGATATTCGATATTCCGATATTCATGCCCTAACCCTTACAGCTAAACAACAATCAATTTGATCCCAAAACTAAAATCTTAAAAGAGGACCATAAGTTAGAAAGCTGGAAAAGTAAAGCACTCCATGGTAAATATCCCCACCAATTAGAACAAGATCATATAGACCGAACTGCATCAACTACCTGGCTCACTAAAGGAAACATTTTTAGTGAGACAGAAGGATTCTTTGTAGCTATACAGGATCAAGTCATTAAAACACGCAATTACTCAAAATATATTTTGAAAGAGTCAATAGAAACAGATAAATGCCGACTATGCCACCAATACACCGAACTGCAACCCCCTGTGATGTGATCTATGTCACATCACAGGGGGTTGCAGTGCACTCGCCAACAAAGACTACACACACCGCCATGACAACGTCGCTAAACACATCCGCCAAAAACTTGCACTCAAACATAACCTAACAGAGACACACACACCATACTATAAATATAAACCTAGAAGTGTGCTAGAAAATAATAAAGTTAAACTCTACTGGGACCGAGACATCATCACAGACCGCACTATCCTCAGGAACAGACCTGACATCACACTAACCGTAAAATCTACTAAAACCACCTACCTAATCGATATAGCTGTGCCCAATACAAACAATTTAAAACAGAAACACACCGAAAAGATTCAAAAATACATACCTTTAGCAGACGAAATAAAACAGATGTGGCACCAAGAAACGGTCAAAATAGTGCCCATAATTATCTCCTCAACTGGTATCATACCAAAATCACTGCATAACGCTTTAAAAATTATAGATTTACACCCAAAAACATACACACAACTGCAAAAATCCGTTGTATTAGACACCTGCTCTATAGTTCGCCGCTTCTTAAACCCGACCTCACTCACACTTCAGAATGTCCCCAATAACACTAACACTGCCATACCCGCAAATACGCAAAACATACCGCAAGCTTCAAACGAGACAGAAACAAATTATCCTATACCAAACACACAAAATCACTAAACACAAATACACGACCGAACCAGAATACTTGGCTTAAGCCCGTACCTGGTTTAAATAATTAACCGACTTTTAGTCGAGATCAAAGAAAAATTCTGAACATAATAATAATAATAATAAATCATTTATTTGCTGAAATATGGTGGTACATAGGATGTTAAGTCAATGTAGGTATAGTGCTGAAACATATTCCACCCTCATTACGGGTATGCAAAATATAGTTTTACATTAATTTTATAAATGGAATTATATACTAATGGAATTCGAATTACTACAATATCTAGCTTATAATACAATATTATCACAATTGGTTTCATTATAATTATAACAAATATTTTGATTATTATTATAAAACAAGTCACGAGAATAGAGTATTTTAGTGGGCACCAAATCGGCACGTGCTTTTGTTCAAAAAATCTTTGACACTGTAAAAACTCTCCTGGATTAGCCACTTTCGCAAGGCACTACAAAACTTATTATACGGCAGGTCGGTCATTCCCTTGGGTAAGGAATTATATATTAAAGGTGCCATATAGGTACAGTTTTTCCTAAACAGTTCAAGCTTAGGTACAGGCATTTTTAGAGGTAGGTGATTAATTTTGCGTTTAAATGTGTTGTCGTTGGATGCAAAAAGATGGCTGTGGTATTTGACAAATTTGGCTGTTTCGTAGATATATATGCACGGTACGGTTAGTAGGTTTTTTGACTTGAAGATTGGTTTGCATGATTCTGACCAGGCCATGCCGTAGAGTGCTCGAATGCATTTTTTCTGAGCTAGGAATACTCTAGCAATGTCACAAGAATTACCCCAGATCACTATGCCGTACCGTATGATGGAGCATATGTAAGCATGATATACCATGATAGAGGTCTGTCTGCTTGTCACGTCTTTTACTTTTCTAAGTGCGAAAACAAACTTGTTTATTTTTATGCATAAGCTATTGACATGTTCTTTCCATGAAAGATGCGTGTCGAGAATAATACCTAAAAATTTTGCACTATGTATTTGTTTGATTTCAGAATTGTTGTAGCTAATATTTAATTCAGTGTTATTACTCTTATAAGTTTTAAAGTTGATTAGTTTTGTTTTCTCTATGTTTATTTTTAATTTGTTTATTTCTAGCCATTTTATGACATCTTCTAATGTTTTAGATATTTCTGTTTTAAAAGTAACTATATTTTTGCAGTCCAAAATTATGGTTGTGTCATCTGCGAATAGGATGCAATTATGTTTAAGTGCACGTGGAAGGTCATTTACGTAAATAAGAAACAACAGGGGCCCCAGAATGCTACCCTGAGGCACCCCAGAACTATTAGCTCTTTGGTATGAATCAAATTGTACCACATTATTTGTGCCAGTATCAAATTTAGTAATTCTAGCAAATTGTTTCCTGTTTTGTAAGTAGGACTGAAACCATTTCAGAGACGATCCTCTTATACCATATTTGTCGAGTTTTGATATGAGTATTGAATGATCAACAAAATCAAATGCTTTGCTGAGATCTAACAGTAAAGCTGATGTTGGGATTTTCTGGTTAATATTATTAATGATGTTGTTTATTAAGGTAAAGGTTGCTAATTGTGTTGATCTATATTTCCTGAAGCCGAATTGTTCCGGTGCTAAAACGTCATATTTATCGAGAAAACTGACTACTCTTTTAAGCATAATTTTTCTAAGATCTTTGATAAAACCGGAGTCAGGGCAATTGGCCTGTAATTATTTTTGTCTGATTTCTTTCTTATGCAGTGGTTTTATTATTGACAATTTGAGTTGATCTGGAAAACATCCTTGCTCCAATGATACATTTATAACGTGAGCCAAAGGCTCCGAAATGAATGGAGCAATACGTTTCAATAGTTCTGAATTTATTTCGTCATAGCCCGCTGACTTTGAGTTTTTTAATGAAATTATTGTATTAAATACTTCTTTTGCATCCGAGGGTTCTACAAAAATACTGGAATTGTTGCTGTTAACATTGGTTGTACAATACTGAGACTCAATATTAGCAGAAGCAGAATCTCTAGAACGTTGAACTACACACATCAACAAAGTCTAGGGATATTTTATATTTCATCAAATATCTAAAAATCGATGAAGAATTTTCTGATAGAGTAAATAGAAGAATCATAGATTATTTTAAGGTCTTTAATAAAAATAAAAAACATTTCGTGTTTTTTTTTTGTTTTAAATAAAAAAAATATTTTTTTTTAATCATCATGGAAAATTAGTATGATAACAACAAACATTTCTTCTTAAAAAACTATTAATTTTAATAAAAATGGAAAAAAATCTTGTAAAATCTAATCATTAATAATCAGTGTTGCCACCTCTTACATTGATTACACATCGACATCGATTGTTAATACTTAAAATTAAATTGTCAATGTCTTGCTGCGGTATGAGGTCCCATGTCCTTTGCAAGTGTTCGTAAAGTTGTTGTTCAGTCGTCAAATTTGGTGGAAAATCTCTCAAAGCTTTTCGTTGTAACATGTCCCAGGCATGCTCGATAGGATTTAAGTCGGGCGACTGTGCAGGCCAATCCAAAACTTGAATATCGTGCTCTCGGAGAGCGGTCGATACCAGCCGCGCCGTATGGCAAGGAGCATTATCGTGCATGAGTAGAAATTCATGGCCTATTTGAGTTCTGTGTGGGACAATAACGGGCTCTACTACCTCCTCGTGGTATTTTTGTGCAGTCATGCTGCCTTGGATCCAAACGAGTTGGGTTCGTCCGCCAAGACGAATTCCTGCCCACACCATGATTGTCCCGCCTTGGTATGGGTAGACCTCCTGAGGGTGCCGTAGACGGCTAACTCTCCCTGGAGCTCTCCAAACGCGTGTTCTTCGTGAATCCGGGTGAAACCCAAACCGGGACTCATCGGTGAACAGCACCAAAGACCATTGTTCGTCACTCCATGGTAAATGCTCCCGAGCCCACGAAAGCCGCCGACCGCGATTGCCACGTCGCAATGCTGGAACACGCAATGGTCTTCGAGCATGAAGATCAACTTCATGTAACCTTCTTCGCACGGTTTGGTCGCTTACCAGCAGCTGGTGGTCCTCCTGGAGCCTTTGCACTAGTTGCAGCGCTGTGATATTGGGTTGTCTTCTGGCGGTCATTTGGAGAAATCGATCCTGTCTCTGCGTAGTAACACGATATCTACCTGTGTGCTGTTCGGCCACATCTCCAGTACTGCGATAACGTGACCACAACCTTGATATCACATTTTGACTGGTATGTAGGGCCTCAGCAACGACGCGTTGAATTGCACCATTTTCTAACATGCCCACGGCTCGTAACATTTCATCTCGACTCAAATGACGACGTGACATGACTTTTAAAGTTCGTACGTCACGTTAAATTAAAAAAGAAAAACAATTAAAAACCCTTTTCATTAATAATTATAATAAAACAGTTTTAACTTTCTTTAATGTAACGAATTACTAGCAAATTTGCCGCCATATTTTGTTTATTATTTTGTTTTTTTTCTTTCCATGTTCAAATTTTGAAAATAGAATAAAAGAGGTTTTAATCTGTATATAAACTTTTTGTGGAAACTAACAAGGTTCTAAACTATAAACTCGTAAATAATTTAGGATTAAGATATCCCTAGACTTTGTTGATGTGTGTACATCATTAAAAAAATTATTGAAAACGTTAGCTATTTCGGGTCCAGATGTAATTGTACTACCGTTGTCAACAATACTCTCAATGAAAGCAGCAGATCTAGGAACAGTACCCTCTACATAGCGTTTCACTACGTCCCAAGTTGCTTTACCTTTATTTTGAGAGTTGCTGATGTACTTTTGGTTACAGAGCGACTGAGTACTGTTGATACATTTTCTTAACAATCTCGAATATTTTATATACGCTACTTTATTACTAATACTTTTATTTAAATAATAGTTGCATCTCAATGTTCTTTTAGTTCTACAACTGCGTTTTAAACCTTTCGTTATCCACGAAATTCTACCAGCTCTTAAACTATTTCTTCGTCTTATTATGGGAAAGCAAAGTTTAAGGAATAATGTCAATACTTCGTGAAATTCATTAAAGGCCTCATTCGTATCTAGTTTATTAAAAATATCAGAAAAAGTTAAACTACCAATGCACTCTACAAATTTATTTAGGTTACTTTTACTATAATCACGCCCAGTTGTAAAATAATGTTTAGATATTTTTTCAATTTTTTTGGTTTCAAATTCAATAGTTTGTGCTGTATCATGATCCGATAGAAAGAACTTGTGTGTCCTTCCTACTGCTGTAGGAATATTACTTAGGATATTGTCTATGCATTTATTTATGCGTGTTGGTTCCTGAATGTGACATTGCAGTCCATAATTCGATATAAGTTCCAGAAATTGAGTACTAGCGCTATCGCGAGCCAGTATGTTGATATTAAAATCGCCGCATATTATTAATTTACGCTGTTTGTGGCGCAACTTCGAAAGCGTTTCATTAATTTTGTTAAAGAATACATTTATATTCAAATTTGGAGTTCTATATATACATATAATAAATAGTTTTAACTGAGTAATTTCTAGAACGCAAATTTCAAATTCTTTTTCAATACTTAATCTGTTAATATCACACAGTTCCGAGCCTTTGAAATCATTTCGCAATAGAATACAAGAACCCCCTCTCCATCGCGATTGCCGCGAAAAAATAGTTGACACGTGATAATTATTTAACTTTAGAAAATTTTCCTCACCTTCAATTATAAAATGTTCAGTAAGACATACTGCGATAACACGTTTATTTTCCTCATGTAATTCATTAAGGGCTAAGTCTAAATCATTCATTTTATTGAGTGCACCTGAAATATTTTGGTGCATAACACTACAGAAAGAAAAAGGATTGCACTTATTTACGAAAAAACTGATCTTTGTTATTATTGGTTAGTACGTAAGATTTATCTATGGAATTATCATTATTTGTGACCGCTGGGAAATAATAGGGTATTGTACCTTTAAGAGGTTGAGGTTTAGATGGAGAAATCGTAGTGGAAAAACTGTTAGAGTCCTGGAGAATGTAGTGCCTTAGGGTATCAAAAATAATTCTCATGCCATGTCCATTTAGTACACCACTTCGCTTATAAAACATTGTGCTGTCATAGTTTAGATCTAAATTGTAATCACATAATAAAGCATAGTTATGTTTACAATTGTCTTGGTATAGCAAGTTATTGAAAATCTCAACCCTCGAGTTAAAAATATTATTATAACCATTAAATTTGTAGGTAGGCAGACATAGTACAATATTAGTGTGGGTAATTGACATTAAACTTTCGCGTATGCTTACAACTAAATCATAATAATTTATAGTTGACTTAAAAGCATGTTCTCCAATAAAAATTACACAGTAGTCTTGTTTATCGAAGTTCAATAGTTTGCTGTTGACATTTTGGAGTAATTGCTTAGTTCCACAATTGGTTGAAACAAAATGGCAAACTTCATAACTCGGAAAATAATTTAGTGCTAGTGTGAGAATATTATTAACTTTGTTACTACTAATAAAACATAGTTTTTTACGTGGACGATTGAACGCTAAGATCTGACGGGAATCTAACTGGGAGTTTGAAGGTACCGCTGGTTGTAGATCATTGCTCAACACCTTGGGTTGTTTTACTAATGAAGTCGTATTCACCCGTGATGTCACGGTGGATGGACTGGTGGCGCCATCTGTTGTTGGGTCACCGGTAGGCGTATTTTGTCCAAGATCAATCAATGTGTTGTCCTCGTCGTCAAAGGTCAGCCTCATATTATTTCTTGACACTTTGTTACTCGGCGTTATCGTTTGCGTCCCGGGATCCAAACAACTGCTATGAGATGTTTGTGATGTGAATTGTTTTAGTGATAAGTTTTCTTCAGTTAGTTTTTGTATTTCTATGCGTGCGCTTTCGAGTTCACGTCTTAATTGTAGTAATTCTGCCTTCAGGTCTTCTTTATCACTATCATATCCCGTAGACAAGTCTGGTAAGCTTTGTCCTCTTATCTCAGAATTTGTGGATTCAAAAGAGAGATCAAATGATTCATTCAACATTGTTTTATGCCGACGTATAGTGATATTTACGTCTGCCATTCTGATATCTTAATAATGTAGATTTGAATTTTGCAAGATACTAACGACACCTGTCAATTACTGGATGCAATTTATATTTTAAATATAAATTGCATCATTGCATTATTTTATTCTGACAATTGACTTTGACAGCTAAACAGAATAATCATATTTGCAATTAATTTTAAAATTATATAAACCCATGAATAAATTCAATAGTCGTACTTAAAAGGATATTTGAATACAGCTAAATAAGATAATAAATATATTTGCCGCTTTGCGTGACGCAGTATAAGCAATTCTGTGCTGTAATTTATACAGTGCCACAAAGAGAACCACATCATACCAATAATGGAACAGACGTTGGAATTTTTATTGAGATGCAGTTGAGGCATATTGCTGGCGAGAGAGGCTGATTCGGCGGTGGGCCTCAATGCCGTCCTCCGCTAACATACTGGCCGCCGCGTCGGCCCCGACCCGCCGCCACGGAAAAGAAAAAAGTGCCTGTTGTCAAACGTCATAATTTTTAATACTATTGTTATTGTATTTTATTGCATATAAGTTTTTAGTGTGTATATTAAGTTTTTATGTCGAATAACGGTGGCAAAAGTGGTGAGGAAACAGGTGCCAGACAACCTGGCACATCGACTACTCTGGTGCGCTGCCCCATTTGTTCCCAGGCACGTTTCTTTAAAGGTGAGCGGGGCCTAAAAGTACATTTTGGTAAAATACACAAAAACCAGAATGTACTTTCTGGCCCCAATATATCAACACACAACACCACACAAAATATGCAAGCAGTCCCAAATGAAATTCCTTTTTGGCAATATTTAAGTAAATTAAAAAATTCAATTCCGATCATCAAACGAATTCCCCGGGGTGCAAGGCTTTCAGTGGCCCAAAATCTGGCACACTGCGTAGGTCTTGTGGTCCGGAAGAATTCTTTGACGGCTTGGGAACAACTTCTCACCTTCCCTTATAGAATATTACACGCACAAGAAGACCGGCTAACTAAAAAATCTCTTACAGCAAAAATTAAGGAAAATTGTACCTTTTCGGCATCCAAATTAAACTACAATTCATCTAAAATATATCGTAATAATTCTATCTACCACCACGTAGAAACAAAACTGAGGGAAGGTGATATTAGGGGAGCGTCCAGGCTCTTATTTAGTAGCGATGTGGTGGCGCCTTGCTCTGCCGACACACTCGCGAGTCTGCAGAGCAAGCATCCAGCGCCAGGGGATAACCTCTTTTTCCCTGATCCACCTAACATGGATTCTGATTTTCTCAGCATTACAGCCAAGGACGTGGTTGGTGCCGTTTGCTCCTTCCAAAGTGGTTCCGCTGGTGGTCTCGACGGCTTGACACCACAACATCTGAAGGATCTTGTGTGTTCAAGCGCCGGGGCGGCCGGCGACACGCTTTTGAGGGAGCTTACGGCCTTAATCAACCTAATGCTCTCCGGCAATGTGAACGGTGACATCGTCGATATTTTGTATGGCGCTAATTTATGTGCCTTACAGAAGAGAGACGGTGGTATTCGTCCCATTGCCGTTGGGAGTACATACAGGCGTATGGCAGCCAAGATATGCTGCCGACATTATAAATCTACTTTGGCAAGTAAATTTCAGCCCCTGCAGCTTGGCTTCGGTTCTGCGAGGCTGCCATACATGTCCTGTCTACGTACCTTGGCTGTAATGGAGGTGAGGTTATCCTGAAGGTTGATTTGAAAAATGCCTTTAACTCGGTGAACAGGGACACCTTGTTGACACAAGTTAAATTAGAAACACCCAAAATTTATAACTTTATTTGGCAGTGTTACAGACACCCTTCTAAATTAATATATAAAGAAAATCTTTTGGAATCCGCTGTTGGCTGTCAACAAGGTGACCCTCTTGGACCACTAATTTTCAGTTTGGCTATTCATCCAATCATCAACCAGTTAAATTCAAAATTTAATGTCTGGTACCTGGACGATGGAACCCTCGCGGGGCGGGTTGAGACAGTTTATGAAGATCTAGCACTCCTGAAATCAAAATTCTTGTCAATCGGTTTAGAACTCAACCCAAGCAAATGTGAAATTTTTATTAACAACAGTTTAGACAAATCTGCCATACTGTCAAAATTCCAAAATCTGGCGCCGAATATTACCCACAGAAAAAAGCTCTCTTCGCCTCCTTGGGTCCCCAATTTTAGACGAAGGTTTTGATTCATTTTTACATGAAAAAATTCAAAATTTTAGTGAAATTTCAGATAGATTACTCAAAATTAATATTCACTCGGCTTTCACTATTATTAGATATTGTCTTTTTGTGCCTAAATTTACACATGCTATTTGATCTTCACCATTTTGGAAAAACCCATCATCACTCTTTCAAATTGACAATATTATGAAAAATACCTTAAGCAAAATTCTAAATGTGGCCTTGAACGACCGAGTGTGGCTACAGGCGTCCTTACCTGTACGCCTGGGCGGCCTCGGCGTTCGCAAAATTTCCGATGTGAGCTTACCAGCATTCCTGTCCTCGGTCCACGGCACTGCAGAATTGACCAGGAAAATCTTAGCACCTACACTGGTCGATTCTGAGGTGCCGTGTGTGATCGATGCCGTGAATGCTTGGAGAATGGGTTGTCCAAACACCGAGTTACCCCGAGACTTATCCTCTCAGAGGCAGTGGGACGGGCCGCTTTGCAGCGCAGTACGAGAAAATCTCCTAAGTACATCGTCCAATGCTGCAGAGCGTGCCCGTTTGCTGGCTGTGGGAGAATGGGAATCGGGTCTCTGGCTTCAGGCACTGCCATCGTCCAACATAGGTACCATGTTGGACGATACCACTTTCCGCATCGCTGCTTGCCTCCGTTTGGGTGCGTCATGTGTTTCTCCACATCGCTGTCACTGTGGGGAGGCTGTCGACATCATGCAGCAGGAGCGCAGGTCGTCTATCACGACACGGCAATCTAAATGACATACTTCGCCGGGCTCTTGTCACCGCTGGCGTTCCAGCCCAACTTGAACCACAGGGGCTGGCACGTGACGATGGCAAAAAACCGGATGGTATGTCTTTACTCCCATGGAAGTTGGGTAGGCCTTTGGTGTGGGACGCAACGTGTGTCGATACCCTCGCGCCATATGAAGTGAAACAACACCTATCACATATATTTTTATGTGATAGGTGTTGTTTCACTTCATATCGCCATTCGATGATAGATGTCGTTATTTGAAAGTGTTTATTAGGAAGAAACATGAACAAAAATACTTTCCAGTTCCGGGATTCGTTCTTAAGCGTCGACGTGCTCAATGCGACATATGTAGTAAGCGTAGCCTTAAGCCACGAACTAACTATTTGAATCGACGAAATTACGGAATAGATTCTACGTTTTCTTGAGAAACCGTTGATTTGAATTTTGTCAACAATTGTCGTTCACAATTATTTTTTTACAAAAGGTCACTTCACGGGCAATAGTTCATACACTGCTTTCTTCTGATGCTTATCTTTACGATTTAAATACCGTATTTGTTATTATTCACGCAATTAATGTCACTATTTCAGATTTATTATGTCTATAAGTACCGAGTTAATAATTCGTTTTATGGCACTAATTCTTGATATTTAACGTAGATAACACTTGTACACCTGAATTGACAGTTTAACTTCCTATTTAACTGCTAATTACGACTTTTAATGAAGGAAAACTATTTATTATTAATTTAAATATGTGGAGCACAGAATTTTAAATGTTTACGTGGCTAGTGGCGCCATCTAGTCTCAAATCTTTAGCTGTGGCTGCCGTTTAACAGTAGGTACATCACATATTTTTACTAAGAATTTAATAATGAGTGAATAGAGTAAATAGTTATTAAAATGTGGAAGTTATTTTTTGTGATATTTATGTATTGCGGAGGTAAGTTTTTAAATCATAATAACTTTTTCTTTCTGCTTAGTTATCTATAATAGTACTCAACCTATTTCATAACAAAATAAATACCGTGCATTTCTTTATTAAGTATTTTGATAGGTGGTATTAATAAGATGACATTTTATTTACTAGTAATTTAGGTATTATCATATAACTAGGTAAAATCGGTAGGTACCAACTGGCGCATACACGCGAGTTTCACACGCGCCAGTTGACGAATAAGTCAAAGAATCCTTATTGGATTACTTTCTTGTCTACTAAGTGGTATCAAAATACAATTTCTTTTAGCTGGGAACAAGTCAAATTTGTAAGAGTGTATGATTAGATTTAGGTATACTTTCGCAATCCAATATAAACTATAATGTGTAGCTACGTAGGTATTTATTTCAGGACTATTTTTACAAAGGTTTCTCAAACATTATTCAATCTGTCTTTTGAGGTCTTTTCTACGATCCATACAATATCATTGAGTACAAAACATAAGTTCAAAATATCGGCTAGATTTAATCTTCAGCTGCAACATCAAAGCGTTATATTATTGGCACTGGATCAATTATTTATAAGAACGTCCAAACCTACTTTCCGGTTTATAAAAAAAAAAAACAGGAATTTAATTAATTTATTTTTACTTAGGTACTCACTTACATCGGATTTTAAAACGCATTCCAGTGAAATGGCATTCTATTAGAAAGCGAGTGGAATGCGGGCTCTTATGGTTCTGATGCACATGAGCATTCACCTGTAATGCGCAATATTGCGAATGTTTCAAAACGATATCACAAACGAGAGTGTTTTTACGAGCATTCTCACAAACGTTCTGGAGAGCATACTAGCGAATTGTAAAGCTTCGATCATTTTGCTGATTAGAGCGTTCGTTAGAAAGATCGTAGCAATTTTCGGCTCTGTTCGTTGTTCAGTTCGAGAAAACAAATAACTGTGAGTGCTCGCGGTTCTGTTACAAGTGAATACTCAGGTGTATTAGCACCATTAGAATGGAAGTAATAAATAGGTGTACATGATGCGATACACGGAATTTGAAACAGGCAGTAGGTTAAGGGAACTTCAGTGGGGTGCTCTGCGTTCAATGCTTGGTCAGGGAATTTTAATCGTCTCGTTCTATCGAATTAATAATGCCGTTTTTAGGGTGTCAATCGACTTTGCAAATAGGTATATCATTAGATGATTATTCAATCCTTTATGTTTATAGTATCATCGCTCGAATAATAATAGATACATAATATTATTGTTCTTGTAAGTATTTATATCTAATGTAGGTTATATTTCATAAAAATGTAATAATTTTGTAATCAGACTATTCATTTTAGAATGTTCGATTGGCTTAAAATATTGATAATCTCTGCAATACACCTCGAGGCAAAAATGAAATTTAAGATATCAACAAAATTATAGGTTTTATTCAACGAAAGTTACATTACCTAAAGAAAACTATATTATGAAAAGGAACATCGGTAAAGACGGAAATCTCCACACTCGAACTTTGCGCCAAATCTTCAAATCTACGTATATTCTAAACTAAACCAGTATATTCACTTATTCCCCGAACTACAACAAAACTGTGATCTATCATATCTATGACGAAACTTGGTGTCTCCAAAGTTCAGTATTCAATTTCCGCGTGAAACCATATTCGACTACGTTACTGTATAACTTTGCGCGAGCATCGAATCTAAACACCGGTAAGGTATTTGATGTAAGTTCGCACCTCTAAACTATTTGAGTTAACTGAATGTTCGTATCTGGATAAGATTTAAGCGAAAGCTGTTTAGTGTTTGCTTGTGCTGCTTTCAATTCAGTTTAAGTTTCACCTGGACTAAATTACATAGATGGCGTAGTGGCTCAAGCAGTTGCATCGCTGTTTAGCACTGTGCTGAGTGCTGCGGGTTCGACTCTCACAAGGGACAAGACTTTGCGTGATCCATAAATTGTTGTACCGGATCTGCGTATTTTTTCCTCTTAATTGTAAGTGTAATTGAATTTACCTCATGAATTTGATTAAGTGTCTTTTTTTCTCTTTTTCTTCATTTTTAATATTTTTTTATCGTATTTATTTTTTAATTTTAATAAGCCTTGACATTTATCTTCTTTCCTTATTGTTAGACTTATGTGCATGTTGTGGTCTTCTATAATTAAGGATACACCAGATCTGTGTTTTTTCCTATTTACTAAGTATAGCATTGTGTAATTCTTGTTGAAGATCCATAAAATAAATAAATAAATAAATAAACTAAGTTCCTCTTGCCGCTGGATTTTTCTCGAAAATATTTTTTTAATTACTGTGCAAGGCACGGTGTATTGGAGCCAAAGCGAAAGGCTGAGGTGGAAATACAGCGGCCATTAAAAGCAGTTAAGTTCTTGAAGAATAAATGAATACGGGTTCCGTGCCAGATGTAAATAGTGTTGGAGAAGTAGTTTTTGTTGTTTTGTAAACATTATATGGCTAAAAGAATTATAGCGTTTGCTGCAATAGGAACATAAAAAATGTCTTTATCTATACTACATGATACACATCAATATAATATAATACTAGGACTATATCGGCTGTTCCAAATCAAAACACAGCAAGGGACTTCGAACAAATTTTACAGAAGGGCAAAAAGAGCTGATTTTCTTATGCCTTACCAAACTATGAATCTACAGCTGAATATGATTCTTGGAGATGGTAGTTAAGATTACTGTCTACATTTTTGCATACTAAAACTTTAAAAATATAATTCGATGCACATTGTATAACACTTACTAAGTTTGGAATGGGATCCAACACTAACCATTGCACAAGGAAACTTAACCACAACACAGTAAGTAATATGACATTATTAGGTTTTGTTTTTTTTTGAAAACTTTTAGTTATGATAAAAGTTATGATAAAGAAAATGAGTAAATATATATTGCAGTAAAACACATTAACGAGAGTAAATCATGTTTATTATTCAAATTCTTAGAAGGTGAAGTACTTTAATGTGAAGAGTTCCAAATTATAGTAGAAAACGAGGAATTAATAACAAAAAGAGATAAACTCAAAATACGAAATTTGATGTTTTCTCAATAATTTAAACCCTAATTCCTGGAGATAGAAACTCCGATGGGTGTGTGCTATACTGTGTAATTTTAGATTTTATGGTCTTTTAGACATATTAATTCCTAAATCAAAAACCTAGGAAGTGGAAATTCCCAATCCAAAACAAAGTAAGTAGGTACGTGTGCCTTGCTGTGTTTTAAATTGGTTATCAGCTGTTACTAGGTTGTTGATTTGGGGTTTGCTGTTTAGTCTGTGCACTTACTAGGTTTTATGGTATCGCTATATTGGGAATGGAGGCCTTTATTGAAAAAAGGGTTTTTGCATATCGTGGGCATTTACTGTGTTAAAAGCATGGTGTAAAAATCTTGATTTCGACAAAAATGTCCCTTACTGTGTTTTGATTTGGGAAAGCCGATATATCGATGATGACACACTTAATATTAATATTATGCATTATAAAGCTAAGGAGGTTTTAACTATTTTGGACGCGATAATCTCAGAGACTACAATTTCGATTTGAAAAATTACTTAATTTTTATGACAGTAACATCACGCATGAAAGTTAATGATTTCAATGAGTAAGACTCAAATACTTATATACTTAGTTATACATACCTGTAAGAGGCTGAGGATGATACCATGATTTGGATTCCCATCGTGGCAGAAACAAAAACGCTGAGGAAGTGCGGGTGTGCAGACTTCACACGTTTTTTGAGAGAATTGCAGAGAATCCTCAGATATGCAAATTTCGTTAAGATGTATTTTTTCATCGCTAAGGTAGCGATATAATTAAAAATGTAATGCGTACACTACTTCGAATAGTGGGAGGTGCGCGCCGTGATGTAAGTTTGAGAATTTGAACCGTAGCGTTATGTTAGTATGACCAATGGGATATAGCTGCCTATTGTATTATTTCTCTTTTCTGAATTAGTCAAAAAGGCTTAATTTTTATATTCAATTAGTTAATTAGCAAATGTCGAACCCAAAACGTCAATGAAAGAAACCATTTACACAGCAACGATACGCGTTCAGAAAAACGTATGGAATACTATAAAACTCGTAACATTCGAAATTCAGCTTTATCACAAAGGTTCAAAGTTCATCGATACGTCAAACGTTAGCGTATACTTTTAAAGAAATTTAGAAAGTTAACAGCAAAGATTTTCAAGAGTCTTTAGCGAGATTTTCTAATGAATTACTTATTTTATGCAAATTCTAGAGTAGTGTTGTATATTTTAATCTTTGACGCGTTTCAGAGAATGGCGTTGGCGTTTCAACCTTCTAGTCCGAGCTTTAATGATTTCCTTCACTTTGCTACTTGTATTATTTAAAGAACAAAATTAATATAAATTATATAATAATAATAATAATAATAATTTATTCATCCTCAAAAATACAAAAAGGTACACTACAATTAGCCTTCAATTAGATTAATTGGTATAACTAGCCTAAAGTCTTTTATTTAGTTTTACATAATATCATACATGGCTGAATAAACAATAGTATACATAAGGCTAAAAAAATAACTATTTGCACCATTGGCAAAAAACTAAGATTGCGTTATAATTATAATACATCGGCTACCTGCTCGAACTAGGTTATACCTGTGTTTCGAGCTGACGCTTGAATATTACATAATGATCCAAATGACAATTAATATTGTCGCACGAGTGATTGATTTCCACGGGGTAGCCGGGATCGATCACTCGCCGAGCAATTAAAGAGAGATAATTAGGTTGTCTTACGGGAAACAAATAAAAAATATCACCAGGAAAGTTTAAACTCGCGTTATATTCCAGTAACACAATGGCTTTAATTACACAAAAAAACTGACACTTGAGATTAGCCGACTAGACAATTATCCAGGGCGTGGTGGTAGGTTGGCACTTCACAGGTCTTCAGATGGGGTACTCAGCTTTGGTCGTGTTGTCCCGAAGCAGAAAAGGCCAAACCACGTGTGTCGCCGGTATATATAAGGCCGGCGAGCGGCAGAGGGCGAGCGGGGCTCCCAACTGCTGTGCGTCACTCGTAGCGAGGCTCGCGAGCGCCGGGGCACGACGTCACAATATTTAATTGTAAGCTATGTTATAACGTAGTCGTAAGTAATTAAATTAAGATTTATAGTAAAGTACTATAGACTAATTTATTTAAAATTAATAATACAATGTCGCACGAGTGATTGATTTCCACGTGGCAGCCGGGATCGATCACTCGCCGAGCAATCAAAGAGAGACAATTAGGTTGACTTACGGGAAATAAATAAAAAATATCACCAGGAAAGTTTAAACTCGCGTTATAATTCTAGTTATTCGATTCGATACAAAAAGAGCTGACACTTAAAATTAGCAGATGAGACAATTATCCAGGGCGTGGGGGACGTTGGCACTTCACAGGTCTTCAGATGATGTACTCAACTCGGTGGTGTTGGCCGGAGCAAAGGGGCGAAGCCTCGTGTGTCCCCGGTATTTATAAGGCCGGCGAGGAGGAGGGGGGCGAGGGAGCGGCCCATTGCTGTGCGTCACTCGTAGCGAGGCTCGCAGCGCAGGGGCGCGACGTGACGTCACACCCCTCCCCCGTTAGGCCGGGATTTTCCCTAAGGAAAATTCCCTAGCCCAACGGGCGTAGCAGCCCTGAAGATACTCCCTGAAATTAGAGAAAACAAGGGCATGAGTACCTTGAACAAGTGACAACCCTATACGCTAATTAGGATACCTAAATAATAATGACCCACGCTTGCATTCTTCACGCGTACAACGGCAGTCTGAATTTGAACATAAACATTTATCATTCATAATTCATCACACATACCTACATGTAAATGCCGAGGCCAGTGTAATAGCCTAATATTAAAGATAACAATCTATGGAGAAGCGCTTAGGGTAATTATTAGGTAATAATGATTTGTAGATATAAGAAACTTGATCTAGCCCTACGACTTATAAATCTTGGGTTCGGCCTTTGCCACTAGATAAGTAAACTTTTTTAATATAGTTAGGTATAACAACAGATTTTTCGTAAAGATGAACAAAAATAATATAAGCCGCAGACACGACCGGACCACTCAATGTCAAAGGAAAGAAATTAATAAATATTTTGCTCTAATTAATAACTACAACACGACCAGTAAACACCTTTTGAATGTAAACAATGGTGAATCATTAGTTAGGCATTTATTCATCGGCGCGTCGCTGAGTGAACGCGCGTGCGTCATAACGACAACTAGGTAAGTACGATCTAAATGGTAGGTACTATTCGACTGTTGTGAGCTCGCGACGCACGGTTAATCACCATGATCGTTTGTAAAGTACCTATAATAACAATTTGATTATGGAATTTATACAGAATTAAGAATAACAACAGAACTTCAGAACAAGGCACGGCGAAGAACAATACGCCAATCAAGATGCATTTCAACATATAGATTTGCGGAAAGAAAATACACATGCGAGAATCGAACCACAGACCGATCCGACAACAACTTTTTAACCACTGAGCCATAACTGATAGTTAGATAAACAACAGATTCTTTGTAACAATATTACATGTAATAAACTTTATTACAATTTATAACTGAAACATTTATTAATTTTATGTTAGCATGTTTACATAAATCATTAACACAACACAATGCATTATCTTGTGAGCTTCGACTCGAAAACAAAAGAACCACTGTTGGCCTTCACAAATAATTATGTAGGTAATTATAACTTTGTATAGATATGCGTCTTACATTGTTGTTTTTATACTTTTATTATTCTTTGTAATTAATCAACTTTAAATCCTTGATGTGCCATTCGCCTAAAGGTTTTCCGGCCATGTCGTTAAGTTTGTATACTAGAGGTGATTTTTTTGAGGCAATCTTACATTTAATAAATTTAGGCGCCAATTTCTTGCTAAAGTATTTATCCTTGTCACTAAGTAGAAACGTTCTACGCCAAACTATATCACCGACATTGAATTCTGCCTGTTTACGGCGAAGATTATAAGATGAACAATTTCGTTGGTGGGCCGACCACAGAGCTGAATGTACCTTCTCGAAAATAGAAGATAAGTAGCCTAAAGTTTCGGCATAGCCTAGTTCAAGCACCATATCGGAATTAAATTCCTTGTCAATATACTGAGAACCACATGTTATGACCTCCCTACCAAAAACAAGGAAATTAGGAGAATAACCAGTAACCTCACTAACTGCGCAGTTAAGGGCGAATTGAACTTTAGTGATTAGAGTGTCCCAGATTCGATGATCAGATTCTATGAAAGTTGAAATAGCTGTCATAATGGTTTTGTTGTAACGTTCAACTGAGTTAACGTGGGGAGTATACAACGGTGTAAAATGCAAATTTGGAATTTTATATTTTGACAACATACTTTTAAAGGTTGCGCTAATAAATTGTTTACCGTTATCCAAAACAATAGTAGATGGAATTCCATGCACCAAAAATACATTTTCCTCAAGAATTTTTTTATCACTTCTGCAGTTGCCCGTTTAATGGGGAAAAGTAAACAATATTTAGAGAAACAACAACTGACCACAAATATAAAAGTGTTTTGTTTCCTGCTGGGAGGCAATGGACCAATCAAATCAATACTAATCGTCTGAAAGGGCTTTTGACATGATTTGGGTTTTCCCATTAGACCTAAATTTGGGTGATTTTGGTGTTTATGGGTGATACAAGGTTCACATGAACTGACGAACTTGACAACATCGGTGTACATACCAGGCCAAAAGTAATTAAGTGCGAGACGTTTGTATGTCTTAAAAATACCCAGATGTCCAGCAGTGGGCGAAGAATGATTCTCCCTTAGAATGTCATTTCTTTGGTCAGACGGAATAACCTCTTTCCATTGAAATTCTCTAGTGAGAGGGTTTAATGTTTTTTTAAAACAATACAATTTATTGTTTATTACTTGATAGTTAACAAAGGAAGTCGGAGAACTTAAACAGCCTTTATAGATATTTAAATACCAAGGATCATTAGTAGAAACTGGTAAATTCTGATTGGAATTAATATCTATATTTATATCATTAGCAATAGCAGAAACGGGTAAAGAGCGAGACAGAAAATCAGGTAAAACGTTATCGGAACCCCGACGATGACGTATTTCGAAATTATAGGAAGATAAGCGAACTCCCCATCTGGCTAACCGGCCAGTAGGGTTATTTAAGGTCATGAACCATTTCAAAGCAGCGTGATCTGTGTAAACAATAAACTTTTTACCATTTTCAACATTACAACGCCAGTGTTCTATAGCAGATAGAACAGCCAGGGCTTCGCGCTCTGTGGCACTGTAATTTTTTTCTTGCTTAGTGAGTGATTTGCTATAGTACGCTATGACTCTTTCCTCACCATTTAACCTTTGACAGAGGATCGCGCCAAGTCCAAAATCGCTAGCATCTGAGTGTATTTCAAAAGGTTGCGAGTAGTCAGGACAAGCCAACACCGAGGAGGAAATCAAACAATTCTTTAGGTTATTAAATGCCTCATTAGCCTCTGTCGTCCAACAGAATGGAGGTGCGTTTTTACTTTGAGATGTTAACTTATTTAAGGGTGCAGCAATAGAGCTAAAATTCGGTATAAAACGCCTGTACCACGAGGCTGCGCCTAAAAAACGACGTACTTCTTTTCTATTAGAAGTAGTGGGATAATTTTTCATTGAATTTACTTTATCCGGATCGGGGTGCCATCCACTAGAGTCGACAACATAGCCTAAATATTTTAGTTTATCTCTAAAAAATTGACATTTTTCGAGATTAATTGTTAAATTAGCGCTTTTTAGTTTATCAAGAATGCGTAATAAAAGAGAAATATGCTCGTTGAAGCTGGACGTGATACAGATTATGTCATCGATAAAACAGAAAACCTTAGTTTCAAATTCTGGGCCATAAAATAAAATATCAACTAATCGTTGTTGAGTAGCTGGCGCATTCGTAAGACCGAAGGGCATTCTTTTGAATTGAAATGTGCCACGCGTAGGAATATAAAAGGCTGTTTTGCAACGGTCCTCTTCTTTAATTAATGTTTGCCAAAAAGATTTAGACAAATCTAAACTAGACAAGTATTTAGCATCTCTCAGATTATCTAAAATTTCCGAAATATAAGGCAAGCTATAAGCATCTTTTTTTGTAACGGAATTTAATTTACGACTGTCCAAACAGAAACGCAGTACACCATTCTTCTTAGGGGTCAAAATGACCGGGTTTGACCACGGGCTTTCAGATCGTTCAACAACATCCTCTGAGAGCATGTCGTCAAGATGCTTTATAAAAATTCTTTGTTTATCGGGAGACATGCGATAAAATCTTTGCCGAATAGGGGGGCAATCACCTGTATCAATTGAATGAGAAATAATATTTGTGCAACCGAGACCCCGCTTCTCGTATGAAATATCGGTAAATTTAGAAATAATGTTGTCAGCGGTAGCTCTCTGGTCGACTGTAAGATGATCATAAGAAACAAGATGTGTAGGGGGAACTGCCTGCAACTCCATTACTTGAGCGTCAGACTTGTTCACAATCAAAACAGACTCTAATTTGTTAGGAAATAGGCCAAAGCTTCGCCAAAAATCCATGCCAAGGATAAGGGAATTTTGAATCCCAGGTACAACATGAACTTCTAAGTTAATCAATTTATCCTGAAACTCAAAGGTTAGAAACACCGATCCCAAAGACTCAAATCGTTCGCCGCCAGCTGTTATTAACCTTAAAGGTTTCGATTTATCTAAAACATCGTCTTTCAAAAATAAGTTATGCAAATTATTACCTAAAATTGTAACGCAAGATCCAGAATCTAAAAGACCAGTGGTAGGTATTCCGTTTAATTTTAGAGTAACGTAAGGTAAATATTCTACTTTAGAATTACGGATTGAGGAAATATGATAGCTACTAAAGAATTTTTTTAAAAAGTCCAACCAATTATTCCACTCTGTTTTATTACAATTAGTTGTATAATTTGATTTTCCACAATCCTTGTTAACTAGTTTTTTGAAACTGTAGGGGTCAACTTAGATTTACAATTGGGGCAGTCTGACACCTTGAAACCCTTTGTGCCGCACTTAAAACAGATTAGGTAGTGTGGCTGACGGCAATTACGTAATGAGTGCGAATTGCATCTACAACGCACGCAAAAAAATTTTTTTATATTAGAAGTACTCGATACGGCATTAACTTGTGGTACAGACTTGTATCTCGATGTATCAGCGACAGAGTTATATTTATTGAAGTGGTTATGATTGTAAACATTTTTGTTTGAAGAAAAATTAGGAAACGGATAATTATACGCTAGATCGGGTGCTACAGTATTCTTTGAAACTTTAGGGGGTTCAGAAAATTGCTTACTGCGACTTTGGTAATTTTTGAAAAGACGACAAACTTCGACCAGACTATCAACATCAACAACCTTTGCAGTGAGCAGACAATTAGTGTAACAAGGTCTAATATTATTTAGTAAAATTTCTAGCTTCTCCGAATCAGCGATAGGAGAACTAAGTCACGAAAACAGACCGTGCATTTTTGCCACGTAAATAGTTATTGATTCGTTTTCGTACTGTGAGTGCTGACGAATCTCCGTCATAAGCCGATAATCGTAGTTATGCGGACTAAAATCTCGTTTCAAAAGTTCGCAAAGTTCTAACCAAGTCTTTACATTATTTTTAACAGAACGATACCAAACTAATGCGTCACCCGAAAATATTTCAAAAGCGAAAGACAACATCTTGTCGTGTGGAATAGATCTACAGGACATAAATTCATCAATTTTTTCAATAAAGGATCTTACACATGATTTACCGTTAAATTTGAATTTACCTAATTCCGAAAAAGCTTACGGTCGTAATTAGTAGGAAGTGTTTCCCTCTGCCACTGAGCAATCCGACCGCGAATTACGGCTCGTGATTAATTGTAATTTCGCATATAAGTCATTAAATTTATTCCACACAGACTCAATTTTTTTAATATCAAGACTGCCGGTATCCACCCTATTCAGTCGATGAAAACAATGGTGTAGCACGGTTTCGACCTTCTGTTGAAGCTCGGAAGTATAGTTTGCTTCCAACATAGATAAGTGTTTATTTGATCTTAATAACGACTTTCTTAGGCGTCGGGACGTGACGACCCCACCGCCCACTGGGGGAGTTACTCTGACACTTAGGCGTCGGGACGTGACGACCCCACCGCCCACTGGGGGAGTTACTCTGACGAGTAGATACTCGTCATAATATCTCCCCCAGTGCAAGCAGTCAACCGAAAGATGGCGGTCAAACCATCCGAACCTGGCGGAAGGAAATCCCGAGATGCTAGATGGGCAGCAGCGTCCAGCACTAAGAACTTCCGCCACTGCGATCGCCAATACGCCTGCCAAGCGTGGCGATTATGGCATATCCCCCCAATTATGAATCACACCATTAAAAACCGGCCCCTAGTCCCCGGCAGCCCCGCTAGTCCTGGTTATGGTAGCGGCCATGGTAACGGCGGGGCAAGGGGTGCGAAGAATCTCCGGAAGAGATCGGGCTACCACCACCAACGACAATTGGCCCTGGCAACACTGAACACGCGCACACTGCGGACCGACGAGAAGATTGTCGAGCTGGAAGAAGAATTGAGCAAGTTGCGATGGGATATCATAGGCCTATCTGAAGTCCGAAGACAGGGGGAGGACTCGATAGTTCTCAATTCCGGTAACTTGCTCTTCTACCGGGAGGGCGACCAACAGTCCCAAGGTGGTGTCGGGTTCATCGTCCACAAATCTCTCGTGACCAACGTGGTAAATATCGGGAGTGTGTCGAGCAGGGTAGCGTACCTTATACTCAGAATATCCAAGCGGTATTCGCTGAAGGTCATACAGGTATACGCTCCGACCTCGTTGCACCCCGATGAGGAGGTGGAAGCCATGTACGAGGACATATCTCGGGTTATACATGGCTACAAAACCCATTACACCGTGGTCATGGGAGATTTTAACACGAAACTGGGCAAACGCGACGGTGATGAGCTGAGAGTGGGGCCATTTGGTTATGGGCATCGGAATTCCCGGGGTCACTTGCTGGCTAGCTTTATGGAGAAGGAAGGACTCTATATGATGAATTCCTTCTTCAAGAAGCGAGAATGCCGCAAGTGGACCTGGGTAAGTCCAGACGGTGCAACCAAAAATGAGATCGACTTTATCATGTCGACGAAGAGGCAGATATTCAATGATGTCTCCGTGATCAATTCACTTAAAGTGGGGAGCGATCACCGAATGGTAAGAGGCACATTGAATATCCGTACAAGCCTCGAACGGTCGAGGTTGATAAAGTCCACGCTCCGACCGTCACCGGTTCATATCCAAAACCCCGAGAGCTTTCAGCTCGAACTCAAGAACCGTTTCGAATGCCTGGGTGAATGCGTAGAAGTGGACGTGTACAGTAACGGGTTCGTGGATGCTGTCCATACAACAGGGGCTAAATTTTTTAAGCCCCAGAAAAGCCAGAGAACCAAAAAGATCTCGGATCCGACCCTCGAGCTGTTAGAGGAAAGGCGCAAGATGGTTCTGCTATCCTCCGACGACATGCCGAAATATCGGCACCTCAACAGACAGATCTCTAAGTCTCTGACTCGCGATCTCCGCCAATACAACACAAAATGTGTTCGTGAGGCGATCGAGCGGAATAAGGGAACCAAAGTGTTCCAAAGGGATCTGTCTGTTGGGCAGAGTCAGCTGACAAAGCTGAAGACGGAGGATGGCAGAATCGTATCGTCCAGGCCTGAGCTCTTGGAGGAGATCGAAAGGTTCTATGGACAGCTATACACGACAACGCAACAACCCGCAAGCACTCCAGCGTCAGACCCTAGAGCTGGATTGACCCGACACTATACCGAAGATATCCCGGACGTCAGCATGCACGAGATTAGTGTGGCTCTCAAACAGCTTAAAAACAACAAGGCGCCGGGTGATGACGGAATTACGAGCGAGCTTCTGAAGGCCGGCAGTGCACCCGCTAGAGAAGCCCTCCGGAAGCTATTTAATTCCGTCATTCTCGAGGGTAAAACGCCACAGGCGTGGCACAGAGGTGTGTTGGTGCTTTTCTTTAAGAAAGGGGATAAAACCCTCTTGAAGAACTACAGACCCATCACACTTCTGAGCCACGTCTACAAGCTGTTTTCGAGGGTCATCACGAATCGTCTCGAGAGCAAGCTAGACGACTTCCAGCCTCCCGAACAAGCCGGTTTCCGTAAAGGCTATAGTACCATAGACCACATACATACGCTGCGGCAGGTTATACAGAAGTCCGAGGAGTATAACCAGCCCCTATGCTTGGCGTTTGTGGACTATGAGAAAGCCTTCGATTCGATCGAAACCTGGGCGGTGCTACAGTCTCTCCAACGGTGCCGGATTGACTACCGATATATCGAAGTGCTGAAGTGTTTGTATGAAAACGCCACTATGTCAGTCCGCCTCCAGTACCAGAGTTCGAAACCTATTCAACTCCAGCGAGGGGTGAGACAGGGGGGATGTCATATCCCCGAAACTGTTTACCACTGCGCTGGAGGATGTTTTCAAGCTTCTGGACTGGAATGGACTCGGCATTAACATCAACGGCGAGTACATCACTCACCTTCGATTCGCAGACGATATCGTAGTCATGGCTGAGACCATGGAAGACCTAGGCACAATGCTCGATGGCCTCTGTAGAGTCTCCCAACAAGTAGGTCTTAAGATGAACATGGACAAGACGAAAATCATGTCGAACGTCCATGTTGTACCTGCTCCTATTCAGGTTGGGAACTCTACGCTCGAAGTTGTCGACAAGTATATCTACCTGGGACAAGTAGTCCAATTAGGTAGGTCCAACTTCGAGAAGGAGGTCAATCGTCGAATCCAACTCGGTTGGGCAGCGTTCGGGAAGCTACGACATATCTTCTCGTCCGATATCCCGCAGTGTCTCAAGACGAAAGTCTTTGACCAGTGTGTGTTGCCAGTGATGACTTACGGATCAGAGACGTGGTCGCTCACTATGGGGCTTATCAGAAGGCTCAAGGTCACTCAGAGGGCGATGGAGAGAGCTATGCTTGGAGTTTCCCTGCGAGATCGAATCAGAAATGAGGAGATCCGCAGTAGAACCAAAGTCGCCGACATAGCCCTCCGGATAGCCAAGCTGAAGTGACAGTGGGCAGGGCACATAGCTCGAAGAACCGATGGCCGTTGGGGCAGAAAGGTTCTGGAGTGGCGGCCACGTACCGGACGACGCAGCAGAGGTAGGCCCCCCGCAAGGTGGACCGACGATCTTGTCAAGATCGCGGGAGGAGGATGGATGCGGGCGGCTCAAGACCGGTATGTGTGGAGAACCTTGGGGAGGCCTATGTCCAGCAGTGGACGTCGTTTGGCTGATATGATGAACGACTTTTCCACTTCTGCCACATCCTCCTCTGGTGGGAAGGGTGAAGATAATATATCCTCTGAGGGAGTTTTAACTGAAAGTTTAGCGATTTGTTTGCGAGGATTGTCAGGCTTTGAAACGCCGCGTATTGTGGTCTCATATTCTAATTCCGCTTTAGTTAATAATGAGAAATTTATAATGTAAGCCATTATTACAAAACAATAATAGAAAATCTAAGTATTTACGCCGGCACTAGAAAAAAAATTAAATATCGCCAGAAAATCGAATACCGTGCTAAAAAAAAGCTGAAGTACACTTAATTATACAATGGTGTGATGATTGGTAAAGGATAAAAAAAATTCTTAAAGATCACTCAAAGGTTGAATCACAATATTTTTTCGCGAACACGAGGCTCGTTAGTTCAACGGCTAAGCGGTTAGAACCGGTTGGCGGCTCGACACGCTGCCCGCGGTGGAACGTGATTTTAGACCGACGTTAATTAAATCACCGTTATGTTATTTACACAGTTAAATTGCTTATGGCCAACCAAAATAGATAGAAACTGTACCTGTACGCAATTTACCACACCAGAATATATGCACACACAGGAGAAAAATATACAAGAGAAAAAGAAATTATTTTACTCACCTGTAAAGTGCCAACTTACGTTTTAAAAATATAATTAAAAATTCTATTGGGCGCCAATGTCGCACGAGTGATTGATTTCCACGTGGCAGCCGGGATCGATCACTCGCCGAGCAATCAAAGAGAGACATTTAAGTTGACTTACGGGAAACAAATAAAAAAATATCACCAGGAAAGTTTAAACTCGCGTTATAATTCTAGTTATTCGATTCGATACAAAAAGAGCTGACACTTAAAAATAGCAGATGAGACAATTATCCAGGGCGAGGGGGACGTTGGCACTTCACAGGTCTTCGAATGATGTACTCAACTCGGTGGTGTTGGCCGGAGCAAAGGGGCGAAGCCTCGTGTGTCCCCGGTATTTATAAGGCCGGCGAGGAGGAGGGGGGCGAGGGAGCGGCCCATTGCTGTGCGTCACTCGTAGCGAGGCACGCGGCGCAGAGGCACGACGTGACGTCACAACAAATACGAAATACAATTTAGAAATTCAGGTCAGTCAGTAAAGTTACTTATCAGTGCGAAACCACACGTAAAAATATAAAAAAAACACGTAAAAATAAACATATGATTAATATTCTGACAACATTATTAAAGTTCATTTTAAAATTACTAGTAATTTTTCTGTGTCGTCGTAATTAAGCTTTTGTAAATATTCTGATGGTGTTGTATTGCACATTTTATAATTATGACCATATATATTGAGTAATTTATTGAATTTATTATTTGATTAAAAAAGAACTTACTTTAACTATGAAATTCCAGGATTCTGAGAAATCGCCTCTTGTTTTTGAAGTGTCTCCATTAAATTATTTCCCTTAAAACTGTATTTTACTCTTTCAGATAAAGTACTACTTACATTACAGACATCTTTTAAATTTCACCAAACAAGATTAATAGTAAAGAATACTTCATAATATGTATTAATTTTACTTGGGTTAACCTGATGAAACAATTTTTTTAGCTTTATCACCACGAACATTTCATGTTTAGAAATTATTTGCGCTTACAAAACATAATCATACAGTTTCAGAATAAAATAAAATATATAAACAAGATTTTCAACAGCAATCCATAGAAATACAAATAAAATAACAACAATAAAACAACAAAATAATGTTTAGTTTATTGCAACTAACATAAGTAATAAACGAATAAACTTAATATGCCATGAAACTAACTATGAAGAATAGACATTAATTATTCAGCTTTCATCCAGTTTTAGTAATAGTTTAATACCTTGTTTACGATAATTTCATTGAAATCTATAAACTATGGCGTTTAAAAAAGTGGCCAAATCTAATGGGTCCAAATCGCCACAAAACGAAAGAACTAAATAAAAATAATGATCCGAAAAGACCCAACTTAGGAAAACACATAAATTGTGACGCTTGTTCAATCCTTTGCTAGAAACGAACCAATAACTTTGGATTTGTGCTGAAAAGCACCTAACTAAGAAGATGTAAGTTTGAAATTCGATTGATTCGTAACTTGTAACGTCTTCAGTTTGATACGTACTTCCTGCAAATTTTACATGCTGTTTCTGTGGCCTTATTGCTTTTAGTATAAGGTTTATTTTCCTTTGTTGTGTAGTTATTTCATGTAAAGACATGTTAACGCCTTTACAAGCGACGAGATAATTTATTAAGGGTTTGTTGCCACTTTTTTACACCCTTCCACTATTTGTTCTCAAGTTTGTTGTTGTTAGTGATTTTCGGAACCTACAGTATGTCTTCTTGACATATGAAATGTAATTTAGACTTGTTTATAGCCGGCACGTGAGATTTCCGATTTATTTTTTTCAAGTTGAGCGCGAAAATGTTTCCTTGCATCATCAAGATTATATCGAAATTCTGTGTCCACTGAGATGTTGTTTATACTTGTAATCATCGTAAAATACTGGTTGGTGGATTAAGAAAACATTATATACCTAACAAAAAAATCTTCAATGTTTAAACGATTTCTGCTCTGCAAAATGTTATAGTTAAATTTTATAGGAATGGTCATAATATATTTTAAGTAACCTTCGTCCATGGCTCCGCACGCGTGAGATGTGCCTGCTGCACTCCCCAAGGAACACATGCCAAATTTCAACTTCTTGCATCAAGTAGGTTCGGCTGTTTTGTCTATCAGTCAGTTAGTAACAAAATATTGATGGGGTATGGCAATTCACAAACTGGGCGTGTACAAACGGCTTTATTGCTAAAATAGTTACTTTTTACGGTATTACTGATTAACCAACGCAAAGTTTTGTTATTTTTAACTGTTTAATTTACTAACAAAATGAGTACAAATAATGTACTTTATAGAGAAAAGAAAATTTCTCAAGTATACCTTTTTTATTTTTTACAAAATTCTAGTAACTCTCATTTCCAACTGAAAATAATTCAAAGAAAAGTATCTCCTCTGTCGATATCATAAAAAGATTAAGAAAGGGCAAACAGAATTTTCCTATTTTATTATTCAAATAAAGTAATCATAAACGAAATAAAATACTAGAAAAGTTGTCTAAAATCGACTGAAATATTAACTTTATTTTAAAATTCAGCTGTCATAACATCTCGAATAGTCTGAGCACAAGGGAGCTTAGTGTTTTATTTGACATGTCTCCAAAAATAAATAAAGATATATTCCAAGTACGGTTCATGTATTATTCAGCGAATGATCAGAATAAGTTTTTATTATATAATGGATTCTTTATCTTTGAATTTCGTTTGCCTTCAATCAATGTACTTATAAGTTATAACTTCAAAGAGAAATCAAACTTATAAGAATTTATTTGGGTATCGCGTGGGATGTTATAAGTTGGAACAATAGAAACAAAAGATAGACTGGCTTTAGCCGACGTTAATAGAATAACTATTTGAGTACTACTATTTATGCAATGCATTTGGATAATGCATAAAGCTGGTAACTTCTTACGTGCTTATAAATACCAATCAGTATGGGCTAACACGACTCAGGTTAACTTAATAACAAAACAGAAAACGCTGTTAATATGCCGCACGAAATTCCCGAAGACGTGATACCAGTTGCTTATTTTACCTCAATTTCAAGGAAAACTTGTCGCGTACTCACGCTTTTCGGGGCGTGTAAGCCGGTCCTTAATATTGTCGTAGCGGATTCCGGCAGGAATTAGTTGGCAAAACGCCAACCATAGCTGGCTACAATTAGCCCTTGCACTGCCGACGACTGTCGCATACGAAATTACGATACAAAGACAAAACTCGGAGAGGAAAAAAGTTTCAAGTAACTTTTGTTCCAGAACCTTCCGCAGATTATCTCGTAGTGAGTTTTTTCGAGAGAAAGTTCGTTTTATATTGCTACGTTTTTGGAAAGTTGGGCGGTTATTAATTGATCGTGCTGGCTGTAATTTCAGGCAACTTTGCTCAGTGTTGCTGTAGTTTTAACGTTATTTAGCGTGGGAAGATGTATGGTAATGACTTTGTTACGTAAAAGCAACACAATTATACTTGTATATCTTCGGAAAGGAAGACAGTTAAGTAGTCTACCTATTACGCGAGATGCTTCAACAAGATTTTTGCTCAACTTCGGCTGTGATGTTACTTCATCATCATCATCATCATCATCATCTTCAGCCTTTAACAGTCCACTGCTGGACTAGGCCTCTCCTTTTAAAGGAGGAATTTTATTGATGATGAGCAAGTGGTGTTACATAGATGTTCCTTAATTCATATCCATATCATAATTGCCTTACCATGGAAAGATGTGTAGCTGAAAAATAATAAAATACCTGTCGATATTTCTAAACTGGTTTTACAGGCTCACTGATACAGTTTGAGAATGTTGTTTTACAAGAAATTATTATTAGATGCTAGAAATATGTTGATAACTTTGTTAGTGCAAGGTTCAGTAATTGTTTCACCTATTTGTGTTGTGCTTTGCATAACGTTCCCTAGTATTTTTATTTATTATTTTTTAATACACAACAACAACATAATTTCAAGAAATATTTTCAATACAGCTTTATTGAAGTAGCCTAAAAATGCCGCCAATAACTATGTCTATCAATAGTGGAAAATTCAGTTTAAAATTCCAGATTTAAACTGCAGCAAAGTTCCTAAGGTCCGAAATATCCGAAGCACGTAACTAACGATTAAATTATAAATCTATAAGTCAGTGAGAGAGCAAAAAATACAGTTTTGGTTCTAAGCCAGTGTCCTGTTGTAACGTTTACCAAATGCAATATTTTATCTACCTCTCCCCCCTCTATCCCCACTATCCCCCCAACTGCCTCTGCACTTAAGAGCTGTCAGGATTTTAATTTACTTCGCAAAGGAAAATGTATATTTACGTTTATAGGGGACTTTTAAAGTATTGACATTAATGGATTAAATGTTAACGATATTATTTTGGATGCTTATAGGTATTATTGAATGCAAGTGTGTGTGTTCAGTGTTTACTTCAATACGACTGAACAGACATTGCAGTCACTCATAAGCTTTTATATCGAAAATGAATGAATTTGAAATATGGAGTATAGTTATAACAAAATATTTTTTATATATGGATCCAGGTATGGGATTTTTCGTATTTGGCTCATAATTATGAGTGGAGATTTCATCCGGTTGCGCAAACTTGGACAAAGGGCTTAAATACCATCTTATTGTCGTGTTGTATACCACATTGTAGCAGGATCCATATTGTCATATAGATTATTTCTTTGTGATCAACGAACATTGTTATTCAAGGAATCTATAAGAAAAACGATAGGCAAAATCCATTTAAAGGCGGGATACCGGGCGAAAAATGGTATAAACTTTTTCTAGCTCGTCATCCTGATATTGCAATTAGGACTCCAGAAGCAGTGACTTCTTCAAGTGCAACAGTTGCAGAAGGCGATATCAAGCATTGGTTTGATGATATTGAGCAATATCTTGTAGACAATAATTTAAATGACATATTGAAAGATCCGACAAGAATTTATAATGGGGATGAGACAAATTTTCTTTTATACCCAAAGAGCGGGGTAGTATTGGCTGCGAAAGGAGAGAAAAATGTCTACGAGATTGATAATGCACCCGCCAAAACATCACTCACAGTGCTGTTTACTTTCGGTGCTGACGGTAGTGTTACTCCACCTCTTGTGATTTTCCACTTAAACGAGTTCCAAGTGAGTTGCGCTCTAAAATTCCTCCTGATTGGGGAATTGGGCTTTCTGATAATGGATGTATGAAGAGTGACATCTTCAAGTCATATATTGAAAATGTACTTCATCCACATTTAAGTAAAAAGGGTATAAAATTTCCCATCATACTTTATGTAGATGGACATAAAACACATTTGACTTATGAAGTAAGTGAACTTTGCACAAAGTTAAATATCGTTCTTATAGCTCTATACCCGAATAGTACAAGGATTTTGCAACCAGCGGATGTCTCGGCATTCAAACCACTCAAATCGGGGTGGCAAAAAACGGTTCTTGCATGGCGGCGAAATCATCCGTCACAAGCTCTTACAAAACAAGAATTTGTCCCACTATTAAAGACTACTATTGACGAGAGCATTAACCCCTCTATTATAATAAATGGATTTAGAGCTACAGGACTCTATCCTTTTAACAAACATGCTGTGGATTATACGAAATGCTTAGGTAAAAGAAAAAATAATGTTCAGGGAGAAAATGAAGACAAAAAACACAATGATTCGCATGATAATACAATGTCATTGACTGATTTCAAAAAAATTATAAGTGAAAGAAAATTAAGAATGCTTGAAGATGGAGAGGATGTTGACGAAGATTTAAAAAGAGTGTACCAATTTCTAACTACAAAATCAAAACATAACCTACATAATGTAATTGATTACAATGAAGATCCCCAACAAAATCGAACAGTAACAAATTATGACCATTTTGATTTAAACAATATAAATATAACAACTGCAGAAGATTTGAACAGCGAGATAGTCATTGAAGAGATACAAGAATATGCTTCACAAGACACTGATGTCCTAGATGTTGAGTCCCAGGTCTCGGTAATTACTCATGCAGCGCAAATTCACACTATTCCTAAAAGAGAAACTTTAAGTATTGAACTCAATAAAGAAAATGTACCTAATACCCTAACCCAAAAACCAACAATAAATTACGATAAAATAGAAGTGGTTTCCGTTATAGATAATTCTCCATTTTCGTGTCCTAATATTGAAACCTTAAAACCCATAAAACTTGACGATGTACTAGTTTTACCGAAAACACCTGAACGAAAAGGAGTCAGGAACATCACAAAAGCACCATTTGTACTTACGTCCGCAGCTTGGCAAGAGTTGGAAAATAAAAAAAGGAGAGAAAAGGAAGAAAAACAGGAAGGGATACGGAAAAGAAAAGAAAAAAGAGAACGAAAGAAATTGGAAAAATCTAAACCAAAAAAAGAAAGTAATAATGGTAAATCAAAAAAAGGGACAACGAAGCTTAAAATACTGCAACCAAATTCGAGTATAATGGAGAAAGAGGATAATATTTGTGACAAGAATATTGAACCAAATGTGCCACAAAGTCAAAGCTTTGATAACAAGAGTGATACGGATGATAAACAAAGTTATGATCCAGAAATTATAATACCCAATAGGAGAGCTAGCAAGGCCTACACCACAGAAGAATTAGAACAGCTTTTATCTGAAATGATAGATTAATGAAACATGATGGAGAATAAAGACTTAAGACTACTACGATACCAGATTGCTGATTATACTTAGTTTATTATTTTGAGACTGACACAAAGTGTTACCAACTTTTTGTGCCTAAGATATGTGCCAAATAGCTGTTTTTTCTAAATAAATATATGAACACTTTTATTCGCGCTTGTTTTATTTCACTTATACAATAGATATCCAGAGTATAAAATATCTAGACACCCTAGAAGGTTTGTAATTACTAAATGCCAATAATAGATCAAATTGAAGCCCATTATTGGCACTGGTGTGCCAGTAGTTGGTCTAACACATGCCAACAATATGTCAAAAGATGCCAGTAAATGAATTAGGATCCATTTTAACAAAACCGTGTGTAATGCCTTTTTCCCACAAAAAAAAATGAAAAAAGGAAGTCAAATGTAATTACCACAGTATATAGAATGGATTCAAATGACAGCCAAAAATTATTCGCGCAAATATCTAAAATTAGAGCCAGATTATGGGACACTATGCCTTAAAGTGCCAATAATTGGGTACTTTACCCTATACTACTACATATTCTGCGAAAATTTAAAGCGTCTACCTGTTACAGTTAGTAATTTTGAGCAAAAAATACGAAAAAATACATGTCTTTTGTATATCCTTAACATTTTTTTTTATTTTTTGTATTTGTTGTTATAGCGGCCACCGAAATACATAATTTGTGAAAATTTCAGCTTTCTAGCTGTCACAGTTTATGAGATACAGCCTGGTGACAGACAGACAGACAGACAGACGGCCAGACAGACAGACAGCGGAGGCTTAGTAACAGGGTTCCGTTTTTTTATCTTTTAGGTACGGAACCCTAAAAAATTACTTACGATTACACTCCTGAATATGGTTATAGCCCTCATTACCTCCGGTGTGATAAGCTTGATGACGTATGCCTATTGCATTGTATACATTACAATATACACTACTACGGTCCAAACTCCATAACGAAGGAATCCGTTTGCGCCGGGATTAGTACGGTGCGTCACGACGCGGTGTCGATACGGCACCGGCAAGCTGCGATCCGAGCTACAAACTATTCGGATTAGACTTCGTTACAGGCAATTGATAAAGAACTTTTCACGAAAACCGCGTTTACAAGCACAGTTGCGTTCCAAATCGTTTATAAAGGCATAGTTTCTATATTGACGAGGGAGTATAGGAGAGATATAGGAGCCGTCATTGTATTTTCATGCTGCATCAGAATCAGGCGATTTGAAACAAAATTGTTATGTTTGATATCAAGTAGACGACCGGTTGGCGCAGCGGGAGTGTAAGCTACTGCTACTCCGATGGTCGCAGGTTCGATTCCCGCTCAAGTCAAACTTTTGTATGCATGAACATGGATGTTTGTCTTGGTCTGGGTGTTTCTATGTATAATATGTACATATCTATTTTAAAAAAAAGTATATACGTATGTTTATCCATTATCTAGTACCCATAGTACAAGCTCTGTTTATTTTGGGACTAGATGGTGATGTGTGTATGTGATAGAATATTATTATTATATTATTTAATATAAAAAAGGGAAGCGACCATAAGCGTCATATGTTGCAAAGGAATTCGATAGGTTATACGGTTTTGTCAACACATATTAAGAAAACCAGCCGTCCCGTCTTACTGTATGAACACGATAAACTAAAAATCTACTGTACAAATATCAGTATGGTTCGCACCAATAAATAGTGTGACTCCTGAGGCAGGTAAAGGTGTATAATTCACGCACGCGGAACCGCGTTGACTACAAAAAGTTGTATCTTCCCTAACCCGAGAACCAAAATCAAAAATTCCGACCTCGATTCGTAAAAGGCTGGCAGGTAGTGGCGTATTCAAAGCAAATTCAGCACATGGTGCACTTATACTGTTCGGTGGTTCAGCTAACAGAAAAGAAGCAAACACGGACCGCTAAAACTATTCTCAATAGAACGGTATGATCTGCATCACAAACAACTGAGTAATTTTTCTGTTGAGGCGACGACTGCCAACGCACTGCCGCGGCCGCTCGGCCGCATACATTTTCATGAAGTTTTGCATTTTTGATGAACTAAAAAAAGATGGACGGTCTCTGCGGAAATCGCTGTTTATTTTTACCTCCCTTTTTTGTAAGTGAATTCTAGTGTGCCATATTTTTTGTTATTTTAGTTTTTTTTAGTAATATTGTTGGGAATTGTATAGGAAATTCAGCTATACTAAGTGCCAATTTTTTTTTTGGTGTCGTGTTGGAAAATCCTCATGGAGTCCCTCCGCCCTTGGGGAAGGGCGAAGGGGACTGTCAGTCTCTTACTGACTAAAAACCCAACCCGTGTTCCTCATGTACGCGTATGTCGGAGGTTCGAGTACACCAAAGCATTCCTCGCTACCCCCCGACGGGTATTGACCCGCCAGATGATTAGGCGGGCCCCGAACAAAAGCCCCTTGGCGGCGGATGAAAGTGTTGGGCTCCACCGCCCAAACACCCAGCGGCCGCAGAGGATAGGGAAGACGGCAACCTGACAACACCGCATCTCCTCTTCTTCTGTGGCCCTACCGCGATGCAACAAATGGTGCGCCCCCATTTGGTCGCGGGAGATAGGGCGCGCGGCAACGAAACACTGGCACGCCTCTCCTCCCGCGACCGCGCCCGACTGCGAGGGACAGAAAGAACTGTCCCCCGCACCCGCACCTTTAGACGCATCCTGCGCAGGCCTCCATCTAGCCCACGCGGAGCGTCCACTCCCTGGATCTCGCTTAAGGTAAGGGCACCTTGATGGCCTAGAGAAAAGCATTTCAGGTTCTTTATAGATACGCATAAATTCTATTTTGTCCCGCGTCTAAATGGACTGCAAAAGTTTTAAAGCTGGACACAAAGAGCGCTTAAAATTAGGTTCAGCCAGAATACTTTTTACGATAAGATCAGAAATTCCATTATAAAAAATTAAAATCTTTTCACCAGATCGAGCTTTTTATTTAACGAAGCAGAATAATAAACATTACTACGAATCTATTAATTTTTAAATAAATACATTGAAAGCAACGATAATTAAGTAATAACTGTATTCAAACTTATTAATGTCTCTGCCATTTAAACCCAATTGCCTAAATGTGAGGCTCAATTATTTTTAATTTGGCTTTAGTTTTAACACAATTAGAGCTTTTAATTTTGTAATTAGTGAAAAATAACTTAAATAAGAGAGGCGTGTCGGTGTTGCGTTGCCGTGCGCCCTATCTCCCGCGACCAAATGTGGGCGCACCATTGTTGCGTCGCGGTGGGGCCGCAGAGGAAGCGGAGATGTGGTGTTGTCAGGTTGCCGTCCTCCCTATCCTCTGCGGCCGCTGGGTGTTTTGGCGGCGGAGCCTAACACCTTCATCCGCCGCCAAGGAGGTTGTGGCCTTCGGGCTATCCGCCGTGGTGTCAGGGTACGCGACCCCCTGGCGCCCTCAAAATGGCGTTGAAGTATGCGCTGTGGTTTTAGTGGGTATTACGGCCTTGCACTCCAGGCGTCGAGACCCACATACCTGCGTAAATGCATTACCACAGTGAAGAAAAAAAGGATTCAGCTAAAAATGTGAGGCGAGTCACATTTTTAGCGATAGCGATAACAAAGGTGATATTACCTCATCATGACTGCGACCAAACAAGCTCTTGCTCCAAGCTCGGTCACATTCGGACTTCAAAGCGGGTCAACACTAGGATGTCACACCGATTATTTTAGAAATTAAAGATGTTCAAAAAGGCACACCTACTACGTTCCCACGGATAAAACTTCAATACCTTCAAAAGGAAACTAAATTTAACTTACAGCACGAGTAAAATGAAAAAAAAAAAGATCAGCCAAGACCTCGTTACGATTAATGTAATCAAAAATGCAAAACACACTTCAAAATTATGTTGATTTTTGCCTTGCGTACGACGAGCTCATTTTTTATTTTCAAAAAACGTTGGTTGCGTTTTACCCGAAGTTATATCTCGATTTTTCGTAGGTTATTTATTTATTCATAAGTTGACATCCGCGGTTTTCCATACGTGTTTCTGTTTTTCTTTCAACGGCGAATTTTTATTTCATTTAATGAAAAATAAAATAGCGACGTGTTTTAAATTACGGCAAATCTTTTAAGAATATATTCTAAATAGTTATTTGATTTAGTATTTTACCTCAATAATTTTAGTAATTCTTCCAAAAATCAAAACATTTACTGGATTCTACTGCGTTCAAAAATTAGAAAATGTATTTCTGATTGTTAGATATGCTATAATGTAATAGGACTGTAAATTTTAAATGGTAATAATGAAGTGAGTATAAATATTCATTTCAAACTGTTTACTGCAATCATTGTGTCTTTGTAATTCAAAAGGCTCATTTCGTAGAATAAAATTTCTCATTACCGAAATGTATATTTGTTTAGAATTTATTTGGTTAAGAGAGTTCAAATGATTCTTTTGATAACATCTAACCTGTGTGTAGTAAGTCTGTGCATTTTTTACAAACATGTCCATTGTCAACATAAACAGACTAACAATAAAATAATTGTTTATATAAAATTCTTGCGTTAACTGACTGATTGACAAGCAAGCTACACCCGAAACTATTTGGCGCAATAAGCTGTTTGACATGTATGTTCCTTGTGGACCGTAGCAGTGGACTAAGAATGGATTTCTAGAAATTCCCACGGGATCGAGCAGACACAAACTAAATAAAATAAATGGGCGGGTGTCCTCTTGTATATAATAATTATATGCATAATAAACGTTTTACATTAATTGCAAACAATTAGGTTTATAAGCTACATTACTAACTACTGCAGTGTAAATGCTTTGGAGCCATTTAAAAGCAATTAAAATGCAATAGCTCCACTTTTATTTTTGTACCTGTATTTTATTCGATCGTTTCGCGGTTAAGGCTAGTTAGTCCTAGCTTTTCACCGCGCATACGTATGAAGAGTACACTATATCAGAGAATATTTGCACCCATTCATTACTAAAAATAGGTGCCTCGTATTAAATTTCACCCCCCATCTCAAATGTTCTTTCTGCTGCAAAAGCTAGCCTGGAGCTTTTTGAAAATGACTATACGAAAACAATTTATTTTGGTCAATATGCAGTAAAATATTACCGTAACAGCACCGTCTCCAACCTGCGATTGGGTTATCATTTGAAATTGACTAATAAATCGTATTATATTTCATCGATATAAAATGCCAACGGTGGGTTGCCAGCGCGCTGTCTCAAAGTTGTTAGTACAGTAAGCTATGCTGCAGCTAAACCGTCACGTTGCGATTAAATTTCACATTTCCATCACGATGCTGTTACAATGGACCACGACCTTGCCTCTAAGGTCAAATCCGAATTTTGTTAAAATTGATAAAATTCAACGAATATGTAGGTACTTTATATGAACTCTTTTTCATGTATATCTGCATAACGTTAAACGTTTTGAAACCGTTTTCTAATTGATACACAGGCCCTTCGCTTCTTACTAACATTTACCTAGCCAGATTTTAAATTCCAACACCTTGAAAACATTTTTTTTAAATATAAAAGTTCGAATAAATACACGAAGCTAGATTGCTGAAACAATAAATCTGGCGTTTTGCAGCTCAAAATAATAACAAGTAAAAAACATACCAGTGCACTTTTTACTCTGATAAATCAAGTAGAGTCCTCTTGAAATGCGCCAGTAGTTGGTAGGATTGTGTCTACATATGCACGTGAAATATTTCGTGCAGTTTTGAAAATAGCAGTTTTAGCCTCGTGAGCATTCACCTGTAATAAGAATTATTGCGAATGTTGCAAAACGATATCACAAACGAGAGTGTTTTAACGAGCATTCTTACAAATGTTCTGGAGAGAAACGTACTAGCGAATTGACCGTAAATTTGCTTCGACCATTTTGCTGATTAGAGCCTTAGAAAGATCGTAGCAATGTTCGGCTCTGTTCGTTGTTCAGTTCGACAAAACAAATAACTGTGAATGCTCGCTGTTCTGTTACAAGTGGATACTCAGGTGTATCAGCACCATTAGAATGGAAGTTATAGATAGGTATACATGATGCGATACACGAAGTTTGAAACAGGCAGTAGGTTAGAGAAACTTTAGTGGGGTGCTCTGCGTTCAAAGCTTGTTCAGAATCGTCTCGAAGAAGAATTTTAATCGTCTCGTTCTATCGAATTAATAATGCCGTTTTGAGGGTGTCAATACTTTGCAAAGAGGTATATCATTAGATGATTATTCAATCCTTAATGTTATAGTATCATCGCTCGAATAATAATAGGTACATAATATTATTGTTCCTGTAAGTATTTATGTCTAAGGTGTAGGTTCATCATCATCAGCCTTTAATAGTCCACTACTGGACTAGGCCTTTCCTTTGCAAGGATGAATTGGCCTGCTATACCACGCTGGCCAAGCGGGTTGGTATAGGGTTTGTATCAAGTTTTCCTTCTCTTACAGTGCTGTTCTCTGCATAATAAGCTCCCTCTGTCGGCTCTTACGACACCCATGGGATGATATGGGGTGGTGACAATTCGTATTCTTAATCCGTCACCACACGGATGATGTAGGTTATAATCAGGGGTGTTACGAATGTTCGCATCCGCATCCGCTAATGCGGAATATCCGCATTAATTCAGACATCTGCATCCGCATTCACATCCGCATCAATCAATGCGTAGTTTTTACGGATGCAGATTCCCATCAACAAGTAACTACATGTAAAGAAAGTGGGCGGAGCCAGAGTGGCACATGCTTCGCGTTTGTTTTGGAAATTTTCTTCTATGGAAGATAACAACTTATATGCAATTTCCACATATTTAGATCCTCGCTATACACATAATTTTTTCAAACCAGTCACCGAATAAAAATAAAAGATTAAATAATAAAGATGGTAAATGACCCCATCGTCACAAATTCTCCTATGTCACCGGACTCGCCGGCGGACAAAACAAAAAGAATGAGAATGGGAGATTCTCTCGATCCTGAACCAGCAACGTGCTGTACGGGTAAGAAGACTTGCTTATAAAGCGATCTTGCCATGGTCTTAGTTTCTCACCTCTATCTGTGTCAAATATCTGCATTATTTATCACCTCCACAACCCAGATTTTTATAATGAAACTCGAAGCTCAAAATTTTGTTGTGTCATAAGTAAAACTAAAAACATGTGCAATTTGTTTTCTAAAAATATGATTTAATAAATAAGAAGTTAAAATTAAATAGATTTGCAGTTATTTATGTACTAAAAATTTAAATAATTACATACATACATACATACATAGACTCACGCCTGTTTCCCGGAGGGGTAGGCAGAGACTACGGAACGCCATTTGCAACGATCCTGACATACCTCACTTGCTTCACTCACTCCCATCAAGTTTCTCATGCATGCTCTTCTGTTAAGGGTACTTCTGACTTGTCCTTTTTTCAGGATGTCTCCAATCTGGTCAGAGAACGTCCGCCTAGGTCTTCCCCTTTGTCCTGTTCCATTCACACTTGCCTTATATATCTTCTTTGTCAGTCTATCGTCATTCATCCTTTCCATGTGCCCAAACCATCTTAACATGCCTTTCTCAATGCTTGTCACTACATCTTCATTTACCCCACACCACTCTCGTATCACACAATTCTTTACTCTGTCGGTCAAAGACACACCACACATACTTCTCAGTGCTCTCATTTCTACAGCATTTATTTTACTTTCAAATCTCTTCTGCCATACCCAACTTTCACTACCATACATAAGGGTAGGCACTAACACGCCTCTATGTACAGCCAAACGTGCCTTTTTGGACACGTTTTGACTGTTCATAAACGCTTTCAGAGCTCCATTCACACTATTACCCGCATTAACTCTCCTTTCAATATCTTCTTCATTCTTACCATCTCTTGTAAACAACGTACCTAAGTAAACAAACTCATTGACTTGTTCCACTCGCTGTCCATCGATCAAAACATTACAAGCCGTAACGCATTCCTCCTTTTCAAAAACCATAACTTTCGTTTTACTTACATTCACTTTCATTCCTTTCCTCTCTAACGCACCATGCATGATTGCTACCATCTCCTGCAACTCCTCCGCTGAAGATGCAAGTATAACCTGATCATCAGCATAAAGGAGGCATTTGACGAGTAACCTATTCATCCTTAATCCGCAGTCACTATGTTTTAAATCTTGCAAACAACTGTCCATGAAGAGGTTAAACAGCCACGGCGACGCTACACATCCCTGTCTAACACCTTTCTCGATGGTAAACCAGTCAGTGTATGCCCCGTTTATCCTCACACAAGCTCTAGAATCCTCATAAAGGGATTTCAGAGCTCGAATGAGGCTGCTGTCCACCCCATTCATTGACAGCACCGACCACGTTTCATTCCTCACCACTTTATCGTAAGCCTTTTCCAAATCCACGAATGCGCAATAGACCTTTTGACCTTTGGCCAAAAACTTTTCGGCTATGCTTCGCAAGGAAAAAACCTGATCCGTGCATCCCATGCCCTTTCGGAATCCCGCTTGTACATCCCATATTTTCTTGTCGGTTACTTCCATAACTCTTTCAATAAGTACCTTTGCATACAATTTGCCAACAATGCTGAGAAGGCTAATGCCTCTATAGTTTTTGCAATCTTGTTGCGAGCCTTTTCCTTTATAAAGAGGCACAACTACAGCTGTGGCCCAGTCATTAGGTACTCGGCCGGTGGTCCAGCACAAGTTATATAACCGCTGCAACTGACCAACTATGACGCCCTGTCCAGCCTTCAGCATTTCGACTGTAATCCTATCATATCCTGCAGCCTTACCTACTTTCATACTTCCCAGTGCCTTCACGACCTCATCCACGCCAATAACGCTTTCATCATTGCTATCGTTACCATTCATTTCAGCTATCGGTGTCTCTATCGCCGACCTTTCAAATAAACTTTCAAAATACTCTTTCCATCTCTTCAGCACGCAAGATTCATCATTTACTATCTTTCCATTCTCGTCTCTGATGGATGTGTGTTCTGAGGATTGAGTTCTTCCTCGAACTGCACGAACGGATTTCCAGAAAAACTTAATGTTTCTCTGGAAATTGTTAGATAATCTGCTATCAAACTCATCTTTCTTTTCCTCTTTTTTTCTTCTAACCATTTCTTTCACTATTCTTTTTGACCTAACAAACTCCTTTCTTGCTTCATCTATGTCTACACTCGTTGCTTTTCCCATTCTTTCATTTGCTCTGGCAGCCAACCAATCTGACCAAGCTTTCTTCTTCTCTGACACTGCTGATTGTACATCCTTGTCACTTTCGTATTTTCCTTCTCTTGATCACACCACATACTTCAGACGCTACACATACTACCTCTTCTTTAAAGGCCTGTCATAATTCTTCCATATCATTTATGCAATCGAACCTCTCAAATTTTGCTATCAATCTTCGTTTATACTCATCTTTCACATCTTTCTCTTGTAGATTTTCTACCTTAATTCTTTCCAAGACCCTATTTTCATTACGCTCTCGGTGTCACCATCCTTTAAAGAGCCCACTTATCCGGCTCAACACCAAGAAGTGGTCTGTGTGGATGCCGATCCCTCGATATGCTCTTGTATCCAAAACATTCTTTCTCAATCGTTCATCTACTATCACAAAATCAATCATACTTCTTCTAACATTTTTCGCCTCTCGCGTATACATATGTATCCTTTTATGATCAAACATGGTGTTTGTCACACAAAGGCTCCACTCCAAACAAATCTCAAGCAGTACTTTTCCATTTTCGTTCACACTCTCATCACCAAATGCACCTAACACCCTTTCAAATCCATCTCGCTTTACTCCCACCCATCCATTGAAATCCCCTAACAAGATCAATCTTTCATTATCCTTGCAGTTGCTCAAAATCTCTCTTAAACTCTCCCAAAACTCCTGCCTTTCGTCTTGCTCATGTTGTGACATACCCGTAACTATATTGACCGGGGCGTACACCCCCACAATAAAGAGACGAGTAAGTCCTACTTTCATTCTCATCCACAGTAGCCTAGCATTTACACATTCAAACTCTTTTACACACTCATTCATTCGCGCAGACAGTATTACTCCAACTCCCTTACAGGCTCTGGTGGTACTATCTACCTCAGACCAATACGCCGTATATGCACCATGCTTGGTGGTTTCACACCCTTTTCTTTTTGTTTCATTCACACAAAGAACATCAATCTTTCTATCATCCATCATCTGACATACTTCATCCAATTTGCCGTTCATTCCTCCTCCAACATTCAATGTTGCAAACCTGCTCTCCGTAGGCCGCTTTTCGCCCTCGCGGGAAACGAGACGTGATGGGTTGCGAACCACGTCGCCGCCGTGTGAGGAAATATTATTAATTGTTCCCATTGCGTTCCCACGAGATTTAGGGTTTTTAAATGTCCATCCCCATAGAGCCCTTTACGGGGGTAAGGCGGAATATCACGTGTGCCCTGTGACCACCAACACAGGCACCCTCCGTTTGCGACCAGCTTACCCTCTGGCCACGAATCTTTCGGCACGGGTCGGTTTACACCTTAGATCGGGGTTTTGTGTCGGGTATGCTCCCTGAAAGTTGGTTTAATTTCGGATTTTTCCTTCTCCTAGACAGGTTGACAACCAAGGCTAACGAGGCCCATCTCCCCGAACGTTTGGTTTAATTTCGGAGTTTTCCATCTCCTAGACAGGTTGCCAACCAAGGCTAACGAGGCCCATCTCCCCGAAATTTAAATAATTATCCTTGTAAAAGCTCAAAATCCGCATCCGCATCCGTATCGCATCCGCGGATGTCAAAATTTTCGCATCCGTAACAACCCTGGTTATAATGTAGGTAATATTTCATTAAAATGAAATAATTTTGTAATCAGATTATTCATTTTAGAATGTTCTATTGACTTAAAATATTGATAATCTTTGCGATACACCTCTAGACAAATTGAAATTAAACTACAGTTTACGGCTTTTATCGCGATGTATTGGTTTCACTAAGTTATTACATTTGAAACGAATGATCTAGAAACTACATTTTTAATTTATTACTAGCCGACGCGGCGACGTTTCGAATTCTTTACAGGATTCATGTTCATGGCAGACTGAGGTGATATTTGTCTTTTTCTTGAATTCGTAAGTTATCTCAAAGTACCCTAACATTTTTCAACTACTGGTGTTACTATTTACGCAGAATGAGCTCACAGTGTCCTCAGGTCTTCTGGTGACTGTGTCGTTCTTGGGTTTCATTAGCCCTATGACAGGATCCCAAGCTGGAGAAACATTCCAACCATCTTCCCTATTGAAATTAGGGTGATTTTTAATTTCAATAGCCTCTCGTGTCATCCTTGGAAGAAAAAGGTGTACTTTTGCGAGTATCTGTGGTTCATCAAATCGCAGGTAGTGGTTGGTCCTTGTTCCACATGTTCACACACAGCAGACTTTGTTGAGCGTTTATATTTTATGTCAGCTATATGTTCTTTGAGTCGAATGCCTATGCTTCTCTTGGTTTGTCCAATGTATGAGAGCCCACATTCACAGTCAATTTTGTAGACACCGGCCTCTTGCAAGGGTAACTGACACTTGACAGTTGGTAATAATTGACTGATCTTCGTTGGCGGCTTGTAGTAAGTTTTGATTGAAGCTCGCTTCAAGATGTAGCCAATTTTGTCGGTCACGCCCTTGATGTATGGGAGGACAGCAGGTTGTCTTTCTACTGTGGCTGGTTTTTCTTTCTTCTGGGATCTGTGACAGTGGCGCGGCGGTCGGAGCTTGTTGTCTTGCAGAACTTGCCTGACATGTTGAAGCTCGCGGACTCTCTGAAACAGAGACATTCCTACAGTAGCTAACTGTTTAGGATGGTGGTGAGATTCACCGTTTAAGTACCCATTTGTATGGGTCTTTTTTCCTATACACAGCATACTGTGTTTTATGCACAGTTCAGGAGTTGTTTTTATTCCTGATGTCAAGTACATCTAAGAAAGCTAAAGAACTGTTTGCCTCTAATTCCATTGTGAATTGTATTTGGTTATTAATTGAATTAAGATGGTTTAGGAAAGCATTAACACTACCTGTTGGTAAAATTTTGAAAGTGTCATCTACATACCGCTTGTAGAACCTCGGTGTGATGGTGGCAGTGTGCAGGGCTCGCACCTCAAAGTCCTCCATGAAGATGTCAGCAACGACGGGCGATACTGGAGAGCCCATTGCTGCACCGTCTACTTGTATGTAGAATTTCTTGTTCCGTAACAGATGGCCCGTTGTCAGGCAGTATTTAAGTATTTCTGCATATTCCTCAAGCATGTTGTTTTCTGTCAGCTTTCTTCTAGTAATTTCTATACTACAGTCATGTACTGGTATGCATGTGAATAATGACTGTATATCAAAACTAACCATAGTTTCCTTGTCAGAGAGATAGGTAGGTGTAGGTGTTTGATTTGACTGACAGAATGGTAGGAATCTTTCACATGTGCTCTCGTATTGCCTCCGAGCGGTGAGAGAATATTTGCCATGTGTTGAGCCAGTCTGTAAGTTGGTGCGCCTATCTGATAAACTATCGGGCGCAGAGGAGTGTTTTCCTTGTGTATTTTTGGTAGACCATGCATTTGGGGAGGTTTTGCACTCGATGGTATTAAATATTTCACGTCCAAATTTAGTTTTTCGGAGTATTTCTTAACAATATCACAAGTTTGCTGGAGTATTTTGTTCGTAGGGTCTGACTTAACCAACTTGTACGTGAACATGAATCCTGTAAAGAATTCGAAACGTCGGCTAGTAATAAATTAAAAATGTAGTTTCTAGACCATTCGTTTCAAATGTAATAACTTAGTGAAACCAATACATCGCGATAAAATCCGTAAACTGTAGTTTAATTTCAAAGTGTAACATTCGCGTAAGCCCAAGAAGATACCTCTAGACAAAACTAAAATTTAAGGAATCAACAAAATTATAGGTTTTATTCAACGAAAGTTACGTAACCTAAGCCCGTATATTATGAAAAGAAACAACGGTAAAGACGGAAATCTCCACGCTCGAACTTTGCGCCAAATCTTCAAATCTATGTATATTCTAAACCAGTATATTCACTTATGCCCCGAACTACAACAAAACTGTGATCTATCATATCTATGACGAAACTTGGTGTCTCCAAAGTTCAGTATTCAATTTCCGCGTGAAACCATATTCGACTACGTTACTGTATTACTTTGTCTGAGCATCGAATCTAAACACCGGTAAGGTGAAGTATTTGATGTAAGTTCGCACCTCCAAACTATTTGAGTTAATAGAATTTTCGTATCTGGATAAGGTGTAAAGCGAAAGCTGTTTAGTGTTTGCTTGTGCTGCTTTCAATACAGTTTAAGTTTCACCTGAACTAAATTACATAGATGGCGTAGTGGCTCAAGCAGTTGCATCGCTGTTTAGCACTGTGCTGCGTGCTGCGGGTTCGACTCTCACAAGGGACAAGACTTTGCGTGATTTATAAGTTGTTGCACCGGATCTGCGTGTTTTTTGTGTCTGTTTGTTTAACATTTGTAAATTCCCTGCGATACAGAACTAGTGCGGGAGTAGTCCTTTAAAACAAACCCTTAATGCAGACAGCATTGTCTATCCCCAGCAATCATAGGTTGATGGAGTTAATTATCAGTTAGTCATGTAGTTTAGAAAACACTTTTAACGAAAAACAAGTACAAATGTAATTGAGTTTTTGCAAAACGTGTGAGGCAGACTTCACATGTTTTAACTTTAACCTACACTTTATCAGCGTGGTGGATGATAGTTTAACCTCACTATAGAGAGAACAGGCCCGTGCCAAACAATAAGATACAGGTAAATTATAATCTATTAGTCTAGGTGTTGAAGCTAGAATCATGGCACTTAGACAATAGTTACATCTTAAAATGTGAAACATGAAATTTAGACAATATATTCCTGTTAGGAAGTGAAAGGTATAGAACATGGATAGAAATTTTGCTGGAAAAGTTGCTGATCTTAAAGCTAGCAAAATAAATATGCGATCAACAGTGGTAATGACCTTATTTGCTGATGACAGCACTATTACAATTGCATGTAGGGACATCAATCAATATGAACTAAATATTACTAACTCATTGACATCTATTATTTCATGGCTTGACAATAACAATTTAAAAATAAATCTCTCTAAAACAAATATAATGCATTTCGACCAACGAAAGGTAAACCCATTCAATATAGATCTAGTTCTTGACAATGACAAAATAGAACATTTTACATCTGCTCGGTTTCTTGGATTAATTATAATTGGAAAGAGCACATTAACTCACTCAGCAAAAAGGTAAGCAGCCTAGCACATGCATTATATAAACTTGCTCCAATAATAAATTCTGATGCTCTACTTTTGGCATATTATGGACTGGTAGAATCTGTTCTCAGGCATGGCATAATTTTTTTGGCTAACTCAACAAATAAGGATATGGTTTTTGAAATTCAAAAGCGATGATTACGTGCAATGTTCGGTTTACCAATTACTGAAAGCTGTAGGCCAGTTTTTTTAAGCACAAAATTCTCACGCTGCCATCTCTGTCAATTAACCATCACTTATTTCCACGGTTATCCCAGAATGGCAGGATTAATCGGCGTGACAGAAGTAGACTTTCTGTTCATCCAGCTAAAACAGCGGTGCTACACAAAAGTGTTGTGTGCAAAGCTATCTAAGATTCCCGAACATACTAAAACAATAAACATTGACTGTTTTAAAAAAACCCAAAAAAGGTTTCTGTCTGACAAATGTTATTATAATGTAGATGATTTCCATAATGACAAACATGTATAAACACTTGACATTTACTTATATAATTATTTTTTAATCCCTTTTTGTTTTAATTTTTGCGAAAATATGTCTCATACTCTTATCAACTGTATCACAATTTTTTTATGGTCCCTTTATTCCTGTGTCGTATTGCAATTCTTTTATTTAAATTTATATATTTCTGTACATCTTTACAATGTCATTTTATGAATTTATGTAATTAGTCAAATTTAATTTAATAACATTGATTTCGTTTAAAAAATAAAATATTTGTCCACCTGTTTTGGTAGAACATGTTGATTCTCCTGCAAATAATTTACCACTAATGATATGCACCAACCATGTATTTGTATTATATTTTGTATTTACACATGGTTTCACAAATAAATACATCTTGATCTTTAACAGTGAGAAACATACATCTCAAGTATTCGTCACTAACTAAATTTATTTTTAGCATAATCACACAAATAAGACTTAATAAATTCATAATTTTACACAGTACTTACATAACATACAAATGCAAAGTTTCTCTTGCCGCTGCATTTTTCTCGAAAATATTATTTTAATTACTGTGCAAGGCACGGTGTATTAGAGCCAAAGCGAAAGGCTGAGGTGGAAATACAGCGGCCATTAAAAACAGTTAAGTTCTTGAAGAATAAATGAATACGGGTTCCGTGCCAGATGTAAATAGTGTTGGAGAAGTAGTTTTTGTTGTTTTGTAAACATTATATGACTAAAAGAATTATAGCGTTTGCTGCAATAGGAACATAACAAATGTCTTTATCTATACTACATGACACACAGCGATATATAATACTAGGACTGTATATCGATGATGACACACTTAATATTAAAATTATGCATTATAAAGCTAAGGAGGTTTTAACTATTTTGGATGCGATAATCTCTGAGACTACAATTTCACGCTACGACGAAGGGTGCATAGGGTTCCCACCAAGAACTTAGGGTCACAAGCTAACCTCACCTGCAAGTAGTGCACCTGCCGATTAACGGACGAGGCTCTGGCAAACAAAATATCCCGATAAGCGGCAATAGGCTCGCCACCTATTACGTGGGATCAAAACCCTGGCGAAAAGTGGGCGTTTAATATGCCTCTGCCTACCCCTTCGGGGAAACAGGCGTGAGTCTATGTATGTAGGTATGTATGTACGCTACGACTGAAAGTTAATGATTTCAATGAGTAAGACTCAAATACTTATATACTTTGTTATACATACCTTTGCCTACTGTAAGAGGCTGAGGATGATACCATGATTTGGATTCCCACCGTGGCAGAAATAAAAACGCTGAGGAAGTGCGTGTGTGCAGACTTCACACGTCTTTTGAGAGAATTACAGAGAATCCTCAGATATGCAAATTTCTTTAAGATGTTTTTTTTCTTCGTTAAAGAAGTGATATATAAGTCGAAGTGATATAATTAAAAATGTAATGCGTGCCTACATAACTTTGAAGAGTGGGAGGTGTGCGCCGTGATGTAAGTGTTTGAGAATTTGAACCGTAGCGTTATGTTATTCTGTCCGATGGGATATTGCTTCCTTTTATGTTATATAGTTATTTCTCTTTCCTGAATTTGATAAAAAAGCTTAATTTTTATATTCAATTAGTTAATTAGCAAATGCGGAACCCAAAACGTCAATGAAAGAAACCATTTACACAGCAACGATACGCGTTCAGAAAAACGTATGGAATAATATAAACGTAACATTCGAAATTCAACTTTATCACAAAGGTTTAAAGTTCATCAATACGTCAAACGTTGTCGTATACTTTTAAAGAAATTAAAAAGTTAAAAGCAAAGATTGTCAAGAGTCTTTAGCGAGATTTTCTAATGAATGACCTCTTTTATGCAAATTCTGGTTTAGTTTGTATGTTTTAATCTTTGACGCGTTTCAGAGAATGGCGTTGGCGTTTCAACCTTCTAGTCCGAGATTTAAATTTTTTTCACTTTGCTACTTGTATTATTAATGTTCAAAATTATCATACATTATCTGATTAAAGAAGAACTTACTTAAACTATGAAATGCCAGGGTTCTGAGAAAGAGCCTCATGATTTTCAAGTGTCTCCATTAAATTATTTCCCTTAAAACTGTATTTTACTCTTTTAGATAAAGTACTACTTACATTACAGACATATTTTCAATTTCACCACACCAGATTTACAGTAAAGAATATTTTGGTTTTACTTGGGTTAATCTGATGGAACAATTTTTTTTAATCTTTATCACCACGAACATATCATGTTTAGAAATTATCTGCGCATTCAAAACATAATAATACAGTTTCGGAAGGATATAAAATATAAAAACAAGATTTTCAACAGTAATCTATGTCAAAATGGTGTTTAGTTTAACATTATTTTGTTGTTAAACATAATATGCCATCACAGACCAATGTAATATGCCATGAAACTAACTATCAAGAATAAACATTAATTATTCAGCTTTCATCCAGTTTTAGTAATAGTAAATACCTTGTTTACGTGAATTTCATTGAAATCTATAAACTATGATGGTTAAAAAAGTGGCCAAATCTAATAGGTCCAAATCGCCACAAAACGAAAGAAATAAATAAAAATAATGATCCAAAAAGACCCAACTTAGGAAAACAGATAAATTGTGACGCTAGTTGAATCCTTTGCTAGAAGCGAACCAATAACTTTGGATTTGTGCTGAAAAGCACCTTATGAAGAAGATGTAAGTTTGAAATTCGTATGATTCGTAATTTGTAACGTCTTTACTTTAATTTATTAAGGGTTTGTTGCCACTTTTTTACACCCTTTCACCATTTGTTCTCAAGTTTGTTGTTGCTAGTGATTTTCGGAACCTACAGTATGTCTTCTTGACATATGAAATGTAATTTAGACTTGTTTATAGCCGGCACGTGAGTTTTCCGATTTTCCTGTATTTTTTTCAAAGTGGATGGCGAAAATCTTTCCTTGCATCATCAAGATAATATCGAAATTCTGTGTCCGCTGAGTTGATGTTTATACTTGTATTCGTCGTAAAATACTGCGTTTGAGGGGTGGATTGAGAAACATTATATAACAAAAAAAATCTTCAATGTTTAAACGATAACTGCTCTGCAAAATGTTAAAGTTAAATATAAGAATGGTCATAATATATTTAACTAACCTTCATTCATGGCTCCGCACGCGTGAGACGTGCCTGCTGCACTCCCTAAGGAACACACATGCCAAATTTCAACTTCTTGCATCCAGTAATTTCGGCTATGTTTTGTCTGTCAGTCAGTCAGTAACAAAATATTGATGTGGTATGGCAATTCACAAACTGGGCGTGTACAAACCGCTTTACTTCTTAAATGTTTACTTTTTACGCTATTACTGATTAACCGACGCAACGTTTTGATTTTTTTAACCTGTTTAATTTACTAACACAATGAGTTCAAATATATCTACTTTGCAGATAAAAGAAAATAAATTCTTCAGGTATACCTTTTTTCCAGGTTAAAATTCTAGTAAGTCTCATTTCAAACTAAAAATAATTCTAATAAAAGTATCTCCTCTGTCGATATCATCAAAAGATTAAGAAAGGGCAAACAGAATTTTCCTATTTTATTATTCAAGTAAAGTAATCATAAACAAAATAAAATACTAGAAAAGTTGTCCAAAATCGAATGAAATATTAACTTTATTTTAAAATTCAGCTGTCATGACATCTCGAATAGTCTGAGCACAAGGGAGCTTAGTGTTTTATTTGATATGTCTCCTAAAATAAATATATATTCCAAGTACGGTTCATGTATTATTCAGCGAATGATCAGAATACGTTTTTATTATATAATGGATTCTTTATCTTTGAATATCGTTTGACTTCAATCAATGTACTTATAAGTTTTATTTTCAAAGAGAAATCACACTTATACGAATTTATTTGGGTATCGCGTGGGATGTTATAAGTTGGAACAATAGAAACAAAAGATAGACTGGCTTTAGCCGACGTTAATAGAATAACTATTTGAGTACTTCTATTTATGTAATGGATCTCGATCGCATTGCTATTTAAGACAAAGGTTTTAACCGCTTGCTTGCCCGTGTTATATGGCATATAACAAAATTCAAACACTAAATTGCCCGTGTTATATGGCATATAACATCGCATCTCAGTCTACTTTGCCCGTGTCATACTGTATATGACATGGCTCCCGCAGTCGAAAGAGTGAAATATACTCGTCTCAGTCGCTCTAGGGCTTAGTTTGTATTATGTATCTCGTTTCTACGTTAAATTTCCCGTCATACTAATCCCAGTCGAGTTTCGACTCCATAGAGAAATTTAAAAAAAAAACGTTCGTTGTCAATGTTGTCATTGAGTGTTGAGTCGGTGCGGAATGTGCGGAATGTGTGAGTGTATTTGTGCTGTTTTTTCTGTTAAATTTAGTTTTATTCTTTAAGATCTATTGTGTTTATCAAGGTATGTAAATAACTAACACGTATATATAATAATTCCAGCATGAAATATAAGATTTGACTTTTTCGAGACCTTAAGTAGATTTTGGCGCGCAACAGTGATTTTACTGAGAAGATGGGAACTGTTTCAGAAATGTTCATATTACTCAGAAGTGGTCAATGCTATCCATATAATTTTTTTTGTTTTAAAAGAATATGAGACTACTTATTTAGTGTTTATTTATTTGTATGTTTAAAACTGTTATTTGTGCATTATATGGCCTTATCAAATTTAACATAAATTACGCCGCGCGGCGCCAGGTAATGGTTTGGAATCAGAGGCCTCTAATTCATAAATATGTATAGACAAGTGTACTTTTTTATTTTTATCTTATTATCTTATATATAAGTAACGTAATTAAATATTAAAAACGATATGTCACCGCTTTAAGTTTTGAGGTATGAACTTATAAATACAAAGCGAGCTCTAAAACGCGCTATCTCAATTTCAAACGAGCATCACTCGACACCAGAGTCGTAATCTAAATAAACAAAGATAACATTGTATAGTTAGTTTCATAACAAACATAAATAATATAACACTTGACAACCTTTCAAAACAAATTGAGTCACACGAACCGATTGTGTGGAACCCGACCCGCGCGCCGAGGCGATAAAAACGCGCGGGCATTTGATCGTTATCGCTTTCAAGTGGCCGGGCAGAGGGGCCGGTGTGGGTTGCGGCGCGGGGCAAGCAAGCGGTTAATATGTAACTATCTGAGGTCTTCATAATCATTATCATGAGTGTAGATTTCATCCGCTTTCACAAACTTTAAATACCTTCTTGTTGTCGTGTTGTATACCACATTGTAGCAGGATGCATATTGTCGTATGGATTCTTTCTATGTGATCTACTAACATTGTTATTCAAGGAATCTACAGGATTAATTCTTTAAAATACTTATCATTTTTAAGCTCCATTGCCAAATCTAGTTTCTTCAATATTTACTTTCTTGAACTTTAATCCGAATTTAAATCTTACTGAGTCTTAATATATTTGTCGGAGGTTATAATTTAAAAGACTCGAGCTTTATTGGCTTAAAAGTAGCTGTGTCAATCTTAAGCTAAGCGTTATTAGACATTATGACACTTATTTAAATTTAAGATCTCTCTTTTCATTTAAAAGCTACGGTTAGGTTATAACCTAACCTAACCGAAGCTCCTTATTACTTATTTTGGCGCCTGCTATGTCAAGGCTGCTGCCAAACTTGGAGGTTGTAAACGCCTCATGCCGGAGGTTCTATGAGGGAGTCATGCAGTCAAAGGCCCTATACGTATAGAGAGCCAATGCGACCTGTCTTCACCCGCAGAACCAGGCGTCGTCGCCGGATGCCGCTCAACGATCTCCGGCCACCGTGAATACACGCTTGCGGGCGGCGGGCCTGTTGGGTCGCCCGCCGTCCATGAGGCCCGAGCGGTGGTGAACTAGGAGCACGTTAGTAGATTTCGTCGTTGTTGGTTGTATGAAAAGGGATGTATGAGGGCAAGTTCTTGAATGCATGTGAGGGACCCCCGTCCCTCACATGCATTCAAAAACTATTTGGCGGGCAATTTCCGTGGCCCCGCCATTCAATCCATTGAATGGCGGGGCCACGGAAATTGCCCGCTACTAAATCACCATGGTGTTCCTCCAGGAACACCATGGTGATTTATTGAGTATTCCCGAGACTTCTCCTCAGGTCTCACAGTCTCCGAGGCCGAGGCCGAGGCCGAATCCCTTATTGCCGGCCTAGGGGCCTTATTTGTCAGTTTGTCACCCGTATTATAAGGCAGTGAAACACGCGGCGTCACCCACATCGGTTTAATATTACAAAATAATATAAAATATATTTAATAATATTTCAAATCGGCTGATTGTGATGCAGCACGAAAATAAAGTAACAGCTACTCATAAATATATTTAACTAGACGATGCCCGCAGCTACGCCCGCACATTTTTTTATGTAACTGTTTCTGCTCGATCCCACGGGGATTTTAATGCAATTTCTTCTTAGAGCACCCCGACGGTCCCCGAGGAACACACATGCCAAATTTCAGCTTCCTTTGCCTAATAGTTTTTGTTTTAGCTGGTCTGTCAGTCAGTCAGTAACGCATTTTATATATAAAGATACTAGCTTTTGCCCGCCGCTTCGCGCGCGTTAAATTCGGGGTAACACAAATCTACTTTCAGTCTCAAGTTGTGTGAAGACACTCCTGTTTATTTTAACATACATACATACATATACCCACGCCTTTTTCCCGTCGGGGTAGGCAGAGACAACAGAACGCCACTTGCTCCTATCCTTACAAACCTCTCGCGCTTCCTCCTGCTCTCATTACCTACTCTTTTCATACATGCTCGCCGGTTTCGGGTATTTCGGACGTTTCCGTTTCTTAGGATGTCTCCAATTTGGTTGACAAATATCCGCCGATGATTTTAAGATTATTTTAAGGACTTCAAAAACTCTATACAAAACACAAACACAAAGTAACTCGGTCAGTATCCATGTCATTATCTAGCGTTATCTACCGAAAGCACTCGAAAGGTAATAAATAGGAGGAATAACATCACCTTGTATACAGTCAAATTGTCAAAGCCATGTTCTAATACATGTTCAATATTATCTCTATAAACATTTTTGCATTTTTAATATTAGTAGGGAAAATCGTTTCAGCCGTTTAAGCTTATTATATAATTAGTAGTTTATGTATGCTAACAAATTAATCAACGTGCACAATATGACATTATGTATGATGTGACAGTACTGACAGATATGTGTTAGCACATGCGCAGCACTTAATTATTAGCGCATGCGTTCTTCCTTCCAAGAGGTAAATTTGTGCCGTACAAACTTCTACCCTCCCTACAATCCCTCCCAGTTAAATTTTTGCAACATATGGTAGCCTATGTCCGTCTCCATGGTCCAATATATATCTATATTAAATTTCAACAAAATCGGTTCAGTCGTTTTAGCGTGAAAACGGAACATACATACATACATACATACATACACACTTTCGAATTTATAATATTAGTAGGGATTCATTGTAGTGAATAACGCTTTGGTCGGCAACTAGTTACAACGCTAAAAGGTGCTCGTATTTTTATATTTATTGCTTTCATTCCATTCCACTAGCTTGTCAGTGACGTTTCATGATAAAAGAATGAAATAAATATTCATTAACAATATTTTTAATGAATATTTATTTTTACTAAGTAAAAATAACTGCAAGCTTTTAAAATAAAAATGCATGTAGTTCTATAAAAAATGTCAGATGATAAAATGAAATTACTTACGTATTTTCTTGAATATGACAGCATTAATAACCACCCAGGTGATAAGCTAGATGACGTATGCCTATTGCATTGCCTAAATTATAATGTACACTATCTGAGCTTCAGTCCACACACCATGCCTAACAAATCCATATGTGTCCAGTTTTGTTAGGTGCATCACTGGCACCAGTAATGGCGAGCTGTGCTCCAATACAAACTATTGGTATTAGACTTTATTGCAGGAAATCGATAAAGAACTATCTTGAGCACGACTCAGTTTTACATCAAAACTTACTAGGTTGTGAGAGTAACAGAGATCCTGAGTTACGTATGTTTCGTATGCCCGGTCTATCTATCGCGATACTTAACAAAATATTAAAACAATTTGCATAAGGAACTCCAAGGCTCAGAACAACAGTTTGTAGACAATATATCGGTCTGTGTTGGAATCGAACCCACCACATGCGGCGTGGGCAATGGCGGAGCGTTATGAACATTTAGATCATGCTGTTGGACTGTAATCTTACTGCAAAGCTAAAATAAAAATTAATCGCTTGTAGTCCAAAAGGATGGTTATGTTCTATGCAGCAGATAATAAGACTGTTGCTTCTAAGAGTCGTTGCTCTGTACGAAAAATGAATGCTCCTGAAGAATACGAAAAACCGCGACAAGAAGCTTCGTATGTTGCAAATTTTCCGAAGGCAGGTTTAAGTGTATAACTCACGCAGGCGGAGCAGCAGGTGACGTCTAGTTGACAACAAACAAATAGTATCTTCCCTAACCCGTGAACAAAATCAAAAAGTTCGACCTCGATTCGTAAAAGGCTGGCAGGTAGTGGCGTATTCAAAGCAATTTCAGCACATGGTGCACTATCGTGTCCGGTGGTTCAGCAAACAGAAAAGAAGCAAACACGGAGCACTAAAACTATTCTTAATAGAACGGTATGATCTGCATCACAAACAACTGAGTAATTTTTCTGTTGAGGCGACGACTGCCAACGCACTGCCGCCCGGCCGCATACATTTTCATGAAGTTTTGCATTTTTGATGAACTAAAAAAAGATGGACAGTCTCTGCGGAAATCGCTGTTTATTTTTACCTCCCTATTTTGTAAGCGAATTCTAGTGTGCCATATTTTTTGTCATTTTAGTTTTTTTTTTAATAATATCGTTTGAAATTGTATATTAAATGTAGCTATACCAAGTACCTGAATATGATGTTCTTGATATTTTTATTTTCTTATTTTGCGGGGTGGTGGAGTCTAGATTATTTTTACCCGACTACGGCGAAGCCAAAAGGAAGGGTTATGTTTTTGGCAGTCTATGTATATATGTTTGTATGTTCCACCGTAGCGCCTAAATTACTGAACCGATTTTAATAAATGGGGTGTCAAAAGACTCGTAATAATGAACCGGGTGACATAGGCTATATAAATTTTTACGTAGTCGGGTTATAGTTTTTAAACTTATAAAAATGTATTATTATACTATCGTACCTAGGTTTTGCAAGCAAGGAATGTAGGCTGCTTTTTAGTTTATTTTTTATGAGATTTATATTTGTTTCTTATTTATACATACATTTAAGCACTCATTTATTTTGTCTGTTACAGAGAGCGCTAAAAATAAGGACAATTGCAGAATATTTATTATAATAATGACAGAATCCACAACTTGTGTCTGCAGTAATTTGTTATAACTACATTTTTTTTAATTTTCGGTTCCCACTAGACCATGCTTTTATTTAACGAAGCAAATAATACTATTACTACGAATCTATTAAATTTTAAATAAAAACATTGAATACAACGATGGCTTTATTATTTAAAGTTAATTAAGTAATAACTGTATTTAAAGTTTTTATGTATATATCTGTCATTTAAACCAAATTGCCTTAATGTGATGCCCAATTATTTTGAATTTGGCTTTAGTTTTAGCACAATTAGAGCTTTTCATTTTGTAATTGGTGAAACACAACTTGAATCGGTCGAGGGCTATTTGTTTTTTTTTTATGTGCGGTAAACAAGCCGTTCGATAGTAACCAGATTACTTTAGCACTTACATATTATCAGTGATGCCCATGTTGTTACTAACACAAGTATAAATATAACTCAATATATTATGACACATACTATTATCACATATAATTATAAGTTATTCACATATTCTTCACCTTTAAGATTTGAAATGTCGCTACGTGTAATAGACTACATAATATTGAAACTTCATATTGCTATAGTTAATTGACGTACATACACAAATACTTAATTTTTGCCTGGACCGATTACAAAATTTTATGTACCGTATAAATTATGTTGCCATATAATTATTTTTTTTTAACATCAGTAAAGATTTGTAGCTGCAATACATAAATCTCATATACATCCACGCGCCACGGAGCCAGACAGCGAAATGGCGTAAAAACACGTCAGCGGCAAAACCTCGCTGGCCGCTAGTTGTACGCCGCACTATCAAGTGCGCGCCGCTCTTTCTCCACGTGTAAGCGCTCGCACGAGTAACTACAATATTTTGTACTTTGCCCTGATTGGCTCACGCAAATATTGTCGTAGTTTAAGCTACCATTCTTTGTAAATCTTATTTTGTACATATATTTAGGCTAAGTTTATTTTGTAAATATATTCTCTTTATACAACTACAAGATCGGACTTATCATTCTGCACCTTCACCAGCAGCTATAGACCCTACCTTACAGTGGTGACCCCAACGTGATTTATGTATTGCAGCTACAGTACTCCCCCTCAAGCGAAGCGTACAGGAGTCTTAACAGCTCTGCCGGATCTTGTCTTCGGTTGCTGATCGAGGGATGTCATCGTGGCTGTCCACCTAGTGTTTGCTGTAGCAGACATGCGGTCGTTACACTCAGTGTTTGTTAGATCAGTGCTTATTGTGTATGCCGGTTTCAAGCGGTCGATTGATACGTTGATAGTGCGTGTTGGCAATCTTATCTTGAAGTATTTCTCGCTTCTCTCGATCACGGGATACGGGCCTTCGTAGGGACGTTGTAGTGGTTTACGAACGGCGTCCACACGTAAAAACACAGCTTCACACGTACGGAGATCTCGGTGAACAAAGATGTTTTTGTTGTTGCTATGCGGTAGGTATGTAAGCGTCAGCTGAGTGATAACACGATATACATAGTTCGTCGACGTACGGGTAGTCCATCTTAATGTTTGTAGGCGATGGCGTGATAAAATCTCCCGGTAGAAGTAGTGCTTGTCCGTAGGTTAGTTGAGCTGCGCTTGTGTTAGTGTCGGTGCGAGTGGCGGCACGAAGTCCTAGTAGAACGGTAGGGAGTTCGTCGATCCATTTGCTACTTGTTGTTAATCTCGCCATGAGTGCAGCTTTCATTGAGCGGTGCCAGCGTTCTATAATCCCGTTACTCTGCGGGTGGTAAGCAGTAGTACGGGTTTTCTCAGCGCCAACAAATCGTGTTAGTTCGAGAAACAGCTGACTCTCAAACTGTCGTCCTTGGTCTGTGTTATAGTACTAGGCGAACCGAATCGTGTGATCCATGACTCGTAAACAGTCTTCGCTACTATCTCAGCCGATATTTCGTGTATAGCTATAGCTTCCGGCCAGCGAGTTGCGCGATCTATCATCGTTAACAGGTAGCGATGTCCGTGCGCCGACGTAGGTAGCGATCCGACTATGTCGATGTGTAGGCATTGAAATCGGGCGCTTGGCGGGAACGTTGCAAGGTCACTGTAAGTATGTCGTTGTACTTTTGATTGTTGACACGCCGTACATTCCTTCGCCCAGCGTCCAATGTCTGTGTTCATGGAGGGCCAAAAGAATCGTTCTTGTATAAGTTTTCTTGTCGCTCGGATGCCAGGATGAGATAGATTGTGTACTGTGTTGAATGCGATGCGACGAAAATCAGCTGATAGATACGGACGGATGCTATTTGTTGATGTTTCGCAGTAAATGTTCTTGTCAGATGTAGGTATAGCGATCTTCTTAAGGGTTAAATTTGTTTGTTTGGGTAGTTCGGGAATGTTTGTGTCCTTTTCTTGAGCGGCGGCTAACTGTGTGTAGTCAATTGATGTAGGTATTTCTATGGTTTCGATTCGTGATAACGCGTCGGCGACGACGTTGTCTGTGCCGCTCACGTATTGTAAATCAGTTGTGAATTCAGATATGAATTGAAGTTGGCAGTCTCGGCGTTGAGTTTCGGTGTTTGATGGCGGCTTGTGGATTGCGTAAATGAGTGGCTTGTGATCGGCGTAGATAATAAGTTCTCTTCCTTCGAACATTTTTGTAAAATGTTTCACAGCCATGTATATTGAAGATAGTTCACGATCGAATGTACTGTATCGCTGTTGTGCGTCGGAGAATTTCTTTGAGAAGTAGCCGATAGGTAGCCATTTGTTGTTTACGCGTTGTTGTAATACGGCGCCTGCGCATTTGTCTGATGCATCACACATGAGAGACATTGGATGGTCGGCGGATGGTGATGGATGTGCGAGTAAAGTTGCGTTCTGTATGCTAGCTTTACAGGCTTCGAATGCGTGCAGGGCTTTGGTTATCAAGTCGATCTTGTATTTGTCGCGTTTTTTCGCGTTATGTAGAAAAGCGTTGAGTGGAGCTTGAATGCGAGCGGCATGGGGTGTGTTGTCACGGTAGAAGTTTACCATACCGAGGAATCGCCGTAATTGTTCAATAGTCTCTGGCTTCGGATATTCCGCGATGACCTTGATTTTATCGTACGGTGGGTTGATTCCTTCGCTCGATACTTCGTAACCGAGGAATTTCACATTTTCTTGTCCGAATACGCATTTCGATGGATTTATTGTTATCCCGTAGTCGTCGAGTCTTTGTAGTGGCTTGTTATTGAGTCTGAGACCAATATGACGTCATCGACGAATGGAAATACGTAATCGAGTCCGCTGAGTACTTGATGAATGAATCGCTGGAATGTCTGTCCTGCGTTTTTGAGGCTGGGACACATTCTAGGGAATTCAAATAGTCCGAACGGTGTGGTAATTGCTGTCTTCTCGAAATCAGGGCCGTAGACGGGTAATTGTTGGTAAGCCCTATTTAAGTCGAGTACTGTGAAGAGTTTCTTGCCGTGAAGTAGGTATGTGAAATCTTTGAGTCGAGGTACGGGATAGCGATCGGGTTTAGTTACGCTATTGAGTCGTCTGTAGTCGCCACATACTCTTATATCGCCGTTTTTCTTCGGTACTACGTGGAGTGGGCTTGACCAAGGGCTTTTGCTTGGAGGGCATAGACTCTGTTGCATCATGATTTCAAACTCCTTTTTGGCGGCAAAGTAGCGGTGTGGTGGTAACGGTCGGTGGTTCTGCAGTGTAGCGGCGGACCGGTGGTTTCAATGTGATGTTCGACGCGATGTTTAGGTATTTGCTTCATGGAGGATAATCGTATGATGTCTGGGTACTCGGCGAGGATTTGGTGAAAGTGTTGTTGATCGTCGATGCTTCTTACTGTTGGTTTGGTTGGATACGATACGGATGTCTTGACGGAGAGGTTCGTAACTTTATCGATGAGACAACGGCCACGTATGTCGACGAGTAGGTTATGGTGTTTCAGAAAATCAGCGCCGATGATTGGTTTGCTGACTGCGGCGATGACAAACTTCCATGTGAACGGTCGTCGCAGCTTGAGGTCTAATATCATCGTTTTCTCGCCGTAGGTAGGTATAATGGTGTTATTAGCGGCGTAAAGTTGAAATGACGTCGACGCCATCTTCATCCCTTGTTTCTTCGGTATGACAGATATGTTTGCGCCGGTGTCGATGAGCAATGATAGGCGAGAGTTTCTATCAAGAATGAACAGGCAGTGAGATGCATGGTTCGCGTCGGTTGCCGCCTCAGCCAACGCGGCGGTTAGTTTTCCGACGTGGACTCAGAATCTTCAAACTTGTATGGGCGTGTACAACGTTGAGCTTGCTTACCGAACTTGCGATGATAAAAGCAGATGGATGTGTCATAGCGCTGCGGAGAACGTTGGTTGCTCGGAGATCGTGATTTGCGCGTATTATTATCGTAATACTGGCGTCTCGGTTGATAAGCATGACGCGATCTCAGTTCTTCTACTTCTCGCGTAAGTTGTTGGGCTTTCAGCTCTGCTATCTCCCTCGTGGGAAAGTCGATTTTCTCATGCAGTGGTCTTAGGTCGGTCGGGGAGCGTTCGGTAGCGACAGCGGAGAGTGCTTGGTCGGAGACTGGGATGTTTGCTGTTGCCATGATGATTTTGTCAGTATGAAGATAGTTTCTGCGAGGATATTCTTCTTGTTCAGGTGGGGTCACCACTGTAAGGTAGGGTCTGTAGCTGCTGGTGAAGGTGCAGAATGATAAGTCCAATCTTGTAGTTGTATAAAGAGAATATATTTACAAAATAAACTTAGCCTAAATACATACATACATACATAGACTCACGCCTGTTTCCCGGAGGGGTAGGCAGAGACTACGGAACGCCATTTGCAACGATCCTGACATACCTCACTTGCTTCACTCACTCCCATCAAGTTTCTCATGCATGCTCTTCTGTTAAGGGTACTTCTGACTTGTCCTTTTTCAGGATGTCTCCAATCTGGTCAGAGAACGTTCTCCTAGGTCTTCCCCTTTGTCCTGTCCCATTCACACTAGCCTGATATATCTTCTTTGTCAGTCTATCGTCATCCATCCTCTCCATGTGCCCAAACCATCTTAACATGCCTTTCTCAATGCTTGTCACTACATCTTCTTTTACCCCACACCACTCTCGTATCACACTTAGCCTAAATATATGTACAAAATAACATTTGCAAAGAATGGTAGCTTAAACTACGACACTATTCGCGTGAGCCAATCAGGGCAAAGCACAAAATATTGTAGTTACTCGTGCGAGCGCTTACACGTGGAGAAAGAGCGGCGCGCACTTGATAGTGCGGCGTACGGTGATAGCGGCCGGCGAGGTTTTGCCGCTGACGTGTTTCACTCGCCATTTCGCTGTCTGGCTCCGTGGAGCGTGAATGTATATGAGATTTATGTATTGCAGCTACAGATTCCTTAACTAGGTCACTTTGACAAAGATTTCCACACGACTCTGACTTGACTAATGATTGCAAGAAACAAGCATGCGCCCCAGTGTTATCTTGAGATATCAAATGATTAGAAACAAAGAATGAAAACGCAATTTCCTACAACAATTTGAAACAAGCCGCCTTTTGGAAAATTTGTTAACTATGACAACGATTAATAGCTATGTAAGTTATGCATAAGTAGCGATAGCCTAGTGGAGAGAGCAACAGACTGCTACGCAGAGGGTCCGGGTTCGAATCCACAGCGCCCACTGATGACTTTTCGGAGTTATGTGCGTATTAAATTGTTAATTATCGCTTGCTAAACGGTAAAGGAAAACATCGTGAGGAAACAAAATGTCTGAGAGTTCTCCATAATGTTCTCGAAAGACATGTGAAGTCTGCCAACCCGCACTTGCCCAGCGTGGTAGACTATGGCCTTACCCTTCTCATAGTGAGAAGAGGCCCGTACCCAGCAGTGTGCAGTTTATATACAGGGCTGATGATGAAGTTATGCATAATTTATGAATTTTCGTCCGTAGTAGGTATACTTTATGAAAATGCATATGAAAATGTTGTCAGATAAAACGTGCTCATTTTGATGTCGATAGGGACATCCTATTGCATTTAGAGACCCTCTCTAAATACAATAGGATGTCCCTATAGACATCTATTGAGTAGAGTCCGCAAATTCAGCCAAAAATATGAGGCGAGTCACATCAACCACCAAAGACGATTTACCTCATCATGACCATGACCACACTGTCAAAAACGACTCGAAAGACAAGTTTTGGTCCTAGGTCTTCAACATTCGGATCTACAAGCGGGCTATTCAACACTAGGGTGTCTCACGGATAAAAATTAAAGCCCTTCAAAAAGAAACTAAATTTAACTTACAGCACGAGTAAAATGACCAAAAAGATCAGCCAAGACCTCGTTATGATTAACGTAATCAAAAATGCAAATCACACTTCAAAATAACGTTGATTTTTGCCTTGCGTACGACGAGCTGAATTTTTATTTTCAAAAAACTTTGGTCGCGTTTTACGCGAAGTTATATCCCGATTTTTCGTAGCTTATTTATTTATTCATAAGTTGACATCCGCAGTTTTGCATACGTGTCTCTGTTTTTTTTTATGAAGGCGTATTTTTACTTTTCGTTTTTAGTACATATTTTAGGGACCATTTTGTTTTAAATTACGGCAAATCTTTAAAGAAAATATTCTGATTAGTTATTTAATTTAGAAAAGGATTTTACCACGAGAATTTGAGTTATTTTTCCCAAAATTAAAACATTTACTGGATTATATTGTGTTCGAAAATTATTAATTGTTTTTCTGATTATTAGATATACTATAATGTAATAGGACTGTGAATTTTAAATGATTTTATCATTTAAAATTCACAGTACATAGTGAGTGTGAATATCCATTTCAAACTGTTTACTGCAGTCATTGTGTCTTTATTATTCAAAAGACTCATTTCGTAGAATAAAATGTCTCATTACCAAAATGTATACGAATTTAGAATTCATTTGGTTAAGAGAGTTCAAATTAATGATTCTTTTGCTAAAATCTAACCTTTCTGTCGTAAGTGTGTGCATTTAATAACTAGCATGTCCAATATCAACATAAACAGACTAACAATAAAATCTGTTTACATAAAATTCTTGCGTTACCTGACTGACTGACAGCTACAGCCAAAACTATTAGGCGCAATAAGCTGAAATTTGGCATGTACGTTCCTCGGAGACCGTACTACGAACAAGAATGGATTTCCAGAAATTCCCACGGGATCGAGCAGACTCAATTAAATTAAAAAAATGTGCGGGTGTCTTCTTGTATATAATAATTATTACAAACATAGTAAACGTTTTTAATTAATTCCAAACAATTTGTTTTACAAGTTAATTTACTAACGACTGCAGTGTAAATGCTTTGGAGTAATTTAAAAGCAATTAAAACGCAATAGCTCCACTTTTACCTGCTTGTACCTGTATTTTATTCGATAATTTCGCGGTTAAGGATAGTAAGTCCAAGCTTTTGACCACGCATACGCATGAACGTACACCATATCAGAGAACCAAATGTAGAAGTTCCATAATTACACCCAATAATGTCGTAGACTAATAAAGAGTCTGCAAAAGGTGTTTTTGTTTTTTATGTTGAATTTTCACCCATTATTTCAAAGTTTATTTTCACGACAGAAGAAGCGATTAACTTGTCATTTTAATTTGACAAATACATCGTTTGTCGTATTACAAGATTGATAATTTCAAAATAAAATGCCTGGCAGGTTCCTTTATGGTCTTGCGTCAGTCTCTCAATCTTTAAGTAAATTAAATTTATCAAATTCAAAGAATATGGCACATATATAGATATAGTTATGTACGTACACTTGTGCATAAATATTTTAGAAGTGAAAAATGATTTCTGCATATATTTCAACATTTTGAAAACATCCTCATCCATACACAACCACTCGCCTCTTACTAACATTTTACCAACCAGATTTAAAATTGCAGAACCTCAAACGTTTTTAAAGATATAAAAGCCCGTAAATATACGAAGCTAGATTGTTGAAACAATAAATCTGGCGTTTTGCAGCTCAAAATAATAACGAGTAAAAAAAACGTACAAGTGCACTTTTTACTGTGATAAATCAAGTAGAGTCCTCTTGAAATGCGCCGGTAGTTGGTAGGATTGTGTCTGCATATGAACGTGAAATATTTCGTGCAGTTTAGAACATACACAGTTTTCGCTTTTGGAATAATGAGAGAATTTTTGTATCAGCGCGGTTAGTCAACATTTTTTACGAGACAGCTACTTACTATATTTGGCATTCTTGAATTATCTATCACTGGGTACTTTAACATCATTAATTACTGTATACGGAGACACCTTAGAGTTCAAACAACGAATTGTAGAATACACAAAGCATAGTGCCAAACGGCGAGGCGGCTGCTTAAGGAAATAAGTGTAGTCAACTTTAAGAAAGGACACAGATTAGCATAAGAAATATCAAAAAGTTTTATGATTTGAGACCGGTCAATTCTTTGATAGATCCTTAACATAAAAAGTAAGATAAGATTGTATAGAGTAGGATAAAATTGTCTTTTAATTTGCATTGATTTCTCAAGCTAGTCCTCTTATTCTTCGAGTATTGAGTCTAATTCGTTGTGGTCTTTGTTTATCTTTGCGAACTTCAGGCTCCAAGACGAAAGAAAACTCTTGCAGTGCGAAACCGATAACGCTGGGTTGACGATGATTGCACTGGATAGTTATATTGGATTGTCCTGGCATGAAACTTAATTTAGGAACGTAGTTAGGCGATCTGATTGTTTTTTTTTTTATATTTTTTATTTATAGACTCACGCCTGTATCCCCGAAAGTGTAGGCAGAGGTGTAATATTACACCCACATTTCGCCATGAATTTTTAGGTCCCACGTAATAGGGGGCGAGCCTATTGCCGTACCGGGCACATTTCCAGACTGCGTGCTGCTACTGAGAATTTCCTATCGGGAAAACCCAATAACACTTTGCCCGACTCGGGATTCGAACCCGAGACCTCCCAATCCCACGCGCATATTTATGCCGCGAGACCAACGCGGCAGTTCTACAAGTGTACATATATGTATTTGAACACTTGTAGAATAGTTAATTGCAAATGTGACATTGATTATATCGATCGCTGCATTTACATTCAGCAAAACTGAGATGATGATGAGGATGCGGAAGGCAGAGGATCGGCCATTGAGGCGCATGTTGGGAGAGTCCTATGTCCAGCAGTGGACTGCAATAGGCTGATTGATAGAAAACTGAGAGCTTTAAGCCTGTAGGTATTTACAAGAAAACGTTACAACATTCACAGTAGTTACTGTGATCCTATAACATGGTCTGCATTTTTTGACATTGTTATTTTCTTTTGACATTTAAAATTACTTAAGTAATATATTATTATTTTATTTCTAGACATTCTTAAATTGACATTCAATAATATTTTTTGACATTTAAATATATGACATTTTATTGTTTAAATTTGTATAATTTTACATATTGTTTACAACATGTATTTTACTATGTATTAGCATGTAAAGTTGTGAGTACGATGTGGGCATTATTAAACATATAAGCAAATAGTTGTGGCAACCTGTCTGATGGCTTAGGCTGACATGCTTATGCATACACCTTCTGATGGCGTGGAGGCATAGTGATACAGATCGTGCTGGCTCCCTCAATCAAGGTTGAGCCGTACGATTGCTGTTGAATGCGGGCCATCAGTGGGCCGAGTCAGTCAAAAGCGTCAGATGATTTCCTGCATTGTACTTGCATACTAAACCCTTTTTTTTTGTCTGGACTTTAAAAGATCAAGAAAAGACTAAAGAAATTGAAGTGACAAAAAAAAATAATGACTCTGAGTTTGTTTCGGCTTTTCTTCTCAAGAAGTCATTTAGCTAGGAAAAGCCGGCCTCATCTAGAATAGGGTTTTGACATGTATAAGTGTTGTAAACAACCAAAATGCAGAAATAAATATGTCTTTATGTCTTTATGTCTTTATTGCCGTCTATATGGAATCCATAGTAATAATATTATAAATGCGAAAGTGTGATTGATGATTTGTTCTTCTTTCAAGTCACAAAGGAGCAATTTTATGGTAAGTTGTAATATTGTAATTTAATTTATGCAAGATATTTTAATTTTATTTGACACTAATTTCATATTACTTGTGTTTTGCATTGGCTCATTCGAATTACTATTACTTTTGACTTGTATTAATAGTATTAATTTGAATTTATATCTCAATCTCTATATTTGCATGCTAATTTAGCTGATTATGGTGAGACTTGTCTAATTATAACATCTTTATTGTACCCATATTTCGCAAATTAATAAATGAATGAAATGAATGCATGAAAGTTTTGTTAATTAACCCATGTAAATGTCGCAAGAAGTTGAAATTGGCATGTATGATTTGGATCACACATGCCAATTTCAGCTTCTTGCGACCAATAATTGTGGCTGTAGCTTGTCTGTCAGTCAGTCAGTAACGCAAAGATTTTTGCGTATGACGATATTTAGAAGACTGGATAGTGACATAGACTACATTCCCACACCGACAGGAGACTCCCACGCGGGCAAACCCGCACGCAAAGTTTAATTTTTAATAGATGTGCATATAATATCCATAAGCTTCGCAAATCACGTAGCACAAGTAAAAAGCTCAGTAACATTGTGTGTGACGTTTAAAAATGTAATGAAAATTGGTGTTCTCACGCCACCAAGCCCTCATTAGTGGCTGACAGGTTGTTCTAACGACGCAATACTTTATACGTGGGGATTATGGTACACCGAAACGAATTAGAATGTTTTGAATGCATTGTAGTACAAATTTTACTGGAAAATTAATAGAACTTATCTTCACACCTTTTATACTCAAAGGGGTAGCCAGAGGTGTGTTACACACCCACACTTCGCCAGTTATATTTAGGTCCCAATATAATAGGGACGAGCCTATTGCCATCTACTGAGCACACATAACTAAAAAATAATATTATAAATTAATAGAATATGTAGATAAAAGTAAGTGACAAGGGATCGTCTTGTTGTTTACTGATAGGGCAACTATAATAGCATCGGTCAGCAAGGTATTCCCAGAACTAAAGAAAAATGTATAACGCCAAAGTGAAGCGCCATTTCGCCAATTGGTGACGTTTTTGCTTATTTTAAAATATCTCGGTGTTTCTTGGCCTCCTCCTTTTTGATCAAATAAATTGGGATTTACAGTAAAACACTAGCTTGAACACTCAAGTTAATTTATTAATATAAATAATATAAAAAAACTTCAATATAATGTCTTCATACAACATGCATACAACAGTTTGGACTACATACTTTACAACACTGTGACATATCATTTTGTGTTTGTATTAAATCAAGTTTAATATAATTCTTGCGGTACCGACTGACTGATAGACATCGCACAGTTAAAACTATTCTTAACCCTTTTTGACCGAGATGGTGCACTAAGAAGGGATTTTCCGAACTTCCCTCGGGATCGGACAGAAACAGGTAAATTAAAATAAATCTTTAGGCGTAGCTGCGGACTACACAAAATAAATGCATCTGCATCCGTAGTCTCTGCCTACCCCTCCGGAAAATAGGCGTGAGTCTATGTATGTATTTTGTATATAAATGTTAACATTGGGTAGCCGTGCATGGAACATTCTCAACAAATAAAAGTACTAAATACATCTACACCAATCGCATAATTTGACCACATTTTCACTATCTTCCTTGTGCTTTGCTTGAACAGCGATAATTATCTTCTCAGTACATAAACTACGTGTCACATATTTAGTGATAGGTCGCACTGTGACCGTAAGCATTCACGTCTTCCAGCATAAAAAGCACTTTATTTGCTTGTCTTTCCCAGAAAGTATATCTGAACTGAGAATAATTTCTATATCCCAAGGGACTTGAAATACACCAGACAAAAGTAAAATCCAGATTCGCTACGACTCGCAGATCACATAAATATGTGTCCCGAGGCAGTACAGAGACGACCACTAAAACCATTACGCCGGCCGCATAAACATATGTATTTATATGCAAAGAAAGGACACACAAACGCACGCGTATTCAAATAAGTAAGAATGCACTGCAATATATCAAAACAACCCGTGGAAATAAATCTTGCGCTAGACAGCTGACAGAATTTTAATACTTGCGAGACTTCGGTGTAACACGCGGCATCTGGATAAATTGATTACGTATGCATTAAGTGCATTTCTATTTCCCCATACTGAGTGGATCTGAGATCTCTTTTAAATCCAGCAATGTAAGCTTTGATGATGCGGAGCCGACTTGAGCTTGGGATTCTCGCATTAACATGGAGGTGCTGACTGCTGATTTATAGAGACGTCACTTTGTTCTTATTCTTTTGGTGTGTCTGGAAGGTTTTTAAGGTACAGTAACTCCTTGGTATGGCACATGATTATAATATGATGAAGCCTTTCGCTGGATACTGCTGGACTTAACTTCTCTTACAGTCACTGTGAATACACGAAGATCTGCCCAGACCGGTTGCTCGCTTCTTTATATTATAGGCAATATGTTAGGGTCGCCGATCAGATTAGGGACATCTTAAAGAATGGCAAGGTCCGAAGCACCCGGAACCGGCGAGCATGTATGAACAGAGTAATGAATGTAGAGGAAGCGCGTGAGTTTTGTAAGGATAGATGCAAATGGCGTTCCGTTGTCTCTGCCTACGCCGACGGGAAAAAGGCGTGAGTATATATAATGTATGTATGTATGTTAGGTTCCAGAAATGAGATCAGACTATTTATGGTAGACACATGTTCATGGCACATGGCTGTTGTCTAACTTTGCTTTGATTACACCATGCAATGACTTAATTTCTGCCACCTTGGGACAAAGTTAGGATAGCCAATGAGTATATTATTTGTGATGGTGAAACCTTCTTCTAAATCAACTCTAGCAGCGATCTATGCTACTCAACTTTTAATAATCTAACCGGCCAGAAATCGGCATCGCCACAACAATTGTAATCATAGTTAAAAAGTTTAAATGAAGCCACTTAAGTTGTGACAACAACAAGGCAGTCAAATACCAAATATAAACAAATATCACATAATCATCATGCAGCCTTTCGCATCCACTGCTGGACATAGGCTTTTCCCTACATGCGTCACAGTAAGATTGTAAGCCAATGGGTATTAAAATTTGAAGAAATAAATTGGGATATCTGAATATATAAAATTCTTGCATTATTAACAGACTGACCGACAAGACAGTTAGGTTGAAATTTGGCATATATTATGTTCCTTGGGTTCCATAGGGATGCACCAAGAAGGGATTTCCCGAAATTCCCACTGGATCACGCAAAAACGATTAAATTAAAATGTGCGGGCACAGCTGGCCGGTAGCGTTCTCTAGTATACATATAAAGGAATTAACTACTCAGACACAAAGGAAAATAAAAATCACAGTAAACATTAAATAAATTCGCAACGTATGCACAGAGATGCAGGTTTTCTCCGGAGTGCGAAGGAACACGTAATGCATTGCTAATTTTCTTGTTAACGGAGCAAAAATATTTATAAGAGTTAGTTTGCTTGTTTATTGCTTATCTTGTTACTTACAATTTATTGCATGCAAATAATAATATGGTATAATAACTATAGAAATCGCGAAGAATATATTGCAAGCAAATAATGAGATGATAAAACTACCTATTGTGATTTTTTTGGCTCAGGAGTGTTTGCTCTATTCATGAGAAAAGTGTTCAAGTTAGAAAATTAATCAGAAAGTCTGTTTTTGTATTTTGTAATCAATAGAAAATGCATATTGTAAGTTTTAGTAAAACAGGGACCCGAAAAAAGAAAACATGTCTCGTAACCAGCAGGTTATTTATTCCCTAATAGTCTGCTATTATATTATACCTAAGTGCCACTACATATTAATATTCTTGGTAATAAAACTTAACTCTTTCGAAGCAGTAGTACATCTCCAACAATACTTTCTTTAAACCAAAAAAGATACACAAGCAAAACAAACATTAATCAAAATTATTGCTCAAAATACTGACCGGAGATATCCCCATCTTTCATGTTGTAGTTCTTACAAACGTCACGCGACGCATAACCACAGAATAGATAGTTCTTACGAACAGAAGCACCACTTCGCAAACCAATTTAAAGAAATGGCGACTCTTGCTACTAAGCAAGAAAGTGCAATTCAGCTCGCATGAGCATTCAGTACCTAACGCGATATTGACCTAACTGTTCCCGCTCTTTTCTAACACATAACGCTGTCGCTGTCTGGCGCGGAGCGGTGCGCTAGGGTTGTCGACTTGCCGCTGCTACTATAATATTTATTCATCGTCTATGTACCTACTTGACCACGTACCTAATAATAAATATTTATACTATAAGTATCCTATCCCACAATTTGAGCTCGTAGAACGAAAACCACAAAAATTCTGGTAGTTTACATTTTCACTATACTAATTTTTAGTTATTTCCTAAACGCGTAGACCGATTTACATGACTCAAACACATAAAATGGTTTTTGAACGAGACCTTTAATTTGACACCATAATCGTTGAGATATCTCAACAAATAAAAAGTACAATTTTCAAGTTGCTCTCTTAAAATAAATAAAATCAAAATTTCAAGTTGCTTCCGACACACATCCGTTAAATGAGCAATACTTCGCACCAGACTTGTGATGTGAACATTTTTGTTGTTCACTATTAAAATTCACGTTATTAGCTAGCCCTGCGCGCGAGCGGTGACGACGCGGCGTGGAAGCCGCACAAAAGTGTAGGCACTTATCGCTGTAGGTACGGCCGAGTGAAGGAGGCCTGGCATAACCCCGAAATAAGCGATGAGCGGCCATTTAGGAAGCCGTTACAACGAAGATAAACAAGGCTCAAACATTGTACGAGGAAAACTTCCACCTATGGTATCATTTTGTATAGCCTTACCCTAACACATTCTATAGCAAGTACGCACACAAACTGTCTCAAGGTTCACTCATCATTGAAATCTCATCGTTACAAATAAAGCACTTACGAGTACTAATGATGAGATTGTCAATGGTGAGTGGGACTGAGACCACATTACAAAAACATACATATGTCTATTGTCTACCTTCCCATACACCCACGTTGACAAATATATTAGAATCAGAATTACAGAAGTACTTATTTTTCCATTCCAGTATCAGTTTATTCTTTGTTTCACAATTTAGTAATACATGATTCTGCGTTTGTTAGTTTTACAAACCTGAAACGAGTGGTGGTTTGATCGCCTAAAATCTCGAACTCGGTCCTTACTCTAGTCTGTAGACGTGTAACATTAAGAGCTACTGTTGTGTAATATGGTGAATCCCGGTGCAAATATAAAGGAATATTCTTGTTACTCCTTCATCTTCGCTTCGCTCGCTTAGGTACTCATGATGTGCCACTGACTAGCTCGCTTAACTGCCTCGCTCATCTCTAATGGAAAGGTAGCCATTTAAACGGGAAATTATTATAATAAATCGCATCCGCTTACTGCGAAAACAGTAGCGCCCTCTGTGTTATTGCTAGGAAACATGCAATCACCGTTTTAGCTTACACTATGTATCAAAGAGAACGTAAACTTGTAGAAAGTTTACGGTCCCTTTGATTGTTTAGTAATTAGTTTAAGATTTTTTTGTGTAGTTTATACCATTTTCAATTTAGATCGATTAATTAAGTAATTTATTTTTGGCACAGCTAGGAGTAATATCAACGAACTCATAAAGAATAAAAATATTCATAAATTCGTCGTAACATATTCTCTGAATATATTTTAAAGTATTCTGCATTTTATTGCCAAGAATGTTGTATTGTAATATTTCTGATAATTTCAGTTAAAAACTGCTATGAAATATCGAAAAGATTGAATTGCAATCCAGTGACAATATCATGACATTTTCTATCGCAAACAGCCAATTCTTTTTACAACTTTTATTTCTAAGAATTTGTATTCAAAAAGTCACATTCGCATTACAAAAACCCTTTAAAATTCATACAATAACATTATCATTTTGCATGCAACATTCCCATGTCTACACACAACCGAATAGAAAAAGGGAACTATTCACAATGGCAGCAAAATTCAACTGGAAATATTTCAATGCATTACAGCTTCGAAGCGCAGTCATAGTTCAGTCTGAGGTATAAAACGCGCAATGTTTGCGTAAGGCGATTGTTGGGCACGTTCTTTGTGCCCACCCCCGCACCCCTCTCGCATTCTCATACCCTCTTTCGCCTGCCGTTGCATCGCTTCCATTCCTTAAGGAATTAGTTGTGAGGTACGTTGATGTAGGAATACTTGCAGTGGCACCGAAGTGAGATTCATTTGTTCTGTCAATGTCTTTTCAGTTATTGAATAAGAATAAGGGCTTGGGTATTCATTGCTTTTTATATTTATACATACATAAAGCATAGCTTTGTCTTGTTTTACGAAGAGGTAGCCAGAGACTACAGACTGCCATCTGATACGATCCTAACTTACCTCTAACCTCATTCACGCACATCAGATTTTACATGCATTTACTTCAGTTAATGGTAATTCTAACTTGTCCTTTTTTAGGATGTCTCTAATTTGGTCAGAGAGCGTCCACTTAGGTCTTCACCTTCATCCTGTCTCATTAACATTCATTATAATAGTCATCTGTAGACAAAATTATTAGATGGGTAAAAAAAAATATAATTGAAGTGGGTCAAGGTCAACTCGGACTATATTTTTAGGGCTTTATTAAAGAACTTAGGCCCAATGATATTCTTCGTGATTTATCTAAACAGCTAGTAATCGTCAAAGCCCAGTATTTATGCCAATTGTGGATCAAATGAAGAAGAAGCGACGCTGTCGGTGATGAAGAAAGAGCCTTGTTTTTAGACTTCCATTTGCTCTAAATTGAACGGACGTTTATTTTATTTATTTGTCTAGACTCAAGCCTGTATAGGTAGGTAAAGAAGGTAGGTAGGCAGAGGTCTAATATTACTCCCGCATTTCGCAATATAATTAATTTAAGGTTCCACGTACGACTCTATTAACTTTACTGGGTACATTGCCAGACTCCGTGCTGCTACTGAGAATCCGAAAAAAAAACAGTAACAGTTTTGCCCGACCTGGGAATTGAACCTGGGACCTCCCGATCAGCAGATGCATACGCTATCCTCTGGACTACAGAGACAGTCGACCGTTTAGTCTATACGTAGCCCCAGAATCCCTCCAATATATCTTATTCCAAAGTATCTCTATTCATTTCTAAGCTCCTCGTCACACGTGCCTCGTCGTATAATCGCCGCACATGTCTGTTTTGCATCACACATACGTTTTAACATTTGTACGCCACGAGTGCACTGATTGCTTCATTTATCATTAGCCAAATATCATTTCTAGAATTGTTAAGCTGGGTCCAAATTAGTAAAAGAACATTGAATTGAAGTGCGTAACATTATCGTGGAGTTGTAACGCTAAGTGAAGATCATTGTAGAAGCGGTTCGATTCCCGCTCAAGTCAAACAGTTGTGTGCATGAACATGGATGTTTGTTTTGGTCTGGGTGCTTCTATGTATAACATGTATGTATTTACAAAAAAAAAGTACATATGTATGTTTATCCATTATCTAGTACCCATATCACAAGCTCTGCTTAGCTTGGGACTAGATGGTGATGTGTGTATGTGGTAGAATATTATTATATTATATTATTATTATTATTTGTTGGTAAATACGTGAAGGTATGAGATGTGCCTGACGAGGAGAGGTTGTCAGAGAGCAAGCACATTCGTATAAAGAATTCTGCAGGTACATAACACTCGAAAAATTATCTAGGATAAGAACCATTCGGACCGACCTCTTATTGTGACGCGGCATTAGTGGATCTTATCTGAAAAACATCAGCTTTCATTTAGGCTACAGATGACTACTTTTGAAACCCAAATATTTTTTGTTGGGTTTTTAATTGTAGTTCGGATATGACTACGATGACGGCTTCGCTACTGCGACGTCAATACATAATAGTACACAAGTCAGCGTCCACACTCGTAGTTAAGTACACCGAACAATATACATATTATACCTACGTAACATGATGCATAGAGAATCTGTATTACGTCCGGCTGACTTTCTAGTACAGCTTCTGAAGTACTGTGTGATAATACCCGTGTCTATACGTGGTGGCTACCAATTACCATAACAGCAAGATCATGTACCTCAATAGCGATAAAAATAATGGATTCTTTATGCCTGGTACACGACACTTAAACTACCGGTGACGATTGTTAGATATGAGTCTATCTTGCCTCTAGTGCTCGCCAACTCATTAGAGTTGGCGAGCACTAGAGGCAAGATAGACACTGGATATTAGCATTTAGTCGAGATAGTTCTTTGATAATTTTTGTAACATAATCTTAATGAAAGTTCAAATTTCGTTCACTGATTGCATGTATATAATGTTACCTTAAAACCACTGAACCATTGAGTAGTTCGTGTAGTCATTGAGTTATGTGTATGTGAAATGTTGGCGTATGCCAACGTCGTTTTTCGGGTTCCGTACCTAAAAGGTAAAAAACGAGACCCTATTACTAAGCCTCCACTGTCTGTCTGTCTGTCTGTTACCAGGCTGTATCTCATAAACCGTGATAGCTAGAAAGCTGAAATTTTCACAAATTATATATTTTGGTTGCCGCTATAGCAACAAATACTAAAAATAAAAAATAAATATTTAGGGGCGGTCCCTTACAATAACGTGTTTTCTTTCGTATTTTTTCTCAAAAATTACTAACCGTAACAGGTAGACGCTTAAAATTTTCACAGAATATGTAGTTGTATATTAACTTTCAAAATAAATAATAAAATAAAAAAACGTAAATAATAAAGGGGGCTCCCATACAACAAACGTAATTTTACTCGATCTTAATAAACAAGTAGAAACATAAAAAAAAATTAAGTAAGCATACATACAACAAAAGTGATTTTCTTTTATAGATGATGGTACGGAATCCTTCGTGCGCGAGTCCGATTCGCACGTGCCCAATTTTTTTTTACTTGATCTTCAGTTTTTAGAACTTGTTTATAGAGTGTCAGAACGCATATACTCTAAAATTAATTTTAAACCCATTATGACATGGCTATCACAAAGAATCGACACTGAAGAAAATAACCTTCTTTCGTGTAAAATTACCTTATAATAGAGCACAATTTTCTGTAGAAGGTGAAGCAGACATTATACAGTACGTGTTAATGACGGCATGCTTTACATTTTAGAACTCGTTAATATACTTTAACTATTATGAGAATGAACCGCTAGCGTAATGTGTTGTCGGAAAAGTGCTCATACTCTTTTGTTATCACTGGACGTCCTGTAGTTCAGCGATAAAAGTAACTAATTTTCTATATACACAGACTTGCCTGTTACTTGTAGAGTAGTGATTCTTAAACTGAGGTCTATTGACCCCATAGGGGTGAGGCACTGAGTGTCTATAGGGGTTTTATAGGCAGTAAAACCTTGTTGATTTCAGCATGTATGGGTTGGCTCGATCTTGACGTACTACCCAAGAATATCGACGTTGAATAATAGTATCTTACTGTTGCTTTCGTTCGGTGAGAGAGAGTTCCGAAGACCCCAACCCACTTTCCTGCTTCTTTTCCTGTTAATGAGCTGATATTACCACTTACCGTCATATGCTACTGTCTCGTCTGTTTATAGCTAGTAGTTGAAATACATTGAGGTTTGAAATACTTCCTAAAATCAATGCTGCCTCTACTGTTTATTGTTTATAACAAAACAAAATTTAGAGGAAGTTGAAATACTACTTCCAGTCAATACCAAAACGCAACAAGCTTGTTTGCAACTTGAAAAGATTCAATTATTGCTGTTTTAATGTAATATCTAAATTATTAAAGCCGTACTTCGTTTGTAAAGTATGACATATGACGGTTTATACTTTGAGAATTGTCCATGATAGTAAAAATAAAAAAATGGTTTAGAAAATCTGTCACAGAAAAGTAATTAAAAGGGACTGATCACACTAATTTAGGCTAGCCAGATGCAATCGTGTTGCTTTTTTGAGAGACCTCTGTTCTCAAAATTTTATGGAGTCACAGGCACACTTGGACACCGTGGTGGATCGTAGCTTAACCCTAGATGAAAGGAATAGTCGTAAATACATTAATTAAAGCGGACCCCGGGCTTCAAGGCGTGTAACTCTTGGATGCAACCGGGATAACGCTAGGGCGATGATAATGACATTAATTTTACTACCCACAGCTACACCGCAATAAAATCCGTGCAAAGTACTTTCATCTCCACAAACGTAAGTTGTAACTTCCCTAACGTAACAAACCGCATTCCCGACGAACGTTAGAGAGCACCCATCGAACTTTTCCCATCACTTTGCTACAATTCACCGCAAATGTTCAATTAGTGCTCCACTACAAGCAGCGATTACAGTGATTTGTCACCAACACGGCAACTATTCCGTTCATTTAAACTTTGATCTTGGGCATTTAATGAGTTTATGTTTTGTAGTGCTACAATTTTTATGTACTTTAAATTTGTTCTGGGTTGTGTTGTGTAGGTTGCTTGCTCACCATTTAAAATGGTTCTTAACTTCTTTTTAATTCCGCAGAGGAAGAGGAGATGCGGTGTTGCGTTGCCGTCCTCCCTATCCTCTGCGGCCGCTGGGCGTTTTGGCGGCGGAGTCCAACACCTAAATCCGTCGCCAAGGGGGTTTTGTTCGGGGCCCGCCTGACCATCTGGCGGGCCAATACCCGTCGGAGGGTGGCGACGCGTGCTTTGGTGATGCCCCACCGTCAGACACACGGGTACATGGCGGAAGTCAAGGTGGTTTTTAGTGGAAACACCACATACTCCGGCTCTTATTTCCCCCAAGAGTCGGAGATCCGAAGGAATTTTCCACCTCGTAAAAAAAAAAAAAAAAAAAAAAGGTATTCTGCGATTGAATAGTAGCAGTTATTTATTAAATAGGTTCTGATTGACTTGTTGAATGAAGGTAGAGTAGTGGTGTCTTTGATGTATTTAGGTAACTTGTCTTATTGTAAATTTTTACTGCCATGTAGTAAGGACTTTCGTTTAAGATTTTTACGCGTGATGGTGGTAAGTGTAGCCTATCTTTATTGCGAGTGTTTATGTCGTGGACATCATGTTTTGTAGAGAAGGTATGGATGTTTTTATATACAAAGGTACATATATCCAGTATATATATTGAGGTGTTAATATATTAAGCTTTAAAAAATACGGTTTGCAACTCTGTGTATTAACTATTTCAGCAAGTATTCGAATACATTTCTTTTGGATGATGAATAATTCTGCAATATCTACAATATTACCCCACAGCATGACGCCGTATCGTAACCATGAGAAGGCGTATGCGTAATACGCAGATAAATTTGTTTCTAATTGGTGCTGTGTTTGATTTGGAAGAGAGCATATGTAAAACTTGACAGTTTAGATTTAATGTGTTCAATGTGGGATTTCCAATTGATATGTGTGTCTATGTTTATTCCTAATAATCGAAATGAATTAACTTCTTCTAAAATTGTGTTTTCATAGATAATGGATATATCAAGGGGAGGTTTCTTGTATGACCTGAATTACATTATTTTTGTTTTGTTTGAGTTAATTTCTAAATTATGGTTGGCAAGCCATTGTGTAATAGTTTTGAGTGTTTTTCGGATTTAACTGTTATAATTTTGTAGATTGTCTCATTTTATTAAAATAGAAACGTCATCTGCAAATAGTACTGGAAGCGAGATTGTTGGATCTAATATTTTTGGCAAGTCGTTGATATATATTTGAGGAACAATACGCACCCTAGTACACTTTCTTGAGGGATGGAATGAGTTAGCTGCCTCACTTGTGACCGCACGGATTTAATTTCTTTTTTATTATTGTCAAAATGTTCAATTTGGATTATTTGCGTTCTATTGTTTAAATAAGACCTAAACCACTCGTAAGCAGTGCCACGTATTCCGCAGCCGTAGATTTTTATAAGAAGTATGTCATAAAGAACTTTGTCATAGGCCTTCGTCATATCCAACGGGATCCCTATGACGTGTTTTCTGTCGTTAATATATTGTAGTGAAGTTTGTACATATTTGTATACTGCTAGTGTAGTTGATTTAGATTGCCTAAATCCATTCTGGCTTTCATCAAGTATGTTGTATTTTTCTAGAAATGTGTACAGGCGGTTACACATGGCCTTTTCAAATACTTTAGCGAAAGTTGGTATTAAAGCTATGGGTCTATAATTATTTGGAGTTGAAAGATCTCCTTTTTTGTGTACAGGTTTTACTAAGGAGATTTTAAGTAAATCTGGGAAACAACCCTCACGAAAACTTTGGTTGACTACCAGCGTCAATGGGATAGATAGCTCAGTTGCACATTGCTTTAATAATATAGGTGGTATATTATCTACTCCGTAACTATGCTTATTTTTAATTATTTGAATGATTTTGACAATGTCTTTTTGGTTTACCGGGCGTAAGTATAGTGAGCGGGGTTTACGGCTGGTTGTCCGGTCGGGTAGGTAGAGCTGGGCTTATTTTGGTCTCGACCAACAGTCGCAAAATAATCATTGAATGTGTTGCATATTTTTGTTGGGCATTTAATTATAGTACCATCAATTTTTAAAGCCAGATTTTTTCTTTTGTTCGTTGTAATTTTACCCGTTTTTGTGTCGATAATTTCCACATTGTTTTTAGTTTGTTGTCGGACTTTTTCATTTGTCTAGAATATTCTAACCTTTTTGAAGCTTTAATTGTTGATTTTAAGGTTTTAGAGTATGTTTTGTAGTAGTTTTTCAGAATATTATTGTTTTTGGTTTAATAAAGTTTTTAGGGATCGTTTATATTGACATGATTGTCTTATGCTGGTTGTAAGCCATCCTTTTTTTGGCGCTGATTTCATTTTTATTTTTGTTCTGGTATAAGTTTATTCAAATTTTGTGTTATTATAGTTATAAAATTGCTGTAGTTAGTGTTAATGTTATGATTTTCGTTTATAATATCGTTCCAAGATATTGCACCTCGTGATTTTTTAAAGCACTGTATTTTTTCTTCTGTGAATATTCTTTTTGTCATGTAATATATTTGGTTTTTGCCGAAGGTTTTGTCTGGATTACGTTTAACTGTGATAGCTTTATCTGACTGAGAGGCCGTAATCTTTGACAAATGACTCGCATATGAGAGGTTTGTAATTTGTGAATAGTAAGTCAATACAAGTAGATGTTGTTTTAGTCACTCGTGTGCTTATCCAGAGGTTGTGAATATGGGGCTTAATATAATTATATTCACTGACTGATACAATTTATTAAAATAATTCGGTTTTATCAAAATATTTGACTTCTTCACAGTTATACACGCACAAAGCTTTTAAATGTTTAACTTGAGCCCAGCAAACTTATTTTACGCTATCTGTTCTTTTCGTCCGTTGCGCGTTGGTTGAACGTTATTTAGGTTAGTTGTATACGATACAGAATTTGTAACTAGCGATAATGTGTCCTGACACCTTTGCTTTTCTTTAAAAAGATATTCCTAAATTATGAAAATATCTACAAGCTGTTGTCCACGGCTTTGCTCGCGTTGAATCGATTTAACACAAATCTCCTTTAATTTAAGGGGGTCGGGAGTTAATTTCCAATAAACTTAATATTTACTTTATTTTCTTTACGACAAAGAGTGAGTTTATCAACTTTCAGTTGCCTCCCCTCCGTGGAATCTCCACCTTGTCGTGGTGGGGGGGGGGGGGGTCAGTAACCGTGGCTTGCACACCTCCATGGTGAAGCTAAGAGAGATCCCGGGAGTGGACGCTCCGCGTGGGCTTAGAGTCCTAATCCTTCGTCCAAAGCTGCGGGTGTGCGTTCTGTGTTGATGCTACAATTGGTTCAGCAATTTTAGCGTCAACACGGAACATACATACACACTTTCACATTGACAATATTAGTAGAGATAGAGATTGGTTTATCTTTTTTTTATTGGGACTAGTCCCACCCTCATTCCCACTACTGTGTCACCTGTGTAGCCAGGTTCAGCAGCAGTGACCATTGATGACAACGAGTTTTGACACTCGTGAAGTCCCGGAGAAAATAAAACTGTCTTGGACTCGCAACGAACTTAATCAGAAGTATATTGGAGGAGTTGGAAAATAAACAATCCACTTCCCTCCTTAACAAACAGGAGACAAGCAACGAAGAGATATAATAGTGAGAAAAGATAAACACCACGGACATGAGCATTGGGGGGGCCTAAATTGTGAATTAAACCTGTTTCCAGTAATATGTATAGCAGAAACACCTTAAAGCACGGAAATTCGTCCTACTTGCCACAAGATCCGTATAGTATACTACTCCAGAAGTTAACCTCTAATTCGTTAAACATGATATCACGTTCGATTTGCCAAAGACTACACTCCCATAGAATGTGATGCAGATTGTTCACATGCACATAGTTCACATTGGTTTATCTATGGTCGACATCATGCAAGAGGCACAACTACAAATGGTGAAAAGTTATGATTTATCTTTGTGATAGAAACACTTCTCATCCGATTAACTCCTTGGTATGGCACATGATTATAATATGATGTAGCCTTTCGCAATCCACTGCTGGATTTAACTTCTTCTACTGTCACTGTGAATATACGAAGATCTGCCCAGACCGGTTGGTCGCTTCTTCATTCACAATCACATTATAGCCAGATCAGAGTATTTATGGTGGACACACGTTCATGGCACATGGCTGTTGTCTAACTTTGCTTGGATTACACGATGCGATGACTTACCACCTTGGGACAATGTTAGGATAGCCAATGAGTATATTATTTGTGATGGTGAAACCTTCTTCTAAATCAACTCTAGCAGCGATCTATGCTACTCAACTTTTAAAAACCTAACCGGTCAGAAATCAGCATCACCACAACAACTGTAATCGATGCTGCCATTACATTTTTAAATGAAGCTACTAAAGTTGTGACAACATCAAGGCAGTCAAATACCAAATACAAGCAATTATCACATAATCATCATGCAGTCTTTCGCATCCACTGCTGGACATAGGCTTTTCCTTACATGCGTCACAGTAAGATTGTAAGCCAATGGGTATAAAAATTTTAAGAAATAAATTGGAATATCTGAATATAAAAAATTCTTGCATTATTGACTGACTGACCGACATGACTATTAGGCGCAGGAAGCTGAAATGTGGCATATATGTTCCTAAGGTTCCTTAGGGGTGTACTAAGAAGGGATTTCCCGAAATTCTCACGGGATCACGCAAACACGATTAAATTAAAATGTGCGGGCACAGCTGGCTGGCGGGCGTTCTCTAGTAAACATATAAAGGAATTATCTATTCAGATGCAACGGAAAATAAAGATCACAGTAAACATGAAATAAATTCGAAACGCACAGAGATGCAGGTTTTCTCCGGAGTGCGAAGGAACACGTAATGCATTGCTAATTTTCTTGTTAACGGAGAAAAATTATTCTTCTGCTTGCTTTGTTGCAATGATTGCAATCTCTCACAGTTACGTAGGGAATTGTTTTCCTTGTTTATTGTTTATCTTGTTACAAATAATTTATTGCAAATATTAAGATGGTAAAAATAAACTATAAATATTTCAAAGAATATATTACCAGAAAAATAATGAGATGATAAACATTATACACTACAAATATCGTTTCGATGCTGGAGTGCTTGATCTTTTTATGAGAAATAGATTTTTAATCTCAGTTCTTATTTTGGTTATCAACTTAGAAAAACAGGTACCTAGGTATGTACTAGACACAAGAAGAAACGAAAAAGTATAAAAAAAGTATAAATACTTCTTCGAAGTTTACACCATGCTTGCGTTAAATAGGGACTACAAAAGGCAAGTGTTTTAGTCTCTGATCGTCTAATATCATATTTTACCTATATTTAAAAAAATGCACTGCATTTCTTCTTTATTATCACTAGCAATAACATTAAATTCTTACAAAACCTCCAAATTACATCCTGAAAACACTTTCTTTAAACCAAAAAAGATACACAAGCAAAACAAACATTAATCAAAATTATTGCTCAAAATACTGACCGGAGATATCCCCATCTTTCATGTTGTAGTTCTTACAAACGTCACGCGACGCATAACCCCGAAATAAGCGATGAGCGGCCATTTAGGAAGCCGTTACAACGAAGATAAACGAGGTTCAAACACTGTACGAGGAAAACTTCCACCTATGGAATCATTTTGTATAGCCTTACACTAACACATTCTATAGCAAGTACGCACACAAACAGTCTCACGGTTCACTCATCATTGAAATCTCATCATTACAAGTAAAACAAATACGAGTACTAATGATGAGATTGTCAATCGTGAGTGGGACTGAGACCACACATAGTACAAAAACACACATATGTCTATTGTCTACCTTCTCATGCACCCACGTTGACAAATATATTAGAATCAGAATTACAGAAGTACTTATTTTCTCATTCCAGTATCAGTTTATTCTTAGTTTCACAATTTAGTAATACATGATTCTGCGTTTCTCAGTTTTACAATCCTCAAACGAGTGGTTGTTTGATCGCATAAAATCTCGATCTCGGTCCTTACTCTAGTCTGTAGACATGTAATATTAAGAGCTACTGTTGTGTAATATGGTGAATCACTGTGCAAATATAAAGGAATATTCTTGTTACTCCTTCATCTTAGCTTCGCTCGCTTAGGTACTCATGATGTGCCACTGGCTAAGCGCTTAACTGCCTTGCTCATCTCTAATGGAAAGGTAGCCATTTAAACGGGAAATTATTATAATAAATCGCATCCGCTTACTGCGAAGACAGTAGCGCCCTCTGTGTTATTGCTAGGAAACATGCAATCACCGTTTTAGCTTACACTATGTATCAAAGGGAACGTAAACTTGTAGAAAGTTTACGTTCCCTTTGATTGTTTAGTAATTAGTTTAAGATTTTTTGTGTAGTTTATACCAATTTCAATTTAGATCGATTAATTAAATAATTAATTTTCGGCATAGCTAGTAGTAATATCAACGAACTCATAAATAATAAAAAATATTCACAAAAACTCGTAACATATTCTCTGAATATATTTTAAAGTATTGTGCATTTTATTGCCAAGAATTTTGTATTGTAACATTTCTGATAATTTCAGTCAAAGACTTCTATGAAATATCAAATGGATTGAATAGCGATCCAGTGACAATATCATGACTTTTTCTATCGCAAACAGCCAATTATTTTTACAACTTTTATTTCTATGAATTTGTATTCAAAAAGTCACATTCGCATTACAAAAACCCTTTAAAATTCATACAATAACATTATCATTTTGCATGCAACATTCCCATGTCTACACACAACCGAATACAAAAAAAGAACTATTCACAATGGCAGCAAAATTCAACTGGAAATATTTCAATGCATTACGGCTTCGAAGCGCAGTCATAGTTCAGTCTGAGGTATAAAAAGCGCAATGTTTGCGTAAAGCGATTGTTGGGCACGTTCTTTGTGCCGCCCCCCGCGCCCCTCTTGCATTCTCATACCCCGCTTTCGCCTGCCGTTGCATCGCTTCCATTCCTTAAGGAATTAGTTGTAGGAATACTTGAAGTGGCACCGAAGTGAGATTCATTTGTTCTGTCAAGGTCTTTTCAGTTATGGAATAAGTTGGTATGTCAGATCACTTAGGTCTTCACCTTCATCCTGTCTCATTAACATTCATTATAATAGTCATATCTAGACAAAATTATTAAATGGGTAAATAAATTATCATTGAAATGGGTCAAGGTCAACTTGGACTATCTTTTTAGGGCTTTATTAAAGAACTGGGCCCAATGATATTCTTTGTGATTTATCTAAACAACTAGTAATAGTCAAAGCTCAGTATTTATGCCAATTTTGGATCAAATTAAGAAGAAGCAACGCTGTCGGTGATGAAGAAAGAGCCTTGTTTTTAGACTTTCATTTGCTCTAAATTGTACGGACGTTTATTTTATTTATTTTTCTAGACTCAAGCCTGTATAGGTAGGTAAAGTAGGTAGGTAGGCAGAGGTCTAATATTACTCCCGCATTTCGCAATATTATTAATGTTAGGTCCCACGTACGACTCTATTGCCATTACTGGGCACATTGCCAGACTCCGTGCTGCTACTGAGAATCCCAAAAAAATCAGTAACAGTTTTGCCCGATATAGGAATTGAACCCGGAACCTCCCGTTCAGCAGATGCATACGCTATGCTCTGGACTACAGAGATAGTCGACCGTTTAATCTACACTAAATACATAGCCCCAGAATCCTTACAATATATCTTATTCCAAAGTATCTCTATTCATTTCTTAGCTCCTCGTCACACGTGCCTCGTCGTATAATCGCCGCACATGTCTGTTTTGCATCCCACACACGTTTTAACATTTAGACGCCACGAGTGCACTGATTGCTGCATTTATCATTAGCCAAATATCATTTCAAGTATTGTTAAGCTAGGTCCAAATTAGTAAAAGAACATCAAATTGAAGTGCGCAACATTATCGTGGAGTTGCAACGCTTAGTGAAGATGATTGTAGAAGCGGTTTCCATGCATTTGTTGGTAAATACGTGAAGATATGAGATGTGCCTGACGAGGAGAGGTTGACAGAGAGCGAGCACATTCGTACAAAGAATTCTGCTTGTACATAACGCTCGAAAAATTATCTAGGATAAGAACCATTCGGACCGAACTCTTATTGTGACGCGGCACTAGTGGATCTTATCTGAAAAACATCAACTTTCATTTAGGCTACAGATGACTATTTTTGAAACCCAAATATTTTTATTGGGTTTTTTAATTGGGGTTAGGTAATATGGCTACGATGACGGCTTCGCTACTGCGTCACCAATACATGATACAACACAAGTCAGCGTAGTATTATACATTCGTTACATGATGCATAAAGAATCTGTATTACGTCCGGCTGACTTTCTAGTACAGCTTCTGAAGGATAATACCCGTGTCTTCGCGTGGTGGCTACCAATTACTATAACAGCAAGATTTTTGACCTCAATAGCGATAAAAAATGATGGATTCTTTATGCCTGGTACACGAAACTAAAATTACCGGCGACGATTAGTAAGATATGAGTCTAATGAGTTGGCGAGCACTAGAGGCAAGATAGACACTGGATATTAGCATTTAGTCGAGATAGTTCTTTGACAATTTTTATAACATAATCTTAATGAAAGTTCAAATTTTGTTTACTGATTGCATGTATAAATTGTATCTTAAAACCACTGTACCATTAAGTAGTTCGTGCATTCATTGAGTTATGTGTATGTGAAATGTTGGCGTATGCCATCGTCGTTTTTTTACTTGATCATCAGTTTTTAGAACTAGTTTTTAGAGATTCAGAACGCATATACTCTAAACTTAATATAATTATCATACCCAATTATGACATTGCTATCACAAGGAATCGATACTTTGAAGAAAATAACCTTCTTTCGTGTAAAAATTACCTTATAATGGAGCACAATTTTCCGTAGAAGGTAAAGCAGACATTATACAGTACGTGTTAATGAAGGCATGCTTTACATTTTAAAACTCGTTAATATACTTTAACTATTATGAGAATGAGCCGCTAGCGTAATGTGTTGTCGGAAATGTGCTCATACTCTTTTGTTATGACTGGACGTCCTTTAGTTCAGTGATAAAAGTAAGTAACTAATTTTCTATATACACAGACTTGCCTGTTACTTGTAGAGCAGGGATTCGTAAACTGAGGTCCATTGACCCCATAGGGGTGAGGCGCTGAGGGTCTATAGGGGTTTTATAGGCAGTAAAACCTTGTTGATTTCAGCATGTATGGGTTGGCTCGATCTTGACGTACTACCCAAGAATATCGACGTTGAGTAATAGTATCTTACTGTTGCTTTCGTTCGGTGAGAGAGAGTTCCGAAGACCCCAACCCACTTTCCTGCTCCCTTTTCCTGTTAATGAGCTGATATTACCACTTACCGTCATATGCTACTGTCTCGTCTGTTTATAGCTAGTAGTTGAAATACATTGAGGTTTGAAATACTTCTTAAAATCAATGCTGCCTCTACTGTTAATTGTTTATAACAAAACAAAATTTAGAGCAAGTTGAAATACTACTTCCATTCAATACAAATACGCAACAAGCTTGTTTGCAACTTGAAAAGATTCAGTTATTGCTGTTTTAATGTAATTTCTAAATTATTAAAGCCGTACTTCGGTTTGTAAAGTATGACATATGACGGTTTATACTTTGAGAATTGTCCATGATAGTAAAAATAAAAAAATGGTTTAGAAACTCTGTCACAGAGAATTAATTAAAAGGGACTGGTCAAACTAATTTAGGCTAGCCGAGGCAACTGTGTTGCTTTTTTGAGAGATCTCTGTTTTCAAAACTTTATGTAGTCACAGGCACACTTGGCCACCGTGGTGGGTCGTAGCTTAACCCTAGATGAAAGGAATAGACGTAAATACATTAATTTAAGCGGACCCCGGGCTTCAAGGCGTGTATCTCTTGGATGCAACCGGGATATCGCTAGGGCGATGATGATGACATTAATTTTATTACCCACATCTACACCGCAATAAAATCCGTGCAAAGTTCTTTTATGTCCACAAACGTAAGACAGTAGGTGTTGTAACTTCCCAACGTAACAAACCGCATTCCCGACGAATGTTAGAGAGCACCCATCGAACTTTTCCCATCACGTTGCTACAATTCACTGCAAATTTTCAATAAGTGCTCAACTACAAGCAACGATTACAGTGATTTGTCGCCAACACGGCAACTATTCCGTTCATTTAAACTTTGATCTTGGGCATTTAATGAGTTTATGTTTTGTGGTGCTACGATTTTTATATACTTTAAATTTGTGCTGGGTTGTGTTATGTAGGTTGCTTGCTTACCAATTAATATGGTTCTTAACTTATTTTTAATTCTGGTATTTTTATGTGCTTGCATGTTTGCGTAGTGCTGTTCTAATTGCGTTTAATATTTAGTTGAATGTAGATTTTTAATGCTGTTTTTATTGTAGAGTGGAGTAAGTTTACACTTTACTGAGAATAGTCGGTGATCAGAACTTGCCCTAGACAGACTGGGAATTGTTTGTAGGTACAGTGGAAGCTAATTTATATTCATCCCGTTGTTCTAAAGCAATTAAATGTCTGACATATATTACTGAGATTCTCAGCGATGACAAATTATAATGTACAATTACCTGTATCTTCACTGATGACAGGCCTGGAACTAAGTTAGGGAAAAACAAACAAAACTAAGGTGGCCACGATAGATTGAATGAATTATCCACTTAGCTGTTCCTCCCAACTTGATGTCCTCTCCGTCTTGACACGAGGGCACGAGGCACGTTCACAGGATTCACAATAACAGTTTTACAAATGTCAAAGTTCAACTCAACTTTTGCCGGGTAAATCAAATAGCGGCAATTTATAAGATTTCACAATACAATTCGCGAAGCTGGTTTAACCATGTGCTTTCAAAAAGGCGATGATTTTACGAGACGACAACGTGTTAATTTTTCAAGGCAAGAACAAATAATGATGTGTCATCTTACAGTGTCACTGACCAGAGTCAAAAATTTTCAATAGACTAAACAAATGCTACTAAATCGATATAATCGACTTGAATTATCATAAAAACTATTTCTATTTCAAACATCCACCCGCCCTGGACCGGCCTACCGTTCCGCTAATCGGTTGGTAGACGTGACAATGTTACAACCGCTCTCCTCAGAATCGAACCGTCTACCAAGACCTCAGCAAATCGGGGAACTCCATCAGCCCCAGTTACCAAACGAAGAATGCGCCCCCTGCGCCATCTGAGTGGCGGAAGGTTAGCCTCCTTGATCAAAACGAGGTCACCAATCTTGGGTGGATCGGATTTGTCGGTCCACTTAACGCGTTGCTGGAGTATGTGCAAATATTCCAAATTCCAGCGTTTCCAAAAGCTCTGAGTAATCTGGCGTACCAATTCAAAACGCGAGAGACGACCAGGTCTCGTATCAATATAGGGGTACTCAGGCAAGGCGACAAGTGGGCGACCAATCAAAAAATGGCCCGGCGTAAGGGCCTCCAAATCATTCGGATCTGAGGAGATCGGGCACAATGGCCGAGAGTTCAAAACGGCCTCAATCTTACAAAACACAGTTGCGAGTTCCTCAAATGTAAGGACAGATTCACCGATTGTCCTGCGCAAGTGTGTTTTGGCCGATTTTACAGCGGCCTCAAAAATACCACCCCAGTGTGGATAATTTGGTGGGGAAAGCAACCAATTTATCCCACGTCGGGCAAGCCTATCACCTATATCAGCTTTGTTGGTTTCAAGGAAATTAACAACGTCATTCAAATAATTATAAGTGCCCTTGAAGTTAGTGCCGCAATCAGAACGGATCAAGGAGGGCAGCCCTCTGCAGGATACAAATCTGTCAAATGTGGCTACAAACGCCTCGGTCGTAAGCGAGGAGACCAGTTCTAAGTGTACGGCCTTTGTGGAGAGACAAACAAAAACACACAAGTAGGCCTTAACAGTCTTGCTGTTTCGAAGTGTCGACGTTTTCACCAAAAAGAGACCAGCGAAGTCCGTGCCAACACCGTCAAACGTCCTGCTCTCAGTTACGCGATCTGCCGGTAAGTCTCCCATCAATGGCTGCATGGTAGAAGCCTTGAGCTTATAGCAAGGGATGCAGCGAAAGAATACACTCCGGATTATTCTTCGGGCAGACAAAATCCAAAACTTGCGTTGCAAAATGGCCAAGAGCGCATTACAACCGGCATGCAATTTTTTTAAGGTGGCGGTCAGTTACCAACTAACTTACCAAATGACCGTCCTTGGGTAACAAAAGGGGGTGACGTGCCCCGTAGGGGAGGTTGGCGTTCTTGAGACGCCCTCCAACGCGCAAGAGACTCGTATCGTCCAAAAAAGGGTTCAATTTAGATAGTGCTCCCGATAATTTCGATCTCCCTGACTTAAGGATAGCAATCTCCTTCTCAAAATGCTCCAATTGCACAGAACGAACCCAGAAGGTGAGGGATTCCTGTCGTTCCTGTGGTGAGATAAACGGTGTCAGACGTTTTTGTTGTGGGTGCCTAAAGTTGAAAACAAAACGCTTTATCCAAGCAGTAACACCTAACAACTTGTCAAGGGAGCTGTAGCAATTCAACAAGAAATCGGGGTCGAAGGCGCATTCCACGTTCTCAAGAGCGAGTGTTCGCAGACCCGGCAAATAAGAAGTATTCAAAACTGGCGTTCGAGGCCAATCAATTTCTGGTCGACTCAACCATTCCGGACCCCACCACAGCGAATGGCCTATCAAACTAGGCGTCAAGCATCCGCGCGAGGCACAATCAGCGGGGTTGAGCTCACCTGGCACGTGTCTCCAAACAAGCTTAACTTCAGATTTCTGTATTTGGGAAACGCGATTAGCGACAAATACCTCCAAAGTGTGGACAGACGCCTTCAACCAACAAAGAACAATTTGGCTGTCTGTCCAGGCGTAGGGCCCATTAATACAAATTGATTTACCCAAAGTGTTAGACACGTGGTTCAATAAACGTACAAGTAGTGCTGCTCCCGAGAGCTCCAATTTTGGAATGGTCAGAGATGTCCGAAGGGGTGCAACCTTGCTCTTCGCCAAAATCAGGGAAACTCTCACCTGACCTGAGGCACTGACTGTGCGCAAGTACACCACGGCCGCGTGACCACGTTCCGAGGCATCACAAAACCCGTGAAGGGTGGCCTTGTACTTCCCAGAAGGAAGGATGGGACGAGGCAAGGAGATCTCGTTGACGGCAGGAAGTGAGGATACAAAAGAGGTCCATTCCTCAACAAGAGTGCCGTGTAGAGGTTCGTCCCAGGTCAATCCTGCTGTCCAAAGTTTCTGCAAGAAGCATTTTGCCCAAAATATAACTGGACAAATCCAACCGTTTGGATCACAGGTTCTGGCGACAGTAGACAATACGAGACGTTTAGTCCAAGAACAAGGCAATTTCAAGTCTACGTTATACGTAAAGATGTCTTGGACTGGTTTGTACTGGACGCCAAGAACAGCCATCATGGCGGGGTTGTCAACAATCTCAAACAAATGTGGATCCTGCTGATGATCCTCTGGCGCTGGTGAGTTGGAAATCCATTTGCGCAACTCATAACCAGCGGAGGCCAAAATACCTATCAATTCGTCCCGCAGGAGGATCGCCTCGTCCGCTGTGGAGGCGCCCGAGCAAATGTCATCGACGTAAATATCATCCTTCAAGATGGCGGAGGCTCGTGGGAAACGTAAGTCTTCGCGGTCTGCGAGCTCCCAAAGAGAACGTATTGCCAAGTAGGGGCTCGACCTTAACCCGTACGTATTGGTATTGAGATCGTAGACGACCATGGGATCGCGAGGATTCTCTTTCCAAAGGATCAGCTGGAAGCGACGGTCATCAGGGTGGATAATTGTCTGCCTAAACATAATTTTTATGTCGGCTACAAAGACAAATTGATGTCGTCGGAAGCTGGTGATGACGTCACAAAGGTCCTTGATCAACTTGGGACCAGAATGCAAGCACGGGTTCAAGGATACGCCTGTAGAAGTCTGCGCAGAACCATCAAACACTGTGCGCAACAAACAATAATGATGTGTCATCTTACAGTGTCACTGACCGGAGTCAAAAAATTTCAATAGACTAAACAAATGCTACTAAATCGATATAATCGACTTGACTTATCATAAAACTATTTCTATTTCAAACAGTCGGTTCCTTGATTAACACGTGTTTGTGTGTTTACTGTCGCTTTTGATACATGCTATATATTACACCAAAATATGTATTTGGTATAAAAAATTCAACTGCCAAGGGCCTCAGTATCATGTTCTGAATCAGTGGTATCAGTTTTCGGTACGCCGTTCCTTACACCCAGTATTATTGGTCCTAGCATGAGTGATATGATTTAAAACTGCTAACTATATATCAGTAATAGCATTTGAAATAAGCCTTGAGATTTGGTTGGTAATGTAAGTATGTAACCAACACGCCAAGCTTGCCGAAAGTTTAAATCAAATCTACAGTGACAACATAAATATTTCTTCAATAACTCATAATACCATAACATTACTTCTTGACGTGTAAAATGTTTGTATTGTTATGTACCCTTTATAGAAATATCTTCTTAAGTATATACTTATAGCACAGTGGAGGGAACTTTTTGATGTTTACTTCATGCTCTCTTCATATTTGGTTTGACAACAAAGCGCACGTCGTGCTTCATAGTGAAAGTCTTAAAGCAGCTACTTACTATATTTGGCATTCTTGAATTATCTATCACAGGATACTTTAACATTATTTAATTGATGCATACGGAGACGCCTTAGAGTTCAAACAACGAATTGTGGAATACACAAAGTATAGTGCCGAAGGGCAAGGCGGCTGCTTAAGGTAATAAGTGTAGTCAACTTTAATAAAGGACACAGATTAGCATAAGAAATATCAAAACGTTGTATGATTTGAGACCTGTCGATTCTTTGATAGATCCTTAACATAAAAAGTAAGATAAAATTGTATAGAGTAGGATAAGATTGTCCGGTAATTTCACCTATTGATTATAGAAAATATTGATATGCATTATAGAAAAATGCAAACCATCTATGTATTTGAACGCTTGTAGAATACTTAATTGGAAATGTAACATTGATTATTTCGATCGCTGCATTTACATTCAACAAAACTGAGATGATGATGAGGATGCGGAAGGCAGAGGATCAGCCATTGTGGCGCATGTTGGGTGAGGCATATGTCCAGCAGTGGACTGCAATAGGCTGATTGAGAGCTTTAAGCCTGTAGGTATGTACAAGAAAACCTTACAACATTCACCGTAGTGACGGTGATTCTATAAAATAGTCTGCATTGCCGTCTATATGGAATCTATAGTAATAATACTATAAATGCGAAAGTGTGATTGATGATTTGTTCTTCTTTCAAGTCACAATGGAGCAATTTTATGGTTAGACTAAAGGAAGCCCGCGGCTACGCCTGCACTTTTTTGTTTCGCAAGAAGTTGAAATTGGCATACAATGTATGATCTAAATCATACATGCCTATTTCAGCTTCTTGCGACCAATAGTTGTGGTTGTAGCTTGTCTGTCAGTCAGTCAGTAACGCAAGGATTTTATATGTACAGATTTTTACGTATGAAGATGTTAAGGAGACTAGATAGTGACTCTTGCTTCATTCACTCCCATCAGATTCCTCATGCATGCTCTTCTGTTCAGGGTACTTCTCACCTGTCCTGTTTTTAGGATGTCTCCAATATGGTCAGAGAACGTCCGCCTAGGTCTTCCCCTTCGTGCTGTCCCTTCCACACTTGCCTTATATATCTGCTTGGTCAGTCTTTCGTCATCCATCCTCTCCACGTGCCCAAACCATCTTAGCATACCTTTCTCGATGCTTGTCACTATATCTTCTTTTACCCC